>CM046666.1:102917827-103517827 GCA_025594165.1 Tamias sibiricus
TCTTTGTCAGGTTTCTCTGCTTTCCACAAGGACTTCAAAAGAAACTTATTATATTTTTGTGAAATGTTCTTGATTTTCAGTCAGGTTCTGCTGGAAGCTATTTACAGCAGATTATAGCAGGAGGAATGAAGGTTTCCAGGTTTGTTTGTTTTTTCCAACACTCCAATTTTTTGAGAGAGTTGGAAATTTTTAAATTTTTATGTAAAATATTTCAATTTTTAATGTTGACAATTAATTTCATTGTTAAACATAATATGCCAATTAAAACATCTGTGAGTAGGATGTGACCAACGGGTAGCTTCATTTTCACTTTATCCTCAAGGGACAAATGATAAATAGGCAATGTGCTAAAAAGAAAGGAAGACTTCAATATGTCTAATACATCTTTAGATGTCTGAAGAATATAAAAGACTCTGAGTTTAGGAAAGTCGAGGCCCCTCCCCGTCATAATGTGAAGCACTCTAGAGAGAGGTTCTTGAAGGACTTAGAGTCCCAGAAAATTGGGTAGAGATGTGAAAAGCTGTAGAACTGTCCAAAAGAAATATCCATTATGACAAATACGAAGTTCTCCATGTTTATGCCACCCCATATAGCAATGGACAGCCTCATGAGGTTAGTGAGCACTTGAAATAAAGATAGTGTGACTAAAATACTAGATTTTAATTTTCATTTTAAGTTGTTTAAATTTAAGTTCAAGGACAGCATAGGCAACTTAGTAAGACCATCTCAAAATAATTATTTTAAAAGGACTGGGGATATAGTTCAGTGGTAAAGCACTTTCTTAGCATGTGCAAGGCCCTGGGTTCAATCCCCAAGACCACAAAAAATTAAGTTTAATAGCCATGTGTGTCTAATAGTGTACTATATGGGACAACACAGCTACAGGAACTCCATTGAATGGTTCTCAAAGTTAACATGCATTAGACTTACTGCCAGGGTTTGTTAAAACACATCACTGGATGCTACTCCCAAAATTTCAGACTCAGTGGGTAAGAAGTTGGAGTCTCCTAATTTGCATTTATAGCAAGTTCCCAGGTGAGTCTGGTAGTAGTTGCTCACACATTGAGAACACTAAACTGTCATCCAGCTTTCAGATTCCTAGTGTGGCCCTGAGGAGAGCAGACTGAGGGCTGGTTTAAAGGAAGGAAGGAGTAAGTATAGAAGAAATAAAAAAAGGAAGACATCACTATATGTTTTTAGAATGCCTCTATTATGCTAGGAGAGTAGGATAGGTGTAGCTCATCAAGCCCATGAGTGATTTTGCTTCGTTTTGGAGAAAATGAATTTTGCTTTTAAATCAGAACATAGTGCCTGCCTGCCTGGGTGGCCCTGAGTCTTAGTTCCACTCCAGCAGGAGGCAAAAGAGAAAATCCTGTATCATCATGACCAAACTAGACAACTGGTAAAACCCATATGTCAGGAAACTTGATTAGTTTTTTCTTGCTCTATGTAGCATTAGTGAAGCACCTAATTTATCCTATAAATATGCTATTAAATATCAGTGCAGGTCAATTACAGCCTGACCCCTGAAAAACACATATTTTAGGTACAGGAAAGAAAATAGGGGCTCCTAATCCTCTTTCTAACATTTTTTCTTATTTAAAAACAGAAATATGAGGATCTGCTGTTGTAACACATCTGAGGAATTTCAATGTCATGACCTTTGTGTCATAGCCTAATATTTAAATAAACTTATTCTGAGGAGGAGAATATAGCTAACAAGTTTTAAGAAGTAAAGGGAATGGGAAGAGGTCTTTCATACTGCTGCCAAATATCTCAGTCTATCTAAAAGTAAACTTTTTTGAAAATTACTCAGCGTTTATGAAGAGTAAAGTATTTTCACCTTATTATTTATATTAGATTGTTGGTATTGTTTTCACCCCAAAATCAACCTTAGAAACATTTTGGATGGCAAATTGTCAGATGAAAAATTTACACTTCTTGCCATTTGTGGAAAATTCATTGTACATATGACCCAATTTTTCATGTCCACATTCATTGGTTATCTCCTCCTTTGGGATTTGCCATATGATTTGCATCAGCCAATGATACAGTAGTAACTTGACATAAGCAGAGACTTTAAAGAACAAAAGTACACTTCTAATTTGCCTCATTTCCTGTGCTTTCACCATGATCGCATATGTAAGAAGGCTTGCTAGAAGATGATATGTGGAACAGAGCCTAGGCAGCCCACTAATCCAGATGAAGCCCCAAATAGTGAGAGAGTGCACCCCATATTCTGCCTAGTGGACCTAGGGCTGACCACAGACCCCTTTGTTTGTTTTTGTTTTCACAGTGTTGGGGGTCAAACACAGGGCCTCATCCATGCTAGGCAAGAGCTCTACTGGACCATAGACTTCCAGGTGAGTTCAGACTAGCAGAACTGCTCATCAGGACTGGACACCTGTGAATAATAAAAAGTGGTTGCTTTAAGTCACTGTTTTAGTCAGCTTTTGTGTCGCTGTGACCAAAATATCTGAGAAGAACAACTTAGAGGAGGGAAAACTTGTTTGGGATCTCAGAGTTTCAGAGGTCTTAGTTCATAGGTGACCAGTTTCATTGCTCTGGACCCAATATGAGGTAGCACACCATTGGGGGAAGGGGCCCAGGAGAGGAAAGTTACTCAAGAAGCAGAGTGGGTTGTGGAAGGAGCCACAGAAAGAATACACCCAGAGCATGTCCTCAGTGAACCACCTCCTCCAGCAATAACCCTCCTGCCTACAGTTACTTCCTTGTCAGTCCAAAGTAGAATGGACTGATTCAGTAACAGTTCTCATAATCTAATCATTTTACCTCTCAATATTCCTGCATTAATACAGGAGTTTTGGAGGATACCTCCTATAAAACCATAACAGTCCCTAATTCTAAGGGATGATTTGTTACACAGCCATAGCTAATATGCCATGTATGCTTATTAGGATATCATAATAAGATATCACACTATATATCTCATGCAGTTGGTATGAAAGTTACTCATTATATACATTTACATTGGTTATTCCTATGTTTATTTCAAACTTGATTATAAAATCCTTAAAAAGCAAAATCTTTTTTAGAAAAAAGGAAATTAAAATCCTTATTCCATTCAGATATCAGCAAGTCATTGTCAGTCAACAAATTCAATAAAAGTTTTTAAGCAAATTGAAGATGCTGTATGGAAGCTTATTTTTACTAGATTGTTATGCTTTGAACATGAGGTGTCCCCCCAAAACTCATGTGTGATATAATGCAAGAAGGCTTAGAGGTGAAATGATTGGGTTATGAAAGCCTTAACCCAATCAGTGAATTAATCCCCTGATAGGGATTACAGGAGTGGTAACTGAAGGCAGGTGGAATGTGACTGGAGGAGGTGGGTCATTTGGGGTATGACTTTGAGGTATATATTTTGTATCTGGTAGGTAGAGTCTCTCTCTCTCTCTCTCCTCTCTGCTTCCCAGTGTGATGTCTTGAGCCATTTCCCTCCCATACATTCTTCTGCCCTGATGTTTAGCTTCACTTTGAGCTCCAAGGAATGGAGCCAGCTGTCTATAGACTGAGACCTCTGAACGTGTAAGCCCCTAAATAAACTTTTCCTCCTCTAAAGTTGTTCTTGTAAAGTTTTTTGGTCACAGCAGTGAAAAAAAAGGCTGACCAAAACATACATGATCACAGTCCTGGAGATGGCCTTAAAAGGAAAAAAAGCTTCCCTTTTTAGAAGCATCTGTCCATTCCCCCTGTAGGCTGCCTATTGCTTTCCATTTTACAACATCGACTCAGTTTCCAATGGTACAAATTGTCCACCAGCATCAGGCAAGCAGCCTGATAGAGTCTTAACAGGACCCCTGCTGATGTGCATCTCTGTTCTCTACTCAGCTGTCCCATCCTGCAGCTACAGTTCTAAAGTTACAGGACAGTTTCTAACTTTGTGCCTGTCCCAAGGCATCAGGACGAAGGCACATGATTTGTAATTTATGAGGACACCCACAGAGCTGTCACTTGCAAGGCAGGTGTTGAGAAAATGGCAAGCAGCTCTAGGAAAGAAAAGGACTCTGATCTCACCCCTGAATAATGGTGGCTAACCTAGTCATGGATAGAAAGCGTTGACATAAGCGAGCTTTAAAAATAAAGCAATGGCTCATCTTGCTGCAGGCACTCTGTCTCTACACAGTTGAACATAACAGAATTCAAGTAATTTACGGAAAAATTAGGTCTGGTGTTCATTCTGAGGCTACTTATATATTTTGGAGCAATGTTTTCTATCTAAACTACCAACTTCAGGTACCCTATGGATAAACAAGACAAGTCAGTTTAAACCAAATAATCCCACAGGATACAATAGATCATGAGCTCCCAGAATCCCTAAAAGAAATGGTACAAAGTGGAAACCAGAAAAAATTAGCTCAAGAGTTAAACGAAAAGAATTGAAAATAAAAATCACTTATCCAACTAATATTTTTAAATGGAATCAAATCAACATGTGAGCCTCTTAATATTTATGTTGATGATGAGGGGTAGCTCAGTGGTAGAGGTGATGCTTTGCAAATTCACAAAGCCCTGGGTTCAATCTCCAGCACCCCCCTCCAAAAAAAAAATTTTGTGTAAACTTGGTTTGGTCTCATCAGAACTTATTTCATGTTCCAACTTGTGCTAATATTTCAGGCTAATAAATCTAATCTTAAATTGGTTTAGATTGAGAGGAAATCTATTTATAAGAATAAAATAGAGTGAAAGTCTCAAGGCATTTCCAAAGGGCCACATTGCTGCTCTGGATGGAAAGAATATCAGCTGGGATGCAACCCGAGCTAAGGAACCAGATGACATCATAATCAAAAGACTCCAAGGTTTAAAAAATATTGCTTACTGATAGGCAGCTCAGCTTTCTGTCGTGGGTCTGAGAGTTCCAGTGTGATATCTGTGTTACAATGCAAGTCAGGCGAACTTCACATCATGGGAAAACCACAATGAACCTAGAGACTCAAATAGCAGGCTGATTGCTGGTTGCCATTGGAGCTTTCACACTGGCACAACTACAGGATTTTTTCTTTTCTGTGGTCAGGACGGATCAGCTTAGCAAGTATTTCTCATTACCATTATTCTCATTATTTTAAAAATCTTCCTTCTTTACAATTTGCATGCTGGTATTCACAGCCCACATTCTTCTTATAGATTTCTATGTATGTTGTCCATTAATAAACAGTAGGCAAACTACCAATGACATAAGCCATTGTGTCCTGCACCCTCCTGCTTCTATCATAAGTGATCAGAGCTGAAAAGAACAGTTAAGGAGGTTCTGGACAACCCCAAGCCACTTTTTTGGCTGTTAGCCTGGAAAAACTCCTGACAGAAAGGCTGTCTGGTGCCCTTGGCAGAGCCCCACAAGATCTAGTAAAATGTCAAAGAGGAGGCAGCATGACATCAAGAGGGAAACAGACTGTAGGCAAACCTGGCCGGGACACCTTCAGGAAATATCATTAATGATTTTCTGGGTGATTGCAACACAAGAATAAAAATATGGACACTGCATTCTCATGCTAATTTGTGTTTAGTGATTTGGGATCAAACAGTTCTATTTAGCTGACTTTTTTTTTTTTTTAACAAGTTGTATTTAAAATCTTGGTTGAAATCAAGAGATATGCCTAAGCTCTCATTTCTCCTTTTCTGCAAGAATCCACTTATTACTCATACATTGGCTTGGGATAGCAATCACAGAGGTCCTAGTCACTTTTTGATTGATCCTTCAGTGACATCACAAGAGATATTTTGATGGATAGAGCAAAGAAACTCAAGGAGAAGAGGTCACTAAAATAACTGCACATCATCAAATACTTCACACCCAAGCCCAGCTCAGCAACTATGTACACCAATCTGGTCTTTTGGTGAAGTCATCTGATGTTAGATTCTTCAAGTATTGCCCTCTTCTTTCACACATCCACACCATCCCAGACACTGGACTGAATCTGGAAGGGTGAGATGCTAAGGTCGAAGGAAGGAGCAGAGGTTTGTCTAAAACACTCAGCTATTGGAAAATCTCTGAAAAACCATGGGCAAACAAGTATTTTAGAAAATTCTTGAGTTTCATCAGAATGCATGCTTGTGAACAGACATGAAGAAATTTCAACCCTGGGACTTGAAGAATAGGAGATGGTGGAACCAACCACAAACTTAGATTCAAAAATAAAATCTCTATGGTGCATCTGCAAGGTCAGCTGCAGGCTCAGTAATAAATAAACACACTAAAAAGTGACTTTTGTAGTTCATTATATTCTTCACTGTTATAGAGATGATGACAGAGAAATATCTGGATGTAGGAAAATGAAAGTTTACTACTATATTATATTGTTGTAAGGAGAGACAAAGATAATATACATGAGACACCTAACATAATAGCACTCTATTTTTTTATTCACATGAATTGATTTATTACCAGCAGCAAGATGCCCTTACCATAGCTAGGTATAGTCATTTAACAAATACTTATTTCCTACCTCTTATGGGCCAGGTAGCCTATAAAATACTTCCTCCTAAGGAAAAAGAAAAGAAAGTTAACATTCCTAAAAGAGCATCTTTATCACCTGTTTCCTGTCTGGTTCCATCCAAGGCATTTGGAGAATATGAGAGTAGGATAATCAAAGGGGTAGATAAGAAACATACAAAATGCAACATGTGACTAAGTACCAAAACCAAACAATACAGATTTAAATGTTTAGAATTTATTCACTATAGCACTCTAAATATATGATGAACTCTTAGCTTCTCAGAACAATAATGCTAAGGGTTTTTCTAAAGGTCCTAACCATTTCTAATATGTTATTTTGGGGCTTTATAATATGCTCTCATTTTATCAGAATGGTGATACTTCCATTTGAATTTCTGTAATTTAGACTAGAATTATAGAACTAGATCCAAATCACTTAAATTATGTGATTGTTAGATAGTTTATTTGTAAAATAAGGGTAGAAATTCCTTCAAAAATATTGTTGGGAATAATATATGTTAAAATGCAGCTGGGTGTGGTGGCACATGCCTGAAATCCAAGCAGCTCAGGAGGCCGAGGCAGGAGGATCTCAAGGTCAAAGCCAGCCTCAGCAACATAGCCAGGCACTTAGCAACTCAGTGAGACCCTGTCTCTAAATAAAATATTTTTTTAAAAGGGCTGGGGATGTGGCTCAGTGATTAAGTACCCCTAGATTCGCTCCTCAGCACCAAAAACAAAAAGTACACTACAAATTAAGGAGGGGCCACATAAATAGCTCCTTTTTTTGTTATATTGATGCCATTGGTTTACGTTTTTCTCCATTGTCCACACTATGAAAAAGAATCTCAAGCATTTCCAATGATTTATTTATGTAATTATCTTTTACCAGAGTTCCATTCAATTTGGCTTGAATGCCATGAATTTGAGGCTAATTTTTTTTATTTGGGGAAAATGCTTCCAATCATAACCATTTTATGACCATTTAATGCCTAGAAATTTGAAAGCATTGGGTTAATAACTGAGCTATTATTTAAAGCTATATTTCAAAAAAAAAAGTAAATTTTTAACATTTGTGGCTTCCAGATCCTAGAGTACTTTTTTTTCTCCTAACAGTTTAGTTTAGCACTGTTCTGTGTATATTTGTTCCAGTGGCATGTCTAATCTTTAGTCCACTCTTACATATTTGAATGTGGCTTTTCTAAATATTTTTTTCTTTATTCCTTGAAAATCCATTTTTTTAACTACTGAAATATCTTTTATGTAGGAATTTGGCACATGGTGCTTTTACTTTCTTTTTTCTTTTTTTTTTTTTTTTTTTTTCTTTTGGTACCAGGGACTGAACTCACGGGCACTCAATCACTGGGCCACATCCCCAGCCCTTTTTTGTATCTTATTAGAGACAGGGTCTCACTGAGTTGCTAAGTGCCTCGCCATCGCTGAGGCTGGCTTCGAACTTGTAATCCTCCTGCCTCAGCCTCCCAAGTGCTGGGATTACAGGTGTGCGCTACCACACCTAGCTAACATGGTGCTTTTAATTGTCACACAATCAATTTTTGTTTTCTTTTTTTTAACATTCCAGTGATTCTTCTGACATCAGTAAGTGTACCCATTAACTACAGCTATATAACAAACCACCTCAAAAATCAATAACTTAAAACACTAATGATTATTATAGATTATGGATCTGTGGGTTGGCCAGAGATTGACTGATCTAGGCTTGGCTCAGCTGGTGTCTCTGCTGCTTGCAGCTATGCTTACCCCTGCGTCTACAAATCAGCTGATCTGGGCTTGGCTTGCTCGTCCATCTGAGGGTTGAATAGGTGTTCTGCTTTGAGCTGGATTTGGACTGCACAAGGTAAAAGGGATGCTGTAGTCCATGTATGCCTTGGTTTCTTTCTGAGACAAGCAGGCCAACCCAAATTCGTCCTTCACATGGTGATGGGAGGTCCAAGACAACAGGCAGAAACACAAAAGGGCTGCTGAAGCCTAAGCTCAGAACTACCTCATTCTATTGACCTAAACAAACCACATGCTAAATTATAATGCAGAAACGCCTCTCATTGTCGGGGAACACTGAATGATGCATGGCAAAGTGTGTGCATACCATGAGAGGTACAAAATTAGGAGCAGTAATAAAATCTAGTATGATAAGATTCCAGCAGATGTCAAAACATCAGCACTTAACCCTTCCAAGACATCAACACAGTTAGCCTTTTGTTCCCAGTGGCCATTTTGTAATGCAAGGTGAGAACAGGAGGAACAGCTGCAAGCAATTTGAAGGATTTCGTGGATAGAGTGGCACCTCTCATTGTAACTGACAGAATATTTACAGCAGAGATTATGGCACCCCACACAGTCTTCCATAATAATAACATTGGTTAGAAAAAAACTTGGTTTTCAAGGTTGAGTTCTAAATGCTAATGGCTCATTTTCAGCAAGTCGACTTTAGGTGACATTTGAGAGGCAGTATCTTCTTCATGGCAGGTCACTTAATTGGCAAAGTTAGAATAATTAAGGCTGACTCTAGTACTAAGTGAGCCCAAGTATTAGATGTGGCATTTAGAAAATATTATCAACATCGTATAACTTTTTTATTGAGGCTGACGTTACTCTTCCCATGTCTTCACCTTACAGATTTACAATTTGTATCCTCAGTGTAAATGCACTAGAAGTAAATGGACCGTGTAGTGTTAAAACTATCAGCATCATGATAAAATCAAGTGATTAGAAGAATTAAGTAATAAAGGTTCTAGGTACTATGGGCTGTTATGACAATATGGTTTTGAGAAATCAAACATAAAGCTCATTCTCCTAACAAGAGATACAATTTTTAAAAAAGCAATTTAAAAAGCATGAAACATATATCAGATATAAACTAAGAACAATATAACAATTCAGCATGAACTACTCTGCAACTAGGAGACAGGGAATAAAAGAGACCCTCTAAATAATTGCCTCAGGTTTATGGATGTGATATGTCTGTTAGTCTCTCAAAGGGAAATTTGATGGTGACACTCCTCTCAGTCATGTTAAGCATCTGAAAGAGCCTGCCAGTGGTGGCAATATTTGGCATAGGCAGTCCTCATCCAGAAAAGCAAGGTGACTCCTTACCCATCAGCTAAAATAAATTCTGGCTTCCAACCTAAAGGCTTTCTAACCTATTCATCCATTTCCTATTAGCTCTTACCTTCAAGAGATGGTTCTCAAATTTCTAAAGGTGGACTAGGAGCATCAGCATCATTTTGGAACTTGTGAGCAATACAAAATCTTGGGATCTACCCAGATCTGCTAAGTCAGGAAATCTGAGGGTTGGGTACAGCTATCTGGGTTTTCACATACTCTCCAGTTATCCTGGTGCAGCTAAAGGTTAAGAGCAACTACCCTCAAGCGTGCAAACACAGCAAATGACGAAGTTATGAAAAGTTAGTATGGAAGTATCAGGGAACCATTGCTCTTCCTTCTGAGAAAGCCTGAAATCATTCCACTTGCTTTTTATTCCCCTACTGCAAGTTCTGGATAAATAATCCATCAAATTTATTTCTAATTCTACATTCCAAATGCTACACAAAGCAATCTTTTCATTAGTAATTTATATTTGCAATGTTCAAATTGATCTAGTAGCTCCCATCACAATGCATACACACACACACACACACACACACACACACACACATGCATGCACACAAAAGACATTGATAGATGATACACACACTGAATAGAATGTATTTGTCTAGAAGGCTTCCTATAAAAAAATTGACAACAAAATGAAAACAATATTGAAAGTGGCAAGAGTCATAAAAGGGTAGTTCTTATTTGTTACATAGGAAAGGAATACATGGTAGGGAGGGATAATCATGTTCTTCCATGTGTTTATTGGAGAGAATCTAAGGGATGCAGCAATTCTCTTTTGAAGACATCTTTTATGCCTCTGTAGCCTTTGCAAATACAAGCAACACAGGCCCTTTAAAGAGTAAAATTCAGAATAATAACGTGTCTTAACTCTGTGTATTGATGATCTCTGGGATTTTCCACCAAAATACTATGAAATGTGCCCAGAATCACAGGACAAATGCAGCAGGACCTAGTGAAGTTAAACTCCATCAGTCAAACTCCACAGTCAATGCTCAAACCCAGTAGTCACCAAAGGAGACAAGGTGCACCCAGGGGGCTTTGAGTGCAGAGACAAAATATCAATACTTGTATTTCAATTCATAAATGATAAATAAAGTTCACAAATATTACTATGAACACTGATGCTGCCACTTTAATGTGGTCTATAGGGCAGAGGTTTACATGTGAAATGAGACAAGAGATTGTTGGAGGCCCTGGTTCAGAGGACTCTTTAGAGAATCTCACTCATGCATTCACTTGCAGGGTAGCACCATCTCTAAGTAAATTTGTGGTTTGAAGAATAACCCTCACAATATGGACTAACAGCTTAGAACAAATCTTACATGGAAATTTTATACCAAAAAATAATAATATATCCACAGTGAAAAGAGGAAAAATACTTTAAGTTAATCAGACTTTCCAAGAAACTAGTCCATAAGTAAAATATTAGGATGACAACTTAAAATGTGTATTTACAGCTACTATTTTTATAGGAAACTTTAAGTAAATTTTGCAGTTTGGAATATTAGCAAATAATATAATAAATTCATAACAATCAACGAGACATTTACAAGTGAAATTGAGTCAAATCTTTGAATTTTTTAAAAACAGTGCTCAGAATCATGTCATTTAACCCACTGAACTCAATGTTTGTAAGTTTCGTTTGCATTTCTTGCTTAATAGTAAAAGTTTTCAAAAAGTAGATGTGTTAGCTTTGCATTATGGTTAAAAAAAAATACTGAGAAAATCAGTTTTAAAGAAGCAATAGTTTATTTTGGCTTACAGGTTCAGAGATTTCAATCTGTGGTCATTCGACACAATAGCTTTGGACCTGGGCGGCACAGTACATCATAGTGGTAGGAGCACTTGGCAAAGGAAGACAGTTCACACCTTATGGTGGCCTGGAAGCAAAGAGGGAGGTGGGTTGGGGTCCCAATATTCCCTTCAAGGGCACACCTCCAATGACCTAACTTTTTTCCACAAAACCCCACCTCCTAAAGATTATACCACCACCCAATAAAGTCACTGCATATGGACCTTTGAAGAACATTTAAGATTCAAGCCATAACAGTAGGCAATAAAATAAAAAGGCTGCAAATCAAATAGGAATAAGTAAATAAGACACTACATTGTTAATAAACACTATTGAAAGAGGCCAAGAAGAGCCATATTTATTTACACAATGTGTACTGTTTGTAATAAAATGCAAGTACAGATATTTGTAATTGTTCTCAGTTTATGGAACTTGCTAGATGCAATTTTAATAATGAAATATTAAATATTAAATAACGAATGACTTTTTGTGAGCCACTACATAGAATTCAACTTCTGAGAATATACTCCAAAAAGAATCTGAAAGGGGAAAACATTTTTGTTTCACCACTACCTTTTCCACTCTACTTTTTTTTTTTTTTTTTTTTTTTTTTTTTTTTTTTTTTTGGTACTGGGGATTGAACTCAGGGGCACTTGACCATTGGCCACATCACCAGCCCTTTTTTTGTATTTTATTAGAGACAGGGTGTCACTGAGTTGCTAAGTGCCTCGCCATTGCTGAGGCTTCACTCTACTTTTAACAAATACAAAAAAAAAAAAAATGCATGGGGAGAAAACCAGATTTTTAAGAATTAGGAGACTAATTGCTTATACCCTTCACTAGATGATATAATGCAGATATAACAATGTTTATAGTTGTAACAAGGAAAATGTTGAATATCCTCGAAAAGAGTGGAATCTAAAATGAGGACAATAATGCTTAGATAGGAAGAAAAGACAAAATCCTTTATATTAAGGTGGTTGTCTTTGGAATATTTACTATTTCTTATTTTCCCTACAGTGAGCTTGTAATTTTTTTTATCATAGAGGAGAGTGAGTGTGTGTAGCCCAGCTGCCCAGATCCTTTCGCCCCTGGATGCTCTTTGGTTTCTCAGACTCCAGCCCTGCCTGGTCCTGGAGCCCCTGTGCTGTGCTGCCACTCACACACATGAACACCAGTAGACGTCATCATTTAGATCCTCAGCATTCCAATCAATAAAACCAAGAGGATCATATCTGTCCCACTTACTTTGTAGGGGAGGCAGGTGGGGTCAGGAGGTGTTATGATGACTAAATAAAAATATTTATGTAAAAACAGAATATCTCTATAAGTTTTCATACAAATGTGGTCTGTGTGATTCATCGCTGCACCCTGATGCCTGCAACAGTCACAAAGTATATTCTCAGGGAATACATGTTGAATGGAAGAATAGAAATTTGAGAAGAGCATGGGTACCACAAAAGACCAGCAATCAAGTATCTGCAAACTTTCTCTTGGTTGTTGCAGTTGCATTTGAAGACTCTGAGGTATGGTGCTGCTGAGGCACAAGATGCTTCCTTTTTCCCAATTTGATTACCATCTCAGTTGCTCAGAAACTTCTCAAAGCCAAGTCACATAAGGAATCCTCTTCCTGGAAGCATGACATTCTTCCCCAGAGCACAGAGCAGGTGTCTTTACTCTCCTCTAACGTTTCTCTACAATGTCTCTGTAGCTCAAACTCCAGTGGGAGCATTCTTCCCTTCTCCAGGCACTCAAAACTCTTTGGGAGACAATTTCTCACTCCAACCAAATTCCAACCACCCAGCTGGGTGGCCAAAAAACAATACATTTGATCCACAAAAAGCAGTGGACTTGGAATGTCTCCCATTACTGGGAGTCAAACACAAAATCAAATTGACTAAATCCTTCTGGAATTCCACAGGGCAGCAATTTCCCTAACTCCCAGCTCCACCACATTTGCTGTTCTTGTATGTCCACAAAATGTAAACTCTTTAACACCTCTTCCCATTTTGTCACTAAGTCGTTTAGGCCAGCTTCAAGGAGTGCTGGGGTGTTTGAGAAGGAGGAAGAAAGGAGCTGCACAATGTTGAAAATTGTTAAGACAATCAGTGAATTTTTTGCTTGTGATATAAACTTAAATATTTTGGATATATATAGTTATATCATATTCCTTAATTGAGCTTTATGGTTACTTTAGATTTTTACCATTCCTGTAGGGTTACCATATTAAAGAATTAAGATGCTTTAAATCTAACTATACATCAATCAAGTCAAATGGATGTTCAATGTAGGAAACATACCTAGGCTTTAGCGTTATATTTTCTCCTCTCTCGTGATTTGGAATTAAAGCACCCCTCTACCCCTCACACCATCATATAGAAGAATTTTTAAATAATGCTTTTCTTACCACCTAAAACAGTAACTCTTATAGCCAAAAAAAGATTATTTAAACAGAAAATGCTTTGTGCTGACTAAGGCAGACAAAGTTACATTAAAATTGCACCTGCCTCCTTCCAGTGCAGTGGTATAGGAATGAAAAGTCCTTTGCTATTCACCACCACTCCTGACCCACATTCCTTATCCTTGTCTTCACCTCTCTCTTAGGATAAGGATGAGATGAAATACTAACACAGACTAGCAATGAACAAATGTGAATGGGTAAAGTAACACCAGCATTTCAAGTGCCCACCAGTAGGAGGATGCAAGGCACATGGGATCTTAGTGATCTTAATTGTCACTCTAATTGAGTTACTGAATTCAATTTAAATCTAGATCTTTAATTGGCTTGAAATATTACAATGAGTTATAACATTAAAATGAACATTTATTGTGCATGCCAATACATGGAAGTAGATTTATGGGACACAGGTTTAAAAAAAGTGAAGCAAATATTAGCCATGGGGTGCATAAGTGCACTTTCATTTTTTTCTTAGAAAAGCCACGAAAAGTATAATATACAAAAGAAAAATTGATGTTGGATTTCATCAAAATCTAAAGCTTTCTTCAAAAAGGACACAAATAAAAAATTAAAAACCAAGCCATAAAATGAAAGAATGCATTTGTATTCTTTTGTATGATGACAAACGTAATAATATTTGTCACATAAAATAATAAGATAAACTTCACATAAAATTAGAACAGAGAAAAAAGACATGTAAAATACAAGTTACAAAATCCACAAAGGGATACCACTAGATACATTTTAGAATGGGTGAAATTAAAAATATCAACAATACTACATTTCAGCAAAGAGATGGGAAAATTAGAACTGTCATATCCTGCTGGTGAACTGTGCTCTGGAATCCTGGTTTATAGCATTTGTCCCATCCAAACAACTTCTAGATATTTATTCATAAGAAATGATAACATATATCCACAGAAACATGTTATATGAACATTCAGAGGAGCTTTATTCAAATCACCCAAAACTTAGTATGTATCCTAAAGATACCATAACAAATTTCTACCAACTGGATGACTTAGAACAACAGAAATACTTTTCTCTCAGAGGTCAGGAAGCTTTGGAAGTCTGAAACATAAGTGTTTGAAATCTGGTTCCTTCTGGAGGGTCTGGGAAGAATCTACTCTGTGCCTCTGTCCTAGTCTGGTGGTTTCTGGACAATTCTTAGCACTCTTTGGCTTGGAGTGGCATTGCTCCAATCTATACCTCCACTGTCAGGTGACCTTTTTTTTATGTCTCTTGTCTTCTTATCAGGACACCAGTGACTGGATAGAGCCCACTCTGACCCAGTATGAACTCATGTTAATGGATTATATCTGCAAAACTCTATTTACAAATAAGGTCAGGTACTGGGGGTTAGAATTTGGACATATTTGTTGTGGGAGGACACAATTCAATCCACTACCCTAAGAGGAAAAAAATGTCCATCAACAAATGAGTGAATAAAAGTATGCAGTATATCCACACAAGGGAATTACTACCTAGCAATAACAAAGAACTATTGATGCAATTGATAAATAATATTGAATTGTGCTAACTGAAAAAAAAAGTAACATTCTGAACCCAAAAAGTAAGTACTTCTGATATACATTTTTTTTCTAAAAAATTCTAACTAACACATGTTGATAGAACTTAGAGCAGTTGTCTGAGGCTGGTGACTAAGAGAGAGACTGCCAAGATGCATGAGGGACCTTTTGCAGGTGATGGAAATATTCTGCGTCTTGATTGTGGTGATGGTTTCATAGGTGTGTCTATGAAAATTCACTTAATTGTACATTTTAAAAGTTCACTTTAATTTGTATGCCTTAAATTATACCTCAGTTTAAGATAACAATGCTGAGCCAGCCCTCACTAGAATTACCCTTAACATTCCATTCACGGAAATCCAGGCTTTTTTCTAACTCACTCCTTTAGATTCTTTTCTAGGTTTTCTCCAGCCTACTCCTCTAGATTCTTTTCTAGGTTTTGTTTTTTTTTTTTTTTTTTTTTTTTTTTTTCCTAGCCTACTCTTCTAGAGTCTTTCAACCTCTACCCATTACCCAGCTCCAAAGTTACTTCCACATTTCAGGTGTTATAGCAACAGCCTTACTTCTTGGTACTGGTTTAGAACATTTTGTGCTGCTATAACAGACTACCTGAGACTCGATAATTTATAAAGAACAGATTTATTTCTTATAGTTGTGGAGGTTGGGAAGTCCAACTTTGAGGAACCCACAACCTGTGAGGGCTTTTGTTTCATTCATCCCACAGAGGAAGGCAGAAGAGCAAGAGAGCACAAGTGGACAGACTCACTTTTACAATGAAGGTTACCAAGATTGGCCTGCAACTGCTCTGTCATTATGAATAATGTGGCCCACGCTTCTCTACTTCATGTGCTTTCCTGCCTTCCTTTTTGTTAACACAGCCCTGATTCTCCTATGAGATCAGTTTGTCCTATTGAACACTCACTGGCCTCATCTATCATACAGCCAAGGAGTGGTGGCCATGTGACACAAACCTGAATTCTACAGGGAATTTTAGGAAAAGCTTTTGCTTTTCTAATTCAAATAAAGAGAAACTTATCCAACATTCTTTTAATTATGACAAAAGTTAAAGTAGCTCATAAAATGTCACTTGAAAGCATTCTATATATCGTATTTGCAGATTACAGACATGCTACTCTGTACAATACAAACCGTGCTCTGTGATAGAGACCAATGTATATCGTGTGCCTCCAGTGTCCCTGGTTTTGTTCTATGTGCTATATTCTCCTTATTGCTCTTATGAAATATTAAACTTCCAGTTTTAAATTCTGGTTCAATTCTATCTCATGCTAAAATTTCTAAAAAACGAGGCAACGAAAATAGTGTAAACAAAGTTGATCCATTTCAATTTTTGAAAATGGCCTTCTTTCCAGGTATATGCCAGGAACAAAAATTTTTAATTGCCTTTGGCATGAAACATGATTAAAAGGCAATGAGGAAATCTGGGTCAGACCATACAGAGAGAACATAGATTTTCTGAAAAGAAAGTCAGAATCCAATTCAATATTTTGTTCCATTTGCTCTGGATTTGACTTCTACCTCATTTTTTTCCACTCCAGTATTTACTATATTTTCATCAGATTTCGTAAGAATAGGTGTCCTTGGTATCATAGGACTCGGTGATTTAAGTCACCATGTAATAATTATAGTTTCCTGGGATTTTAAGAACACGTTTGAAATGATTGAGATGCATGACAACATCTCATTCCAACCACTGGTGGATTGAAATTCTTCTTGTGTCCAGAAACTGTCTCTAAGTAATCAAGGACCCCCCTGGTTGTTCTTCAGCTACTCAATCAGAAGTAAAGTCACACACATATAGAACTAAATGGAACTTTTCATCCTTATGCCCATTACCCACCAAAAGTCTTTTTCCAAATTACCACCAAAAGCTTTATTCAAAATTCTTTCATATTATTAAGATTATATTTCTTTAATAGTGTTGCCTATACTAAGTTAGTTAATTTATCTGTCTCCTAGAACTTCCAATAGATCCTTGATCTAAACAAGCTGTTCAATTTCAATTAAAATAAAAAAACAAAAAACCCACAGTGCTGACTATCAGAGTCACATTCCACATGTACAGAAAAAAATTAATAGATTTATATGAAGGTTTACTTGTTATAAGTCCCATTTTACTTTTATGAGTAGAAACCTAAGTTTTCTGCAGAGGCCAGGAGCTCAGATTTCACAATCCTGTTTCCCCATTAGTTCCACTTATAGGTGGGGTCATTGTGTCCTTGGCTAAAATCGACTACACAAGTTCCTCCCCCAGGGCCTTTTCAGTGTTTTTTGAGATGGATGTTGGGATTATATGAATTTCATTTTATTTAACTACATAATGGCTTTTTCACAGCTGGCCTTTCCTAAAGTAGACAAGAAGGCACGCTCTCCTCAGTGTGAGAAGGACAGAAATGGTTTTACAGAGTAAAGAAATGCTAACATTACTTAATTGATCCTCAAATTGTTAACAGACTGTCATCTTCAGCTTACTCAGCAGATAATTGAATTTGCCAGTTTAATAGCAATAATAATTAAGTGTGCCTCAAACATTTATATTCTTAGTTAAAAATCTTGTTGCAGTCTATAACATTCTGTAACTGGCTTTAGTCACAATCCTGTCATTAACAGACACTCAGAAATGCAAACCGCAAGATTTCCCCAAAGTGCTTTGAGAGAGTATTTAGAATTTTATTTTAATGTCTGGACTGCACTGGAAATTTAAGAAGAAGGTTCTTTTTATGTTCACCAGAGAGCAATGGGCACTGGTCTCATGACATCTAGAGAGCAACTGGCCCTGGACAACTTATGGATTAACAGGTTAAGCTTGCAGTTGCTGCTCTGCTTTGTCGTGTTTTGTTTTGTTTTGTTTTAAGACCCAGGAAGTACTGACATCATTGTGGAAGTATAGAATTTAATTTCACCAATAAATCAAATATGGCTCAAGCTGTTAGTAACACTGTCACATTTACAGCTTCAGGCAGGGAGTAAATGACTCAATGGACTGATAACAAGATAAAAAGCTTTTCACCTTCAAGCCCAGTCTTTAATCAGGCCAGGTCCAGAACAGTGGAGACCATATTGCTAGCCATACCCTGCAGGGCCCTGTGCTAGGGGTCATTTTCAGAATCAGCCTGATAAGAATCCACATAGGCAGAACTATGAAGACAGTGAGGCCCAGTGTTTTTATAAATAAATAAAAAGCTAAAGAGCTGAGTTTGGACCACAGGGAATGTGCAAGAGTCAGATGATAAAGGGGTTAAGGGAAAAAGAAAACTTTAAATTGATGTGGTGGAAAGGATAGCTATCCCCACACTGGAAAGTCTTATTTTATTTCTTTTTTGACACAAAAAGTCTATGATAAAGGTCTAGAGAGGGGCTGGGGTTGTAGCTCAGCAGTAGAGCACTCGCCTAGCACGTGTGTGGCCCGGGTTCCATCCTCAGCACCGTGTAAATGCATTGTGTACAACTAAAGCAAACAAATTAATATTTTTAAAAAAAAAAAAAAAAGGTCTAGAGAGAGGAATTATCAGGTGTGATAGTTAATTTTATTTCAATTTGATGGACCAAGTTTCCTAAATATTTATGCAAACATTATTCCAGATGTTTCTGTGATATTATTTTTTAGTTGAGATGAACCTTCAAATCTGTAGACTTTAGGTAAAACTGATCACCCTCAGTAAGGTGATTGGGCCTTGTCCAATCGGCTGAAGACCTTAATACAATGAAACTGACCTCCACCCACCAGAACAGGAAATTCTGCCAGAAGACTGCCTTCAGATTGAGCCACAACATCCAACTGTTGTCTGAGTCTTCCGCAGATTTTGGACTTGTCAGACTCCACAATCACATGAACCAACTAACTCCTTAAAATCAACTCTCTCTCTCTCTCTCTCTCTCTCTCTCTCTCTCTCTCTCCCTGCTGTGTCCTCTGTTTCTACCACATCAAACTCATACACTATTTACCCATCCTAATATAGCTCCCCTTTCTTTCTTTGAAAACAAGAGATATTCCTGCTCCTTTATGAAAATGATTCTTGCTGTTTAGCTCACATCCATTAAGTCCTTCAGCAACTTGATTATTCCTTGTTTGAATATCATGTGTCTCACTACTCTGTTGTCTATTTTCTTCAAACATACACTCACGCTCAAGTTTCCTTCATCCTAAAAAAATCTTTACCTCAACCTCACTTGAACATAAATTAATCCCATAATTCCATATCCTCTACCAACCAGAGTTCACTTCCTCATTTCCAGTTCATACTCAGTCCACCACTCTACTAAAGATGTTTCCAGTAACCACACAATAACTAATATGTTTGAACACCTATTTTGAACCAGAATCACAGTGCTGATCATTTTTTACAAAATATTTCATTTATTTTCTTTGTTATGCCTTGGGAAGCACATACTGTCATTGACTCCTGACATTTATAAAAGAAAATTGAGACTCAAAAGACATTAAGGTAGCACAGCCGTTATCTGAAGTCTGACTTCTTTGCACATCTCATTCTACTTGCTCTCTCACTGTACCTTCTGACATTCCTTGATTTCAGAATCTCCATTCTCCTGTTTCTTTTCTTTTCTTGCAGCCCCGTTTGCTCACTGGGAGAACCTGCTTTCTACCTTCTCTCTGTGGGTGACCCATAGTTGTCCCCTTCTGGACAGGTCCACTAACAGAACTACTTCTGAGATGCTACTTTTAAGACACTGTATTGTCAGAGGGGCTGCCCAGGAGGCACAGGGACATGGCCATTTCACAGAAGTATGTTCTGAGGGAGGGAGGGAGGGAGGGAGGGCCTTCTGCACATGTGTGTCAAGCCAGACTCTGGGTCATGCAGTGAGTCACCAGTGAAAAGGGAGGGAAGCAGAGGGGCACTTGTGAGTCTGCCTTCCACACCCTGCAGGGAATGCAGAGAGAAATTAAGAGCAAGAAAGAAGAGAAGCCAAGCCGGAAGAAGAGAGAAGCAACCATGAATACTATCCTAAGAATTTAGTTTTGTAAAGAGAGCATGTGACCCTCTAACCACACTTAGTAGGAAGTTGGCTCACCCCCTAAAACAGGGTGTTGGGTACCAGTAGTAGTTCCAGCATTGTGTGAAGAATGTTTTTTCTCACCCACAGCTGCAGCATACCAGGCTTCCACACTTTCCCTCAGGCTATTATGTGAGATGCACTAATTTAAAAAAAAAAAAAATGCCTGATTATTCCTTCCAACAATTTTCTTTTTTAACAGATGCTTCCTATTCAAAGGAGTAGTTACAGTGAGACCCTCCAGCACCTTTATTGACCTGTGACAGGATATTTAGAGGGGACCTCAAATCAAGCTGGGTAGACAGGTGACGTCTTCTCTTAAAGGTAGATGTGGTTAAGGTTGTAACCCAGGTATTCCCTAATTTCACATTGGATCCTTCACCCATGAACTTAGATGCATTTCTTTGATTCTATTTGCATTTCCATATTCCCCTTAGAATCCGAAGTCTAGTCAGCCCTTGCCCTAATAGGAGGAAGAAGCGATCTCTTCACTCTAGCAGTTGTCTCCCTTATGGAAGCCACGACACTCCTGATCCAGAGCTTTGCGGCACCCATTCCCCCCACTTATGTGAAGAGGCTGTCAAAAAGCTTCTCTTAGCAAAGCCGTGTTGGGTTACCAACAGCTGGCATCTATTCTCTGCGGCCAAGCTGCAGACTAATGGACAATTATGGGTTAAATGTGTGACATTGAGGACGGTGTCTGAACTATAACCTGGACCTCCAAGAGGTACACACAATGCTTTCACTAGAGGATAGCTCTCGTGGTTGGAATTACACAACCTGGCAAGATGGCAGGAATAGATATTTCAGGACAGGCAAGCTTTCAAGTACCCAAAATAACAACCAGGAGGAGGCTGCCGTTATGGCTCCCACAGAAGGTCAAGCCACCCCTGCTCTGTCAGCACGAGCCCTTTGAATCATCTCAACACTTTCCATTTAGCCACACTCTTCCCATCCCCACCCCCCAACACTGTCCTTCTCAGGATCTGGATCTATCTTTGAAATGGAGAAGCAATCAATAATCCTTTGTCTTATTTAGAACTGATAAAGAATGTCAAACTGGTAAGGCACACACTGCTGGGGTACCAGTACCCTCCTCTGATCCGCAGAATGGGAAGCTCAAGATGGGAAATCTTAGAGAGCTGGCTGGAAGTCACATTGCCAAGATTGCTCCCACAAATCTCCCACTATTCCAGGGATACCCAATCTGTTCCTTGAACCGCTACTCCTTTTCCCTCAAAATCATAGCAGCAAGTATGACAATCATCCACACACAAGATTCCTCTCCCACCACTCACTTTCCATTCCAGCCAGAGGCTCCTAGGAACAGTGAGTTAAGAAAGATTCTCCAGATTCCCCGCGGCATAGCAGCCGTGCTTCAGAGAGGTGCTGCAGCTTGTTATGAGAGATGCCGTGCGTGGTTCCTGGAGGGTATATTTTCATTTAGTCTGGATGTTTGGCACACTCCAGCCATAAACAGAAGCCCAATGTAGAAATAGATGACCTGACTGGTTTACTAAGGGAGTGTTGAAAATGTTTAATCAATTAATGGTGATAATAAAGTATCTCAGAGGAAGATAAAATAGCAATTCCCCAAGCTGCAGCACATTCACATCCATCCTCACAGCTTACAGGCATTTAGTGTGACTGATAGATGAACATCAGAGCTATGCAAATTATGGGAGTCCCCTTTTATGTTTATATTTGTGCACATTTCTGTCTATTTTTGCGAATAGGCAGATTAGCAGCTCTGCTGTTAATTTGATCTCTCTGACAGAAGCGAAAAATCATTCACTCATCCCAGAAACATGGTCCCTGTGCCCCCAGCGTATAAATGTAATAAGCTGCCTGGTTGTTGCCATGCAGACAGCAGCCACACACAGGACAAAGCACAGGGATTTCTAGGACAGAATCATTCCAAAAAGTGTGTGTGTGGGGGGGGAGGCATTCAAACTCGCATAGCATGTGGTGAAATAAAAATTTCAAATATTTCATTCAAATAACTTAAGACCACAAGAGTTTGTGACACAACCACAAAAGAATGTTGTAGTATTTACTCATTCATTCATCATCCAAATTCACTTACTAGCATGCAAGTGCCTTAAGAACAGGGATATTTTTCTGTTTTTATCTATTGCTATGTCCCAAATATCTCAGATGCTATATATGGCTATGTAGAAATGGCTCTAAAAATATTTGTTAAATTGATTGAATGGGCTCATTCATCATTCAGCAAACATTTCATTATCAAATAAAGTAGTACTCAGCCTCACTTCTTCTACTCTCCTCTGCTCCCTAACAGTTATGCAATATCAGTCCCACAGGATTTTCCTTTTTGAGGGAATATATAAACATATTGCTTCTTCTCACATCAGTTCGGTCTTTGAAAAAAATCAAACAAACTTTTTAATATAAAAAAGAAAAATTAATAATGATTTTAAGACTCTACAAATCTAAATTGAAATCAAGAATCAATAAATGGGATGTATTCAAACTAAAAAGCTTCTTCTCAGCGAAAGAAACAATCACTGAGGTGAATAGAGAGCCTACAGAATAGGAGCAAATTTTTACCATACGCACATCACAGCACTAATATCTAGGATATATAAAGGACTCAAAAATCCTAACACCAGAAAAACAAATAACCCAATCAATAAATGGGCCAAGAAACTGAACAGACACTTCTCAGAAGATGATATACAATCAATCAACTAATATATGAAAAATGTTCACCATCTCTAGCAATTAGAGAAATGCAAATCAAAAATACTCTAAAATTTTATCTCAACTCCAGTCAGAATGGCAGCTATTAAAAATACAAACAAAAATAAATGTTGGTGAGGATATGGGGGAAAAGGCACACTCATACATTGCTGGTGGGACTGCAGATTGGTGTAGCCAATATTGGAAGCAGTATGGAAAACTTGGAATGGAACCACCATTTGACCCAGCTATCCCACTCCTTGGTCTATACCCAAAGAACTTAAAAACAGCATACTATGGGGACACAGCCACATCAATTTTTATTGCAGCACAATTCACAATAGCTAGGTTGTGGAACCAACCTAGATGCCCCTCAGGAGATGAGTGGATAAAGAAAATGTGGTATATATACACAATGGAGTATTACTCAGCAATAAAAGAGAATAAAATAATGGCATTCACAGGTAAATGGATGAAATTGGAGAATATATTGCTAAGTGAAGTTAGCCAATCTCAAAAATCCAAATGCTGAATTTTTTCTCTGATATAAGGATGCTGATTCATAATGGGGTGGGTGTGTAGAAGCATTAGATTAGGTGAACACTAAATAGGGCAAAGGGGTGGGAGAGGAAGAAAGGGGGCATGAGAGTAGGAAAGACGGTAGAATGAGATGGCCATCATTACCCTAAAAACATGTATGAATACATGAATGGTTAAACTCTACTTTGTACAACCAGACATATGAAAAATTGTGCTCTATTTTTGTAATATGAATTGTAATGCTTTCTGCTGTCATATATAACAAATTAGAATGAATAAAAATAACAATAAAAAGACTGCAAATCTATCAATATACCATGAGAAAATTAAAAATCAATATTTGCATTAATAGTATATTTTATAAAAAGCAAATTATCTAAATAGTTATGTAGAAGAATCATGTTCTTTTTCCCACTTTGGTTAACATGTGTTTATATTTCATTAAACATAGGGAATTATATATGTAGATCTTCAAATAAAATTATATTTTTAAAAATTGAACCAAATTAGAAGCTTCACTCACTAGAACTTCCCACTTAGAACTCTGCAGCAGCCCCACCATGAGAGTGCATTGATCTGGCCTATCCAGACAAAACTCCAACCAAAAGCACTTTCAATTCCATCCTATCTTATTCTGGAGAGGGGAAGTTGAAAGCTATTTCAACCAGCTTCAATTTCAGGCCGCTCCACCTGGCAACTCAGTGCTGGGAAATAACTGGGACAATGGGACACTATATAAGTTCAAAGAGCAGAGACTTTGCAACTAATCTAAACCTAGCCAAGAGACAGTGCACCTATTTCACACACAAACTAACCATGCTCAAACTTCAAAAATATTTTAATACAAAGAATAGGAGAAATAAAACCCCCAAACCAATAACCAGGCTCTAAGCATAAACAGCAAAATCAGAGAGAATTAATGTTAGATTCCAGGCAGGGAGGCCACATCTCCCAGGTGCCTCAGGCTGACCAGCCCTCAGGTGCCCGAGTGGACCAATTGCGACACACACCTCCGACCCTTGACCTCCGGCAGCCTATGGAATTGGGGTCCCCTCTGGAGGGTCCTTATGACCACCAGTTGGCTACTTAAGCCTGCTCCGGACTGAAACTTGCCCCTTTTCGTCCTACCTTTCCCCTTGTTCTTTCCTTTTCCCTTGCCCCCTTCCCTACCCTTCCACACCACTCCTTCCCTAACCCCCTTTCCCGATCCACGTGGCCCTAATAAACACTTTTTATTGAAACACTGTTCCCAGAGTGGCTTATCTTTCCAATAATTAACACAAAGGTGTGGACACCACATCTGTGAAAGGGTCTCTATCTATATCACTTCCATAACGCTTAGAACATACAGAGTTGATGAGTAAAGACAAGTAATCACAAAGGGTATACACCATATGCCCTTTCCATATCTGTGAGAAGAACTTCACTCTTTTGAGACCCACAGGGAAAATGGAATCCTCAAATATGACACAAAATATACTGCATCAAAATAGACTAATAATCACCAAAAATGTAGCAGGGAAACTATACTGTACATCTATTTGTAAATATATTGAAAATTCACAATAACCTTGTACCCCAGAAAGTTTGGCAAGAGCAGACTATACCCTAAAAAGGTACACATATAACAGTGGAAGAGAAATCCATAACAACAGATGCATAAAACTCAACACAGGAACACAAGAAAAATAAAAGAACAAGTTAATAAGACATCTCCTAAAATTCATAATTCACCAGTAACTGATAGGATATTGAAAAGGATGAAATACTAGATAAAGAATTCAAAAGAATGAATATAAAATGATCCGTGAATTCCAAAAGAACACAGAAAAACAACTGAATTAATTAAGAAAGTCAGTTCAGTATATGAATGGTAAATTCAATAAGGAGATGGAGAAATTTATAAAAAAACAAACAAAAATATTGGAAATGAAAGATATAATAAATTGGATAAAATGTTCAGTTGAGAGTCTCTGTAATAGTGTAAGCCATGCTGAACACAGAATCTCAGAAATGGAAGGCAAAGTGGCTGACCTTGAAATGCAGACAGTATTAAAGAAAAGAAAATAAGTACCCTCATACAGAATAAACAAGAACTCTGGAACAACATTAAGAAACCAAACTTAAGAATCACTGGAAACCAAGAGAGTTATGAAATCCAGCCTACTGGCATGGATAACCTCATGAGGGAAAATATGCAAACTTTGAAAATGAGATGCACATCTTGATACTCAAGAGGCATTCAGACCTTCAATTAACAAGATCAAAAACAAATTTTGCCATGACACATTATAATTATAATGCCTAACATACAGAACAAGGATAGAAATTTTAAAACCTCAGGAGAAAAACATCAGGTCACATTTAGATATAAGTCAATCAGAATTATTCTGATTTCTCAAAACAAACTCTAGAATCTAGGAGGATTGAAATGACATATTACAAGGCACCACCCCACCACCCCCAAAAAAAACTGTCAAAACAAAATTGCTAAATCCAGCAAAGTTATGCTTCAGAATCAAACAAGAAAAAAAACCTCCCATGATAAGCAGAAATTAAAAGAATTCATGACTACTAAGCTAGCACTACATAAAATATTTAAGAAATACTTCACATGGAAGAAATCAAAAACAAACCTCAGAACTAACAAAAGGACAACTCTCATTTGAAGAGTGGCTAAGCAAATGAGAAACAGGATCAAATTAAACATAAATAATAAATCAAAATGGCAGGAATTAATAACTATCTCTATAATAGCATTGAATGTAAATGGTCTCAACTCTTCAATTGAAAAACAGGTTGGGAGACTGGGGTTGTGGCTCAGTGGTAGAGCACTCACCTAGCATGTGTGAGGCACTGGATTCAATCCTCAGCACCACAAAAAGATAAATAAAGGTATTGTGTCCATCTACAACTAAAAAAAAAAAAAAAAAAAAATAGGCTGGCAGAATGGATTAAAGAGCAAGACCCCACTCAATGTTTGCAAGAGACTCATCTACAGGCAAAGATTGCCACAGGCTGAAAGAGAAAGAATGGAAATTGATAGACCATGTAAACAAAGCCCCAAAACAGAAGAAATAGCAACTCTCATTACTGACAAAGCTGAGAACTCAAAACAAAATTAATCAGAAGATACAAAGAAAGTCACTTTGTACCGATAAAGAGAATAATTAAACATATAAAGATAGCAAATATTTATGCCCCAAACATTGGTGCACCTAATTACAGAAAACAGACATTACTTGACCTAAAGACTCAGACAGATCCCAGTATCATAATACTGGGTGATTTCAACACAACTCTCTCACCAATAGATAGGTCTTGCAAATCTAAGCTCAGTAAAGATTCTTCAGACCCCCAAAAGATTATAAGTCAAATGAACTCAGTAGACATCAACAGAATATTTCATCCAACAACAGTCAAGTTCACTTTCTTCTCTGTTGCTCATGGAACCTTCTCCAAAATAGATCATATTTTAGACCAAAAATCAACTACTAGCAAATGCAAAAAAAAGTACATAATTCCTCATATTATCTGATCATAGTGGAATTAAATTATAAATCAACACCTAAATGTATACAGAATCAATGTAAAAACATGGAGATTGAAGAGTATACTCTTGAATAATTAATGGGTGATAGAATAAATCAGAAGTAAAATTTTAAAATTCTGAGAATCAAATGATAATAATGATAGAACATACTAGAACAACTGGAACACTCTGAAGACAATTCTCTAAGGAAAATTCATAGCTATGAGTACCTATATAAGAAAAAAAGAAAAATCCCAAATTAACAACCAAATGCTACACATCAAGACCCTTGAAAAACAAGAATAAATAACTTCTAAAACCAGTTGAGGGAAGGAAATAATTAAGATCAAAGCCTAAGTCAATTAAATGAAGAAAAAAAATTAATACATAAGATAGATGAAATGAGTTAGTTTTTCAAAAGATAATCAAGCTGGATAAACTCTTAGTCAAAATAACCAATAGAAAAAAAGACACAAATTATTGAAATTGTGCATGAAAAAGTATATATTACTA
The DNA here is from genome assembly GCA_025594165.1 of Tamias sibiricus. Classification (NCBI taxonomy): domain Eukaryota; kingdom Metazoa; phylum Chordata; class Mammalia; order Rodentia; family Sciuridae; genus Tamias; species Tamias sibiricus. The sequence goes on from CM046666.1 coordinate 102,945,512, forward strand.
TAGTCATCACAGAGATCTAGAGGATCATTAGGAACGATTTTGAACACTTATACTTCAATATATTGGGAAACCTAAAAGAAATGGATACATTTCTAGACACATATGACTTGCCAAAATTGAGTCAAGAGAACATAGAAAACCCAAACAGAAAAAGAACTAGCAGTGAAATAAAAGCAGTAATAGAAAGCCTTCCAAAAAAGAAAAGCTCAGGACTAGATGGATTCTCAACTGAATTCTACCAGATCTTTAAGAAAGAAATAAAGCAAATACTTCTCAAATTATTCCATGAAGTAACAAGGGATGGAACACTTCTAAATTCACTCTATGAAACCAGTATCTGTTAGAAAATCCTGGCCAACAGGCTACGCCTCCCAGGTAGTTTAACCAGGCCACACCCCCTGGGTTCCTGGAGACTAGACACACCCCCTAAACTGGCCACACCTCCGGTCAGCTCCGCTGGCCACACCTCAGGTACCTTACTGAGCCAATTATGACACACGGCCCCCCTCTCAACTCCCAGCAGCCTATGGAGTTGGGGACCCCTCCAGGGGTCCCACTGACCACTGGTGCCCTACTTAAGCGTTCTCCGGACTGAAAACCGCCCTTTTCTTCTTCTTCTCCCCCTTCCTTTCCTTCTTCTCCCCCCCCCCCTTTTTCCATTTTCCCCCTTTTCTTCCCTGCTCTTCCACGCCGCTCTTCCCCGCTCGCCGCCCGTTTCAGTTCCTCCGGTTTTCCTTACCCACTCTCTTCCACGTGGGCCTAATAAAAACCCTGTTTTACTGACAGGGCAGTCCCAGCTGGGTTTTCTTGTCCTTCAGTATCAACCTCATACCAAAATCAGACAAGAACATGTCAAATAAAGAAAACTACAAATCAATATCCCTGATGAACGTAGATGCAAAAATTCTTAATAAAATATTAGCAAATTACATTCAACAATATATAAACAAGATTGTACATCATGACCAAGTTGGTTTTATGCCAGGAATGCAAGGATGACTTAACATATGCAAATCAATTAATAGAATTAAGGAAAAAAATAGAAAAATGAGACTAGATCCTTATCTCTCACCCTGCACAAAAGCCAATTCAAAATGTATCAAAAAATAGAATTAAGGGGGAAAAAATCACATCATCTCAATAGATGTAGAGAAAACCTTCAACAAAATTCAGCACCCATTCGTGATAAAAACACAGAAGAAACTAGGAATACAAGGAACTTACCTCAACTTCATGAAGGCTATATGTGACAAACTGAAAGGCAATATCATAATAGTAATAGAAATCCTAGTCAAAGCAATTAGGAAAGAGAAGGGGAAAAAGTGATAAAAATAGAAAAGGAAGAAGTCAAATCGTCAGTTTGCAGATGATATGATTCTATATTTAGAAGATCCAAAAACCTCCACCAGAAGGTGGCTAGACTAATAAACAAATTCAGCAAAGTAGCAGATTACAAAATCAACATACGAAAGTCAATAGTTTTCCTATACGCCAATAATGAATCTGCTGAGACAAAATTAGGAAATTAATCCCATTCACAGTAGACTAAAAAAATCTAGGACTAAATCTAATGAAGGAAATGAAAGACCTCTACAATGAAAACTATAAAATACTAAATAAAGGATTTGAAGAAGACACAGAAGATATAAATACCTCCATGTTCATGGATATACAAAGTTAATATTGATAAAATGGCCATATTACCAGAAGCAATATACAGATTTAATGCAATCCCCATCAAAACATCAAGACATTCTTCACAAAACTATACAAAAAAAGTCCTAAAATTCATTTGGAAGAATAAAAGATTCAGAATAGCCAAAGCAATTCTAATCCAAAAAAACTGCTGAAGGCATCACAATACCTGACTTTAAGTTATATACTACAGAGCTATAGTAACAAATACTGCATGGTACTGGCATAAAAGCAAACACATAGGCCATTGGATCAGAGTAGAAGATACAGAGACAAACCCACACAGATACAGCCATCTGATCCTTAACAAATATGCCAAAAACAGAAGTTGGAGAAAAGACAGTCTTTTAAATAAATGGTTCAAGGAAATTGGTTATCCCTATGTAGAAGAATGAGACTAGATACTTATCTCTCACCCTGCACAAAAGCCAATTCAAAATGTATCAAAGACCTAGGAATTAGACCAGAAACTATGTAATTCCTAGAAGAAAATATAGGACCAATATTCTAAAATATAGGCACAGGCAACAACTTTCTCAATAAGACCCCTAAAGCTCAGGAAATAATACCAAAAATTAATAAATGAAATGGCATCAAATTAAAAAGTTTCTGCACAGCAAAGGAATAAAGAATGTAAAAAGAGAACCTACAGAATGGGGGAAAATCTTCCCTAGCTGCTCTTCTAAGAGATAATTAATATCCAGAATATATAAAGAACTCAAAAACTGTACACCCAAAAAACAAATAATTCAATTACTAAATGAGCATATGAACTAAACAGATACTTCTCGAGAAAGAAATACAAATGGCCAGCAAATATATGAAAAAATGTTGAACACTGTTGACATTTAAGGAAAGGCAAATCAAAACTACCTTGAGATTTCATCTTATTCCAGTTAGAATAGTAGTCATCAAGAATATAAACAACAATAAATGATGAAGAGAATGTGGTGAAAAAGGAACACATTTTTATGCTGTTGATGTGATTTTAAAATTAGTGTAACCACTATGGAAATCAGTATAGAGGTTCCTAAAAAGACTAGGAATGCAACCACCATATGACCCAGCTATGCCACTCCTTGATATTTACCCCAAAGAATTAAAGTCATTGTACTATAGCAATACATGCATACCCATGTTTATTTGTAGCAGCACAAGTCACTATGGAACCAGCCTAGGTGACTGTCAATGGATGAATTAATAAAGAAAAACACAAACAACAACAAAAGATAAGGAAAGTACAAGAAAATTACTTTCCTAGGCCATTTATAAATATTTTTTAAACTCCTAAAAGTAAAAGGAAGACCACAAGGGTACAGGAAAGGGATCAGGGGAGGGAGGAAGAGAGGATGGGAGTAATACTGGGGAGTGAAATCGATCAAATTATGTTTTTATGTATATACAGAATATGCCACAGTGAAACCCGCCATTCTGTACAATTAATAGGCATCAATAAAAAAATTAATCCTGAATAAAATATTTAAAATATTATTAAGTCAAATGTAGTGAATCTATTGGTATAATTTACCATGTTAACTGATTAAAGGAGAATAATACCTATGATCATCTCAATAGAAGCAGAAAATGGACTTAATAAAATTCAGCCTCTGTCCTTTTTTTAAAAAAACATTTATTTTTTAGTTGTAGGTGGACACAATACCTTTATTTTATTTTTATGTGGTGCTTAAGATTGAACCCACTGCCTCATACATGTCAGGCAAGCACTCTACCTCTGAGCCACAACCCCAGTCCCAGCCTGTGTTCTTGATAAAAATTTTAACCAAACTAAGAAAAGGATGGGAATAATTCAACCTGTCAAAAGATTAACCTTCAAAGACCCAATCATTTTAATGATTAAATATTGGTAATATTATGGTTAAGTAAAGAATGAGAAAAGAAATCTACTGATATTGCTTATGTTCAATATAGTATCAGAGGTACTATGTGAAGTACATGGAGATAAGAAAAATGAAAAAGTATTGTTATTGGAGAAGAACAGAAATATCATGATAGACTAACAAGATAAGACAAACTGCAAATTATAAAAATCAATGAGAGTTTACTAATAAGAGCTGGTAACATAACAAATACAGGTAAGCTATTCAAATAGTAATGGGATAATTGATAAAGGATATTTTTAAATATATCAAACTGCCTCATTTTCTACAAAAAGAATTCCAGATTCTTTTTATTCGAAGTTGTTGTATATACAACGTAGCATGCATTACAATTCATAATACACATATAGAGCACCTTTTTTACATATCACTGTATGTATACAAAGTATATTCACACTATTCATGTCTTCAAACATGCACTTAGGGTAATGATATCCATCTCATTCTACCATCTTTTTTTTTTTTCCCCTTCATATCCCCTTGCCCTTTCACTTCCCCCCCCCCAATTGACGTTTCTAGTGTTCCTCTAATCCTCCTTTGTTCCCCGTCCCAACCCCACAGTGAATCAGCCTCCTTATATCAGAGAAAACATTTGGTATTTGGATTTTTGAGATTGGCTAACTTCACTTAGCAATATATTCTCCAATTTCATCCATTTACCTGTGAATGCCATTATTTTATTCTCTTTTATTGCTGAGTAATACTCCATTGTGTATATATACCACATTTTCTTTATCCACTCATCTCCTGAGGGGCATCTAGGTTGGTTCCACAACCTAGCTATTGTGAATTGTGCTGCTATAAACATTGATGTGGCTGTGTACCTGTAGGATGCTGTTCCTAAGTCCTTTGGGAATAGACCAAATAGTGGGGATGGCTGGGTCATAAGGTGGTTCCGTTCCCAGGTTTCCAAGGAATCTCCATACTGCTTTCCATAATGGCTGCACTATTTTGCAGTCCCACCAGCAATGTATGAGTGTGCCTATTTCCCCACATCCTCTCCAACATTTATAGTTGTTTGTGTTCTTAATAGCTGCCATTCTGACTGGAGTGAAGTGAAATCTTAGAGTAGTTTTGATTTGCATTTCTCTAATTGCCAGAGATGTTGAACATTTTTTCATGTATTTGTTGATTGATTGTATATCCTCTTCTGAGAAGTGTCTTTTCAGTTCCTTGGCCCATTTATTGATTAGGTTATTTTGGTTTTTTTGGGCGGGGGGGGGTTGTTGTTGTTTGTTTGTTTGTTTTGTTTTGTTTTGTTTTGTTTGGTGTTAAGATTTTTGAGTTCTTTATATATTCTAGAGATTAGTGCTCTATCTGATGTGCATGTGGTAAAAATTTGTTCCCAATTAGTAGGCTCTATATTCACCTCACTGATTATTTCTTTTGCTGAGAAGAAGCTTTTTAGTTTGAATCTATCCCATTTATTGATTATTGATATTAATTATTGTGCTACAAGATTCTTATTAAGGAATTTGGGGCCTAATCCAACATGTTGGAGATTAGAGCTTACTTTTTCTTCTATTAGGCGTAGTGTCTCTGGTCTAATTCCTAGATCCTTGATCCACTTTGAGTTGAGTTTTGTGCATGGTGAGAGATAGGGGTTTAATTTCATTTTGTTGCATATGGATTTCCAGTTTTCCCAGAACCACGTGTTGAAGAGGCTATCTTTTCTCCAATGTACATTTTTGACAACTTTGTCTAATATAAGATAACTGAAATTATATGTACTAGTCTCTTGTGTCCTCAATTCTGTACCATTGGTCTACCAGCCTATTTTGGTGTCAATACCATGCTGTTTTTGTTACTATTGCTCTGTAGTATAATTTAAGGTCTGGTATAGTGATGCCATCTGCTTCATTTTTCTTGCTAAGGATTGCTTTAGCTATTCTGGGTCTCCTATTTTTCCAGATGAATTTCATGACTGCTTTTTTTATTTCTCTGAGGAAAGTCACTGGGATTTTGATTGGAATTGCATTAAATCTTTATAGTACTTTTGATAGTATGGTCATTTAGACAATATTAATTCTGCCTATCCAAGAACAAGGTAGGTCTTTCCATCTTCTAAGGTCTTCTATAATTTCTTTCTTTAGTGTTCTATAGTTTTCATTATAGAGGTCTTTCACCTCTTTCGTTAAGTTGATTCCCAAGTATTTTTTTTTTTTATGCTATTGTAAATGGGGTAGTTTTTCATCATTTCCCTTCCCGAGGGTTTGTCACTGATGTAAATAAATGCCTTTGACTTATGGGTATTGATTTTATATCCTGCTACTTGGCCGAATTCATTTACTAGTTGTAAAAGTTTTCTGGTAGAGTTTTTTGGGTCTTCTAGGTATATTATCATGTCATCAGCAAATAGTGCTAATTTGAGTTCTTCTTTTCCTATCTGGATCCCTTTAATTTCTTTCATCTGTCTAATTGCCCTGGCCAGAGTTTCAAGAACTATGTTAAATAACAGTGGTGCAAGGGGGCATCCCTGTCTTGTTCCAGTTTTTAGAGGGAATGCTTTCAATTTTTCTCCATTTAAGACGATGCTAGCCTGGGGCTTCTCACAGATAGCTTTTATAATGTTGAGATATGTTCCTCTTCTCCCTAGTTTTTCTAGTGTTTTGAACATAAAGGGGTGCTGTATTTTGTCGAATGCTTTTTCTGCATCAGTTGAGGTGATCATATGGTTTTTATCTTTAAGTCTATTGATGTAATGTATTACGTTTATTGATTTCCATATGTTGAACCAATCTTGCATCCCTGGGATAAACCCTACTTGATTGTGGTACACTATTTGTTTGATATGTTTTTGTATTTGATTTGCCATAATTTTGTTGAGGATTTTTGAATCTATGTTCATTAAAGATATTGGCCTGAAGATTTATTTTTTGGCTGTATCTTTGCCTGGCTTTGGAATCAATGTAATATTGGCTTCATAGAATGAGTCTGGAAGAGCTCCCTCTTTTTCTATTCCCTGAAATAAATTGAAGAGTATTGGTATTAGTTCTTCTTTGAAGGCTTGTAGAACTTGGCTGTGTATCCATCCAGTCCTGGGCTTTTATTGGTTGGTAGCTTTTTTGTTGGCATCTTCTATTTCCTCACTTGAAATTTATCTATTTAAATTGTGTATAGCCTCCAGATCCAGTTTGGGCAATTCATATGACTCTAGAAATCTGTCAATACCTTCAATATTTTCTACTTTAGTAGAGTACAAGTTTTCTAAATAATTTCTAATTATCTTCTGTATTTCTGAGGTGTTTGTTATGATAGCTCCTTTTTCATCACAGATGTTAGTAATTTGAGTTTTTTTTTCTCTCCTTCTTTCTGTTAGCATGGCTAAGGGTCTGTCAATTTTATTTATTTTTTCAAAGAGCCAACTTTTAGTTTTGTCAATTCTTTCAATTGTTTCTTTAAGCTCAATTTCATTAATTTCAGCTCTGATTTTAGTTATTTCCTATCTTCTACTGCTCTTAGTGTTGATCTGTTCTTCTTTTTCTGGGGCTTTGTGTTGTGATGTTAAGTCATTTATATTTCTGGTTTTTTCTTCTTTTAAGGAATGAACTCAATGCAATGAATTTTCCTCTTAGTACTGCATTCAGAGTGTCCCAGAGATTTCTATACGATGTATCTGTGTTCTCATTCACCTCTAGGAATTTTTTAATCTCCTCCTTGATGTCTTCTGCAACCCCTTGTTCATTCAGTAGCATGTTATTTAATCTCCAGGTGTTGGAGTAGCTTTTTTTATTTTTTATTTTATCATTGATTTCTAATTTCATTCCATTATGGTTTGATAGACTGCAGGGTAGTATCTCTAATTTTTTATATTTGCTGAGAGTTGCTTTGTGTGGCATAATATATGGTCTATTTTAGAGAAGAAGCCATGTGCTGCTGAGAAGAAAGTGTATTCGTTCACTCAGGGATGAAATATTCTATATGTATCCATTAAGTCTAAGTTACTAATTGTTTTGATGAGGTCTAAAATTTCTTTATTTAGCTTTTGTTTGGATGATCTATCCATTAGTGAAAGAGGTGTGTTGAAGTCCCCTAGAATAATTGTGTTGTGGTCTATTTGACTCTTGAACTTGAGAAGGGTTTGTTTGATGAATGTAGGTGCTCCATTATTTGGGGCATATAGATTTATTATTATCATATCTTGTTAATGAATGATTCCCTTAAGCAATAAGAAATATCCATCTTTATCCCTTTTGATTAACTTTGGATTGAAGTCTACTTTACTTGATATGAAAATGGAAACCCCTGCTTGCTTCTGCAGGCCATATGAGTGGTAAAATATTTCCCAGTCTTTCACCTTCAGTCTGTTGATGTCTTTTTCTATGAGGTGAGTTTCTTGGAGACAGCATATTGTTGGATCTTTTCTTTTAATCCAGTCTGACAGTCTGTGTCTTTTGAATGGTGAGATTAGGCCATTAACATTCAGGGTTATTACTGAGACTTGATTCATATTCCCATTCATTTTTATTTGTTTATGGTATTTAACTTGATTTGGTTTCTCCTCTGGTTGGTGTTTCCTTTAGTTTAATATTTCCCTTTGCTGATTTTCATTGTTATTTTTCTTTTCTTCTTCATGGAATATTTTGCCCAGGATGTTCTGAAGTGCAGGTTTTCGAGTTGTGAAATCTTTTAACTTTTGTTTATCTTGGAAGGTTTTTATTTCATCTTCAAATCTAAAGCTTAATTTTGCTAGCTATAAGATTCTTGGCTGACATCCATTTTCTTTCAGAGCTTGAAATATGTTGTTCCAGGATCTTCTAGCTTTTAAGTTCTGGGTTGAAAAATCTGCACATAATCTAATTGGTTTCCCCCTATATGTAATTAGACCCCTGTCTCTCATGGCTTTTAATATTCTCTCCTTGTTCAGTATATTAGGCATTTTCATTATAATGTGGCTTGGTGTGGATCTGTTGTGATTTTGTACATTTGGTGTTTGGTAAGCCTCTTGAACTTGGTTTTCCCATTCATTCCTCATGTTTGGAAGATTTTCTGCTATTATTTCATTGAATAAATTACTCATTCCTTTGGTTTGGAACTCTACACCTTCCTCTATCCAAGTAACTCTTAAATTTGGTCTTTTTAAGCTATCCCATATTTCTTGAACGTTCTGATCATGATTTCTTACCATTTTCGCTGTGTGTTCTACATTTTTTCCAGATTATATATTTTATCTTCATTATCTGAGGTCCTATCTTACAAGTGGTCTAATCTGTTAATGATGCTTTCAATTGAACATTTAATTTGGTTTATTGCTTCTTTCATTTACAGAATTTCTGTTTAGTTTCTTTTTAGAATCTCTATCTCCCTATTGAAGTAATCTTTTGCTTCTTGTATTTGTTTGTGAACTTCTTTGTCAAAATGATCTTTTACTACCTGTATTTGTTCCCTCATATCATTCTTGAGATCAGGGAACATTTGGATTATGTACCTCCTGAATTCCTTCTCTGACATTTCATCTACTGTGCTTGCCATGGAATCTACTAAGGAGGTATGTTCATTTGTTTGGGACACTTTCTTCCCTTGTTTTTTCATATTGCTTGTTTGACTCTTCTAGCACTGTGGAACCTTGACTTTTTCATTTTTACCTTTAAGCCTTATGATGCTCCTGTAGTACAATGCTATCAGATCTCCCATATAAACACTTTACACTCTAAAACCAGACATTTTCTATTCAGATATTCATAATTTGGTCACAGTGTACAGAATTAATGAATTCAGATATTGTCTCCAATATACTCCGTAGGTTTGTAAAAGGGTTTATAATTTCTAATATTGGATACAGAGTTGATATGCTTAAAAGGAAGGAAATGAGGATATTGAGTTTTTTTTTTTTCTTAGGAAGTGTAAAGGACAAATCTGTGGAAGTAGTTTAATATCAGCAGAAGAGAGAGGGAAAGAATTGGAGTGAACAAGTTAGTGGGAAGACTGATTATATATAAACCAAACTTATATATATATATATATATATATATGTTGAGAGAATTTAAAAATGTCAATGTAGTAGAAATTAGTGAAAAAAGAAGAAAAAGAAAGTGAGCCAAAAAAATAGAGAAGAAACTATATATAACACCACTTTCATGTATTATTCAGTTGCCCCAGTTCTCAAAATCCTAATTCATGTATAAAACTTGTTTTAATCTATGTTGAGAGTGCAAGGAAGGGGTGTAAGTGGAGAGAGAAAAGCTGAGAGAAGAATAAAAGAGAAATAATAATAATAGTAACAAAAAACGAAGGGGGTGAAAAAGGACTAAACAAACAAAACAGTAAATAATAAATGAGAGAGAAAAAAGCTCGTGAAAACACGCACGCACGCGTGTGCGCGTGCGCACACACACACAGTTTAAAAAAAAAAAGAAACCCACAAAGTCAAAGCCACAAATAAGTCTCAGTCAAGCTAACTTTAGGGAAGATTTTCCTTCACATCCAGTAGATGCAGATGCTTGATGTCCGTTTTCTGGGTTCTCTGGTCACCCTCCAGCCATTAACCCAGTTATCACAGAACCCACCCTGGCTGTTGTAGAGTAGTTGTGGGTGGAGTTAAGTCTGTATACCTGGTTAGCTGAAGTCTAGCGCTGGAAGCTGGGACACTTGGTGAATGGCACCGAAGGATGATCTATCAAGTAGGCATCCACACTCCACGCCACTCCACAGTGGCAGAGTCACAGGGCCCATCACGCAGGACTCAGATATGAGTTCGCCCGCTGGCTGTCCGTGGCCCACCCAGATGTATGTTGCCCTCAGAGCCCTCGCAAATTCTTGGATGCCCACAGATTTCCACACGCAGGTGTTTCTCTCTTCCTCTTTCCCTCCTTCTCCATCTGCTCCAGCCACTTTCAAAAATGGCGGCAATCCCCCTTCCTGGGCGTAAAGGCACCCCCCAGGACCTGACTGGCCTTCTTGTGCGTGCAAACCTGCCAGGCTACCGGCATGAAAGCAATTTGGGCCATCTAGCTTGTCCCGTCTATCTTTCCACACTGTTCTGCATTGATACTGCTGCCAGGTTCCTTGTTCTTCCACACTGTTCCATTCTGGCTCCACTGCTGATATCGTAGCTCCACTGTTTGTTTCCCGAGCGGGTCTGTGTGAGCCAGCAATTTGGAGACTCACTCTCCGTATAGTCTACCCTCTCAATGCCCCAGAGAAGCACGAAGGCCTTAGCCCCCGCAGTTGCAGGGATAACAGGTAACTCAGCAGTATTCTCTACTATTCCTCTTTTAGTAACTGCCACCTAATGTCTCCTCTCTCTGGTCCGCCATCTTCCTCCCGAATCCCGAATCCATGCATAATTCTTAAAATCAATGGTGGGCAGTTTCCACGAGTTCATGGAGACAACTCCTAAATCCTCTCTCCCTCTATTCCAGATTTTTTAAAGTAAAAATGTGAGATAACATTCCTACACATTTAGAAGAAAATTTTGGAGAACATCTTTATGACCTCCAGGTAGAGAATGATTTTTAAAAAACAGTATACAAAAAGCATAAAGCATTAAGAAAAAAAGTGATAAATTAAAAAATTAAGATCCTTTTATCAAAACATACCATGAAAAGGCTAAGAAGGCAGGACATATATATGACCAACCAAATATTCATAAATAAAATATAAAACATGCTTCTAAAATTTCGAATGAACAAAACTACTTCAAAAAGAAAAAAAGGGCAAAGGTCATAAGCATTTATTAAGTAATAAATGGCTGATAAACACACAAAATATTTTCAACTTCAATAGAAATTTTAAAAATGAAAATAGCCTCAGTCTTGTAACATTTTTTAACCCACTCAATTTGTAAAAACTAAACGTGAAAAAAATCAGGTGTTGGCAAGGCCATAAAACAACACAAATTCTTATCCACTCATGGTACAAAGTTTAAAATAACACTGGAATTTTTTTTTTTTTTTTTTTTTTTTTTTTTTTTTTTTTTTTTTGTGGTACTAGGGATTGAACTCAGGGGCACTTGACCACTGGGCCACATCCCCAGCCCTTTTTTGTATTTTATTTTAGAGACAGGGTCTCACTAAGTTGCTAAGTGCCTCGCCATTGCTGAGGCTGGCTTTGAACTCGCGATCCTCCTGCCTCAGCCTCCCAAAGTACTGGGATTACAGGCGTGCGCCACCGCGCCCAGCAACACTGGAATTTTTTTAAATACAAGTATATGCATCCTCCTTATTCCAAGAGATCAACACTTGGAGAAACTCCTTTTAAATTTGCCTCTAAGACCTTGTATGAGAATGTGCACTGTATTTATAAGGACAAAAGGAAAATCCAAGTATACACAAAAGAATAGATGAACAATTTGTGACACAGACAAAAAATTGGAATGTTATAGAGAAGTGAAAATGAGCTATGGCTTCACATACAATCTGACTTAATTTCAGAAACAGATTATGAGGAAAAAGAACGGCTAACTGAAAACCATGTGGAACATTGCTGTGATCTCAGCAACTGGGGAGGCCGAGGCAGCAGGATTGCAAGTTCAAGGTCAGCCTCAGAAAGTGAAACCCTCAGCAAGTTAGTGAGACCCTGTCTCAAAATTTAAAAAAAAAAAAAAAATTTAAAAAGCTTTAAAACCTAGGTATGTAGCTCAGTAGTAAGGGACCCCTGCGTTCAATCACAGTACTGAAAAAAAAATCATAAAACTCAAAAACAATAAGACATTTTAAAGTATTTTTAAATAAAGGCATAGAGATTTAATAAAACTATTGTGTTTTAAAGACCCTGAACCTAAACACAAACTCTAGGGTAGTTTTTACCTCTGGTTGAAGGAAGAGACAGAAAGAGTGAATTTATTTTATTGGTACATATTAATTATATGAAAAGATGGGTTTCATTGTGGCATATTTGTGCATAAATGAAAACATAATTTGATCAGTTTTACTCCCCAGTTCCTCTCCAATCCTCTCCTCCTCCAGCTGATACACTCCCTCTTTTCTTCCTTCTACTTCTATAGCTTCCTTTTTTACTTTCTTTTTTTTTTCCCCTTTAGTTTCCACATATGAGGGGGGTGGGGAAACATGATGCTTTTCTATCTGGGAGAGGGAATTTAGAAAAGGCACACTTCTTCCTTGGGGAGTACTGGGAATGTTGTAGTATGTATATTAGGGATTAGAATTTAAACTTTATTTCAAAACTGTGCCTGATTTTGTACAGATACATTACATTCATTAACATACATAAGATGCTAAATAATAAAATATTTTAAAATATTAACTGATTATTTTATCAGGCTGAAACACAAATTCTAACCATTCTCAATTAAATGTACAGAAGACTTACTTCTGAAAGTTTATACCTCCTTAAACTCTGCCCACTGGTAAGACACAAAACACACACACACACAACTGAATTTTGCAGCAATGTAATGATAATGTTATGCTGGTGGCTTTCATCTCCATTAGCTAATATCAGTACCAGACTTTTTGAAAATGAGCTTGAAAAACATAAAAACTGCCATGAAATTACTCATGTTATTAAAGACACAGAAACTTTGTCTCTTTTTAGCTCCCCCATGTGGCCACCCGAGAAAAAGACAAGTTTTTTGGTAATTAGAGATACATTATAACCTTCACAACCATCTCTATGCTAGAACTTCCATGCATCAGTATCAGGTTTATTTGATAGGTGAGAGCATGGCTTAATTTCTTCCACTTTATTGCTGGAGTTTCCAACAAGAAAAAAAAAATAAAGCACATTCTACAAGACAGAAAAGAAGAAAATAGTTCTCCAGCAAACCAGTGATGCCAAGTATGTTCCACAGAGCATTTGTGCACGAGATGTTCCTTGGGGAAGAAAAAAAGTATTTCATGGTAAAATAAATTTGAAAAATTCAGCATACTATTCACACTGGGATATTAACAATGTGTGAATAGTATGTTAAATAACTATACAACATACTATATGGCAAAGGGTCTGAAAAGTCCTACAGTTAAAAGTCTGTTTAACTCTTTAATTTAGCATTATACTTTCAAGGAAAGTTCTGTAAAAGTACTTTTATACCTCATATTAAGATATGCTGAAGTGAAACTTTCAATTCAGGGGCTCAGTCAAAGGCATTGTAATTTGATGAGTAAAAAAAAAATAAATCGATCAAGTGCAGAGAATAATGAAAACCATTTATATAGAATCCAAGTCACCTTTGAGACATTTCTAATCCATTGTGTATGTTTTTGCAAAGAGCTATTTTAGTCTCAGCCTCAAATCTCCTAGTTAATAAATGATCATGATCATCTCTACTCTAGTAGCTATCAGCTAAACACAACAATAGTGATATATTTCAGATCTTCTTCAGATTAAGGAAAAACTGTCTTTACAATGTTTGAAGTTTATATTTGTGTCTGACTGTTTCTACTTAAAATTGCTATCACATAAATTACATAGAAATTATTACACGTCTGCTACTCACTTGGTGGGGGTGGGGGAATGCACCTGTCATAGTCTTATCTGCTTTCTTCAACAGTCATGTTTCAGAATATTCTCTGAGAGTCTTTCTATTAAGAACTGAGTGGCTGGACCTTGTGATGTCTGCCTATCATCCCAGCTATTCAGGGGCTGAGACAGGAGGATCTCAAGCTCAAGGCCAGCCTCAGCAAATTAGCAAGACCCTGTACCAAAATAAAAATAGAAAAATTTTAAAAATGGACTGGGAAAGAAGTTCAGTGGCATAGTGCCCCAGTACAGGGGAAAAAAGTGATTTCATCTTTCAAAGAGGTGTTTGTTTTTAAAAGTATAGTAGATGGACTCTCATTTACCTATCTTATTATTTTCTGGTATATGTAAATATTCTCTCTTCAAATATAAGACATAGTCTTGTATCACTCACAAATTATAGCAGATTTTCTTATTTTCACATATCTATTCCCCTAAAGATTTTGTTAAATGATAAACATTCTCAATTGTCACAATATCCTCTGGAGGTAATCACACTCCAACCCTTTTAGGTTGTATCAACTTAAGGCAGGTCACTCAAATTCAGGCAGTGAGAAATCAGTTATTTTGGTAAAACATTTATATTGCATTATTTTAAATATTTCTGCTTTGATACAAACAAATTGTACTAGTCGTGATTCTCCAGAAGAATACAACCCATGGAATACATATAATTATATGAGAAGATATACTATAGGAATTGGCACCAGTGATTACAGAGGCTCAGAAGTCCCATGATGGTTCTTCTGTATACTGTAAAATCAGGAGAGCTGGTGGTGTAATTCACCATTTGAAAACCCAAGAACCAGATGTTCTACTGTCCCAGGGCAGAAGAGGATGAATGTCCCAGCTCAAGAAGAGAAAGACAGAACTCACCCTTTCTCCACCTCACCTTTTTGCTTTATTTGGGCTCATGATAGACTGGATGAGACTCACCTACATTGGTAAGTGTGGATCTTCTTCACTCAGTCTACTAATTCAAATGCTAAGCTCTTCCAGAAACACCCTTATGTCTGAGATATGCCCAGAAATACTTTACCAGATATCTGGGGATCCCATAGCCCAGTCAAGTTGACACATAAAATTAACAATTTTAAAACAATCTATAAAGTATTATAGATTCATCTTTGAAAGTTCAAATAAAAGTAAGTATGTCAACCTAGGTGTCCTTCAACAGATAAATGGATAAAGAAAATGTGGAATATATACACAATGGAATATTACTCAGCCATAAATAAGAATGAAATAATAGCATTTGCCAGTAAATGGATGGAACTGGAAAATATCACACTAAGTTAAATAAGTCTATCCCAAAAAAAACCAAAGTCTGAATGTTCTCTCTGATTTGTGGATGCTAACCCAAAACAAGGGAGGTTGGGGAGGGGAATAATAGAAATCCATTGGATTAGACAAAGGGAAACCAAGGAATGGGAGGGGGAGGGAATAGGAAAGACAGTAGATTTAACCAGACATAACTTTCCTAGCCTTGTATTTGACTACACCACCAGCGTAAATCTGCATCACATACAACCACAAGAGTGGGATCATAAATAGAATAATTTGCCAAAAACAGTCTACTGTCATGTATAACTAAAAAGAACAAATTAAAAAAAAAAAAAAGAGTAAGTTTGTGAACTTAGCCCAGACAGGTATGGTAAACTCTAACTATTAGTTAAAACGAAGAACAGTCCCCACTGAAGGACTACATGTACTCCTAAAACAACATCTAGTTGCACCTATAAGTCTCTTTTTTACATAGAACTAAACTCCCTAAATAAAAATTTATTCATGAATAAGAATTTTCAAATACAAAGTTGAGCACACAACCAAGAAAAATCAAGTTTCTGAAGGAAACAGAAAGGACTTAATCAAGGGGAAAGGTATTGTAGTAGGTTTTAAATAAAACAGAATAAAAATAATTTAAAATAAGTGTAATTGACATTCTCAGAGAACTCTTAAAGAATAAGGCATCCTTGGGCTGGGGAGATAGCTCAGTGGTAAAACACTTGCCTAGCATGCATGAAGCCCTGGGTTCAATCCCCATAGCTACACACAGAAATAAACAACAACAATAAAATTATTTTTTAAAAAAGAATAAGGTATCCTTGGAAAAAAAAACTACTAAAAAGCTTGGAAATTTAAAATCTGATTGTTGTCTACAACTCAGTTGTAGAACCAGGAAAGCTGGAAGTATAATCAGAGTTTGAAAGCCCAAGAACCAGGCAATTCACTGTCCAAGGGAGCTCAAGAAGATGGACAGAAAAGATGAATGTCCCAGCTCAAAAAGAAAGAACAATTCAGCATATGAGTTGACTAGCAGAGTAACTATAAATGAAAAGCAAATCAGCCAGCTGTTCCATCAAACAAGGTAATCATCCCCAGAATACTGTGAAAAAAGACAAAGAGGTATAAAATGAAAAGAAGAAAGAAAAGATCTTCAAAGGTTGATTCAGAAGTTCCATTACCTGTATATATCTTGACAAGCATTTCACAAGAAAAAGAGAAAATACATATTTTAATCAAAGAAAACTTCAGAACTGTAGGAAAGCATATGTCTGCAGTTTGAATGGCTCCATCAATGTCACTCATGATGAATAAAATGATTTATAGCTGGCACATCATTGTTAAATTTCAAAATATCAAAGATAAAGAGAAAATTATACAGGTTTCTGGAAAGAGGGAAAATGTTACTCAAAAAGGAAAAGTGTTCCAATTTGTATGAGACTTTTAAAGAGCAATAATATATGCTAGAAGACAATAGAATGATATTTTGAAGATCTAGGAAAAACTATTATTAACTTATAATCCTATACCCAGCAAAAATAGCATTTAAGTACCGAGGACAAAATCATTCCAGATATAAGAATTGAAGAATTCATTATATCAGAAAAACTTTTCCTGGAAGAAAAAAAGAGAATGGTGTGATTTTAAAAAAACTGCAGTGAGCAAAGATACAAATCAATCATGTCAGTCTAACTAATGGTCGATGACCAATGTTTAATAAAATTATTAAGATGCATTTTAAAAATTCTAGATGACTGCAAAATGGAAGACAGGAATGGAGATGCATTATATAATTTCCTCATTTATAAAGAATATATAGAAATGAATTAATGTTAGATATAAATTTCTAAATGTATACCAAAATATTAGGGACTATAACAAGAACAAAAATAAAATATAAAGTCAGAACTAATAAACCCAAAGAACTAAAAAGGGAATGAAGTAAGAGAAAATTATCAACCCAACAGGGAAAGGGGAAGAGAGAAAGAGAAAAGAAGTAAGAAAGGGGCAGAGATCCCAAAAAGGACAGAAAGAGGGAGGGGAGAGAAGAGTTGGAAAATCAAAGGGCAGAAATATGGTAAAGAGAAGAAATAAAGTAAGTGGTTTGCCTCCCCTTATCCTACTACACTCTATAGAGGTAACAGCTGACATTATGGTTTTTTATGTAATTACAGAGTTAGATTAGATGAAGAAGAGGAGAAAGATAAATGATAGAATATGATATGATAGCTAGATAGATGATAGATAGGATATAGATAATAGGTAGATAGATGCAGATTTTTCCTGTTTTTTTTTTTTTTTTTTCTGTTCCTTTTTCCCCCCAAAGAACTGAATCAAATGTACTTTTAAAAAGTTGCTAGAGAATGGGCTGGAGTTGTGACTCAGTGGTAGAACACTTGCCTAGCATGTGTGAGGCACTGGGTTTGACTCTTCACACCATTTATAAATAAATGAATAAAATAAAGGTCCATCAACATCTAAAAAATATTTTTAAAATTGCTGGAGAAAAGTTTACTCATTTTATTCCAAATGTGGAAAGAATAATATAATAAACTTATATACACACTCATTACCCATTTTCAACTATTATCACCATTTTATCAATCTTGTTTCATCTATCACATATCCACATTGTTTTTATTCTGGAACATTTTAAAGGAAATTCTAGACCATCCACCATTTCCACCTCTAACCACTTTATTTGGCAACTCTAACTGATATAAAAGTCTCTTTTCATCCCCACAACCTATACATCTAACAAAATTAACAATCTCCTAATACCGTCAAATACTCAGTCCATATTTAAAATTTCTCTAATTATCTTAAAGATTTTCTTGTACGTTGGTGTGTCCTTGTACATTTAGATCAGAGAAGGTCTTTATAACACATTTTGTTGTTTTTCCAGACCCTCTGCAATACTGGATATATATTTAATATCTGCCAAACAACATGAAAAATTTGTCCTTCTATTGAAATTTCTCCAATTTGAGGTTGAACATATTTTCACATACATATTTGACTTTTAGTATTTTTTTGCAACTTGCCAGACCATATTCTTTGCCAATTCTAGTATTTTCTTCTGTTCTGGTAATTCTTCTTTATTTTTGTTGTATTGTGTTTTCCCCTTATCTGCCTTTTGTTTATATAATTTTCTAGTTTTCATACATCTGTCCATTTTCTCCTCTATGATCTCTGAAGTTGGCTTATATTATACTAAAATGTTGTCTGAAACTACCTTTTCCCTAAGCTAGAATCAAGAATGTTGACTAATAAACTCCTTCCCTAGATTGGTATTTGGCCTGATTTCTGACCTGAGTCATAAGAAGACATTTGCAAATGATGTTAGGTATACAAAGTTTTACCTTCTACAGCACACACAAAGAAAAATACAATTCCTTAGCTACATTTCTACATTTTCTACAAAAAAAAAAAAAAAAAAAAAATACAAAAAGATGATCATTTTTCTTTGACAAAGAAAGTAGCTCACTTAATACAAGCAGTCCAGAAATGATAACATTCCAGAACAACCAAACACCATGCCAAGCAGGTGATTGAATATGCCCTAAAATGGAATGTTGGTTTTCCAGGAATATTCACAACAACTTCATGCTCTTTTATCAGAAGAAGATTTTGAGGAGATTATATTTAAGTGTATCCTTGAAATTTTACCTCATGAAACCTAGAGCTCTAAAAGTCAATCTTGAGCCCTGGCTACTATTAATGCACACACAAGGAAAATAGCATGACAGTTTTGATGCATATTTGTAGAATACTCTTTTTATGCATATTATTTCTAGCAAGGGTAGAACAGCTGCAGAGGAGAAAGAAAGAGAAGAGAATACACACTGGGAAGTGAGAAAAAAATCATCTCAACAAAGATTTGGGACAATTTATGCTTTTGTTCCTTCTTTGTCTATAAGGAATAAGCTGTTAATATCTCCTCTCTGTTTACTCAGGCAACTGTTCTATTGTTTACTATTTGGATCAAGAGTTACAGCCATACAGAGTAAGATTTCAAGACAAAATGTGACACGAGTAAAAATAGCAGTTTCCCCAAGTGAGTCAGTGTCTTTCTGTTGTTCTTCTACCTCTAGTTTCTCCAGAAACCTCTCTCCCTCTCTTTCTCCATAGACTCAGTGTCATAAGCCTTGAATCCTGGAAGCTACTCTTTGAAAGCATGTCATACATCCCGTGTCCAAGTATGGTCAGTATGAGGGAGCTGTCACTGAGAGCCCTTATGGAAAATTGATGGCTAACTATAGAGGGCAAAATGATAGGACAGATGGCTCTGTCACCACCGCCAGCCTGAAAAACTGAAAGAAACTCAGGGTCTGGGCAAATACCACTGCATTTCATACACTTGCTCCTTTGTTAATCCGACCTCCCTGTCAGCAGCTGTCCTTCATTGTTTGGCTTGGGGGAAGGGTTGTTTCATTTTCTACACATATTTTCTATTTGTTCCAATTTGTTAAGGACTCAAAGAACACATTTCAGAAATTCCTTGAGACATCTTGAACCAGAATGGGGATTTCCCTTTTGCTTCTTTAAAGAACAGGGAAATTTCTATTTTTGTGCAATATGAAGAAAATATTATTATGGAATATTAAAATTAAATCCTTTAAGAAATTCTGCACAGAAAAAATCAGCTAACGATTGTTTTCTTCTTCCTCCATCTTCTTGGCCAGCCTTAAGTCTATTTCCCCTTTGTCAGGACACCTCTAATGTTAACAGCTGACTTCAGAAAAGAGGCCCAGTAATTCACCTTCTCAACTGGCAAGGTCATGCCCAAATTGAGCAACACAAGGCTATGACTCAGAAGAGAAACTCACCTGCTTTCTAGTTCCTTTATAAAAGGCCAAGCATGCATCCTTACCAGGAACATTCTTTGACAAATAAATCCTTAGGAGTTCCACTCCTCCCTTCCTATTGCTTAAGCCTGATTTTTAACCAATGAGTTATAGTCTCTCCTTTGACCCTGAACAAGGACTGACCATCAATTTCATGCAAACATTGCTGGAGCCTCAGTTTTCCTCTATAGACTTCTCGTGTTTTTCTAAATTAACAGTCCTGGAGCTTTGGGAAGTCAGTTGGCAGCTTCATAAACTTTTGAAATGCTAAGGAGGGTCTTTCCATTTGCATACCTTCCCTACAAATGGTGTAACTAAAACAAATCCATGACTTAAAGTTGTCACATACTCCATAAAATACTACAGAGCTTTTCATTCCTATTTATAGGAATTTAGAGAACCTCTCCAAATCCGCATATCCGGTGAGCAAGCCTCTCATCTGGCTTGTTAGAAGTCCATGCTGAAGGACTTCCTCCAGGGAACAGCTTTCCCAGTGAAACCCAGCATTACATAATCATAACAGGATTCTCTCACTGACTGATCTGATTCATAAGACTTTCTGCAAAAGCCATTTGTAAGGAGGTTCAGGAATACCTATTACTGGCATCCTGTCTTTTTACTACATGCATGCCATACAAAATATGAAGTTACCTTAATAGCAATTCAACTTGAGATTTAAAAGTGATTAAAGGGAAAATGACTCTACAAGTTTTCATACCAACCTTGCAAGTAAGTCTTTCATGTCTCATAAGATCTTACCAATTCACTCCACAAACCCGAGCCTTAGTATCATATTGACTGAACATCTTTTATATTAATACACCAAACAGTGCCCCAAATCCATCCATCGCTATATTCTCTTAGGCTCTGCAACCCTGGCTTTCTCCTGCCATCTTCACATGGCACAATGTAATGTAAGTGCTCTGTATTCTTCTCATTCCTGCCCTCACACACACACATTGACTGCTTCACAGAGTAAACCATTGTACTTCTGAACTGGATGGAAATTGATGGGCTTCTGCATATTTTTATGTATAAGAATAAACAAAATCACAAGCAGAAAAATTTAACCATTTCAATTTCTATGAGTAAATAAATTTATATTAAACATCTATCTGGAGCCCAATACTGTGGGAGAAATAAGAAAAGTATAATATGAACACAGTTCTCAAAATGTACCTCTGGGAATTCTAAGGCTCTCTGAAACCACTTTAGGGGACTCCATGAAGTAAAAAACTATTTTCTTAATTTTACTAGGACAATAGCCCTTTTCACTCTCACTCTTATATGATTGAACAATGGAGCTTTCTAAGAAGTAATGACATGCGATAGTGTCATAGATTAAATACAGAAACAGGCATGAGAATCTTGCTGTCCTTTGTTTAGCCAGATATTAAAGAGACTTAGAAAAATGTAAGGCAATTCCATTCTTCTCACTAAAATATTTTTTGTTTGGAAAATCAAGTTATATTTTGCAAAAGTGTGTGATTTGTGTTAGCATACAAGGGATTTATTATTTTTAAGAAAAATAGTAAGTGAATATTCCAAATTTTCAATATTAATGTCTAATATGATAAATATCAATAGATATAACAACACAGATAAAATTCTTTGGTGTTCTCAATAGTTTTTAATAGAGTAAATACGTCCCAAAATTGAAAAACAAAATCAATGATGCATGAAAAAAATTTCACTCCATGTAACCAAGTGTTGGTCAGTATGGTATGCAAAGTGAAGAGTGTAGTAAAAGAGGAGGGTGGGGAAGAGATAGAAAGAATAATTGGAAGGAGAAGTGATATTCAAAATAATTTACTGATCTGTTTGTCAAGGGCACTGACCTGTCTGATGGACTCTAGTTTATTAGCAGTGGTTGGAAGGACCCATCCGGGGCTTGAGCAAGACCTTGAAAAAAAAACATAGTTTTAAAAAGATAGCAAAGATGGTGGGGCTGGAGGAGCTTTCCATGGCAGCAGGGACATTGTCTGGAGGGAACAGTCAATGGAGAAAATGTGGCAGCTAGTGAAGAAATGGCCCTGAGTGAAGGGAAGGGAACCTATGGTAAAAGGGAATTGGACCAGTAGGGTTGCTGTACATACACGTAGAGATCACCAAACTCCTGAAATCCACTCCTGAATGCTGGGATGATACTCTTCTCATTCTGCCTTCTGGAAATTTTGCCAATAAGTTTGTGTGGATTTCCAACATGAGCTTCTTTGAGCATCAGTTTCCTGAGTTATAAAAAGAATATTCAAAATGTCTTGCAGATAGTGAGGTTTAAATGACTATTGATATCAAAAACACTTCATAAAAACTCTGAAATGCTGAATGCATCCTGAATTTCTTTTCTTTTTTTTTTTTTTTAATTCAAAGACCTTTCCTAGGCAACAACTGTCATAACTCTGTGAGGATTGAATTAATCAGATTCGTTTTTCTCTATAATTCCTAGTTGAGAACCAATACAGTAAAGGAATGGAAACTCTGAGGTCAAAGAAGGGCATTGTAGGGAATGAGAGGCAATTTGGGGCAATGATACACCTCAGTGGCATAGAGAGCCAAGATCATCCAAAGGCCCTGGTCTCAAGGGCACAGAAGATGTCAAACACCAATGGTGGCAGCACAGCTGGTGGTGAAATGGAAGGTTTCCAGTCAATGCCAGGCTTTGACACTTGATAAATATATGATATTGAACAAATTACTTAATGTTTCCTAAATCTTTGTTTCTTCATCTATGATATGGAGATTTTAAAAAATATCTACTTCTTTGGGAAGGGGCCTTGCTCTTGCCCCATGGAAATCCCATGAAGTCAGAGATAAAACCTACCTGAGGAGTCTTGTCAGTTCTACTTCTGTATCCCCAGTACCTATAACAAAGTTTAGTGTACATAGGTGCTCATCTAGGTGCTCCTTCATAGTCTGAATGAGTGTTGCATACTGTAACAGCAAATGTGCAAGATCAGCAGAGAGAGTTAGACCTTACTTGAATGGTTTGATTAGATTTGCTTAAAATAGCACATGAGCCATTACAAGGTTATCTCAAAGCTCATATAAAATAATTTTTTGCAACATAAATAGCTGAGTCTTACTTGGAGTTAGTAGAACAAATGTTCATTCCTGAGTTGAGTGAAGAGTGTAGTAAAAGTTGAGTTGGGAACCGTGCTTAGTACTGATATGCCACAGTGTTCAAGATGACATGGTCCCTGACCTCACAGAAACTAAGAGAAAGGAGTCAATGTAGGAGGAAAACTCAGAAAGAATGGTGTTATAGCAGCCAACGGAAGAGAACATTTCAAAAAGCAAGGAGTGTCATCAGTTGAGTGCTGCTGGAAGATCAAATAAAAAATCAGGATAGAAATGTACCCATCATTTTCAACAAAAAGGTCACCGCAACCCTAGCAAAGCCATTGAATGGAATAAACATGTTGTTTTTTTTTTCAGTATGGATACATAATCAGATTATGAAATGTTGACTAATGAGAGTTGCCCAGGAAAACTTTGTTTAATTTCCTGCCATACATTTCCTCATGTATGCAAATAGAAGCACCAAAATTTTTTAAAACCTGGTGTTGTGAGCCCACCATATTTAAATGTCTTCTGTCCTTGGTGCTCACTACCAAGCATGAATTAAATCTTCTAAATGCTGAAATATTGAAATAACTCTTGCAGATATAAAGCATCTCCAGCCAAAAGGTCCAGTGGAACAGACATTTTAGCACCTATGGAAGTGCCCATTCTAAAACCTAGTGCTAGAATCTAGTGCTTTGAGGTTTGGAGTCATCAGAGAGAAGGGGTGGAGGGTCCCAGCAATGGCCGAGTGGGACGAAATCTACTATCATTACCAGGCAGTGGGAGTTCTTTATTTGCAGTGATTTTATTTGGTTGATTTTGTTTTAGTTTGTGCTTTGGTCCTGGTTTTAAGTATTAGGTGCTGAAGAGAGTAGAGCCTGGATGTCCAGGCTTGAGTCCCTGCGTGGGTACTGATGAGCTCTGGGTCTTCATGCTTTTTCTAGACTTGTAACAGCTTCATTTCTCAAGGACCCAGCTATGGGCCTGCCATAGACTTGTCCTGTGTGACTACAACTACCTTCCTATATAAGCTTCCAACAAAAAAATAATGCATTCTCCATCTCCTTCAGCCCTTCTCAAACTTTTAGAATCCTTGTTTTCTTTACATCACTGTGCATCAATCTCCCTCTACACACTTGGGGAACTCTCTCTTCCATAATCACTGAAATCAGAAATTATAACTTTCTTCTAAATTGCTCTATAGAAGACCAAATATCTCTTGTACAATTATTACAAACTGTAGTTGAATATTTTTGTTGTTGTTGTTTAATCTTTTGGCATTTATTAATTGCCTCTTCCAACCAATAGATCCTATACTTCTTAATAAGAGAGAAGAATCTGATTTCTGATTTCTCCTGTAATACTATGCCCATTGTGAGCTGCCAGAGAGTTAGTAAGATGCTTGAAAAATGACACATGAAATATTTAAAAAGGTATATTACACAAATGCAAGAAATTGTTTCTATTCTGCTGCTTAGTTTTGATGATAGTCCTCTTTTATGAAATGCTTGTCAAATGAACGGTTTGTCTTGACTCTCAGACACCAAATTCATTCCCTCTATGATACAGAAAATACCCAAACTTTAACATCTTTACAATGTAAAATTGCATTCACCTATAAGATTTAGTTTTTTTTTTTTTTTAATATTTATGTATTTGCTTTAGTTGTACACAATGCCTTTGTTTTTATGTGGTGCTGAGGATTGAACCCGGGTCGCGCACTTGCTAGGCGAGCACTCTACCACTGAGCCACAATCCCAGCCCCTATAAGATTTTGTTTTATCTGTTTGCTCTGCTTTTCATAGTTCATATCAACAGTTTGTTAAATTGCTTCTACTCCTTAAACTTTTCTACAGCTATACATAGCCATTCACAACAAAATTTGAATTTCTGATATGAGAATACCAGGTGTCTAGAAGGCAGAGTGCAGTCTAGTTAGTTGGTCTATTTTAATCCAGTTTCCACATAATAGAAACAGTTTGCTAAAACACTTGTGAAGATACATGTGACTTACATTGACCTGTGGATAGATCCACTCTTTCTTAAATAGACACTTCTTCTTTATTGAAGACAAATATGTCTTGTCATAATTTGACTGCCTAATTTTAGCTCCAACTGGGGTTTGCTTAGCCACCAAGCTCCAAATCCAGTCCAGAAATAGGCAGGAGAGTGACGGTCATATGTTTAACAAGATCCCAGGCTACAGGCCAACACACATTGGAGCTAGGGTGGAATTTCTTGCCCTGTGAAAATGCAGTGCTAAATCTTCCTCTCCTTCTTCTCTCTTTCTCTAGAAGTGGATCTCTCCTGTACAGTGAGCTGTCACCTGAAACTAACAAGGAGGATGTGTCTCCCAGCAATCTGAGCTACAGTTAAAAGTGCGTGACCTACCGGCCTTGACATGCCAACTTTGGACCATGATTTCTGGAATGGTTGGAAAAATATTTTAATGTAGTTCATCTTGCTATAGTATTTAATTAATAACTTCTAAAATTTCATAGGATACATTTTCAAAGTTCTTTGATGTCCTCAGCATATATTACACAGTATTTCTTTTTTTACTATAGAAAATGAATTCCTTGTTCTTCTTCCATTCTTCCTCACCTTCTCATTTAAGAAGGTGTGTGTGTGTGTGTGTGTGTGTGTGTGTATCCCACTCACTTTTGTCTTTTCTTCTCCCGGTTTATAATTAGTAATAGAAGTGTATTTGCTGAGAAAATTATCTATCAACTTATAAATACGTCAGGTATG
This sequence comes from Tamias sibiricus, assembly GCA_025594165.1. Taxonomy (NCBI): domain Eukaryota; kingdom Metazoa; phylum Chordata; class Mammalia; order Rodentia; family Sciuridae; genus Tamias; species Tamias sibiricus. The sequence goes on from CM046666.1 coordinate 102,971,469, forward strand.
TTGTAGATATCTAAATTTTTCTATGTGTTCATGTCTCCTCAATTTTATGAGGTCTTCATATCCTGTCTTACCAACACTTTCTGCATGTAAAGAGTCTATAGAGCTGAAATAACAATAGTATATTTACAAATTTGTTTGTTCTCTGTAATTGACTCCTTAGGAAACTTAAGAAAGAAACATAAAAATGAAACTTTCAAAGATCAGAAAAGATAGAATGGACCTGCAACCTCAAACAGGGTAAAATTCTTAAATATTTGTTACTTAGGGTTGCTAAAATCAAAGAAATAACATATGTTATAAGATCTTTTTAATATTTTAAGATGTTATTAAAGTTCTGAATTCTAATAAAATAGTTTGTCCCAAGAAAACTCTCAGAAAATTTTAATTCTGTCTCACACAGGAGATAGATGACCTTCACTCTGGAGGTAGAGAACCAGACTTGGGTTCCTCTTTGTATGTAAAAGGCTTTGATTTTAAGACCTCAGTGGTGATAGAAATGGGTTTGGCATGATCCTTCTTTCTTATCAGTTTCCTACTATGACCTAGACAACAAGGGTAGGGACACAGGCTCTGAATCCAGACCTAACTCATGCTCATCCACTACATACCCAAAAAGAACATTTGCTGTACAGACTAATTAATTCAGTGGACCAATAATGTCAAACCAAGGACTTATCTAGTGACGTAATCTTTAGTAAAGTTCTAAGCATTGTGTTAAGTATTTGACTGAAATATTTTACTGACATTCTTATGATATAGAGATGGATCCTAAAAGCTCATTTGGTGGCCCTGGGAGGGAAGATCAGCAAATTCCATGTTCCTTCTCCTCTTTGAACAACAAAGCACCTTAATGAGGAAAGCCCCTTCAATCACTATGTTCCCTCTTGTTTCTGGGCCTTCACTCTTGGCATCCCTTCTGCTTTTGATACTGTGCTTTTCTCCCCTGTTCCATTTCATCAGGCTAACTTCTACTTTTCCTTCTGGTCTTCGATTCTGTGTCATTCTCCAGAACTAAAGCAATAAGAGGATAGGAACACTTGCAGAGTCAACCAGACTAATAAAGGCACACTGATCAATGCCTCAGCCAAAGAAACCACATTTCCTCAGTATTAATTTTGTTAACTGATTTTCTCAACACTTTGCATTTATTCTCAATATACATTCATAAAACTCCATTAAAATATGGAAATCGTGGTCTTAGGTAGTGAGAAATGGCAGCTATTAAAGAAGTAGAGTCCTTTGTGTACAACCAGAGACATGAAAAATTGTGCTCTATATGTGTACTATGAATTGAAATGCATTCTGTTGTCATATATAACAAATTAGAATAAATAAATAAATTTTTAAAAAAGAATATCCCCTCTGCCAGGGGAGAAAAAAAAAAAAAGTAGAGTCCTTATGCTCAATGAGATCAGATTCTTGCAAAAAGGAGAGACATACAAATAGTTAATGATAGCACAAAATGGGCTATGATGAATGTGTGGGCTAAGTGCTATTAGGATGTTCTAGTACTTTCATGGGTGAAGTTGAGTATGAACGGGTGGGTAGGATTCTTATAGGTGAGGAGCCAGAAAGGGCATTCTAAGCAGAAGATACAACCTAAGTAAAGGAATGTGAAAATGGAAGAAAGAAGTGTGGGTTATGTGCCTACATAGAGGAGATGAGAGATGGTAGAGGAGCTGGATAGGGCAGCTGTGAAATTTACAGGATCATGTACTAAATGAAAATGTGGGGCCCATACGTCAAAGAGTAGGGAGGAAACTTCAGTTGAAGGTACTGATCTATAAGCTTTTTTTTTTTCTTTTTAAAAACAAGAAATGGAATAATAGTGGTGTATGATAAACAAAATAAACTGGTAACTTGCAAAAAATACATTTTTGATGGCATGATTTTATGTAATACAGCAAATAATAATATTTTGTTAATATGATTCTTCATTGATCATGTAATTTTTCTGGATGTTTTTCCCTCATTTTTATTGGTGCATTATAGTTGTACATATTGATGGGATTTATTGTTATATATTTGTACATGCATGCAATATAACAATATAATTTGGCCAATATCACTCCCAACACTTCCCCTCCCTCTCCAACTTTTCAATAAATTAATTTATAAGGTAAAAAAATGACAAATTTAGGGACTTCACTTTCCAACAACATAATTAAAAACAACATCAATTGCTCATGGCAAATGCAAAATCACAAATAATTTTTGATAATTTTAAATTCTCAGAATGATCTTTCTTATGATGCAAACCTGCTGGAATTATTAAGGGTATTTTGCAGGTCATAACAAGATTGGGATATATTTGTCATATATTATTCAACAACATAAATTTTAGTACATCTAGAGCTGGTGATTCTTGCAGAATAACTTTTTAAAGACTTGATTTTTTTCATACAAATCTGATTTTAATTTTAATTATAAATTTATACAATAACATTTTTATGTTTCCTCAGACATTTTTTGAAACTCACAGAGGTTTACAAGAAACTGAAATCAGCTTCATGCTTTGTATATGATTCAGAATACCTGTTTATGTATTCCATTTCTGTGTCTTCAATTACAAGGAAAAAATACTTTTAAAATTGTCTTCCTTATGGTTCATGTACAGTTTCAGATAAAAATAGCATCCTAGATTTCTTGGAAAACTGGGAATGGAACCACCCTATGACCCAGCCATCCCACTCCTGGGTCTATTTCCAAAGGACTTAAAAACAGCATATTACAGTGACACAGCTATCTCAATGTTTGTAGCTGCACAATTCACAATAGCTAGGTTGTGGAACCAACCTAGATGTCCCTCAGTAGATGAGTGGATTAAGAAAATGTGGTATATATGGCAGGGATTTTACTCTGCAATGAAAGAAAATAAAATAATTGCATTTGCAGGTAAATGGATGAAGTTGGAGGATATAATGCTAAGTGAAGTTAGTCAGTCTCAAAAATCCAAGTACCAAATGTTTTCTCTGATATAAGGAGTCAGAGTCACAGTGGTGTTGGGTGTCAGGGTACATAGGAAGATTAGAGGAATACCAGAGTTGTCAAAGGGGAGGAAGGAGAAGGGAGGGAGCTAGGGGGGGTATGGGGGGGGGCAGAAAGAAAAAATGGTATAATAAGATGGATGTCATTATCCTAAATGCAAGATTGAAGACTTGAATAGTACGAATATACTTTGTATACAAACAGTGTTATATGAAAGGAGGTTCAATGTGTGTATTATGAGTTGTAATGCATTCTACTATTACAAATACAACAACATTGAATAAAAAAAAGAAATAGCATCCTATTCTGTCAAATGTGGTGATTTTAAAATTTAATTTTTATTTCTAAATTGTGCATATTTACTTTGCAATATTGCAGTAGTTTTCAAAAACAGAAATTCAAAGTTTTCAAAGAATTCTAATAATTCCCTGAAATGTGATATCCATGTGTACATTTTTTCTTTGCAATAACTTACTGGTAATGTTTAATACCTGATCTCCATACTTTCTGACCCTGCACTCAGGCTGGAGAGTTTATATTTGTTCAGATGCACAAGGATTGGTCAGTAAGCCCACTTTCTACCATAGTCCTCAACAGTAACCTCATGCAAAGCTCTTTCACTCTCAAGGCTGTGGTCACCACTGCCTGTGCTGCTGTTCTGCTTGTACTGCTAAAATTGCCACTGCCAATCTGGGTCCGGGTTCCAGCCTTAGTCACCCCATTGCTCCCATGGCTCCCAGAAGACCCCAGACATATGTGTACCAGGAGACCAGGCCACCAACCCAAATGTTCACTGCCACGGATCTGAGATCATACATCTACAGTTTGCTGCCTTGCATGCCTCTACCACTCATGCCCACACTCAGTTATTTCATGTGACATTGTTTATAAAAACAAGTTCAAAGATGAAGTCATTAAGAACTTCAAGAAGAAAAAATGAAGAATTTCAAGAAGCCCATTGCAGAGCATTAAACTAAGCATAGGGATCCTCCAGAGCAGTGTCTCTGTGGATATTTACTTTGCAATATTGTACTAGTTTTCAAAACTAGAAATTCCAGACTCTAAAGAATTCTAAGAATTCCTGCATATAATTTAATGCAGCATCCATATATACATTTTTACTTTGTAATAACTTACTGTGCAAGCTGCTTCAACATGAAGTTAAATTTGGGAATGCGGAATGCCATGTGGGAAAGAGTCTTTAATGTAGTCTGAGGACAGGTTTTAAAGTTCTTTGAATGTCTTAAGAAAGAGTTCATGATATTCTTTACATAGAAAATATTTTGAAGTGGAGAAGGAATATTAATTTTGTTTTATAGAAAATTCACTCTGGTGTCTATCAACCAGATAGGATGACTAGCAAAGACATAAGCTAATAGACTAGAAAAGTGATTTTAAAGGATTGGACTTAGGGGAAGTAGCAAATTCAAGAAATAACCACAGTAAGTTGTGTACAACTGTATGGTGGGAACTTTGAAAACCTTGTTTGTAATCCCCAAACCTCTAAGAGTCTCCTCATGTTGCAACTGAGGCAGCTGCAAGCCTTGGGATCTGGTTACCCAAGGTCACACAGTAGGTTGACGAGAGCCAGCCGAAAGCCCTGAGCTCACCCACTGCACGCCACTTCTCAGCTCAGGGAAGACACCTCAGAATGTGATGACAGATCTGGGAAACGTTTTAGGGTAAGGAAGGAGTCTAAGATTTGTGTAGCATGTTCTCCTTCCTATCCTACACCCTCCAAAGTTTTCGGGCTTATCTATATTTATTTTGTTTGTATTTATAAGATGAACAAGTTCAGAGATCTAATTAATGCACAGCATGGTGATAGTATTAACAATACTATATTGTATGCTGCAAATATGCTAAGAAGGTGGACCTTAAGTATTGTCACCACACACCAAGACAGAGAAAATGGTACCTATGTGGGGTGATGGATGTGTTAATTAACTTGATTTTGGTGATCTTATTAAGGAAGTTGGGGCTTAATCCAACATGATGGAGATTAGGGCTTACTTTTTCTTCTAATAGACGCAGTGCTTCTGGTCTTATTCCTAGGTCCTTGATCCACTTTGAGTTGAGTTTTGTGCATGGTGAGAGATAGAGGTTTAATTTCATTTTGTTGCATATGGATTTCCAGTTTTCCTAGCACCATTTGTTGAAGAGACTATCTTTTCTCCAATGTATGTTTTTGGTGCCTCTGTCTAATGTAAGATAACTGAAATTATGTGGGTTGATCTCTGTGTCCTCTATTCTGTACCACTGGTCTACAAGTCTATTTAGCTGCCAATACCATGCTGTTTTTGTTACTATTTCTCTGTAGTATAATTTAAGGCCTGGTATAGTGATGCCACCTGCTTCACTCTTCTTGCTAAGGATTGCTTTAGTTATTCTGGGTCTCTTATTTTTCCAGATGAATTTCATGACTGCTTTTTTTATTTCTATGAAAATGTCATTGGGATTTGGTGATCTTGTCATAATGTATATGAATTTCAAGAATGTAGTACTCCTTGAATATATACACTTTTTGCTACACTGAGATTTCATCTCATGCCAGTCATAATGACCATCATCAAGAATACAAACAATAATAAATGCTGGAAAGGATATGGACAAAAAAGGAACACTTTTACACAGTTGGTGGGATTTTAATCAGCACAACCACTATGGAAAGCAGTATGGAGGTTCTTCAAAAGGCACAGAACCACCATATAACCCAGCTATACTACTCCTTGGTATTTATCCTGAAGAATTAAAGTCATTATACTATAGTGATACATGCATACCATGTTTATAGCAACACAATTCACACTAGCCAAACTATGGAACCAGCCCAGGTGTCCACATGAACAAATGAATGATTAAAGAAAATGTTGTATATGTATACATTAGAGTTTTATTCAGCCATAAAGAAAAATGGAATTATGGCATTTGCAGAAAAATGGATGGAACTAGAGACAATTATGTTAAGCGAAATAAGTCAAATTCAGAAGGTTAAGGGTCAGTGTTTTCTCTCACATGTGGAACCTAGAGAGGAAAAGGAAAAGAAAGATGGAGATGGATCTCATTAAACTCAAAGGGAGATCAGTAAAAAGACCAACGAGTGGGAGGCAGGGAGGGAGAGAGGGGGAAAGTGCTAAGGAGTGATACTGGCCTAATTATATTGTTACATTGTGTGTTGTGTTCATGTACAAATATGCAACAACAAATCCATTCAGTATATACAAAGATAATGCACTAATTAAAATGTGGGAAAAAAGATTTTATATATATATATATATATATGTATATGTGTGTGCATATATATGCATATATACACATATATATGCATATATGTGTATATATATAATATATATGTGTATATACATATATACACATATATGCATGTATGTGTATGTATGTGTGTATATATATGTATATGTGTGTGTGTGTGTGTGTGTGTGTATATATATATATATATATATATATATAGTTTTTGTCAATTATACCTCAACAAAAATGAAAAAAGACTGATAAAGACACCCAAACTCTAAAATGGGAGCCACTGCAATAAACTCTTTTTAAATCCTATGTGAATCATTAGTATTCTATAAATATTCTTTTCCTTGCTAGCACTCTAGTCAAGTTCTCAGTCTTGTAGTGTTCAAGCTGATTTGATTTGGTTTCATTTTTTCATTATTTTACCCCAAGCTACACTGTCTACCCTCCCTCTTTCAACTTCAGTGTTGTAAATTTGCTTTAAAGTCCTTGGAAAGTATGTGTGTTTTCTAAGCTGTGGAGATACTGCCCTCATTCAGTTCAGGAATAGCCCATGGGGAGGCATAGTTGAGAGAAATAAAAGATAAGGATGTAAATGAGTGAGGTGATTAGCACCCAGGCAGCATCCAATAAATGTCAACAGCCCATCAGCCACAAGAGAAAGATTTCTAAAGGCTCTTCTGTTACCTGCCACAGAGAAGTTGAGAATCCTTCCACCCTGAACATCCCTGGGCTGCACACAGGGAAATGAAGTCCCAGCCTTCGTTCTGAAAATCACTGTGCATTCATAATTCAACAAAAATGTATTGAATGTCTATTATGACAAAGACATCATGCTTGGTATTTTAAAATTCTGAACTTTCCTATTTGTTTAACCATTATAGTCTTGGAAATTGATGCAGTTGGAATATATTGTATTTGGTCACATATGTAAAAACATAGAAAATGAGATCTATTGAATCATTTAATGATGTCTTGGGCCAGCTTTCCATATTCAATGACATTCAGTTACTATCAGTTTAAGAATGTCATAAATTATTTTAGAATAGAAAGTTCCATTTCCATTGTTCTGATCCTTGTGATATTCTTTTTTAAGGAATGAACACTGAACAATTAGCCATTTTTCAAGATTAAAAAGAAGTTCAACTATACATTCATGTCATGTAATGGAAACTTATTGGTGGGGGGAGACCTTCACATTTATCTCGTAGTATACACTGAGAAGCCCTTTCACAAACATATTCTCATTCACAATAACTGCCATTACTTGCATTTTTACAAATGAAGAAATTACTCAGAGAAGCAAAGCAATTGACCACATATCACAGCATTTACAAAGTGAAGCCAAAATTTAATTTTTCTTCTATTTGATTTCAAGTGACTTCCACATATCAAAGTCAGATTTTATATCAGGTCACTTGATTTAGTAGAACAAAAACTGGCACATAAGGAAAAACTTTCCCCAATCCAAACATGTGTACTAAACAATTTCAGTGCTATCTATGTCCTTGTGGCTTCCTCCTATCCTGCAGAGTTAATCATTATTCTGTAAATAATAAAATCAATAAATGTTTGCTTCCTGAGATTTGAGTAAAATTAAGGTCATAAAACATAACTATCATTTTCATAAGAGGTCATCAAGGTACATCAGCTTCTGTAATAAGCTGGAAAAATCATTGTTTCCCCTGCTCATAATCCATGCAAACTGAGAAATACCGTGAATGAGCTTGGGTTAGACAGTTGGCCACAGTTGTGCCCTGTATACTCTGCTTAGCAACAACAGTCTGGTCTTCCAATGATGAAAGAGCCCTGGGAGCTGGGTACTGACCCTGTGGAATGTGTGGAGCGCTGAGTGTGCAGGGTGCTGGAAGGCAGGGATTAAAGGAGGGTTGGCAAGCCTGGGCTGGACAAAGCAGGCAGTATTGAAAGATGTGTGTGTGTCCTGCACAGGAAAGAGAGTTGGGCCACACAGAAGAATCTGAAGGATGAAGCCAGAGGCAAAGGATACCTAGTTGATTTTTTTAAAAGGGACACTAGAGATTGTGGAATATATCTGATCCCCTAAACCGTGCATCTAGGTGCATGCTTTCTATTTACTGCTTCCAACTCCTTATTTCTCACCAAACTCTGTAAAATCTCGGCAGAGATAGTATTCTTGCATATTGGATTCCACATATCATTGTGTTGTAACAATTCTGCTGATGTATTGCTACCCTAAAGAACATCAGTCATCATCCCTCCTACTCTGCTCCTCCCCTGCTCCCCCTCCTTCCCTCATCTCTCAGATGTTTCCCCCAGTTACTCAGATACAGTGGACAGCAGCAGCACCCCAGCAGAGCTTGAGATGTGACCTGGCTGCAGTGGATAAGGTTCTACTTTAGGGCTATTTTCTTAAACAAGTCCTAATTTCACTGAGGAAAGGGCACGGAAAAGAACAGTAAAAATTATCTATAACCTCAAATCACCTTAAAGAGACAACCAATATTAACATTTTGGTAATTTCCTTCTATCCTTTTATGCATAACTAGACTTTTTCTTTTATAAAGTTTGGATTTTATATATCTATGTATTTCCAATAATTATACATAAACTAAGTATAAATTACATATAATAGCTATATATAATTGGGATTATGTATGTAGACATATATGTGACTATATAGAGATATATAGCTATAGATATAAATATAGAAATAGATATAGGCATAGATAAATAGTTGTATATCTATCTTCTTCACTTAAGATTATACAATCAGAATTTTCTCATGTGAATGAATATTGCTAATAAGCGAGATTTTTCAACAGCTGGTTGACATGCCATCTTTTTTTCTTTATTAAATTATTTATTCTTATTTGCTATACATGATGGCAGAATGTAATTCATTTCATATTACACATATAGAGCACAGTTTTTCAAGTCACTGGTTGTACACAAAGTATTTTCACACCATTTGTGCCTTCATACCAGTACTTAGGGTAATGATGTCTAACTCATTCCACCATCATTCCTGCCTCCTTGCCCCCTGTCTTCCCCTCCCTCCCCTTTGCCCTATCTAAGGTGCCTTCATTCCTCCCATGCTCTCTGCCATTGCCATTATGAGTCAGCATCCTCATATCAAAGAAAACATTCAGCCTTTTGGTTTCTTGGAATTGGCTTACTTAGCATATATTCTCCAATTCCATCCATTTACCTGCAAATGCCATAATTTTTTTTCTCTTTTAATGCTGAGTAATGTTCCACTGTGTATATATACCAAAGTTTCCCTATCCATTCATCCACTGAAGGGCATTTGGGTTGGTTCCATAATTTAGCTATTGTGTATTGCACTGCTATAAACATTGATGTGGCTGTGTCCCTGTAGTATGCTGATTCTAAGTCCTTTGAGTATAGACCAAGGAGTGGGATAGCTGGGTCAAATGATGATTCCATTCCAAGTTTTCCAAGGATTCTCCATACTGCTTTCCAGATTGGCTGCACCATTTTTCAGTCCCCACCAGCAATGTATGAGTGTGCCTTTTTCCCCACATCCTCACCAGCATTTATTGTTGTTTGTATTCTTGATAGCTGCCATTCTGACTGGAGTAAAATGAAGTCTTAGAGTAGTTTTGATTTGCATTTCTCTAATTGCTAGAGATGTTGAACATTTTTTCATATATTTGCTGATTGATTGTATATTCTCTTTTGAGAAGTGTCTGTTCAGTTCCTTGGCCCATTTATTGATTGGTTTTTTTGGTTTTTTGGTATTAAGTTTTTTGAGAGCTTTATATATCCTAGAAATTAGTGCTCTATCTGATGTGCTTGTGGTAAAGATTTGTTCCCATTCTGTAAGCTCTCTATTCACCTCACTGATTGTTTCTTTTGCTGAGAAGAAGCTGTTTAGTTTGAATCCATCCCATTTATTGATTCTTGATTTTAATTCTTGAGCTATAGGAGTCTTATTAAGGAAGTTGAGGCCTAATCCAACATGATGGAGATTTGGGCCTACTTTTTCTTCCATTAGTCTCAAGGTCTCTAGTTTAATTCCTAGGTCTTTGATCCACTTTAAGTTGATTTTTGTGCATGGTGAGAGATAGAGGTTTAATTTCATTTTGTTACATGTGGATTTCCAGTTTTCCTAGCACCATTTGTTGAAGAGGCTATATTTTTCCAATGTACATTTTTAGTGCCTTTGTCTAAGATAACTACAATCATGTGGGTTAGTCTCTGTGTCCTCTATTCTGTACCATTGGTCTACAAGTCTATTCTCGTGCCAATACCATGCTGTTTTTGTTACTATTGCTCTGTAGTAGAGTTTAAGTTCTGGAATAGTAATGCCACCAGCTTTACTCTTCTTGCTAAGGATTGCTTTGGCTATTCTGGGTATCTTATTTTTCCAGATGAATTTCATGATTGCTTTTTCTATTTCTATGAGGAATGATATTGGGATTTTGATTGGGATTGCATTGAATCTGTATAGTGCTTTTGGTAGTATGGTCATTTTGACAATATTAATTCTGCCTATCCAAGAACAAGGTAGATCTTTTCATTTTCTGAGGTATTCTTTAATTTCTTTCTTTAGCATGCTGTAGTTTTCATTGTAGAGGTCTTTCATCTCTTCTGTTAGGTTGATTCCCAAGTTTATTTTTGTTGGTGGTGGTTTGTTGGGGTTTGTTTGTTTGTTTGTTTGTTTGTTTGTTTGAGGCTATTGTAAATGGGCTGATTTTCCTAGTTTCTCTTTCTGAGGGTTTGTCACTGATGTACAGAAATACCTTTGATTTATGGGTGTTGATTTTATATCCAGCTTCTTTGCTGAATTCATTTATTATTTCTAGAAAATTTCTGGTGGAAATTTTTGGGTCTTCTATGTATAGGATCTTATCTTCTTCAAATAGTGATAATTTAGTTCTTCTTTCCCTATCTGTATCCCTTTAATTTCTTTCCTCTGTCTAATTGCTCTGGATAGTGTTTCAAGAACTATGTTAAATAGAAATGGTGAAAGAGGGTATCCATGTCTTGTTCCAGTTTTTAGAGGGATTGCTTTCAATTTTTCCTCCATTTAGAATGATGGTGGCCTTGACATGCCATCTTATAAATACAACAATTTATTTAAACATTTCCCTATTGCTAGACATTAGAGTTGCCTCAAGACTTTATTAACAAATAATACCTTAATAAGTATCTTGTATAATTTTACCTAGAAACTTATGTTAAATTTCCTAAAATAATAATAGCTAGGATATACCAGTTTCTTATTACGTGCCTAACTCTGAGATAAAAAGCTTTACACAAACAGTATCTGATTTAATCTTCACCAGTTTATCAGGTTTGTTCTATTGTTATTTCCATTTTTCAGACAATGGTTGGCACAGAGAAGTTATATAAACTGTTCAAGCTCACATTATAAGAAAATGACAAAATCAGAAAATGGTAGAGTCAGACAAGTAGCCTGACTCTAGAGCCTGATCTCCAACACTCACTGCACTTCTTAAACATGGAATCACATGAAATAAGAAACTATGGAGATTTTACTTATTAATTCATACGTTTATTATAAAGATAATTCTTGCATATACAACCAAAAAGTCTAAATTGCACAGTCATATTAAATACAAAACAAATTCCACATTTTCTGCCTCCTGCTCCTCAGTCTGACTCCCTAGAAAAGATAGTTATTGTTGTAATTTTGATAATTGCTATTATAATTTTCAATAGAGTAGAAGCTCTTGGACCAGTTGTTGGTCAGTTAGTTGGAAAAGCCAGTCAGCACAGAGAATTATCATAGATGAGACATACAGGCCATTGATGTGTGACTGAGGTCATTTCTTATATTAGAGACAAACCTACCAATCTGAATACCATGTGACCTGTTATGCATCAACCACAATTGGGAGGCTTAGTCTGATTTCCAGTCTTTGTTTCTATAAAGTGGAATGAGGAGTTAAAACCACTTACAAAGCAACTATGTGAAGAATTGTTCTGTATTGTTTTTTGTTTTCTTCCCATCTTTTAATACTACCTTCCCAAACCTAATCAAAACTTTTAGTGACATGGCTTTAACAAAGCATTTTTTTCCACATTTTTATTGGTGCATTATAGTTGTACATATTGATGGTACTTGTTGTTACATATTTATACATGCACATGATATAACAATATAATTTGATCAATATCACACCCCAGCACTTTCCACCTCCATCTCCACTTCCCATCCCTTGATCCCTTTCTTCTACTTATCACCCTTTGATTTTCATGGGCTCCACCCTCACTTTACTTTGCCTTTTCCCCCTCTAGCTTCTGCATATGAGAGATAACATATGACCTTTGACCTTCTAAGTTGGACTTATTTTACTTAACATAATGGTCTCTAGTTCCATCCATTTCCTTACAAATGATATAATTTTAAAAAGCATTTTTAAAGTATTCAATTTACTTTTGAGACAAAAACACCTCTTATCACACACATTTGTTTACTTAAAAGTTAATTAATTTTTACAAGAAGAGAATGTACTTTGTAACATACACAATAATTGTGTTAGTCTACTAAGGCTGCCATAATGAAATATCACAGACTAGGTGGCTTAAACAATATAAATTTCCCCGCCATTACGAAATGGCTTAGCAGAAGGTGTTCATCCTTTTCTGTCCTGTCATGTTAGGACACAGCATTCTTCCCCTCTGGAGAAACCACTGGTCAAGGTGTCATCTGGTAAGCAGAGAGGGGATCCTCCCCGGACAACAAACTTGCCAGTACCTTGATATTGGCTTTCCAGACTCCAGAACTGTGGAAAATAAATTACTCTTCTTAAAAAACTATCAAGGTATGTTATTTTGGTCATAGCAACACAAACAGACTAAGATAACTCCTCTGGGAACAGGACTCTTAAACCCATAGAGTTCAGAATTGTGGGGACAGGAAACATAAACTCCACAACTGGATCCCTCGGACTGGCTAAGAAAACTCATTCATATTTTCATCATCCATATATTCTACTTACTGGAGACAAATAACCATAAAATACCCAACTATTGAGGATGTATACCTAGTTCTTGGAAATGGTGCAGATCCTCACAAGGTACTCTCTCTAAGCTAGCAACTTGTGGTGCAATATATGATAGGTCCAGTGCTTCCCTATTTACTGTCTCTCCTTTGTTGAAGAAGGAGTCTCTAGGGCCTCTTAGACACTACGAAGGATCCTAAAGGGTAGTATTGACTGAGCTCCTGTGGGCAGGAAAATCAAATTCACATGCAAAATATGAGCTTATTCTAGACAAGATGAACTTCTGCTTCTTCCAGTGAAAGGGGTTCAAACACAATCACTGTCACTAGTTGCAATTGTTTTGCTTAATGATTATTATCCTATTTAGGACCCAGTATTATTCTCAGTTGTAGTTCTCTGTCATAATAGTTTAAACATTCAGTAATAGCAATCAGGAGATCAGTCTTGGTGAGAAAACCCATGTTATTGGGCCCAAGCATAATCCTGCATTATTGCCTTCATGGCAAATTCATTCATGACTGGCATAACTAGTGATAAAGACTGGTTAATATCAATAGAGTCTTCTGTCTGCTTGATTATTTAGGACATTTTCTTGGCTAGATACTCTCTGGAGGGCAATTAATGTGTGATGTGAAGATCTTCATAGTTCATGCCTACTTCCACAGGTCCATCCACATGCCTCTTCTCTAAATGCCTTGCCTCTAATTTTCCATTTCTCCTTTCAGGCTCTTCACCAGTGTGGCTAAGCTACTCCTCACTGCCCATGAGTTTGTATATATTCTAACCTTCAGTCACTTATTTTTCCAAAAGAAAGGATGACCCATATCTTCTCACTAGGAAGATTTTCCCTTACTGCTGTTTTTCATGACCACATCTTACTAGAGCTGTAGTTCAACTTTGGTTCATTTGGATGTTTTACCCATAAATTCATGAACTAAGTTCAGCCTTTTCTAAGCCTCTACCATACACCTTCCAACTGTATTTGTGAGCTAAAAGAGACAGTGGTGAATCACATGGTACTCAAGGGCCATCTGGTTCGTGGCTTACTTATCCAGCTCTGTTCAAGACCAATTTCATATGTACCAGTTCATTTTATAATGAATTCTGTTGAGCATCTCTAACATTATAATTTAGTGAATTTGACACATTCCAGCTCATAATGAGAAGTACTGGTCACGTAGATGTTTTTGTTTGAGTTCAGTTTTTTTTTTTTTTAAAGAAAAACAAAAGTTTAATTTTTTTAAACCTGGCCTTTAATAGCTCTTCCTCCCGCCAGACATACTTGCGACTCACATGCACGAGCATTCACACACATACACAATTGATCTCTGAAACATAACCTGAGTCAATAAGTATGGCCGTAACAATTACAGTTTTATATGCTGAGAAGACTGGAAAGACATGGGCAATATCATGTACTGAAATTCACATGTTCCAAGAAAAAAATTTCAATTCTAAAAATCTATAAGCAACTGAGGTGGTCAGGGCAGACACTAAAACACTAAGCAAGAGACTGTCATGGCGACCATTTGTGTTTTATATCTGAGAAAATTGCTCAGTTATTACTTAAAGTCATACTGTGTTACCAAAGCCAAAGGAAAAAAGAGGATTAAGTCTTTTGATTCTCAGCATTGTATTCAATAGCAAGTCACTAGGTATTCTTTAACTTACCTGTACTTTTGGAGATTAAAATCGTTAAAGAAAATATTCCATGCTGGAACCAACCAATGGATGGAATTGGGCAAAACCGCTAAACCACTTTATTTTAAACAAGTGAGAGAATAACATGGAATTTCAGGAGAGCCCTTGTAAGACAAGAGCTCACAGCATATAAAAAATTGGCTTCTGAAGGTTCTTAATTTGGTTCCTATCCCCCAAACAGAAAGGTAATCACGGTTATTCTCCAAAAAAATTAAAATTCAGGTCCATCTAGTTTGAATAAATAAACAATCTTGGAATTTGGAGTAAATTACAGCATCAAAGAACTAGTAGATCTAGGTTCCAGGCTCATCTGCCACTGTGAACTTACTGTCACAGGGACACCAATTCCACAAAATCATCAGATTTTAAATGGCTGCTTTTGTATGCATAAGATAAAACTCATTTTACTCAGACTGTAATGCCTAGTCCCCAGCACATAACGGGATGTGCTAGATTCCTTCCTCGTTCCTTCCTCCATTTCTCAGATCTTCAAAGTAAATCTTCCTAACCTTTCCCTAAATTCTAACCCTTGTTTCATCTGTACTGGTTCCTGCCTCCAAAACGCCCTATCCCTATTTTAAAGCATACAAGTCCTCACCATGGCACTGCTCTCTTCCCTGACCTGTGTGCTTGTACCCAGACCGAGGCAGGCCAATGTCTTCCAACAAAACTTCTTCAACCTGCCTCAGCTCATGCCATTCCAAAAAGCCTCTGTTGCCTCAATCTCACAAGCCTTTTATCTAGCTGCATGCTGTAGTCTACATCACAAACTTAGGCTAAATTTCATACACTCACATGGTTTTCTTGTTCTGCACCTTTGGGGCTTAAAAAACCCTCCTGTACTACTTTGTATAAACTCCAAATATGAGATGAAACCCTGTTTCCATGCCTCCATTGACTTCACACTCAGGCTAACTGTACACATATTTAACAATACAGTTTTAGAGAGAATACTAACAGCACTTTCCTTCTTATTTTACAAAGAGGCTTGAAGCATACAGACTTTCTATTAATATTCATACCCATAGCACATCCATATCTAACTCCTAAATAGATGCATTTGTTTAGAATTTAAAGGCTTAATGGTAAAAATCAGGGTAGGAAAAAGTTTATGTAAGTATATTTTACAGTAATTCAAGATATAGCAAATAGAACTTAATAGAATCTTGTACATCCAGAAGGAGGTGGTGCCTGATTTGGAAGGGTAATCACTATGTCCAAATATTCGCCTGTTTGGAACTTCTGTGACTGCAATGTCATGGAATCATCAGTCCCCTTTCTGTCAGACATGGTGCTGCTAACTGCATAGCGCCATAAAAACTATTGAAGTTATTGAAAAATTGAAGTGTGTTCCCTTTCTTCTAGCTTCTGAGGAGACTTCTTTTACTAAACCAGTCAATTCTTTCAAGGAGAATTTCAGGAGAACTCATCCATTTGGTGATGTAGGCCCTTATTGGTGGTAAAGACCTGCTGCAGCAGCAGGTGCGTCTTCTCGAGGTCAATTGGCTTCTCTAGCTCTTTCTTAATTTCCTCCTGGGTAAGGTACAGTTCCACCACCATCTGCCTCCTTCCACCTGTGAAACGCTCACCGGGCCTCTGACCCCCTCAGTGAACATGTGCACCAAGTCCCACATAGACATTTAATATCCCATGGTCAAGTTCTCCATCTCTACCAGGTCTTAGCAGCACATCAGAAGTTATTTTCAAAAGATGTATAATTCTCCACTGTAGATGGCATGGTCTTCTCCCAGAATGCTCTGGGTCTGGGTTGTGCTTCTTCTATTGAGGTTTGCCGTAAATTGCACGTGGTGTCTGGCTTGGTCCAACAAGCTAGGTAATCTATAAACAATAAGTATTTATTCTCACAGTTTGGCAGCTGGGAAATGCAAGATCAAGATGCCAACAGATTAAGGCTTTTCTGCTTCCAAAATGGCACCTTGAATGCTACATCCTCCAGACGGGAGGCACACTCTGTGCCCCCATGGCAAAAGAGCAGGAAAGAGAGAGAACCCACCCCCCACAAGACATCTTTAGACCAGCATCAATCCATTCATGAAAGCAGAGCTATTATGACGTAAACACCTCCCAGTAGGCTCCACCTGCCAACACTGCTGCGCCAGGGATTAAGATTCCAACCTAAGAAATTTGGAGGACACATTCAAACCATACCTGCATCTTTTCTTACTACATATACATCTAATGATATAGGGTCTGCCAAATAATATGGCCCAAGAAGCAGAGCTTCCTGCAGTATAGTCTGGACCTGCTGAAAATGTTTTTCTTCTCTATGCCCCATTCAAATTGGACAACGTTTTGTGTTACCAATATGTGATTCAGAGCTGTATTGCCACACTGAGAACCTAAAGGGCATTCAAGGCATTGTCCTTCCTTTTTATTTTATTTTTTATATTTATTTTTTAGTTGTAGTTGGGCACAATACCTTTACCTTATTTATTTATTTTTTTATGTGGTGCTGAGGATTGAACCCAGGGCCTCACATATGCTAGGCAAGCACTCTACCGCTGAGCCACAACTCCAGCCCCTGTGCTTCCTTTCTAAAGGTGGGATAATAAAATGCAATAATTTTTTCATTATCTTGGAAGGAATGTCTCAGCATGCCCTAGACTCTGGACTCCTAAATTGCTCAATAATATGGTATACCCCTAAACCTTCATGGTGTTTATTGCCACCCACCCTCTGATGTAGATGTTTCTTAAGACTGCTATTGTATTTGCCAATGATAGATGACAAGGCCTAAATTAACCAGATATCACTGATGTTGTGAACCAATATGATATTCTGAGGAATTTGTAGATGGTCAAGTGTTATAACAGAGAATAAAAGGTTAATTGACACAGTCTCTGGAGCTAGACTATAAATTCATACTGTTGTCCTTCCTTATCCTAGGGATGAAAAAGTTCACATTCAGCTAACCAGTGACCACATTCCATGTTCCTGAGGATGATTATCTGCTTTGGCAAAGACATCACAGCTGAAAGTGCTGCTGTAATCAGGGCCACTAACTGGTGAAATTTCAGGTAATTGACTGTTCTCTTTCATGATCTACCTGATCTTTGTAGAAACCAGGCTGTTGAATTAATGAGGATATAATGGGTACCACCACTCCTTGACCTTTTAGATAAACAATAATCTTTGCTATTACTCTTAAATCCAAGATTGTTTTTAATTTGCCATCTAATCCAGAAGTTTCTACTTAGCCTGATTTGCTATGAGAGAGTCCTGACTCCAAGGTCAAGGAGAAATTTTACAATTGTATATACACCTCAATTCTATATCATAGAACTGTAATCACTCCACTCTAATAGGGGATCCATGATGGTGCTTCTAGACCTTTAGTGTCAATGTCACCTTGGAACCTCTGTCCAAAATATACATATGTCCCTTTTATTCAGTATAGAGGTACATGAGTAAATGGCTGTGGGTCCCTTTGAGGAAAGACTGAGAAATCACTTGCTGTAATACTGTAGTCTTTCTCCTGAAGGCCTGACCTTTCTTTCAATCTAATGAACCCCACCCTGAAATCTGACTCATGGCCAGAAGATGGGCAAGGAATCAAGATTTTTTATTGGAGCACTTTCTCTACCTCCCAATAATTCATTTTTTATTTATTGTTGTTGCATAAATTGAGCAACACTTTGGTGACTGTCCAAATATCTTGCTCTCAGGAACATGATGTTTAATTAACCATATCTATAGCTTTCTTCAGGTCAACTCCCTCTAGTTGCCAGTCTGAACTTGTTCATTACAATAACTGCACCCATCTTGCTTCTGATGGTTAAATGCTACCACCTACCCTCTATTATTTTGGTATTCTATCATCTTCATTGCTATCGGTGAGTACTGTACTAACATAGCATCCTCTACCATCTTTTTTGCCTTAAAAAGAAAGCCATATTTGACTTCTCTTTCATGCTGGCATCCCTTTCACTATTGCATGTCTTGTTACTTTAGTGGCATTCTGCATCCAAAGATTAAGCAATCATGGACACAGTTCCCATTCCAAAAATTCTGAAAACTCTGAAGGGCTTATTTTGTGGTGATCTGGAGGAGTCCATGCAAGGCAGTCTGCATACTTTCATCCCTAATGTCAAAACAAAAGTGGATTTACTCTGGAGAACTAGGTCCCACTTAAAACCCTAAATTTTCACACATAGTGTTCAAATTCTTTGAAGAACAACCTTCAGTTTTTAGCCTGTGTTAGGGGCAAAGGTAGTCAATATCTATGTATAAGGGTAGTCCTAAATATTTTTAAGGATTTTTATACTTACTACAGAACTATTCTACATGAAAGTTTTGCCAATTTATTTCCACCATTTTATCACACTCTGAAAAGTCAAAGTGTTATTGTTTTAAAAATGTTTGCCAGTTTTGTTCTCATTGAAATTTTCATCAAAAGTTTTTCATGTATTTCATGTATTTGTGAGATCATAGTTTTTAAACCTAAAGGAAGATTTGGGAAAGAAGACAAGCTCTGAAAATCACGGCACTTCTTTTTCCTATTCACCTTTACATTTCAGAGAGGTCATTGCTAAAAAGAAAAAAAAAAAATTAAAGATTTTGTTGCTATTCCATTTTTAAAATATTCTTTCTTAGCCTGTTCGTAGTCATTAAAGGGTTAATTAATTCTTTTTATCTCATCAAGCTTAATTTCTAATAATTTGCTTCTTATTTGAAATTTTCAACACTAAATATATATTTAGGCAGCACTATGAGCTATGCCAATTTGCCCAAAATAACACACTGACTCTAAACCACACAATCAGATAATGTTAAGAAATTAGTATGCAATGACACTGTAAATACACATAATATTTCTGAATCTGAAAGTATTTGACCTAACAAAAGACTGACACCTTCATGTATTCCATCATGACATTGCAGGGCTTTCTCTGGCAAGCCTCAGTAACAATTTCCTCATTTTCAGTCAGCAGTCAGCCTATGCTGCCCACAGACAGGTCCTGCACTCTTCCCATTGGCCAGATAAAGAGTGATGGATGGTAGCAGCTGCTACCGTCAGTTCCAGGCTCCACCTTCAACTTAAAAAGATCTTTGACTGCAATGCATCAGACACCACTCAGCTGTTCAGTAGAGCCCACTTCCAGTGCTGGCATCTTATGCACTTACCATGAACTGAACCTAGCAGTGTCTCATTCAGACAAGAACAGGTCCAATCCGTCCCCATCTATACCCAATTATGTCTAGAGCTCAAACTTGGTCTTAGAACTGCAGGGATATCATAAATGTGTGCACAAGTCAGTGATTAGTAGGCCTGCCTTAGTTCCTGAATGAAACTCTTTTGCAGGCTAGAAAAAGGCAAAATGGGTTTTCTGGATTTCCCCAGGCATCCTGGAGCCAGGAAAACACTACAACTAGTGTTGTACAAACTGATACTTACAATACTTGCCAGGCATGCCTTAGGATCACTACATTCATTAAATCTGTGAAATGGAGTGCAAAAAGTTAAGAAGGAAGTGAATATGTAGAAGCCACCATCCCACTGGTGGTTAACTCATTCGGAGATTGTGGAGTGAGGAGATCAGAGAATTTTACATAATTGCCTTTCTGAGAGTGCAGTCTTTGGGGAGCATATTTAACCTCAAGTTTTGAGGTGATAACTTTGTGGATACTAGTATTCTACAGAACTGAATAGCTGTTATCTTCTGAGAGCTCTAATACTCCTGGATATGGAACCCATATTGATTCTGGAGCTTCTGTATTGAGCAGCTGACTGGCCTCTAATGAGTACCAATAATCTCTGGAGACAGAGCAATGGAGCTGGGTTGACAGCAGCAGATGCTGCTCATCCATCATCTCTCCTGGCCAATAGAAACAGGCCATGACCAATGTGGCCTGGGAAGGCCCTCACACTCTCTCTTTAGTGGCTATGCCAGATGAAGAAGCCATTACTACTCAGGGCTGGAAAAGAAACCAAGGATGTCTGGGGGGAATAAAAGAATGAGAGAACAGGATACAGTCAGCCAGTTGGTCACCAAGACACATTACATCCGCTGGGCACTCTTTCCAGATGCCTTACATTTTTCAATGTGCAGCCACTTTCCCCATTCCTTCACTAAGAGAGTTCAAGGTTTCAACATCCTTGCACAACACAGTCTTTGGGAGAGTGATAGGGATGTCCCAAGAAAGAAAAAGCCCTGTGGCAATCTAGGAAGAGATTCAATGTTTCCTCATTATCTTAAAATTAATTTAGGATGCTTGAGGGAAGAGCCACAAAAGTCATTTAGAGAAAGTGAGAAATGATCACATAAGCAATCGTTCAATGTTTCTTTAACCACCCTCAACATTACCCCAATTCTCTGTGTTTAGGCTATATAGGTAACTTTTAGAGTTGTCCCTCATCTCTCTTTCCACGTTTTGTCTCTCAAAACTCTTATGGTTTTTGAGTGAAAATAATACTAATAAAATCTTCTGAACCATGCATAATATTTTCAAATGTTTTCCACATAACACAACTTCTTCTGAAACACTGGGAAATAAGAATAACATGTTGTCATTCCCGCTTTTGAGATGAACATGTGGAAAGTCAAAAAAGCTATGATCAGTCCCAGGTAGCAGAGCAAAGAGGCCAAGGTGGAACTTGACCCCAGATGTTATGTTTCCAAGTCCAGGACTCTTTCCATATCCATGGCTCATATTACATCAGCCCTGTCCACATTCAAGTAATGCCAGTCAGCTGTGATCCAGAAGGAGGGACAAGGTGAAACGCATGGCACCTAGGAAGTTTGGGGGTGTTTTGTCATGCATCATTTCCATGAAGGAAGTCAAATCCATGCCATCAGTTGTGCATTAAAAAATTGTAATCTTCCTACTTAGCACATCAAAGACCTGAAGTCTCTGAGTAATCTCAGTCCCTTTGTGAAGAACATCCCCTCTTATTTGAGACCTCAAATCCTTCAGAACTGAAAGGGACAAGTAAGTCAGTTGATTGATGCTGAGAAGATAAGCAAAATAGAATTTGTGCTTGTGTATGAGAGAGAAAGAGAATTTTAAAAAAATAATATAACTCAATTTACTAGCCCATAGAAAACAATTATTAACATTTAAGGGTAGAATTCATACAGGAAAAAACATCTTTAGGTATGGCAGAGTATGCACAACACAGGAAGTTATCTGTCCTCAAATCATTGAAAACTCCCAATAAATGTAATGTTTTTAGTTTTCCTTCCTCAGGAGCCATCCTTATGAATATCTTTTTTCTCTTTTCAGGAAAAAATGGAACTTATGATTCTGAAAGTTTTTTCCCACACCCTCAAAAATGTAAGAAAAAAAGCACTCCATTGTTAGCTTAAATTAAATATAGTAAGACAGCATGACCAACCAGTATCTCATTATTTTGAGGACAGTCTTTTTGGTCTTTTGACTTTCCACATCAACTAAGAGATTTGGATTAGACATGAAACTTGGACAAACTTTTACAGGCCTTCAGAGTACCTCTTAGCAAACAAACCCTAGAGTAGTAACAAACCACAAAAATAACCCACAAATCACACCAGTTAAGAAGGAATAATAGCAATTTTTGATCTTTTTCAGATAAGTCAGAAAGATTAGGGATCTGAGACCATTAACATGTATGAAAAGAGAAATTTCAATAAGTGCTAATTATTCTCTCTACCAGATGAACAGTGAACTTTGGCTCTTTCCATAACTTGATCCCAGAACAGACTTTTTTCCCAACCTCAAATCCATTTTCTTCTCAAGTTTCAGAAACTAAAATAAAAAAAAAAAAAACGAGTAAGAAAAAAAATAAGGATAAATATAAAATCATACCCCTGAAGTTGGTAGTCATTTGCTGTGAGCACAAAATATACTAAAAAAAAAAAATGTATTGAACCAATTGCATCATTTATTTTTTTTTTGAAAGGAGCAAATAGAACTACTTCAGGATATTATAACAACTATCTCTGTGATGATTTTGCTTATTTTATGAGATTTTTCCCTGTGAAGTATATGTGTTGCTTTTTTGCATTTTACTTTTATTTTTATTTAAAAAAATTTTAAAGGAGCAAATAGGAGTTTTATTATTCTAATTTACTCTTTTAAGTATAATCAAATGTCATCATGGTGTGTGTTTGTTGTTTGTTGTTTGTGTATGGTTGTGTTGTTTGCTGGAGATCAAGCCCAAGGACCTGTGTATATTTAACTCTACCTCTGAGCTACACCCTCAGGCCCATGTTTGATTTTTGAATAACCTAAGGGAGAGTTCTATAATACTGTCTGATCAATATCATCCAAATTGTCCTTCCTAAAAAAAGAGTGAAAGAGAATTCTAACATTCAATGTTCATTTAGTACAAGTCACATTGGGACTATAAAATTAAGAATGCAATCCACAATGCCAACTCCTATAGTACTTAGACAATGGTTCTCAAAATTTATCATGCCTCAGAATCACCCAAAGGGCTTATGAGAATGGATTACCGGCCCCACCTTATGATTCTAAAGGTATAGGGTGAAGCCTAAGAATTTACATTCCCAATAAATGACGTTGATTCTGATGGTCAGGTGATGTCAAAACACTGCTACAGAGTATTTAAGATAAAAACAAGTAATAAAAGGCCTTTAGCTTGGACCAAAGAAATTTATTAATAAGCCAAAAAAGGTTTAGAATAGAGAGTACATTTCCTCTATAAATATTTAAGTACCTATTAGAGGACAGTAACTGTTCTAGATACTAGAGATACAATGGTGAGCAAAACAGGCAGTGTCTCTGTCCTCTTGGGGCATAAGTTGTAGTGGGGGAGACACGCAGTGAACCAGTAGTCATGTGTTCTATATGGGAAAAGAAAGGAGAATAAGGGAATAGAAAATGACAGGGAAAGATTCTGTTTGATCTTGAGCTTCATTAACAGCCATTGTGGGGAATCATTTGGACAGAGGTTTGAATCAAGTGAGGGAATAAGTTGTGATGAGGAGAAGAGCAAGAGCATTCTAGGCAGAGGAATAACAGAGTTCAAGGTGTCTTACTATTGCTGTTATCTGTCTCACATCAGCCTTCAAGATCAGCTTTCTTCACTGAAGCTATTTTTGATGGGAAACACTTAGGTTCTTCACTGAAAGAACACAAGATATCACCTGCACACACTAAACATCACACATGCAATTTCTAGAACTGAAAAATCAACAATATCAATAAATATTTAAGCAATGGAGTTGACAAAGGAATTAAATGGCAGTATGGAATGTTGGTGTGATGTTATTAAAAGAATAATATTATGTGAACATTATTTAGACAGATGTAAGAACTATCCATATAATATATACAGAAGATAATGGAAAAGGTCTGGATTTAATAGAAAAGCTTTCAACATGCAATGCTAGAAGACCTGAATTTTTTTTTTTTTTTTTTTTTTTTTTTTTTTTTTTTTTTTTTTGGCACTGGGGATTGAACTCAGGGGCACTTGACCACTGGGCCACATCCCCAGCCCTTTTTTTTTTTTTTTTTGTATTTTATTAGAGACAAGGTCTCACTGAGTTGCTAAGTGCCTCCTCATTGCTGAGGCTGGCTTTGAACTCACGATCCTCCTGCCTCAGCCTCCCAAGTGCTGTGATTACAGGCATGAGCCACCGCACCCAGCCAGGACCTGAACATTTAAGATAGATGAAAAATGCAATTAATGAAGTAAAAGATTACTGTCTAGTGTGGCAAATTCAAAGTAAGATTACTTATATCATGAGTAATAAAGGAAGGCAGGAAGAGAAAGGAAAGCTACTGGGGAATGAGATTAATCAAATTATGTTCATGTACAAATACAGCATGACTCCCGCTGTTATGTATAATTATAATGCATCAATAAAAATCAACTGAGAAAAGAAATATTTATGACACTTATTCAATTCAAAAACAAAAAAAAAATACAGGAAGCAAGATTTTATCATAAGGAAAAAATGACTACTTCCTCTATTACAGTTTTCTTTAGTTAAAAACATGATTTTTAGTGAAAAATTTATATGTGCTCAGGATAAAAAATTAATAAAAAATTAAATGCTGATCTTCATTCTTAGTCCTCATAGGAAATTACTATGAACATTTTCTTGTGTTTATAAAGCTCTTATTATATATGTATATCTCTCATTTTCATTTTTATGCTTTGACATTTTTTCTATAACGAAAACTGTGAGTATGCCATATTAAAATCTGCCATAAATTTTTAAAAAAAATAAAATTACTTTGGTTATGATTTGAAAAAGCAAGTTCACTTACCTCAATTAGATTGTGCTAGGAATAAAAGCCCTGTGGGAAAATTGGCACTGACTTCATGTATTGTTAAACTACTGGAGAAGAAACCAAGAATATCACAATTGGTGTTTTATTAGTTTTTACTTACGTGAAGAATTAAAAGACAGCTTCCAATTTCAGTCATTAGTTTAAAAAGTCTTAGAGGAAAGGCCTAAGATAATGACATTAATGTTGCTGGCAAAGAAAAAGGTGTATGAGCAAAATTTTAGTTGAAAATCTGAAAGCATTCTTTCTGCCAAGTACAATGCATAGTTTGAATTTGTTACTAGGAGACATGGCCTCAGCTCTACAGGTCATAATGACTTAAGAGAACCATTTAACAATTATATAAAATATTTTCTGGATCTGCTTAAAGCTAAAACATCTTGATGAAACATATCAAAGGTGACTTTAAAGCCACTCTCAAAATTCATGACAGGAATTCTGACTAAAGTTGCTAAAGCAATTAAATTTAATTTAGTCGAGATATGAGATGCATGAGGAGAGTTTAGCCAAACCACTGAAGACCCTCAAAGAGTGGTTCATAGACATTGGCAGGAAATAAAATTAATTTTGAACTTCTGCTAGCCACATTTATTAGTATGAGTTGTTTCTTACTATGAATAATATTATCAAAACTTACCAAAAGATATAACTTCGATGGTTTCACCATTTAAAATAAATTTAAATTTTTAAATTTAAAAACAATTTTAAATTAAGAAATACAAAATAAGCTATAAGAGTAACATCCAATAAATCATAAGAAAATTAAAATATGGGAGAGGTTCATGTGACTATGAAGTTGAGGATTCATATACAAAAAATTCTGAAACAAGTCATTTATATTATTTTCTGGCTATAGTAGATCAAATGTAGTGCTTTTTAAATTTTCTAGAGTATATTTACATTAAAATTTCATGAGAAAAAGAACTTAAATACTGTATACAATCTATATATTGCCTTTTTATTTTTATTTATTTATTTATTTATTTATTTATTTATTTATTTATTTATTTTGGTACTGGGATTGAACCCAGGGGCCTTAACCACTGAACTAAACAATATTTCAATGAGTTGCTTAGGGCCATGCTAAGTTGCTGAGGAAGCTTTGAAATTACCATCCTTCTGCCTCAACCTCCTGAGCTGCTGGGATTATAGGCATGCACCACTGTACCCAGCTACATATTGTTTTTTGAAGATGGTGAATATAAGTGCTAGCAAGTTATATAATGAAATTAAAAGACTTGGTATTATTTTCTGTCATGATGGTCATTTCTCAATATGCTAACCCATAATAATGTATGAATGTGATTGATAGTAATCATGGTTCTTTCCAAATCTAATTATCCCTTTAAGAACCTACTGGCAATTCCACTTCCTATTGCCTTGGCAGAACAAAGTTTCTCCAAATTGAAATTAATAAAAATTATCAACGAACTACAATGATTCAAGACCAGGTGTTTAGTTTGGCATTATTGTTAGTAGAAAACATATGCAGAAATTTTCATAAAAATATAATTAGAAATTTTGCTGAAATACAGGCAAGAAAAATACATGTTTTATCATATTTTACTCTATTGTTATTCACTCTAACATTACTAGCTCATCAACAGAATCCCTAAACATCTTCAATAATAATTAAATTTATTTCTTTTTTTTTTTTTCTTGCTAGATCTATCACATAAATACAACTTCACATGCATTTTTATTTGTTGTTAAAAAGTTTATTTTCAAAGTAGGAAGACAGAACCTATTCTAGTTATTGGTTTGTTATCTTGATTTTTAACTGGTGTGGGTTTCCATTTACCCTCTCATCTTGGCCTCCACAAATGTTCAAAATGAGTATGGTTTTACACACAGATGTGACATGAGGCCGAGGTCTCAGCTACTTCCCTCTTTGGAGCTGCTTTTGGCTGACTGACTGCATAGTCAGTCATCTCCCCAGGTCTTCTTCTCCCTTTTATCCTCCACATGCTGCTTCTCAGATCACTTCATTGAGTGTTCCTCCTGTGCCTCCTGACCTACATTCCCACCAACATGCCCATTTAATCCAGGCTCTGGGGCTTTTGAACCCTGGCCATGCCTTGCTACTTGAGATGGGAGGGAGGGCAGATAGGACAGTAACATGGAGTGATGACTTCTAGATCATGGGACATCACATGCTTCTAGAATGAAGGAAAGCAGTGATTGGAGGGACAGAGAGAAAAGAGAATATGTCATAATTTATAAAACAAGGTACCAAAGGAGTTAAAGTGGATGGAAAGGTAATAATGAGATGAGAGAAAGCATTAATTAGTCATAGAGAGATGATAGGTATTTCTTCCTCAGAAAAAATATACACAGACAGGCAGATAGAAGAAAAGTAAATAAACGAATAACCTTGAGATGTTGAAGAGATATTGGTTCCGAAATTCACGAAGGGAAATCTGCAAGGATTGATACATTCCACAGATATGTATTGGGAGCCTTCTGTGGGCTCTGTTTTGTGCCGGGTCTCAGGGTTTGCAGCAAGCACAGGAGGCATGGTCCCCTCTCAGTAAATAGGAAGCATAGAAACTAATCAAATATCCACACTTTGGAATATATTATTTCAACCTGATTTCTGAGATGAAGACATGCTTCCAAAAAAGGAGGATTACTGATGTTGAAAATGTGTGGAAAGGTTTGAAAAGGCATTTTCAAGTGCAACATAACCCAGCAATTCTACAACTTAATGGTCAAACCAAAGGAAAGTAAAAGGAGAAAGGCTTAGCAGCATATCCGAAGGCAGCTCACATTTGGACCTAAGGAGACTGTAGCTGGGAAATAGCCTGTCCAGTGATTTAATTCATGATATACTGCAGCTTACTTCTTTATTTTATGTAAAATAAAAAAGGAAAATACAAAAACTGGAAACCTCCCAACTGTAAACAGGTAAATAGTAAGTAATTTGTGGTACATTGTTACAATGAAATAGAACTTAGCAGTAAAAAAGAACAAACTATTAATTCATACAGCTTGGATGAATCTCAAATGCTTATTTCCAAATCAAAGAAACTATGTCAAGAAAAGCTGCATACTCTATGATTCCATTTGTAAGGCATTCTGAAAAAAGCAAAACTACAAGGGAAAATTGGGAATGTGAAGGGGTGGGAGGTGACTACAAAGAAACTTGAATGAATAAAACTGTTTTATATCTTGATTGTGATGGGGAATATAATCCTGCATGCATTTGTCAAAGCTAATAACTATACACTGCAAAGGTAAACTTTTCTGTATGCAAATTATACCTTAATAAAAAATTGTTTCAATGTCCCCAAAGAAAAAGGGAGGTTACTAAATAGTAATGTACTTAAGCACATAAGCATTTTCTCCCTCTCCCTCCCTGGTCTTACTTTTCCTCTTGCCTCCACCTGCCCCTCCCACCATCACATGCACATGTCTTATTCCACAGCCTGATCTTATGTGTGTGGCTCAGAGCTCCTGCCCCACTTTGATAGCAGGGACAATCCAAATCCAGGTACAATGTCAGAGAGCCATGTGGCACAGTTCTTGGTCATGAGGCTGTGCTTTTTTTCCTCCTGCCTAGCCAGGGCAAGAGCTTTAATAACATATAGCCACAACAAAATGTCAACAACATCTTTTCAATCTCCTTTGTGGGCATGAGAGGCCCAGAACAAGCCTTGGTTTCAGACAATGAGGCCAACCTAGGACGCTTAGCCCAGTTCCCCAGGAAGAGCCAAGAGTCTAATTGCCAACTTTCAGGCCAGAGCCCAGCAAACCCAGGGCACCAGCTCTGCTCATTGCTTTAAGTTCTTTTTTTTTTTTTTTTTTTTTTTTTTTTCTTTTTTCTTGGAAAGTTTATCTTGTTTGGCATTCAGTCATAATTATTAGTTCTCCTTTTCTACATTTTATTTATGACTTTTATAGTTTCAAAGCAGAAGAGCAGGTCTATTAGTAAACTCACTCTCATTTCCACAGGAAGTGATTTTCAAATATATTTTAGGATAAACAAAGCAACAAAATTTCTAAATAAGAATTCTAATCTAGTATGTATTATTGTTCATTTTCTTTCAGCAGAAGCTTCATCCAAATACTCACCTACTCTGAGTGGGTGAATTTAAGGGTTCTTGATCCCCAAACAGGGTATTTTAATTAACAATTCCAGTAAATGTATTTTCTCTATTAAGTAAGTTATACAATATTTCACATTGAAATATGCAGTAATTATATCATGTGATAAAAATGCAAAGTTCTCATTTGGAAGCTTCAGATTTTCCAAATAAAAGATTGAGAAACTCCTGTTCCAGGCTCACAAGATTTCAGAAACGCTGAACTTTTATCTCTCAAGGAGCAGACACTAGATGTGAATAACACATTAATTTAGGCCTACAGAAAACAAATATAATGGATAATTCTGCTTCCAATACTGGGTACCACAGATCTCAACTTCATTAATCAGATGATTGGGAGATATAAGTGTTAAGAAAGACAATTACATTTCCTTGGAGTTCTAAAAGATCTCAGGCTATCACTGCCCTACCTCACTCTGTGAGATTTTGGAACACAGAATTATTGCTTTTCAAATAAAGTTTATAACATGCTGTTTTTCAAAAAGGATCTTACAGTAGAAGTACCTATACTCCTATTGAAAATGTTTATAAACATTACATACTGCTTTCAAATCAAATGTGAATTTGTTCCAGTTTCAGAGACTAGTGCCATGTATGTCTTTAGAGATAATCTAGTCCTGTTTCTTCATTGAGCATATGAATAAACTGAAAGCTGAAGGGGTGACCCCATTTCACACCATGGCTCAGAGCCTTGTGTCTTGATCTCCAGTCCATTAGTCTTCCCATGCTACTCTGGGCCTCCTCCATCCTTGAGAAAGTAGCTAAGATCATTTCATCCGGTTGAGACTGTCTTGCTTTCCCAGAGAAGGCAGGGCAATGTCCCATGAAATGAGACCAATGGGCTGAGTTCCCAAAATATGTGACCTTTAGAGCGATGGGCAACCAGGGATCAGCTCTGCCACTTGGTGTGTTTCAAAGGTGGCAATCAGCAGCAGGCATCCCCCCCTTCCCCTCCCCTTTCACGTCCTGGGGGTTCTCTCCAGTTGTCCGGCTACTTGCCTACATAACTAGTTGACAACATGTGCTTTGACATGTCTTCTTTTTTGTCACCTCCTATTGGGATTTTCTTTCTGCTGAGGTAACTCTCTATAGCTTTCAGGTCTGTGGCTCAGGTTAAAGGATCCTTATTTCTCTTTAACTTGTTAGTTCGGTTGTTTCAATTTAGTACTTCATTTTATTATTTTTAATTGACAAATAAAATTCCATGCATTTATGTATACATCACACACACACACACACACACACACACATACACACACACACACACAGAGTGGAATGACTAAACCCAAGCTATTTAACATACACATTGCTTCACCTACTTGTGATTTTTGTTTGTGTGCGTGCTAAGAACACTTAAAATCTATTTTCTTCGCAATTTTCAAGTATCCAGCTTATTGTTATTAACTATGGTCACCATGATGTACAATCGATCTATTGAACTTGTTTCTCCTATCTTACTGAAATTTTGCATCCCTGACCCACATCTCTCCACTCTCCCCATCTTTCTAGTACTTCATTTAAAATGCACAGAGATAGCCTATTTTTCTCAATAGTTCTTAAGTACTGGAGTTATTATATAACATTATTGAAATCCTGTTTTACCAAAACTAATAAAGGGCACTGCCTTGCAATAGCCACTCCCCCAGAAGCAAAGCTACATACAGGGGTTGATGCAGATTAGAGCTTCAAATCTATTTTGCCCACTGATTATGAACAGGGAAAAAGAAAGCTAAGGAGGTAAAAATATATGGTCATTTTGAAGCATTTCAGAATCACTGTCTTAAAATATTTACAAATACCAACAGATATTACTAAGGTCATGGCCACATTCTGACCATATATGTTCAATTAGTTTCCTGAGTGAAAACCTACTTTGCAACCTGTAGTTTTCACTTTGACATTTTTTTGTTGTGGTCAGAGTTAGCTGGTTTTCATTCCAAATTATCTAGACATCTGCCAGATTTCCATTTTGATTCACTTTGTGGCAATACTCTGCAGGAGGCCTACAAAATGATATACTACTTTTTAAATTTTTACATTCCAATTTTATTAAAATTTCAGAAAATGTCATGGATTGGATTGGATTGTGTTGAAAATTGACCAATTCATGCCTCTAATAAAAAAATATGAAAGAATAATACCAACTGGTGAGGTCTGAATTTCTTAGTCAACAACTGGACTTTTACCTTAACATATGATATATATCATATTTATAGTATGAGGTTAGGAACAAAAATTGAAAAAGTAGTCTGCTTTGCTGTCTGATAGGTTAAGTGTATTGATACATCAAAACCTCATACTACATGACATATTTAAGTCATCATTCAACCTAATTTATTTATATCATCAAAACATTTATTTAAAAATCAGTTACAATAACCAAAGGAATTAAAGACAAACAATGCCAGTGTAGCAGTAGGTGCTAAAAATTCTTTCATGCATACCAAGAGAAGCTTCCTACCAGAGTTTCTAAGAAGCTGTTTCAAGACCTCTTGAAGCATGTGACAGGTCATCACACTCAGAGGGATATCTTCACCTTCTGTCTGTTATTGCTGTGGTCTCCTTTTAATCCCTTTAGCATTCTGCTGAAATGAAGTTTATAAACAGAAGTTTGGGACTGGATCAACACCAATACTGTCAAATATCTAAGTCAACAGTTTAGATCCTTCAGTCCGCTTCCACCTTCTGAATCTACAAATTGCTCTATTTTCCTCTACTTATAAAGGAGTTTCACAAATATGTTATTTTCTAGGCTATTTTCAGGCTATGTGTCTTTAAAGAAAAAAAATTTAATGAGGTCAGAAGTTAAAAGCAATTAGAGTGACTTTTCAATGCATAGCAGATATGAAGAAACTCCTATTAAAAATACTTGGCACATGCTCTCTGACTTAAATTTTATAGATTGTAAATTTCTTTCTAACTTTTCCTCTTTTAATAAAGACAAAGTGTTTGATACACATCTACTTCAATTGTCCCTTTTGTTATTTGTAAGCTATCATTTTTAAAGTTTCAGTTATAGGCATCAAATTTGTGTAATCATATCTTTACATAAACTAATTCCTAGAAACTCATTTAAAATGACTCATTTCTGAAAGAAGAATGTAGTATCTTTCTCAATCTTAGAAATGGGCTTTGACATCAACATAACTTTAGGAGAAAAATAAATTCAGAAAGTTGTGACTGTCTTACCAAAGCTAAAATTGACTTGCATATAATGTGAAAACGGTGTTAAAATTAAGGAGAAGGCAAAATTTAACTTTGTTTTAATAATAATCAAATTTGTCAATAAATTATAATCTCACCTATTCATTTGAACTAACCCTGGATGAGTTTGTACGAAAACAACCAAACCCTCTTTTTCCTGTTTTGTTTTTTTTCACTAAGGCTGTTTAATGAGGTTACAGAGTACATGGATTTCTCTCTTCTTCCCCCCGCCCCTTTTTTTCTTTGAAATAAAACCCCTATTCAGATTCTCCATTGCTAAGAGTACTATTCCTAAATAACACACCATGCCTGAAAACACCAGCTTTTGCACAAATGTTTTCAACTAATATTATTAACAGCTTGAATCCACAAAAATCTTGTCAGCTGCTCTCCTAAATCCAAACACATCTCTCCTCAGTTAAACAGGCAAGGATGGCTTTAGGGAGGAAAATCTATGAGATTACCATTGTGTTCATCCCCTTTGGTTGGCAGAATAAGGCAGCACAAAATGCCAATTTTCATGATCCAAATAAACCATGGACAATTGAGGGCCTGGGCTGGCTGGAAGTCAGTCCTCCAAATTAATTCTATTCATGTGTCCTTCCTTTAAAACTGCATCTTTGCAGTTTTCAGAATAAGATGACACAGGTAACAGAAAAATTCAGAGGTAAAGAAATCAGCTAGTTTATAAAAACAAAAGTCAAATCTTTTTGAAGAGAAAACAAGTGTTTCATTGTAATACTACCTTCAAACATATTCATTCAAAATTAATTTATTTCTTAACTTTAATAAAGGTAATTTTCACAATTTTAGATATTGTTGAAATTGCAGACTACAACTAGAGTATTAGAAGGGCCTTTTAGTGGAATTAATTTTATTTTCACATTGCTCCCTCCTGGCAGTTCAACAAATTGTCATGAATCTATCTTAAAGTGGGGTTCGGTTCTAAAATAAGTTTTGATACTCCCTCTACCCAATTAGGAAGTTAAAAGGCCATTTGATGCAATTGGTAAAGTTTCTTTCTCTTCCAGTGTTGATCCATTTGTCCCTAGGACCCAAATCCTGGGACATTTTAACTGGTTGCCAGTCTTTTTATAGAAATGAAGACAGGAAGTGAAAGAGATTGAGGGAAGAGAGAATTTTCTCAGTTTTCCTCTTATAATCTAAGGTTCTGAATCAAAGTGACGGTGTTAATGACTTGGTGGTTTGAATGTCTGGGAATGTGTTTAAATTTAGTTGTTATCTTTCTGCGCATCATCATAGAAACAAGAGGATATCCTAGGTTGAGAAATACAACCCTCATGTAAATGACAGCTTTGCAGATAGGAAGAAAAGAATGAATATGTTCCAATCTTTGGGACCTGTTTTTAAACTCCGTGCTGTTTATTCTTTCTTCACTTTGGATTTGGGGGATGAGGAATGTTTTCCTGACTAAATCCATACGCACTGACCCAATTCCCTGTGTTCCTTTAAACTCCGTGCCATCATAACCTCGCTTAACTTCAACTAGATGTTGAAAAACAGTTGCATGTAAGAGAAGATTGGGGAATGTGAACAGAAAGGAGGCTTGGGCAACGAGAATCACGTTCTCTTCTTTTTCTTCGTACAAAATGTGCTCAGTCGCCCTTTTCGTAAATAACTAATGTTTAACAGGGCCTTACTGAGCTCTAAGAGGTTGTGATGGTTTTCTTTGACTGGATGGCCAAGGAGGGGGAATAATCTTGAGCCGAACAGAGGATAGGATGTAGCTTTGGGGAGGTTAGTGTAGACAGGAGCAGTTCCCAAGCGTTTGCTGAGATGTGCAGACCACTGCTTCTTTCGGCTTTTCCCGCGCAATGTTGTGTCCGTGGTCCACGCTGCAAAGGCCAGGCTGCGCGGGAAGGAGAGTGCTTCACAATTGGAACCTCTGTATTCAAGGATGGATCGCCCGAACTGCGCGAAACGGAGTGCGACACTCATGGGAGCCTCCCAGTCTGGTCGTTGCTATTGGCCTCAGTGACTGCGTGGCACCTGGGCTCCTGAGGTGTCCTTAGACCATCCTAGGGCATCCGACCTGAGGCCAAACCAGGGCCAGGACTGGACAGAGCGGTCCTTGCCCAGGTAGCAAGAGTGCAAAACCTCGTGGAACGAGACTGGAGCCGCACTCCCTACCTCTCTCATGCAGAGGGACATACAGTGGCCCTTCTGGCAATGGCTAGCTTTTGACACAAAGAAAAATGCAAATAGACGGTTTTGCTTCTCTAGGCACTGGCGTGTAAGGTTGGGGTGGAAGGGAAGTCCTGTGCCACCTGCGCACCTGGATTGACCGAAGCCGCAGGGATGGGGTAGCTCAACCTCCGGTCAGCCCAGCACTAAAGAGGTTTGAGTAAAACTGCACTAGGGCATTGTCTTCGATTTTTAATTTTCATTAAAAATAAATTACATTGTAGTTAATTAAACTCCAATCGCTCAGGACGCTCACTATCTATGAAACCATCCACAGACAAGGAGTCATTGCCCACTTATAAATAAAGCAAACCAAAAATTCAATCTGGAAAAGATTTGATTTAAAATATTCATTTTCTACTTTCAGCGACAGCGAGACCTGGCTGTGCTGAGGACATCAGATCTCTTTGTCTTCCTCAGAGCTTTTTCAGTACTTTCCTCCAAACCGTGAAAAAAAAATTTTTTTTTATTATTTTTTAAAATGTTTTCACTTTTTAAACACAGCTTCTTCAAGAATGCATTTGTTTGCATGTTTACAGCTGAGAATCTGTGAGACT
Organism: Tamias sibiricus; assembly: GCA_025594165.1. Classification (NCBI taxonomy): domain Eukaryota; kingdom Metazoa; phylum Chordata; class Mammalia; order Rodentia; family Sciuridae; genus Tamias; species Tamias sibiricus. The sequence continues at coordinate 103,006,722 of CM046666.1, forward strand.
TTCTGTTGAATTTAAACGGAGGAATAAATAATACGGTTCGCTTTTGTCTATCCTTACTGCCTCTTTCTTGGGGCTGGGCTCTCAATGTTCCCAACCTCTGTACCAGTTCCCAAGTCTGGCCCCGCCACTATTCCAGTAACCTTTTTCTGCCATCTTACCACAGAGACAGCCATGTCTCAATCCTTTCCTAAACTCTTGGGACAGAAATTCCACTTTTACATTCTCCTCCCCAGGGGGCTGCAAAGAGGATTGTTGTGGAGGTGGAGATATCTGCAGGTAGGAGGTCCGAGTCAGCTGAGTTTTCTGGGCCAGTGACACAACCGCCCCCGGTAGGTTTAACAATTGGTAATGCACACTCTTTCACCTCTCTAAAATGAAACAACATCGCAGCTTTTGTCATTACCAGTCGGAGAGGCAGCAGAAGCCCTCTCTGGCCGGTCTGCAGTTTCTAATATGCCCCTTAGATTTAACGGGTCCATGTCCCCCAAAATTATCTAAATGTTAAAGGAGACCACTGCCTGCAAAGCCAGGTGTTCGGATGCTGAATAAGGCCCCCTATGAGACTCCTCGAAAGCTTCTCCCACCGGGTGCCGCCAGAGACCAGGGGTGATCAGGTGATGGACATCAAAGGGGAAAGAGTGGGATTCAACTTTAGAGAGGCAGAAGGGAGCAACCCTAGAAAGTGCAACTGAGGAGTGGGAGCAGGCGGCGGGAGGAGCGGGTTGGAGGAAGCGCAAAGGAGGTGGAGCAGATGGAGCGGTAACTGGCGTAAGCCACTACCACTTCCCCGCAGAGGGAGCTCCTCTGTGCTCGGGAGGAGTCCCTGGACTTGTTCGACATCCAGTCTGTGACGACCCAGATCCCCTAGGGAATTCCAGGGAACACACATCACCAGGAGTCTAGAGCAGAGAATCTGCTGCACCTCTCCACTCCCTGACGCACACACTCTGTCTTCCAGTGTGAAGGTTGGGCTCTCCCTCCAGACTTTTCCCCCACTTTCGTTCTCTTTGAATGTAAGCGTCCCAATTATTCTTTCTCTATAACAGCGCAATTCATATTCTTTCTCTTTCACAGCGGCCCCTCTCACCCCACCCCTCTCTTTCCCCCTCCCCCCCCCCCAACTCCTTTTAGCCTAGGAAAGCCCTACTAGCGTTGCGAAGCTTCGGGCCCCAAGTTCAGGATCTCACAGTCTCTGGCACCCTTGGTCACACACTTGCCGCGAGGAGTCCAGACAACCATGCCCGTGGCCCCTTAGGCCGAGTGCCCTCGCTACCCATTGGGCCCCAGGTCCCCGCCCCCTCTGCCCCCTCCCCCTCGGAGACCGGGGTGTGGCGTCAGCACGTCCTCGGACGTGGGGTTTAAATGCCCACTAGCGGGAGCCCAGGCGCTCTGTCCGGGAGCGCAGCCCGGGCTAAAATTGCAGGAGTAGGAGGGGAGCGAGCCAGCTGGATCCCTTGTCGCGGAGCGAGCCGGCCCTCGCTCCGCCGCCGATGACTCGGGAGCTCGGGCCCAAGCGCCGCCCATGCAGCATCCCTGAGCTCCCCCGAACCAGAGTTAATGAAAAAACATTTAACCGTCTCCGCTGCGGGGAGCCATGAGCTGTCTGGATGTAATGTACCAAGTCTATGGTCCTCCGCAGCCTTACTTCGCAGCCGCCTACACCCCCTATCACCAGGTACGTTTCTCCTTAGGGTCGGGACTCAGAATTCGAAAATTGATGACTCCCCTCCTCCGTTCTTCGGAGCACCGCTGGTTCCCCAAAGTTCGAAGTGTCTCCGTGTGTCCGGGGCTTCAGGCTAGCCCCGGCGCCGCCGGGATGCGAGGATTGCCCGCGCTGCCACCCAGTTGGCTGTTCACTTAGCTAACCCCTTTAGGTCGCCCGTTCGCTCTCTTGGGAAGACACCTAAGCCTTGCTTACGTGCACCGAGTCTTCCTGTGAATAATGAGAGGAGGATCGCGGGCTAGATTTTCTTAGTCTGTCGGGCTTGAGACTCCTAGTGCAGTGCGGGCTCAGGGAGCTTCAGTCCAAGCTTAAGCGGGGAACACCAAACTTTGGTCCTGAAGGTGAGAATGACAACAAAATCAAAAGCAACGGCCAATCTCCGTTTTTAGGTCTGCGATGCAAAGGCCCTGTGCATTCTTATCCCTGTAAGCTTACTTATGTCGGGAATAATTTCTTCCAGTTTAATTTCCAGGCGACTAGGCCAATTAATTCCAGAACCGCAAAGAAGGCGTTGGTTTCCTAATCTTTGCTTTGCAAAGTTCTAGAGAATATTATTAGGGTGCAATCCACCGATCGAGATTCATAGATAATACTTCTCATTTCTTAAGCCTGGGTGGCTTTAACAAATTCACTTAAAAGACCACTTAACCCCGGTCCTGCAAACTCTTCAAATTTCATTTAATTCCACCATTTTTTTTCCCCCTTGGGCTGTGACTAGTCAGTGTTTCCTTCACCTCCTAAACCTAGGATACTATTCTAGGAAAAGAACAAAAGCACACACCTGAGGCCTTAAAGGCCCAGACCAGCTTGGAAAGTGAGTTCCTGGGCTCCTGCTTTAGGGAAACTGAAATACACTCTAATGATACAGTCACCGTTTTCACCAATTTTGTTTACAAATTCAGAATGTCTACTCTGAAATGTCCTAATGAATGATTGATTGGGTAGGCTTTGCTCCTAGTTTTCTTCCCTCATCCTTCCCTCTTTTAAAATTTCCAATCTGGAGTTTGTAATTGCAATGTGCTAACTATAGGAATCATCAGTTTCTCACTGAAAGCCAGGTGGGAAAATGGCCTTTAGGAAGTGGTAATATTGCTAAATAACTGAAAACTTTTTTTTTTTTGCTCCAACTTCTGAGTTACACTCCTTCTCAGGACAGAACTATTGCAAGGTGGAGAGAGGTAGGTTGGTTTTCTGTCTAGCCCTTTCTTCTCCTGGACCCTGAACCAATCTATTGCACTGATATCTCTGTTCATTTTTCTATGGCTCAACACCCGGCCCCAAGGCCATCTCTGCCTGCAGAATGCTTTAACACTATATTCAGGCCATGGCTCATTTCTAAGAAGACGTTCTCAGCAGCTGCACTTGGTTTTATAAACTCACTGTCAGACCTCATGATTTACCCAACCTCACAACCATGATGTTAACATTCTTATTCTTGCTCCTTTTCATGAGATAGATACTAAGGGTGGAAATATTCATAGAGCACTGATTTTTCTTTACTTAAAGGATGTGTTTAAAAATGGAAACAGACTTTTAAATTGATAGTTTATGGGTAAGTAAACACATATCAACTTGCATTTATTAAAATGATCCATATATTTCCCCAGTCACAATTTCATCCCACATTTACCCAATTCGTTACTAACTTAAACTCTTTCTCACTTTCTGTGGCAGTTCTTCTTCCACATTCCTGGTTGTGGGTAGTGTATTTTTTTTCCAGTTTTATTATGAGGATATTTAATCTTGTATCTTGTGCTTCTGTTTTGGATTCTCAGGCAGGGAACAGTCAGGCCCTACCTGGACGTAAGCACCCTTTATCCTTGGAGGCTGATTTTTAAAACACGTGTTTTGGGCTCTGAGATCAAACTCAGCTCATAACCTGACATTTGAGGCACTTTCTGGAACTATCACCCTCACATTTTAGAGATTTCCCTGCAACCCCACAGTAACTCAAGGGAGACAGAGGTACCAAGGATGGCAGCCTTTTGCAAAGGAAGTCCACCCTTAGCTAGGGTGCAGGCTGCAAAGCCTGCTGACCTTGTCCTATTACAGGTTTTATATGAAGGGCACAAGGCAAACACACAAATGCCAGTTTCTCCATGGATACCTTAGAGATTGGGATGAGGGAGTTCTGTCTGAACCCAATTTACAGTCTGTTTTGTAACTGACATATTTATTCTCTCTCTCTCTCTCTCTCTCTCTCTCTCTCTCTCTCTCTCTCAGCAGAAGCTAGCCTATTACTCCAAAATGCAGGAAGCTCAGGAGTGCAACGCCAGCCCCAGCAGCAGTGCCAGTGGCAGCTCCTCATTTTCTAGCCAAACCCCAGCCAGCATAAAAGAGGAGGAAGGCAGCCCAGAGAAAGAGCGCCCACCAGAGGCAGAGTACATCAACCCACGATGTGTCCTCTTCACCTATTTCCAGGGGGACATCAGCTCGGTGGTGGATGAACATTTCAGTAGGGCCCTGAGCCAGCCGAGCAGCTACTCCCCCAGCTGCACCAGCAGCAAAGCACCAAGGAGCTCTGGTCCCTGGCGAGGTGAGTTTGGGGGTCCTACTGGGAAGAACAGATGGAAGGCTCTCTCAACTTGGGATTCAGCGACAGGAACCCAAGAGTTGCAGCTGAAAGAACACTAGATGTCAGAGAAGTGGCAAAGATGGTATTTGGGAAGGATAGTAAGAACAGTGATGGGGGGGGTGGGAAGGGCTTGGGTATAATGTTTCTTCTTAAAGAAGAAGAGCAGAGCAATGACCTGGAAATAAATACAAGCCTTGGAATTGGAAGGTCTGGATTTATGTGTTGGCTCTACCACTTCCTAGCATTATGACCTTGGGCAAGTCTCTTAACCTCTTTGAGGTCACTATTTACTAGCCTCTAAAATTAGAATAACACTTGCCCTCCATCATCAGAGAAGGCTGTAAGACTGGAACATTAGAATGTATGTAAATATGCTATGGAAATATGAGGTTTCCAACACCCTTCCAAACCCAATGGCACAGGAACTTTACCAACAATAACTTACTGGGCATTTTCCCAATTTCCAAAAATTTGCTCAGAAGTCCTAGACACCTTCTGCAATAACATCTGCTGAAGAACATGCCCTAAAACCAGCCTATGCCTTTTGCCATGTTTCAATTACTTGGGAAATCTTGAAGCAAAAAACTTCTTTTCAGTAGCAAGTAGCAAAGAAACAAAAAATTGGGGTACAGCTAAAGTATCTCTGTAGTGGTTTTCCCAATACATCTCCTCTTAAAGATTTTTCTAACCTCCCCATAAAGCACCACTTTAGTCTGAGACAATGATTACTTAAGTCAACCAAATCTCACTTCTGTTCTGAAATCTCAGCTTTCCTTTATTCTCAATAAACAAAGGTAGAAAAAACATTTAATAAACTTGCTCACTGAGCTTAGTTTTTTATGTGTACCAAGTTGAGAAATGAGGACTTTATTGTTTTAAAAAATTGTCATTTTGGAGGAAATAAGTATGCTCACTTCGTAAACCTTCCCTTAGACAAGACCCCCAAACAATAGTTTTAAATACAGAACTTTTATTTTTATTCTCCAATTACCTGAATATTTTAAGGGGAAGACTGTTCACCACTTAGAATACATTTCAAGTAATTTGAAATTCTCTAGTATTTAGTGCAGATGGCTTCCCCAGAGGATGGGGCTTTGAATTAAATGTATGTCTTTCCTTTCCTAATAAAAACAAAATTTAATTTAATCATTGTTCCCTTAAAATACTACCATGCATTAAGGGTTAACAGATAAAATTATTATTATTATTATTATTATTATTATTATTATATTATTCCTGACGTCCTTACTTTTATGCAGAAAGTTTGTTAATTGAAACTTAGGATAAAAAAAAAAAAAACTGTCCCTTAATGTCCCTCTTTGCAAATAATACAACAGCTCTTTTATATCTATTTTACCCTTTTGCTTGAGTTCTTGGCGAAAAAATATTTGACATAAGATTTCTAAAAAGAAAACTAATAATAGCAAGACTTCGAAATATGTCGATGAATTTCCAGTCTAAAGACCTTGGAGGAGGCAAAAAAAAAAAAAAAAAAAAAAAAAAAAGACCTTGGAGGGGCACACTTTCTGGAACAAGGAAGACTGAAATGCGAGAGGAGGTAGTGAGATCGCTAGGCGGCCAACCGAGACTGGAGGACGTATCTTAGCTAGAGGAGAGCCTGTGGACTGGGAAAACAAAGTCGTGTCTGCTGTGAGGTTGCCCGGGAAGCTTGGCCGGGAGTGTGTGTGTGGGGGGGGGGGGGGGGGCGGGGGGGGAGCTTCCTGTTCCCCAAAACTTGAGCAGGCAGAAGGGACCTCTCCGTTCTTTCTCTCTTCCACTTCCCGGGTTTCTGCATTAAGGATATTTCTGCAAAATCGGCAGTTTTCATAAACCTTGCCCAGCAGCCGCAATTTCTAGGTGCCGGGACCTCCTTTTTACCGGCTGCGTCCTTATAAAGGTGCAGCCCGGAGACGGATGCTACCTGTCAGCACCCCCTGCTGCAGCTTTCCCGCCCTTACCGGGCCCGGCTGTTCAGTTCACAGGGCAGTGCGGGTCGGTGTTCCTATTGAGCGGCAGTGACTCGGTCCTATGTTTCCTCCCTTCCGCCTCCCCCGCCTACAGACGGCTCCTTCCCGATGAGCCAGCGCAGCTTTCCCGCCTCCTTCTGGAACAGCGCGTACCAGGCACCGGTACCCGCACCTTTGGGCAGCCCTCTGGCCGCGGCGCACTCAGACCTGCCTTTCGCCACCGCCGACCCCTACTCGCCCGCGGCGCTGCACAGCCACCTGCACCAGGGTGCGGCCGAGGCATGGCACCACGCGCACCCGCACCACGCACATCCCCACCACCCCTATGCGCTGGGCGGCGCCCTTGGAGCCCAAGCCGCCGCCTACCCGCGGCCCGCCGCTGTGCATGAGGTCTACGCACCGCACTTCGACCCTCGCTACGGGCCTTTACTGATGCCCACCTCCTCCGGGCGCCCGACCCGTCTCGCACCCGCCCCGGCGCCAGCGCCCGGCAGCCCACCCTGCGAGCTCTCCACAAAGGGCGAGCCGGCGGGCGGCGCGTGGACCGCGCCCGGGGGGCCCTTCGTGAGCCCCGCGGGGGACGTGACCCAAGGCCTGGGCCTCAGCGTGGACTCAGGTAAGCGGAGGAAGGAGTGTAGCCTCTCCGGGGCCCCTCCAGTGCTTTACCCGACCCTGGGCTAAACCTTAGACCCCTTTAGTCCTGGGAGACTCGTGGGACTCTGTGGTCAGTCTGCATGGATTGTGTTTGAGCTGATACAGAACCCTGTGCCATTGATGTGGGCGGGATTAGAAAATAGGACCCTGCCCTAACCTGGCTATAAAATATTACAGAAGACTTTCATTCCCCCTTTTCTTTCTAAATAAAATCTGATGGAAAGGTTCTAGCTCTGCGCTGTTCAGAATTGTAGCCACCAGCCACAATGCGACTACTGAGCACTTCGTAGTGTGGCTAGGGAAAATTAAGATGTGCTGTCAGTACATAACACACACTGGGTTTCAAAAACATTGTGCTAAATAAGAATGTAAAATTCACCTCATTAATATTTTATAATTAATTTGCATGTTCAAATATGTTCAACACGTTGCATATAAAATATATTGGGTTAAATAAAACATACTATTAAAATTCTTACTTGTTTCTTTTTACTTTTTTTTTAAATGTGGCTGCTAGAAAATGTAGGATTATGCCTGTGGCTTTCACTGTATTCCTATTGGACAGTGCAGATCTAGAGTACTGCTGAGAGCGTAGCTTAAAATCCTGTACAATTTGACTGGGGAGGGGTCTTGTCATCTAGTGACAGTCATGTGATTCTTAGATCAGCTTAATTGCCAAATTAAATAGGAATCTTAAAATGTAAAATTACAAAATATGATTTTAATGATAATGCTAAGATGCTAAATCTCTGACTTAATTTGAATTTGAAAGGTACAACTGAGGGTTTGTTTTTGCTTTATTTTATTTTTAGAGCAAATGGGGAAAAAAAAAGAGTTATATTAAAAGTGCAACTTCTAGCTAGTAGTCTTGTACCACTCTCCCTTCCCTCAAGTGAAGATTTATTTTTCTATTTGCTTTGATTTTACTGTCATTCACCATTCACCCCTTCCCCTTTAGATGAAGTCTGTGACTTTCACAATAAAACATGGTGTTTGTTTTTCTCTTTCCTTAAATATCTTGTGCCTTCCCTCTCCCTTCCTTCTCTCTCTTTTTTCCTCCCTTTCTTTCTCTCTGTTTCCCTCCCTCTCTTCCTCCCCCCTCATTCCCTCCTTACCTCTCTCTTTTCCTCCCTCTCTTTTCCCTACCTTCTCTCTCTCTCTCTCTCTCTCTCTTTTATCTTCTCTGTTTTCAGGTTTACAGCCTCAGGACAAAAGCAAGGATCTGTACTGGTTTTAGAGCCCAACTTCTTCCCTGTAGGTCTCTGCATAGTGCAATTGGTGACTCAGCGCTGAAATGGAGTGGGTTTGTAACAGCTTCTGATCTTGGTTTGCAGCTCCTCGTTATTCTCTCTGTGGTGCATCCCTTCTGAGCTGATCTGCTGACCCAGGGTTTCCCCTCCCCTTTCCTTTCTGACCAGCCATGGAGGCTCAGCATCTGTGCCTCTCACTTCATGGATGATGACATGGGGGAAGGCAGAGACTTCAGACTTCTCCATGTATTATGAAAATCAAAAGGCACATTGACAAAAATATCATCTAAAATTAATCTCTTCCAAAAGAGCAGATCCAGAGACTCTGAATTATGTTCAATGACTTTGGCCAAATCACTGGAAATATCTGTGGTGAAATTGTTTAGTCAGGTGATATGACACCATAAGCTTTCTTGGAATGGAAAAAAGAGAAAGAGATCTTTTGGTGTGAATATTTTTTTATGCTGTTGTGAATTATTTCATTAGGCAGTGTGATCATTACACTACTGACATCAACATCCTCAGGTTTAAAAATATTATTTGCATCTGCAACAAGACTGTGATAGAGAAGTAAAAAGAAGCCAATTCTTCCTTCTTCAAGGCTCAGCCTCCAGCTTCTTTCCTGCCCGTCTCCTTCCCTCAACACCCACTCCAGACAGAAAGACACTTTTTCCTTTGGACTGTGAACATGGAAGCCTCAGTCTGAATGTGAGTGGCAAGTGGCTGATCTGCAGCCACCTGCCCAAGTCTTACTGAAATGCAGCTGTTGTAGGACAACTGTTTAAAACTCCAGAAATACATCGACCAAGGTGGCACTTCCCAGTGTTTGGCAGAACAATTGCAATTGCACTGGATATATTATATATATATATATATGTATATATATATCATCTTTTTTTACAAGGAACATTTTACAATGAAAGAAGAACCCTGCTCTGCCTTCTCTCCCACAAATCCTGTCCCTCCCTTTATCCTCCAGATGAAAGATGCAATAAAAGACTCCAACTGTCTCCATGGAGAGGAACAAGAAATCACCCACCACCAGGGGAAGAAATGTCTATGGAGTCAACAACATCTCAAATATTTTTCTCAGTCTCTAAGGTCGTGATTGGTCGCTTTTGTGTTGGAACAGGGGGAAAGGGTCTGTGTGTGGGCAAAGCTGAAGGAGATGAGGAAGAAGAAGCAAACATTAAAGATATCTATTTACTACAAGTTCACTGTCTTGTTTCATAAAAATAAAATAAATGTCATAGTTTTTCTTTAGAATAAAATAATTTATAGTAGTATAATCTAATGTCAGCAATATCATGAGCAATACACACACACACACACACACACACACACACACACCACATTTTTTTTTTAAGTGTTTGCTACACTCTGAAGTCTGTTAATCCCTTTCTACCTCACAGCAAACCTAGAGATTGGCAGTTAGCTATCTGCCCCACCTCTGCATTTCAGATGAGTAAATCATGGTCTGTGCAAACACAGGGCTTAACCTGTTAGCATTCAGGAAGTTAGAAGCAGAGGCTGTACACAGAGCGCTATAGGTAGACCATTCAGTCAGATATGGATATTTTATTTTCCAGAAGGGAATTGCTGTTACTATCTAAATTCTAGCCTCCTATGACAGTGGTGTCATCAGTTGAAAGTGTTTTTCAAATATTGGTTATTTGATATTTTAACAAGGTAGGCTAAGTGACCAAATCTCCTGCTATGCGAAAAGATAGATGATTGATAGATAGATAGATAGATAGATAGATAGATAGTTGATAGATAGATGATTAAATTCATGTCTTTTCCCTCCTATTGATGCTAAAGTTATTTGTGTTCTTTTACTTACGTGCCCAGGAGAAGCCACCTGTAATCCCAGCTACTTGGGAGGCTAAACTGGGAGGATGGCAAGTTCAAGGCCAGCCTGGACAACTTAGTGAGACCCCCATCTCAAAGTAAAAAATAAAAATGATTGGAGATATAGCTCAGTAATAGAGTACCCCTGGGTTCAATACCCCGCACCACACCATAAATTTTAAAAAATAATAATAAGTAAAGTACCCAAGAGAGATAATATGTTATGCCATAATTGTCCTTGTACATTGTTGAAGCATAAAAATATTAGTCCAAATCTTGACCCTCATTGTAATGTAAGAGGCAAATATCATTTGGATCATAAACTCAAGAGTTGAAAAAAAGCAGTTAAAGGACCTTACTCAAAGCATGAATTTGGCCGAATTAACCATCCTCTTTTTTATCTTTTGGGGACCTGTGAAGTAAATATGATCATTACAAGAATACTGTTGGTTTTGCTCAGATGGAAAGTCCTGTATGATTATGCTCTCCAGATATGATCATAATAATAATAACTAATGTTAATTATTTATCATGGGCCAGGCAATGATCTTAAAGACTTTATTAATAGATTGACTCATTTAATCCTCATATTTTTATGTGGCATTTATTATTAAGATCTCCTTCTTATTATGAGAAAACTGAGGCACCCAAAGGAAGAATGATTTACCCAGTCATAAAGCTTATAAGTGGCAGAGCCAAGATGCAAACCCAGACAACCAAGTGCAAACACTTCCATGTTACCCCTGCAATGTAATTGTTCAGTTGTGATTTCTCACTTTGCTATTCAACTTTGAACTTATTTTCTTCTCCACGACAGATGTATAAAGAAAAGGGAAAGAGGCAGGGAAAAAATACTGGCATTCACAGGATCTCAGGTCTCAAAGGAGCTGTTATTGGGCATTGCTCAAAATCCTTCATAGAGATGGCATTACCATTAGACCATTCAGTCGGATGCAGTTCTCTATTCTTCTCCAGGAGGGAATTATTGCTGCTTCTTTTATTAATTCATTTCAGTATTTAACAGCCTCCACTGCTCTGAAGTTCTTCACACCCAACCTAACCAAGCCCTGTAAGATCTAGCCTGAGATTTGGACATTGAAGCAATTACTAAAATTAACTTTGGACTTCTCTGTGGATTTTTTTTAATCCATGTTCCATTGGCATGGATCACTGGCTTATTAAGGCATAAATAAGATGGATTAAGTCCCTGTGTGATTTTCAGAACCTACCAATAAATATGTCATAGAAGAAGAAAGCATAGCAGTGTACTCTGTGCTAGGCATCTCCTCTCAGTATTCCCCACTGGAAGAGGCTCTTTACCTGTCTCCACCTGTGTTAGCATTCACAAGGTCTGTGGTCACAACACTCAGGGAGCATTTTCCCAGCCACGAGGTTCTGATTACAGAAACCTCTCTCCTAAGCTGCATCTGACCTGAATATCAGATTGCGAGTGAGGAGACTCATTCACTGGAACTGGCCTTTGGGGCAGTCTTGAACACACCGTTCAGACTGCTGAGCCAGCCCAGGCTCCAGCGACTTGGCAGGGATGACCCTCAAAGTGCAGTATTTTGCTGTTTTATCCTTCCTAAAGTAGAAATGCAAGATGATCTAGAACTAAGATTTGGTTGTGTGTAATAAAAGCATTGAAGAGAACTTTGGGATCAATGGTCCTAACTGATATGCTCTAGGCACAACAAATCATGTAAATCATGAACTCCCATACCTGTCTTGCTAATATTAGTGAAGCCATGCAATTTAAAGTTTCTAGTAGTTGAATAAAGGACATTTGAGGAAATGAGGTATGACATTAGAAAAAATAAGCATGCTTTTTTTTATATGTATTATACTTGGTGGAGGGTCTGAGAGAAAGATTAGATTCCTGTAATCATACCCCTTGGCCCTGGTGTCTGCCTTACCCACAGCTTTCTTTTGCATTTGGCCTAAGCCAAGAAAGAGGTGATGAAAAAGGGAGAGACGGTTCTCCACCACGAAGTAATCCTCTTGCCCGTTGCCCTCTGGCTGAGAACTCATCAGCCAGCTACAGGGAACTCTATCTGTTCTATTTCTTTAGTTGAAAAGGACTTGCTATCCCTGTCTCATTTCCCCTTTGAAGTTCTATTTCAATGCATGGCAAATTCTAGCACTGCCTTAAGATTGATTGAGGCCTAGATAGGAGGCAGAGTAGAGGTGGTGGGTACTGGGATTCAGAAAGCTGCTCTGCCCACTTATTCTGAGTAAGTAGTATATTTTCTGTGCCCTTTTGCATCTGGAGAAACAAGTCTTAAGGTAACTTCAACTTCCATTTTGCTTAGAATCACAAAGCTTGCATTTCTACACGGGCACCCATATGTGTTCTATCCAAGAAAACAAAGAAACTTTCTTTTTAAGTGCTTAGTGAATTGAGATATATATATATAAAAAAATATATATATATATATATAAAACTTAGGTAAACTGCTTTGTATATCAATGCCATTTCCATAAATTGCATTGTAATATAATTCGTAGAATGATGTCAAAGCACAGGAGAGAGAGGGGAAGATATTTGAAAGAGTTTAAAAATAAATTGAAAAAACAAGATTTCTTTATAAAATTGCTTTATTGACAATTTGCATACAAATAACTTATATTGTGATTATGCTTGTCAAGGACTTTTCCCTGTATTCCATTTTTCCTTGGTAGAGTTTTAGAATTTATTATATATTCCTAAAATCTGGAGTAAAGGAACAAACATCCTAAGAACAGTGCCATTATTACAGTTGTCATTTGTAGGTAATTGAAGGCACGACATTTACACAAGCAAGAGTTAAGCAAGTTTCATATTTTCTAAATAGTGGCTCTTCCTTATCATCCATAAATAAATGTAAATCTAATAATACAAAAAAGTATCTGCACAATAAAATCTATTTATCCCAAATCTCCCTCCCTCCCTCCCTCTCTTTCTCTTACACACACACATACACACATACACACACACACACACACACACACACACACACGCAAGTCTAAAGAGAAATTAGAGACATCATGCCCTCAGACAGGCACAGACACAAATGATTATTCTCACTTGACAGACCAACTGTACCTCTCTTTCCTTGTATTTCACTCCAGCCCCAGAGGGCTGGATCAGGAAAGAGACACTCGATAGCTTCTGTTTCCGTGGTTGAAATATTTGTGAAGTTAACGCATAATCTGAAAGCAGAAGCTAATAAATTATAGGGTGCTAATTGGAGTTGGAGTGGAGCTGTCAATCATGTTATCCTAAACACAGAGAGACCCTCATAACCTAAAAAGGCAAGGCAGCCTCCAAGAACAGCTCCCAGTTGTTTCCAGCCATGACCTCCAAACTTCGTGTCCAGGCCGAGTGGCACTGACAGCAGAGGTGATTCTGCTAATCCAAGTTGACTTTGAGAGACAAACTTTCATGTAGGAGAAAAGAATAAAATATTTTCCTAGAAGATTAATGTTTAACCTTTAGGGAAATATATACTGAATTTACTATAATAATTATGACTTTGATTAAAACATGTTATCCTTCATCTGGAATTTTTCACTTCAAAAAGAAATCAGTTAACTCAAAGAAAGAAAAGTTAAATTTCTCTATGGAGTGTCAGGTTTCAAATGATAGTATTTCTCAATGATACTATTTCTATGAGTTTTTCATTCTACTCTTGAAAAGCTAAGCTCCTCTAACTACGATATCCAAATTTCCTCTGCCTTACTGGAATTCAGTTATTTTACCTAGATAAACAGAAGCAGCATGTTTCCCATTCCTTTGTTTTGTCCTTAAAATCTCTTAGTAAGCTCCAGTTCTACTTAAATCCCAATGTTTCAAAATGTCTAAAGTGGAAAACTCAAAAAAGTGGAAAACTATCCTTCCTCTTGTTATCATTTTCATTTCCTATAAAAAATGCACAAGTTAATCAATTATCGTTACATGAAAGAAATTCACATTAAAGGTAAACTAAACTTTGGAAATCAAAATTCTTAAGTTCTTTTGTTTTCCAATCACTATGTGCACCACTTTAATGATGCAGTTACTGGTTAGAAAATTTTGCCCATATTTATGTTTGGAATTCGTACTTTAATCTCTACTTGTATTTACATTTAGGAAAACATGCTATTTACCTTACAATTTGGAAGCTTCTTTAATAGCTTAAACAAAATTAATTTTCACTAAGGAGAGAGAAAAAAGGCTTTTTAAATTCTTAACACACATTTGGTAGAAACAACAATTATGATTTGAACCATTGGTTGAGAATGTCACAAACTCCTTTCTTTTATTGCTAATTCTTTGGCAAATGTATTATCAGCCAATAATGGTATTGTTTAGAAATAAGATAGAAAACAAAACAATTTTTTGTTGTTGTTATTGCTGTTTAATTTTACTATATACAATCCTATTTCCTTTTTCTTCCTCTAGTACATTTTACTCAATGTGTCATCTATTCCAGAAAGCAACTGGATGTTTTTTCCATAGCATTTTATGACTTTTTTTTTCATATTTGTACCTGCTGTTTTATGGAATTTCTTGATATCTCTGGAAGCACTGCCTAAAAGTGCTATATTATCACTATTGTTTCACCTTACTTTATGGCATGTGAAATTTCATTTTTACCTCAGGGAGTTTCTTCTCTACACTCAGAAACTGACAGAAAGGTGTTGAAAGACTGATTTTGGTAAGAAACACAGAGAACAGAGATTAAAATGTTTGTTCTTCCTTGTTCAAAAGCTTCCTTTAAAAACACATTCTTCACTCACACTTTTTTAATGGAGTAAGAAAAGGATCTAGGGAATTAGGTCCAAACCCTGAGGGAAAACAACTATGAATTTGTATTCAATTGGAATTAGACAGAAAATTATTCATGATCTTGTACTTAACAATTCCAAACTATTTAGTTAATAAACAAAAATGGTAATAGTAGACACCATGATCTTGCATTGAAACTTGAGAAGTTTAATCATTTGATGTTTAAAGAATGGTGATATTATAAATGGGACTGAAATTTCTAAAAATCTGTCATGGGATACTGCCATCTCCCGCCCTATCCCACCCCCCCCCCCTTTACTGGAATTCAGTTAAAATAGAATTCATACAAAAGGTATGGAAAATAAAAAAGAAAAATAAAATAAACAACACTCCACAGCCACCATCTGCACCTATGTTTGCCATTTAATGTAGATTTGAATCTTAAGACAATGAGGCAGGAAGTATATGAATCATCCTGAGTTGCAAGACAGCAGCAAATGCAAGACATTGATTATTTAAAAAGCTATACAGTTTAACAGTGTATATTTTTTCAGGTCATAAAGCTTCTGAATACATTTTTAATGTTATTTTTGGGGGGTGCATATTATTTAATTTGTGTCACTTCATTTATCAGATAGATTTCTAACTTGGACTCAATTACACATCCTTTATTCTTTTTACTATAAAGAAAAGAAAATGCTTTGCATGATCTGCTTCTTGACCTTTCTTGTCCTTTATGTCTATATCAATGCTCAAAAAGAAGTAAGAGCTACGTCTTCTCAGTTTTCAAGAGGATATAAACTTACCATCAGATAAGATCTAGCCCAAAGTCACACCGTCTAGATATGCCAGAATACCAAAACATAGTTCTTCTAGTTGACTGTTGCTCTGGCTAATAGCAGTCTGCAATGTTTTCTCTTTATCCCATAGAAGGTTCTTATAAATTTTGACCTCCCACAGTATTAGAAAAACTTCACCTTCACTGCTCTCTTATCCAAATGCTATCTATTCTTCCAGGTCTAGCTTAAGTTCTGCCACTTCTCTGAAGCTATACCAGATCACAGGAAATGATCTCACCTTTATGAGAACTCTTAGTACCTAACACCTATGCTGCTTACTTGACATTTGTATAAAGCCAACCTCTCTAATTCAGTATTTCAGAGGCTGCAGTAGTCCTAAAGTTTTTTTTTTTTTTCACTCTTTTTTTAAAATATTTTTTTGAATTGTTGATAGACCTTTATTTTATTCATTAATTCATATGCAGTGCTGAGAATCAAACCCAGTGCCTCACACATGGTAGGCAAGTGCTCTACCATTAGGCCACAATGCCAGCCCCTTTTCTTCACTCTTGACATAAGATTTTTTACCCTGCACCCAGTGTTAGCTACCATGAGTAGGTACCACCAATTATTGTGAAAACACAAACTAGTGCATCAAAATATTTTATTCAATTATATACCAAAAAATTTTTTTAAATATATGTTGATCTAAGGTTTGAAGTACAAGTTAAAAAAAAAGAAAGTCTTCTGGAAGCCTGCTCAATAAAGAAAATCCTCCTATTAAAATGAGTGGGGAGAGATTCTGTCGCATTTAGTAGGAGCCAATTAGTGTCAAATATCCTTTTCTCACCCTTGTATCCTGAGTGTCAATCTCTGTGTTCTGCTCAAGGACATCACTTCAACAGTTACCTTTTCTTCTTTTTGCATTATTGTTTTTTTTCCTCTCTATTGGATCATTCCCATTAAGAGAAAAGAAACCGTAATAATTAAGAACAAAACAGCAAAAATAAGGCCAAAAAAATCCTCCTTGGACCTCACACCCTTGTCCTCTCTCACCCATATATATATATATACTTTTTTTCAGTGCTGGGGATGGAACCCAGGGCCCTGTGAATGCTAGGCAAGCACTCTACACCAAGCTGCCTCCCAGGCCCTTATTCTCCTAAAGTGGCAAAACACCTTAAATGAGCCATCACCTAGCTCTTTTTGAGTACATTTTTATTTTCTCTTGTTCCCACTCTAATTTGGTTTCTGTATACACATTTGTCTTGAATTCTCTTCTCGGTAGAATTTAATTGTCTCATCAATAGTGTGGATCCTCTAAGATGCTGAGACACATATCCTACATTTATATGTTCTAGCAACATATATGTTCTAGTCTGACCTAGCAACTGTCGTTGGGGCTAATATTTGGTTTAACTTGTTATTTTTCAGTCATTCTTCAGCATTCTTCTAGTTTCTTCAAGAACTTGATGTTGATTTTCATTTATTATTTGGGCTGAGGGAAGGAAAAGAGGAGAGAGGCAGTTTCAGAGCTTCCCACTTGACCTTCCACTGTGGTATCTTTGACCCTACCTACTGCAACCATAAAGTGTGTAGATCCCAATTACACATTTAAGGTGTAGAGAAATGACCACTGGGTGGGGCTGTGGACCCAGTGGATGCATTGTAAGTTAGACTAGCCCCACAAGCCCCTCTGAGAGAGGGGTCATGATGATGTTGTAGGTCTCTGACTCCCAGGGTCCACTCAGACCCTGTATCCAATAGTCTGAATTGTCCCAGAATCCTCATTACAGTATACACCTGCAATGGCATTACAGTGTCCTTCCACCTAGAATCTGTTCTATAGTTAATGGATCACGGCTCTGAAAATGCACTCAAATCTAGGAATTGAACAAGGATCATGATTTTTCTTTGAATGACTGTGTGAGCCCCCTGCACCTCTATTTTTGCCTTTGGATGGCTAATTTTAGGCGGCAACTTGACTCAAGAAAAACCAGATGGTAAAGCATTATTGGTATGTCTGCAAGGGTGTTTCTGAAAGAGATTTGTATTTGAATTAGTGGACAAAGTAAAGATGATCTGCCCTCACTCAGTGTGGTGACCATCATCCAGTCAACTAAGAGCTCAGATAGAACAAAAAGAAGAAAGGTAGGAGAGTTCCCTTCTCTCTCTCTTATCTATCTATCATCTATCTCTACTGAAACTAGGACACCATCTTCTTATCTGGTCTTTAGACTCTGAGTCTTATAACATCAAATCACCTATCCTCAGTTTCTCAAGCTTTTGGCCTTGGAAGTAGTTACATCATTGGCTTTTCTGGGTCTGATGATTTGGGACTTGAACTTAACCATGTTACCAGTTTCCTTAGTTCTTCAGTTTGCACATGGGTCTTCACATAATCCATTATTTTGGGACCCAATTCCCCTAGTGAATTTCCTATCATCTATCTAATCTATCTGTCTATACACCCAAGTATGGGTTTTGTTTCTCTAGAGAACCCTAATAGCCTTCTACTGACCATGAATGCTCAAAACTGGCTTCCTATTTATTCTGCCCTAGGAACAAAGTGCTTTATTAACCATCTTTACAGCTGTTTATGGACAAGCACCTTTGTCTGCCTCCCATGATCATGCTGACGGGGTCCACTGGCTTCTGGTGGTCAAGTGAAGCTATTTTGTCTCCCTTATTTCAATCCTTCATCATGCCCATGGATGTTTATAAGCCCAGCTCTGGGACCAGCTATGGCAAGTAACCATTGCTAAGCTTCTTAGTGATACTTAGAGATACCCTCTCATCGACATAGTCCTTATGACTTTGGTTAATAAGGGAGGGAATCACCTGGCCTCACATAATATGCCCATATCAGCATTCCCACTTCCCCCAACCATTTTATTCCTTCCTGTAACTTCTTACAGGGAAATAGAATCAACATTCACTGTTTCCAGACATCGAAGGCTACTCTAACCACAAATTTGCCTCCTCTCCATGGGTCTTTTCCAGGTAGGTTAAATTTCACATTCCAGAGAAGCCTCACCCAGTAAATGAATTCTTGCTTATTTAGTCTTACCTTCCCATGCCACAGTTCAGGCACCTTCAGAATGTAATTTCAACCTTATACACCTGGCTTCTGCCAGTGCATTTTAGCTAATGGTTGGAGCTACTTTGGGATGTAACCTCTTTCCTTCTTTATCAAACTCAGAATATCCTTAAGATATGCTGGAATTTAATTCTAGATATTGACATTGCAGTCAGGAGGGGAGAAGAGTGCAATATATGTTTTCTGGTTCAGAAGAGGCCTCCTCGGTTACTTCCTCTACAAAGTGCTGGCTCTTACTATACATGCTCTGAGGGGTCAGAAGGGTCTACTGAGTCAAAATTCCTGGAACATCATTATAGTTTGAATATTAGGTATTCCCCAAAGCTCCTGTGTTAATGCAGGAATATTCAGAGGTGAAATGATCAGATTACAAGAGCCATGACCTATTGGTTCATCTTAGTTTGAATGGACTGACTGGATGGATACTGTAGGCAGGGGAGGCATGGCAGGAGGAAGTGAATCCCTGTAGGCATGCCCTGGAAGGATTCATCTTCCATACAGCCCTTTTCCCACTCGATCAGCTTCCTGGCCACCATGAGCAGAGCAGCTTTCCTTCACCACACCCTTCCACCATAATGTTTTACCTCATCTTGGACCCAAAACAATGGAGTAGGCAGAACCTGGACTGAGACTTCTGAAACCGTGATCCCAAATAAACTTTGCCTCCTCTAAGTTGCTCTTTTAGGGTATTTTGGTCACAGCAACAAAAACCTGCTGAATGCAGGCATCCATCCACATACTCCCATCCTGTTTTTCAGAATCCCAGGTTTTTCAACAGATCTCCCTTGACCGAACATTTAAACATCTACAGCTCCACAACACTACTGAATGCTGAGTTTGCTCATAAGGATATTTGTTTGTTTGTAAAGTCTACTCCCCCAAATAGCATGCTAGAATATAACCTCCATCTATAGAAGGTGACATGCACTTAACTAAGGGGTAATATGGGGTAACTTGCCGAATCTCAGGAAGGCTTCAGAACCAGGCTTAAAGGCAATGGATCAAGGAGCAATGGTAAAGAGCAGGCAGCAGAATGAGTCCAGTCCGGCCTGGCTACCAGCTGCCAGAGCAGAGTCACTCTGCTCACTCTGCTGGCCGTGGACACTGGAGGCCACCTCCCACAGCACTGCCACCTCTGTGCCAGCAGCCAGACCAATTGCATTTGCCACCATTGCCGAGAATATTTGTCCTGGTTCTTGTTTCTTTACAGCCTTAGTTCTCAATGAGAAGCCTGAGTGGTGGGATCTGGGCACGAGAACTAGTGCACATACCTGCCTTCCTGAAAGTGGTGCCAAGGAAGAAAATAGAACACAGCTCCCACCAGAACAGTAAAGGTGGAGCAATTCTTCAATGAAAGAAGGGGCTTCATTTCCTGGGCTAGCCCAAAGAATGACAGATGCCCTTCAGAGGGTCCCTAGAACTGAAAGAAAACATCTTGCCATTTTCAGGGGAGTATAAGATATTGCAGAGTAACAGTGAATCCTGGACCTTAACTTAGAGGTTGTTCCCCTCAGAACTCTGAATTCACTTCTCTGTGCTCACATTTAGCTAGCCAACATCTCTCCATGTTCTCAGGCAGTAGGCAAAATAAACGATTAATTATCCAAGGTGAAAGCAGATACATGGACCTCTTCTATAGTAATTTTTAGCAAATGTTATTATAATCAGAATGTTCTTACTGTATGCATCCTGTATGCAGCAACTGAATAACACACAGACTAGTTAGTGGTGTTGTTGAAGCAGTTGGGACTTTGAGATTTAAACGGGTAACTCCAAAAAAATTATCAGTTTCAAGGCAGAGTATTTCTCTGAAGAATTTTCTAAATGGTTCTCACATAGGTATTTATTATTATTTTGTACCATTTTAAAAAAATCACATAGTTTGAATTAACACTATATAATCACATTTTTAATTTCAAGGAAAATATGATACTAGATGCAATCTTAAGGATTTTATATATAAAATAGACATGGCACATAAAAACAATCTTTTTTTCTTTCTTTTTCTTTTGCTGTAGTTATAGTTTTGTTTTTACTTGTTTGGTGTTTTTTTTTTTTTTTTTTGTTTGTTTGTTTGTTTGTTTGTTTGTTTGTTTGTTTGTTTTGTGGTGCTGGAGATGAAACCCAGAACTACACATGCTAGGCAAGTGCTCTACTACTGAGCCATACTCCCAGCCCCCAAAACAATCTTTATATTAGTTAATGTTCATAATAGCACACTAGTCACAGGACAACTTTTATGCAATCCAGAGACTGCAGAATGCTCAACTTTAAGACTCAAAAGATCTTCACGGTCCTGTTTTCAATATGCCTGACGCTACTGTTTTAAGCTTCCAAAATACAAAAATACAAAAATGTTATAGTCGTGATTAAAGATAGTTTATTGGAGTGATAGCTTTCCAAATGATTCTTGCATCACCAGTGCTGGCTCCTCCTGTATGTGTAGACATCAATAATCATTTCCTCAGTTCTCTTTGAGACAATCTGTACTTGAGTGGGCCCCTCAGTGTGCTTCCTCCTTCAGGTCCCTGAACTGACCTATTGCTGGCTCAAAATTTTTTAATTGCAGCCCAGGCTGAAGGGTGGGTGATGTCCTCAATGACTGCATGGGAGAGGACAGCAGTGTTTTGTTTCCAGACTTACTGTCTCTTCCTGGGCTTTCCACACACGTGATTATTCACCCCATAATTCCACTGACGGTTAGGCTGTTGGTATGGGGATTGCAGCAAATGAAACCAAAAGGCTCTCAGAACCCAGACTAGAACTGAGGAACTTTCAGTATTAAATCAGAGTCAGCCCGCCACAGCTACCATTCTTTTCTTTCTGTAACCATTCAATGGGTGTGTTTCTCTCAACTCTTATTTCCCAGGCAGCACTATTAATCAGACCCATCTCCATATCCACTGTGGGTGAGACAGGCATAGTTCAGGCCTTCGAGCTTGCCAGGAGGGCAGTAAGCCACTTGTTTTTCTTGGCAGAAGTCTTTGTCTGCATGTGGTTCCTTCTCTTCTTTCCTAAGACCACAAGATTCAGATTCCTTGGGGCAGAGAGGACCCTCTGAATTTTCTGCACCTTGGCTACATTCTGTGGCGAGGACCATATAGTTTAACCCTTCTTGGTTCTTGGTTTCCATTAAAGCAACTGGCATAACATCATCTGAATTCAAACTAATTATATTGCCATCTTCACCTGTGAAGAAGCATGAACGTTATTCTAGCACCTATTCAATTTCCTTTATTTGTAATAATAGTTGTATTAGAATTATGACAAGACCAACTTTATATAGCTGTTTAGCAAACATATAAGAGGACCATTAAGTGCTGGGAAGATGAACATAAACAAGACATTCTCCCAGTCCTTAAGGATGCATCAGTCTGGTAAGGAAGCAACTATATTAATATAGAAGGTAACATGCACTTAAATAAGGGTCTATATTAAATACAGTGAGGGTGCAGAGGCCATCAACTCTCTCTTAAAAAGTAGAACAGGTCATGGTCTTTGTGCCAGAAATTAGGTGGCTCCCAGATAGCTCTTTGTCAAAAATACTTATCCTTCATCCTGCCACAGCAGCCAAAACAAATCTACCTTAAAAGATTTATTCCTTGGCCAGGCATGGTGGCGCATGCCTGTAATCCCAGCACTTGGGAGACTGGGCAAGAGGATCGCAAGTTCAAAGCCAGCCTTAGCAATGACAAGGCACTTAGCAACTCAGTGAGACCCTATCTCTCATGAAATACAAAAAAGGGCTGGGGATGTGGCCCAGTGGTCGAGTCCCCCTGTGTTCAGTCCTAGGTACAAAAAAAAAAAATCATTCCTTTAGATTTAGCAACTTAATTACTTATTAAGATAATATGCACTGAATGCCTATACAGGTCAGGCTGTATTCTAGGTAGTGATGATACAAAGTTGCTGCTCTTTAGAGCTTACATTTTAATGGGGGAAAGGCAGACTGATTCAATGTCAAGTTTTGGAAAGCATGATGGAGGACAATTTGGCAGAGTAAGGGGCAAGAGAATGATGGTGGTGAAAAGGGGCTGCTATTTGAGATGGGGCATCAGCAAAGTGCTCTTTCATGAAGTGAAATTCTAGCCGAGACCCAAATTAAGTGAGGGAATTCACCATTTGCCTGTCTTAAGAGGATCATCCAAGGGAGAGAGAAGGGCAAGAACAAGGGTCCAAAGGCAGGAACAGGCTGGTGTGGATTAAAGAACAGGCAGGCAGCCAATGTGGCTGGTCCTCCTCAGTCATCCTCCTGGGTTAACTATCATATGAAACTATTAACACTAATTGGCATGTAAAACTGGCATGTTTATGACCACAAAAGAGAACATAGATGAACCTAGCAAATTTTGATCACAGGGTGGAGGGAGAAGGAAAATGACATGAAACATTAATAACTGTTATGATTACTATTGACGTTGTTAGCCTTCTTAGAGCACTTACTATTAACAGACACTATTCTAACTATACATGTGTGTTAAATAATTCTTATATTAATTAGATTCAAGAATTGACCCCAATAAATAGATGAGGAAAATGAGGCACAAAGGAGTTAAATAATTTGCCAAAGGTCACTCCACTGGAATGAGTCTGTATCCTCCCAGCAGGGTGGGTAGAGTTGCCCGTGCTGTGTGAGAAGGAACCATGTGGGCAGTGTGCCCTGCAGAAGTCCTTGGGAAGCCCAAGGACTGGACACCCATGGGCAAGGGGGAGTGGCTGGCAGCAGGAAAATGGGCAGCCAGAGGGTGACTGGCCTTCTTCACAATTATGCTCGTATTACTTTGTTTTTGTCTACTTCTTATGTCACATGTTTTCAATTCTGTGAACATAATAAATATTCAATTATTATTTCAGAATTACCTTAAGTGGTATACTTATTGCCAGTTTATGTTTTTGTAGGTATTCCCTGTATGAGACTATGGGACAAAATGGATTAGGGAAGTATAAGAGGTCCCATAGAAACCTAAAAGCAGAGCTTCTGAGACATATAACAAAATTATAAAGAATCAAAATGATACCTATGCAATATAAAGATCAATATTAATTAATGTTAATTAATCAATATTAATATTAACTGTGAGAATTGCTTGCTTTTTGTTTGTTTGTTTATTTGTATTTTTATCAGTGCTTTCCAATCTCTGGGTGCTCCTACCTGGATGAGAAATTTGTAATCAGAAGTACTGCTGTCTTTTCATAAAGTATTATTTTAAAAATCAGAAGCATTTCAATAGACAGATGATAGTCCTTCCCTTTCTCCTTGTCACCCTTGTCAGCAGGAAGGGCATATGTGCCTTTAATGGGTGAGTCCTGCTGGCCTGACTACCTTCTGCACATGGCCCTGATGCGCACCCAGGTTATATGGAGTGAACTTAAGTTGATATAGTACCTGTTTAATGAATTTAATGGATCTATCTATTTGTCATGTTCCACACCTGAACTATAAAACTTATTGTATTATAAGAGGATGCAAATTATATCCCTGCTCTATACCATGGGGTGTGTATTTCTTTTGCAACTCCCACCCCATTGCTGAAGAACAAGATGGCTAAGCAATAAATGGGGCCTTTGGCATCATGTCATTTTCCTCCTCATTGTTCAAAATCATCATGAATCATTTGAAAAATCATTTCAAACCACATAAGTCATTAGACAGTGTTGTAAAATATCTCGATAATTTCATCAGATGCCAATCTGTGCTGGAAACCTATGGAAGGACCCAACTGTTATGGTTACTTCCAACATGTACTAGTAGTCATTGAGAAACTTGCAAGAATAACTTGCTATGTGTTGTAGAGGCAATAGAAAATATTTTAAAATGTTAGGAAGAAAGAAGATATTTAAGTAGTCAAGCAACCCATGATTAGGAAAATTAAGATTCTTTCCAAAGGGCTTAAAGATTAGACTAAAGGAAAGTTTAGAATTTCAAGAAAAACTTACATCTATGATACAGGTCTTTCCACCAGCCACATCAATGTCATACCTTTAACCCATTAAATAGTACATTGGAAAACTCCTACCAAAGCATGATGATTTTAATTAATTTATTTATTTATTTATTTATTTATTTTGCTTGTTGAGGTTTTGAAAAATAATGTTTTACATGAAATAAATAATTTTTTAAAAAATATCCTGATGCCATGTCAGAGAAAAAAACATTATCTAACTACTTCATTGGTTCATAGGACTTACAGCAATATTTAGTAACTTGACCCTGGCAAGCTTTCAGCAATTAATACATCTTCTTGTTGCATAAAGAGCTTATGAGAGACAGTGGTAATGGGAGCGGATTGTTTTGTTTATTGTTGCTTAAAAATTATTTAATAGCCCACAGGTCAGACCTTAAGGCAGACATCCTGAAAAAGACAAATGTGTGCTCAGTAACCTCTTTAAGAGGGAAATATTAAAATAAAGGCTTCCGAGTAAGACAGGGTATTTACAGACGAGACATATGCCGGCTGACTGGCTATGTTTAGAACAGCAGAGGAGCATTTAGATTTGTTTCCTGTGGAACTCTCTGGGACTGATGAGGTGATGTTTACACAAATGTTTGGATGAAGTCACTGGGATATTTTTACTAGATGCCCAGATATGTTACTAATCTTCTCTCTCTATCCCCTCTCTACCCCATTAGGTCAGTAGGACCATAGGATAGGCATGTCTTCCTGTAATCTTAGGGTGTTTCATTAAAAAAAAAAAAAATTTTTTTATAAAGTACTTCCAATGGATTTCTTATCTTCTTACATATTTCCCACAATAACAGTGAAGACAGACACCTTACTGTGTTGTTAAATATGCTCAACAGTCAGCAAAGCAGCATTACTAACATATTTTTTATTTTTTTTTTTTAAAAAAAGCAATTAAGTTTAGACTTACCTTGCAGGAACTGTTCCACTATTCCTATCCTTTACAAAGATTGCAAGATCGCATACTCTCTTTCATTGTATTTCCTTTGTCTTCCCTGACTCTCTTGTTCAATCACGCTCTCAATTATCAAATTTTAGTATTTTTCATACCTCTTTTCTTTCTTTATTTTGAGTACTTATATTCATTGCAAATAACAGAATGATTGTTGCTCTTTTACTAAAGTTATACTTCCCTCATGGCCTAGAACTGCTTGTTTCTTTCTAAATTATCATAGTTGGATTATATTCCCTGTTAAACTCTTCATATATCATTTTTCTGAATTTTTTTAAAAATTTTTTAGTTGTAGATGGACACAATACCTTTATTTAATTAATCTATTTATTTTTATATGGTGCTGAGGATAGAACCCTATGCCTCACACATACCAGGCAGGTGCTCTACCACTGAGCCATAACCTCAGCCCTAGAATTTTAATTCTTACTGCCAACAGATTGGCACCTAAATAAACTTGGTATAACCAGGACAAAATGGTGTATCTCTTCCAACAGGCCCTGGGGTAAGAAGTCATTTTGTTACACCTAGCTGTGCAGCATACTGCTGATAACACCATGGGGGAATGTGTGGGCGATTTCCTTACACAGCCATGGCCATGTGATGGCTGAGAACAACAGCTCAAGAATAAAACAAACTCCGGCCCCCATCTCAGCAATGTAATCATGGCAAAGTTGCTAAACCTCATTTTCATCATCTGTAAGACTGGTTATAACACTTCATACAGTTATTAGAGTATTTAACAAGAAAATCTTGCCAGGCGTGGTGGCGAACGCCTGTAATACCAGCACTTTAGAGGCTGAGGCAGGAGGATGGTGAGTTCAAAGCCAGCCTCAGCAATGGCGAGGCACTCAGCAACTCAGTGAGAACCTGTATCTAATAAAATACAAAAAAAATTGTTGGGGATGTGACCCAGTGGTCGAATGCCCCTGAGTTCAATCCCTGGTACCAAAAAAAGAAGAAGAAGAAGAAGAAGAAGAAGAAGAAGAAGAAGAAGAAGGAGGAGGAAAGAAAATCTACATAGCATAGTGAGTAGAACATAAAAAAGTGCTAAAATAAAATTAACTAAGATTGCAATTAAAAGACTTTCACAAAACAGATTTTGTTCTGTTTCTTCAGTATATCATTTGTTACTTTTCTCAGTTTGATAGATGAACTCAGTGATACAACACGGTAAAAAGATTTCACCCCAGACCTCCAAGAGTCTATAGAAATTTCTGATAGAGCCTAAGATACAGATAAACCCCCAGGCCCATTGTGGCAGTCTTTGTGATTTTTATAAAATGTGTTTTACATACTGGAAGGAAAGGATTCCACAACCAAAGAGTTGAATTTTAAAATGAAATGCAAGTCAACTGTAAAAATCCATACATGTCTCTGGAAAGCTGTCTGTCTGTGCAGCATTTGTTTACTCTTCTTCAAGAGCCCTTCTCCTTTGGGTTTCCATGACAATGCTCCCTTGTGGTTTTCCTCTTCCCTTTCTGGCTTCTGTCTACATGCCCACCATCTTTCTTAGTCCCTCACAGTCACACATACCAAACAATACACATTTTGCAGGAAAACATACAAATAAAAAGATATTCATTAAAGTAATTAGTATGGTTCCCTGGCTGGGAAAGGGAGGAAATAGAACAGGAGAGGAATATAGGGACAAAGGGACTAAACACATAAACAAAATAAGAGAGAAGCCCCACATACGCCAGTGATGATAATGTACCATAAATGGAGAGACTATAATTAACCCAACTCTGCACTTGAGGTCCAAACTAGTCTAAGGCAGGGAGGAGGAGGTGAACAGATCTCATGAAAACATAGCCTAGTATGTTAATTCTTCTCCTTATTATCTTACACTATAAACCCAGGAACCTTAGCACTATCTTTTTATAAAAAAAAAAATTTAGTCTATGAAACAAAATAATTTTCAAGGAGGAAAATTATTTTCTCATCATCATATACTTGTGATGACAATGGTGCCAGTATATTATTATTATTACCTACCCTAAGGTACCTTCTGTGTACATTCCATTTAATCTTGATCGGTTCTCATTGGGGAAAAAACTAGAAAATGGTTGAAATATCAAACTTACCTTCAAAGCCTTCATTTAGGACTCCACTGGAGTTTGCCTCATCTCTGCACTGAGAAATACTACTTAAGGAAAAATTTCTGAATAACTGAAGCTGGTCTTGAATTTTCTGGAAAGTAGGCCTTTCATCAGGTTCTTGAGCCCAGCATTGGGTCATTAAATTCCACCTGAATGTGTGGATAAATACAGGAAAATAAATGATGATTGGACATTATTACCAGTAACCCAGGTAAGATCATTTTAGAAGTGAAAAACTTTGAGTTATTTCCAGGTTTTCTTAATTTATGTAAGTGAACAAACAAAAACTTTGGATTCATATTTATGGAGTGGCTTATAATACTACCTTTAATAGATAACACCTTCCTTTAAAAAAAACTGACATTATCTTAATAGTTATTAATCCAAATAAATAGATGGAAAGATGTTGGAAATGTCTACTACATATCATGAAATTAACAGCTATAAAAATTACTGAAGAAGCCTAGGTTTAAGAGACATCATATGTGAACATTGACATTTAAAACAAAACCTAAGATCTTCTCCAGTCCATACAGGTCTTTAGTGGCAGAACCAGAGGTGGAAACCAGATTCGATTCCAGAGATTTTACTCTTTCTTTACACTGAGAGACTCAGTTCCCCAGACATTCATAACTAGTTGATTAAATATTATCTTTTCCTTAATGGTTGTCTAAGAAATGTCTGTGTAACACTCTTAACTAGCAATATGCTTTCATTCACTCAGCAAAAATTTGTTGGATACTTATTTTACCTCAGCACTGCATCAGGAGCTAGGGAAGCAGCCATGGGACTCCTATTCTTGTAGGTGACATGTATAACAAAAGAGAGTGAGTGACAAAATTTATCATGCCATGACTCACATAAGCAGGACAAAAGAATAACACTTTTGTATTGTCTGTAACAAATTAGATCTTTCTCAGAGTCTCCATCAAGCAGAAGATAGTTAACTTCATTTAGTATAATGCAGTTTATAACCTAGTCTAATTCACTATTTTAAACAGTCTTTTAAGGTAATGAATATAACTCAGTCTTTCATATTTCCAGTCTATTCCAGCCCCCTCTCCCCTCCTTTCCAAAATGGTATCAGGATATACACTAGGTAAGAAACTTATGCGATATTTAGTGGCACAATTAAGAATTCTTTGAACCCCACTGTTCTCTCCAGCTCTTCAGTAATCTCAGAGGCTGATCTAGAAGTTGATAGGGAGTGAATGGCCTGGTTCATCCTGTAGGCATCTACCACTCTCAGCATTCCATAAACTCTTCACTCCCACTGAACACTTCCCCTCTTGCCTCCCTAGGAGGAGGCTTCTCTGTGACTCTCTTGTGTCCTTTGACAAGACTAGGGAAATCTATGCCTGTTTCTGTCACATGCCCATGGAGTGCTTCTTGGGAGAATCTCTAACCCTCAACAAAATCTTATCAGTATATAGGGGGGAAAGGAAATTTAGAAGTGCAAGCTTCATCTGGACATAATACTCTACCTTCTTAATAACGGTAGGTCTTCCCCTGAAAATTTGGGGGTCCCCTGCTCAGTGACCTCTTATTATCCTTCCAAACTGGAAGGCAGTGGGTGGTTGTTCTATGCCTTTGGGGTTACCCACCTGATTTTTCTGAAGCCTGAAGAGGACTGAGAACCTATATACCCAATACCTTCACCCTCCCACAGCTATCTATGAAGTTCTATTCTTTCTACATTTCCACAGAGTTTGTAAGTAGTGAGGATTCCATTCATTTATCTTTTTTATTAGACTGTTCTTATATGCAGTTGTCATTCACGCCTGGTACTTAATACACTAACAAAGAACTAAAGGATTTTAGATAAGGCCCTCCCTCTCCAAAACTTTGTTTTCAGGTCTACTAAATTTACAAAACTTGCCAAATACCTGCTCTCATTTTTTTTTTTTTTAATTTTTCTGGTGCTATGAAGCAGATTGGGCCAGAGAGAAGAACTGATGAATAAATAAATTGAGAGGAGTTTTAAAATACTAGTTCTGCCATACTGAAAGAAAAATAAATTGTTCAAATTATGTTAACTTCTTTTAAAAAAGTATTTAAGAAAATAAACACGAGTTCTAATAGAGATGGAACATTTTTGGTAAGTTGCTCACAGAAGGTCCCTCTGCAGAGATGACATTTAAGCCCAACAACTCTGTAGGAAAATAAGATGCTAGTCATGGGAATAGGGCGTGGATAGGAGTCAGGGAGCACACTAGAAGAGGGAAAAGCATGTGTAAAGTCCTAAATTTGGAAAGAGCTTGGCACAGTCAGAACCTGAAAGAAAGCCAGTGTTACTGAAGTGCAGTCATTGAGGGGAGAGAATGAGATGAGATCAGAAGAGAGAGGTGAGATCATGCAGGTTTCCCAGACCATGCAAGGAACTGGATTTCATGTCACTACAATGAGAAGCTGTTGAAGGTCTTAAAGAAGGCAGGCTCTTTACATTTTCCAAGGATTCTTCCAGCTGACAGATGGACAGTGGGTTGTAGAAGGGCCAATTGGAAGCTATTAAAGAAGGCTAGGAGAGAGAGATAGTGGTGATTTGAATTAAAGTAATGGTAATGGAACTAAAACATGATTACACTCAATCACCAGGTGACAATGACCCAGAAATCATCATAGGTATTGCATCTAAAATAATTAGTATCTATTTTAGGGATTATAATCTTCAATGTCCTATAACGTGGCATATGAGCTCCACTTCCACTTACTTCAATTCTTGACAAGCACCAGAGTTACCCTAGTTTAGTTAGGGAAATCTAAACATTGGGGTTTTTGTTTTTGGGGGTTTTATTTATTTATTTATTTTTGGTATATTGATCTGATGACTTTTCATATGTATCACAAATAACTTATAATCTGATTATAGAATACAAAACTTGGCTCCATTTTTACAAAATTAGAGTCTAGCTGAAAAATAACTGAAACAACCTAATCAGTTGCATATAATCTAACACGTGCCACTTAGAAACAAGGATGATACACAGATTACAGTGAAGCATTAACTGATATCAAGTCATGGAACTTAAACTAACAGTTAAAGTAGAATGTTGATGTCTAATCTCAGGGTTGTGTTGAGATTTAAGAGGAGGAATAAAAGCATTGTAATTATCCACCGGAAGCATATCTGAGAATAAATATGATTATGATTCAAAGATATCACCAAAGTACAGATAAAATCTCTCAAGACTTGACATATGTAAATGATGAAGGCTTTGCTTATATTATTTATTTATAACCTGCTTCATTCTACAAAAGTTTCCATATGCGGGGCTGGGGTTGTGGCTCAGTGGTAGCGTGCTTGCCTAACATGTGTGAGACACTGGATTTGATCCTCAGCACCACATAAAAAATAAAACAAATAAAATATAGATTTTTTTTTGTGTGTGTGTGGTACTGGGGATTGAACTCAGGGGCACTCAACCACTGGGTCACATCCCCAGACCTTTTTTGTATTTTATTTAGAGATAGGGTCTCACTGAGTTGCTAAGTGCCTCGCCATTGCTGAGGCTGGCTTTGAACTCATGATCCTCCTGCCTCAGCCTCCCAAAGTGCTGGGATTACAGGTGTGCGCCACCACGCCCTGCCCTATAGATATATATTTTTTTAATTTAAAAAAGTTTTCCATATGATCAGTAGATCATGAAAAATAAAAAAGAAAAGGGAAAGAAGACAAGAAAGAAAGAGAGGAAGAGGAAGGAAGGAAGAAGGAATCCAGGAAGGGAAGGAGGAAGGTGAGGACAAAGAAGTCATCCTCATGGCTTACTCTTAGTCACCTACCCCTTATTTATATATTCACTGTACCCTTGAAAAGTTCTGCCTTTTATTTCATCTATGTAATCATTTAAGCAGTTATTTTTAATGTTTTTCATCTTTGGAGGTTTTAATTTACATTGAATCCAATCATTACTCTGTTAGTATATAAAACCTTTTGGTTCCACCATCCAGGGACAGATGAAGAATAAGAAAAGAGGAGCTATATTAAATATCAATCATCTAAAAGTCAAGAATACAACCTGTGCTCTCAACTAGCAATAAACTGGCAATGGAATGAAATAAAGAGACTTTTCAGAATTTAATAATACTAAGGACAGAATTCCTTGCCTCTTTCAAGCAAACTGACATAGGGGGATATTCCCTTAGAAAGGTGTACCTGTCCTCCAGTATCATGCATTACATGCTGACTAATTACAGTTACAAATAATCAAGAGTATTACTCAGATCAGAGTCTAAGTAAACTTGCTGGTCCCTCAAGTTTATTAAAATGTACCTGATTTGGCTGTTCTAGTTCTATAAAAATATGCATTTATGCTTGAAATCTTGTTTGTCTAAGTATTCAGTATCCTCCACTCCCTGTATGATCTCTTTGTTCCTCTTTGCCTTGATTTTTATTTTTCAAAATAGGATGGGACTCATTAGCTGTGTCCAAAATTAATCTCTATGCTTATTAGAGTCCTTGGATTCATGAAGCCATTGACGTTGAACAAAGGAAAACTCCATAGCATCTTTTAGTGTTAAGGGGGCAGGTATTTAAACAAAGCTCATAAAATACAGATCTCAAAAATTCCCTTACCCATTATACCCAGTCTTGGAGAGACCCAATTAGCACACAGCTGTACATATCAAAAGAAGATGGTGAGCCTCCTACATCTGAGAGACTCTCCAGTAATTCCAGATACTGCTGTGACACATCTGTCATAGAACCTTGAAGAGCTCTCACTTGAGGTAGACTGCTCTTTGATCCTGTTTCTTCTCAGGACTAGTGTGGCTGTTGTGCAAACTAAAAGCTGAAGAGAAGACTGATAGCTGGGCTTTCCCCCCTCCATACATCTGAGCCTATGGAGAGAGGGGCAGGAATGCTCTGAATCCCGCATTCCACTAATAGCTAAAACGTCACAGCCATCTATGGGCTCACCTGACCCAGAGTGCATCCAGGTGCTAAGTATTTAAATAGTGAATAGAAGGTGCAGCATGGCTCAGTGCAGACTTTCAACCTCTAAGCTGGGCCTGTGATCTCAGAGGACTGCTTCAAATAAAAATCAGTTCCCTCTGTACTCTAAAGAGAGTAGTTAATCTTTATCATGACAACTTAAGGCCGTGTCCAGATTGAATGGCATCACCAAGAGCTCCATTTCCTAGCACAGCTTGTTTTGCAGGTTGGCAGTGGATCTTAACCCTTCCTGGGGCTCTGCAGAGTCATGCAACATGTGGAAGTCTTGGAGCATTGCTCCTTTTTTTTTTTTTTTTTTTTTTTTAATTAATGATATAGAAATGAACTTTAACACCCCCTAGTGAAAAATTTGAGTTTCAAGGAAACTGTATTTTTATAAAAATTAGGGTAATAATGTATTCAACTGACGAATTGTTCAAGAGAACACCAGATAGAATATTATCTTTTCCCATTCTTTATCAGGAATATTTTTCTAGCATTTTTGTAGCACTCCTTCTTCCTTCTCCTTCTAGTTGCATTTGTGAATACCTTTGGATGGAACAAAATTCAACATCCCTATGTTTTTCTGCTGTGCAATACAGCAATTTATTATTCATCTCTATACTCCCCCCCAAAAAATAATAAAATAAATCAGTCAAAATGTATAATAAAGTATCTATTACTAAGGTGCCTGCCCAAAAATATTGTATGATTTTGAAGAGGTCCATTACCCCCTCCTCAGGGGGACATGCCAATAAAATCTTAAGAGCATAAGGAAAACTCCTATACAGTTGAAATTCTGGGGGACATTTCTGAGTGCTTGAGAGAAGTGTTAGAATGCAAAATAGTGATCAGATTGGTGGTTAGTTAAACTTTATTTCATATTCAGATATCTGGGTTTTTTTTCCTTAAGCCATAGGTGAAATTTTAAAAATTTTTATATAATTTCTTATGTCTAATTTACAGATTTTCCCCATCTCTCCCCAAAAGGCTCATGAATAATTATTTTTAGGCACTATTACCAAATCTGATCAAGTGTGTGCATATCTGATCTGTTTAAAAATATCCCAGAAGCTGAAAAAGCTAAATCAGAAATGAGTAGTAATTTATATATATTCTCCTAGCTGGAAGATTTAAGTAATGCAGAAACATTCACCAGTAGAACATCCAACCAAGGTGCCCAGCTCTTAATCATCTGTTGGCTCAAGGCTGAATAATCCTCTAAATAACACAGCATAGTCAAGGCAGTACAACCATGGTGTGCATCCGCATACTGCTAATTCCTTTTGCACTTGTCTGTACCACACAGTTTAGCACTTTATTACATGTTGGCTGGTCACCCAACTGCACCGTGTGTGTCTTTTCATTCAAAATACATTCCAAGATGTGGAAGAGCTGTGGCGCTAGTATAAAGACATTTGTACCCCACACAATCCTTGGCATAGTATTTTGTGTATAATTGAGTTATTTGGTTATTTGTTCTTTCAGAACCTCTTGAATTCCCCTCTTGGGTAAAGTGTCAAGACTTGATATTTCTTCTGAGGTTGTTCACAGGAGGCAAATGAGTACCGAGCATAATTACCTGGCAATTTGTTTTCACTCAGAATGAGACCAAAATTCAATAGTGGCCAGGATCAATTTGATACAGTCACTAATATTTATTCATTTTGTGTTAAGTTCATGAACAGATCACAATATGTATAATTTTTAGTAATACTATTTCCCATGGAAAATTATCAGTTATATCAACAAAGGCAATATGACTTTGAAACAGTATATTCTTATTTGGTAGGGCCTTTTAATTAAGATATTATCCAAATCACATATCCCAAAATAAAATGAATAAATTCATGTGCACACACACAAACACACTTATTCATACACAAAGCTATGTCTATTTGTTAGAATTAACTTGATAGGAGTATAAATAAACTCTACTATCCAAATGTTTGTTTCTGAGTGAACTGTCACATGCATATGTAAATAAAAAGAAACCATAATGTGTTTAGTAAATTAAGTGTCACAATCAATCAACATATTATGTGGGACACGCCAATATATAAATTCCAGTTTTTATGTTAAAATGCCATACCAATGAGGCCTAAGATAATACATGTTTTTGTTCTGGGGATGCTTGTGTTAATATAATTAACTTACAGATCATCAGGACAATTTCTTGGTGGTTCCAGTCTCCCTCCTGTTTGCACATAGTTTAAAACATCGAGGTTGGAATGAGCTGGATAAGGCTGGTGACCAAGAGTTAAAATCTCCCAAATCAGAATTCCAAAAGACCTAAGGATATAAAAGGGTTGGCTTTAATTATATTTATTACAGATATCAAGTTTACAATAGCTTCTTCAACATCATTACTCCTGGGACTATGGGGTGTACTTTTGTGGTTGACATTATTGGCCTCATAAAAGGCAAATAGGAAACTTGAAAAAAAGTTAGAACTTAAGAAAAGGTAGCACAGAACACTGCATATGGAGCCATACTTCAAATGTAATAGGAAAACTTAGTGGGGGTACATGCACACACGGAGACACAAATGCATACAGATACACGTGTACACACACACACTCATGCATGTGTGTACACATGCACACACAGACACGTGTGTGTACACACATGCTTGCATTGCACACTGTTCCTCCCCCTGGCTAAAACTCTATTATGGACTCCATTGCACATGGCTTTAGAGCATCAGTATGCAGACACTCATGTGGGTAAAGAAGAGAGCACTTCACTATTTCTTACATTTGAGGGGGATAGAATACTGGTAAACATAGAATGAACCAATTTCAACCACAGTTTTGGCTAGGGCCAGCTCAACTTAACAGTCACTGGACAAATCTTTACATTTAAGCAGCTCTAATCAAAAGTTGGGCGTCAAACTGTTTTGTGTAAAAAGATGCTCTATATGTATAGTATGAACTGTAATACATACTATAATAAAAGTTTTTTAAAAGTTGGGAGTCAAGTAGCAAAACTGAGGAATCTTATTCAAATAATAAAATATGTCCAAACCTCCCCAATATCCTACTTTTTTAGCAATCCATGATTTAAAGTCTACCTGTGAATCAATCTCCAAATAACCCAAAATAGCAGACTTTTGGGCACTTATTTTGGTATTAATTCATAAGCACCAATTTGTATTTGTCATGTACTTATATGCCTGTGGAGAGTAATAAAATACTTGAAGTAAATCTATCTCTTTAGTATACAATTGTAAAATAAAGGATCAAAACTGATTGGGGGAGGGAAATAAGTGGCAGAGACCCAGGAATAGTCCCATCTTGACAACCAGCTTTCACATTAGCTCAAAGAAAATCACTTATCCTCTCTGGTCTTCTGTTTTCTCACATTTAAAAGAAAAACAGGATTAGATGTTCTTTTAAGATCCTTTCTGACTCTGATGTTTGACAGTTCTGCCTGCGTTTCTCTGTGTCCCATTAGGCTCACCATACATCAGACTGAGTAGTGAAGATTCCATCCATCAAACTTTCTGGAGCCATCCACCGAACAGGAAGCAGGCCTTCCCCTCTCTTTCTATAGTAATCATTTTTATAGATGTCCCTCGCAAGTCCAAAGTCCCCAATCTTCACTATCCGTGAAGGACTGGTATAGTCTTTCACAGAGACAAGGCAATTCCGAGCTGCCAGATCCCTATGAGAGAAATTATATTTAATAATAAAGTTCTGGAGAACAGACAAGTAACACCTGTAGGTAGTATAGAAGAGAAACTTCTTACAGAAATATTGCTGTTTTGAAGGAATGAAAATGTATAAGTATCTTGTGTGATGTGTCCAAACTACAGGTAATATAGTACTAATGTCCATAATAACCTTTTAAACAAAATATTTCTCTTTAATAGAATCTATATCCAGAATATCATTATACCTGTGAATGAAGTGCATCTGCTCCAAGTAGACACAGCCTTTTGAAATATCTACACACACATCTACCAGGTCAGATAAGTTGAGTAAAGGACCATGAAGCTGTGAGAAATTAAGGAAAAATTATTAGTACTTTTCCAATTTGCACTATATATATATATATGTATATATATATATATATATATATATATATACACATATATATGACTACATGGACACTTACATATATATTCACATACACACTTGTATATGATGTTCTAAAGGAATTTCTAGTTATGTTTACAATAATTCAAATAAGAGAAAAATGTTTTATATGCTTTCTGTCAAAACATACATAAATGAAAGACTATATTTATAACAAGGAGAGTTGATATGGGATCTTTATTGGAAAGATCTCAGAGTATAATATCAGACAGACCAACATTTGAAAATTAATTCTCTTACTAACTAGTTGTTTGAACTTGCTTAAATTGCTTAATTAACCAAGTAACTTTCTCATATGTAAAATGGATGTAGTAAAACTGACCTTAAAAAATCAAAATAAGATCTGTAATATTGTAGGGACATAGCAGACACTTGACAAACAGTAGTTGTTCTCATGAGTAGTAATAACATTTGACCAGTTCTACTTGTTTTAATTATTGGCCCTGGCACTCTAACATACCAATCAGGACTCTGGACTAGTTCCTCATATAAGTCTCATAAAATTATTGGCAATACTGTTTTCAGGTCACAGATTACTCTTGGCCAAAAAATAAAATAAATAAAGCCGCACAAATACATACTGGAGCCAGTATTGGTTGCAATGATTTCCAGGTGAAAAAAGTCAGTCAAAAATTTTATTTACAGCATATGGAAAAAAAAAATCAAAGTTCCTTCCTGAAGGTCATGGTCATACATTGTCTGTGCCTTTCCATTTTCCTGCAATTACCTGTATATTTGT
This sequence comes from Tamias sibiricus, assembly GCA_025594165.1. NCBI lineage: Eukaryota > Metazoa > Chordata > Mammalia > Rodentia > Sciuridae > Tamias > Tamias sibiricus. The sequence goes on from CM046666.1 coordinate 103,044,157, forward strand.
ATTACTTTGATAGTTTTTTTCCTTTTTATTTTAATACAATCCTAGAACATCAGAACCAAAAAGAATATTAGAAAGCTTTTGATTCAATATTCAGTTTATGGATGAAGAAACTGAGTTCTCAAAAGTGAGGTTTCTAGACCTTGTTCCAGTCAGTCCTTATTAAACAGTGTGGAAGCAGGGACAAGGAGGTAACTTGTGCTGGTTGTTCTAGAATGATGTTTCTGAGCACTCCCTGTGTAGAGATTGCTATTCTAGAATGCATCACCCTGAGGAGGATATCATGTCTGGATATTCCCTCATGGGTACCCAGAACCTAACAGCATCCTGTCCTCTCTGGTTGCAGTGAGTGGGATGAAGCCCTGGAAACTTCCTGGTCAGCCCACAGGTCAGCTCATATGAAAAGCAGCAAAAGAATTGGAATATAGTTGAAAATCAGCCGGTATAACCATTAGGATCTTGGGTCAATAAGTAACATTTTGAAAAAGTAGATCTATGTTTTCTTTTGGTCCATCTTTATTCTCTCCCACACACACCACCAAAGCAAAACATACAAATAAACATTCTTTGAATGTGTGCATCTTTAGTTCTACTTTCTCCCTAACACTTACTAAAATGATGATGGGAGGGTGGTTGTAAACTCACAGGACAAGTAGGTCAGGGGGATAGATATAACAGGACATTTTGGAAGAGGGAAAGCAGATGGAGGAATGGTTCTTAGGGGAGCCAAGAGTGGGGACAGCTGACTTCCAGCAGATGGAGAATACAAAATTGAGCTGTTTTTCACGATACAACCCCATAAAAGCCCCAGAATGGGAGGTGGCAGGTATTTCTGGATGCAGGGATAAGGGTCAGGACAGAAAGCAAGGCAAATATTTAGTTCTTTCAGGGTTAACTAGATCTCAGATACCCCACCATGGCAGGCATCTTTTCTCTGCAGAAGAAAGAAAAATAGAAATCTAAACCAGAATAATCTGAGTTTAAAATTAATAATAATAATAACCACCATATTAAATCACTGGCTGACAATGAAGAATGAAATTAAATGAGAGTCCACACTTAGCTTTGAGACCTCCAATCCCCTTGTGACTCTCTGAGCTGAAATATCAGGGATTTATTGCCCAGGCAGGAAAGACCAGCAAATTCCTCTCTGTTGAAACCAACATACACCAGGGAAGAGATGCAGATGGGAGCAGCAGGGGCCCACTCAACAATCAGAAGGAAACTTCCTCACATACACAGGTCCCAAGCAGCTTCTTGGGCCTCATATTAAATATAAAGAATGGCCAACATTCACCAAACAGGAACTGGAGGTGGCTTGGAAGTAGAGCTCCTGTCTCCATATGCAAAGCCCTGAGTTTGATCCCCAGCACCAGGAAAAAGAAATCACCAAACATTTTGAGAAAATCTTCTCACATTGAAAACAGATTTCAAAACAAAGAGGAAAAAGGAAATCAAATTAACTTTTTAAAAAGGATTAGTATCCCATAGCCGGGCACTGCAGCGCACGCCTGTAATCCCAGCACTTTGGGAGGCTGAGGCAGGAGGATCGCGAGTTCAAAGCCAGCCTCAGCAATGGCGAGGCACTTAGCAACTCAGTGAGACCCTGTCTCTAAATAAAAAATACAAAAAGGGCTGGGGATGTGACCCAGTGGTCGAGTGCCCCTGAGTTCAATCCCTGGTACCACAAAAAAAAAAAAAAAAGGATTAGTATCCCAAGAAATATGAAAAAAAGAGTATTATTTTAAAATGCAAGTATAAGAACAATTTTGTGAAAAGTTGAAATATGACAACAGAAATTTTATTCTATGAAAATTTTAAGGGATAAAGTCTAAGAAATCTATTAGAATGGAGAGAAAAAGAACAAGAGCTAGAAAATAGCCAAAAGTATCCAACTAACATGCTTTTTGTAACTAGGAAATAGAAGGAACTAAGAATTTTATTTATTATAAAAGAAATAATATTTAAAAAAAAAAAACAAAAAGGAAGGGATTGATTTTTCAGAAACTGTCCAGAAGAGTATACCACACACAAAGTTTCACTAAAATTTTCCAAAAAAGGGGGCAAGAAGCAGATCACCAGTAATTTCAGGAATCAGAACAGCATAAGATTTCCTAGTGGCAGTTGTGGAAACTAGAAAACAAAGATTGTTTTATTTGGGAAGAAGAGGGATTTTCAACATAGAATCCAACCAAATTATCAATCAAGTGTGAGGGAAGAATAAAAGATATTTTCTCAAAAAAAAAGGAACAAACAACCAAAAATTTGGCCTCATAAGCATGCTTCCTCATTCTTGCTATTCCCTAAAACAGAAAAAAAAGAAGTCATGAGATAGAGGGTGAAAGGGTCCAGCATAACAAAAGTTGAGAGCCATGACCAGGATACACCTGAAGGAAATCCCTGGGACAGCAGATGTGCAGCCAGCTTGAAGAACAAGCACCTGTATGGCCCCATGAAGGAGGTACCCAAGGAAAAACTGAACAACTGGATTACCTGATGGACTAGCCATACTGAGAAAAGTGATATAATTCTAGCAGAGAGCTTAACTAATAGCAAGCAAAGCAAATGAAAAACAAAAAAATAAGAGGCATTTCATAAAATAGCCCAAGCAGGGATGGGGTGGGGGAGATGGAACCACAATCACAGCATTTGAGTGAGTTGCATATAATAATTAAAGTCCACAATAATGCAAAGATGGAATACTGATGTATCTGAAAAATGTGGTAACAGTTGGAAGATGGGGAAAGCAAAGTTTTTCTGTGTCTAATGCTGGTGGGGTTAGAAGTATAAGTTAAAGTCCCATCTTTCATAGTGGAACATGAATAGATTTCTTCCCCAAATCAAAAAATCAGTGTAGATCAGTGTAAGCAGAGTCTTTACGAATGTGGAATTAAACACCAGAAGACACATGCAGGGCCTGGGAGGTGGGGAAGACAAGCAGCACAGAGCTCCTGTCATACATTTTAATTTTGTAGTCATATAATATTTAATTTGATAGGAAAATATCCAAATGTTTTAAATCTACAGATTTAAACTTTGATGTCTTGTCTCACGTGTTTTTTCTACCAAAGCATAAAGTAGATGCCCATGTCACTTCCTGACTCTGTCCATTATTCCACAGTATCTCTAGGATCCTCACTGAAGAAGAGAGACAGATCTGAGCCCCATTATGAAGGCAGAACTGTAAAGCTGACAGGACTTGAGAGTATGGATGGAGGGAAAAGAAGGCAAGGAATTGGATGGATGGAGCAGGAGAGGATTAGAAATCAAGAGGTTTGTATTGGTCAAAGCAAGTTCAAGATGCCTAATAAAATCCAAATTGATCTGTCAACCTAGGTAGATCTAAGTCAATAGATCTGAATTTAGTAAAGACTTCAGGACTAGAAATATAATATGGGACAGACAGGCATATAGATAAAGAGATGAGCCTTTCCAACTGCACACAATCTCTATGCTCCAGAAAAAATAAATATAATTCTGACAATGAGGGACTTATTTTCCCATTAAGTACAAAACAGAGACTCAAATTTTCTCAATCTAATGCTAAAGGTTACCATGAAAACCTTTAGCATTAAGGTTCTACCACCAGCCCAAACTACAACCTATTGAACTTAAAATTAATGGGAAGCTATAGGCTTTGGCACAAGGAAATCAATGGTGTAGACCCTTCTGCCTACCGTTGTCATCCGGGCTTTACGCAAATAGGTTAAAAGGTCTCCTCCTTCCATCAGTTCCAGGATAATGTACTGGGGTTCGTTCAGCAGACAAACTCCAAGCTGCTTCAGAATGTTGGGATGATTAAACTTGCTAAAAGGTGGAAGAACAAAGACTAATGACATGACAGCAACAGGAGACCTAGCTGAGACTCCTTATGGAATGCACCAATTCTGTATCCATAGTTTCCTTTAGAATCCCTGACTTACTTTCTTTAATAGGTGAAAGCTTCCTTTTCCAAGTGCTGGTCTGTGTGTTTGCCTTACGGAGGTAACGTGGCAACCCCTAGTGGCCAATGCACGTGGATAGAACAGGGTGGATTTTAGAAGAAACAGCATTTATATTAAGAATCTTGTTATAGAAAAGAAAGCAATTTGACTAATAGCCTTCTTCAAAAGCTCTTTGGAGTCTTTGATGGTGTTTTTGGTCATCACAAGTGTGCAGTATATTCTTTTCCTTTTAGAGAAACAACTCAGGTCTACATGTTTTGGCTCTACTGGTTTCTTAAGACTTCAGAGTAAGCCCCAACCTACCATCAGGGACCCACAATCAAGGATTCCCTGAACTGCTTTCTTGAGTCTTCATTTTAAGATGTTCTTGATAAAATAGAAGTAAGATCAGTAGAACAGAGGCAGGGGATTGAGGAGAAGGTGGGGAATGGAAAGGAATAGGAATAAAATCAAATTATGCTATATGCATGTATGAATACATCACAACAAATTCAAACTTTATGTATAATTATAATGCACCAATTAAGATATTTGTTATATATACATATGTGTATATATAAGTAGAAGGGAAACCAGTAAAGCAGAGGCAGGGAGGGAAAGGGAATGAAATGGAGCAAATTATGTTATGTACATACATGAATATGTCATAATGAAATGAACTCCACTATTATGTATAATCATAATGTGCCAATTAAAAACATTTTTAAATGCTGTCCTTGAGTATATATCATGGCCATAAACTGACTGAAATTTTGCAGGCAGGTTTGCTAGAAAGGGATATCAAATAGTACTTAAGAGAATTCTCCCTTACAGGGTCTACTTCACCCATTATCACATATTTTAGAAGAACACAGATGTGTTTAAAGTTGAACAGCTGCAGAATTCACTTGTAAAGTATCCTCTTTATTAAAGATAAAAGAAAGGAGAACCTTTTGCCTAAGGGCTGCCTGTACCCTTGCTCAGCTGACTGGCCTCCATAGAATACTTATTAGTACAGACATATTTCCTCTCAAACTTTTCAGCCATGTTTGCTTTGAGCAAAATTTGTTACATCTAGTCATTTTGCATGTTAAAAATCCAACGCACAGAGGCAAAAGCTTCCTACCCACATCAATAAGAGAAAATTATTTTGAAGCTACCCTGATACCTCATTAGATGTGCTTCCTTTAGGAATTCAATTTTCTCCTGGTCTGTGGAGCCCTTCTTCAAGGTCTGTGCAACAGAAAAACAAGTCAGTAATCAGTATAGCAGCCATCCTGTGAGCTCAGAGGGTTAATGGAGAGGATTTTGTTTTGCAGTCTTCACCCTGAAAGCTGGAAATAGACCACAGATGCAGCATGTGCGTGTGACCTGCAAACCTCCTCTTTTTACTACTGTTCAAGTAAGAAAATACACTAGATATAAGATCTACTAATATTTATACAACTTTCCTCCAAAGGATGGTAATTTTAAAAAGAGACCAATTTGGGCATTAACAGGTCAATATCTTATTTTTCAAAATTTTCTACTCAATTTGTGTTTCCCTGATTTCTTTGCTAACAATACCCTAAGCTATTTTTAGGGACAAGGTGCCAAGTCTTAGGCAATTGATGTAAGTTACTCATGAAAATCTGTTCTGAATTTCTCCAGCCTACCTTGTAAATAAGGGTGGTTATATGACTCAGTTCTGGACCCAAGAGAAAATTGCTGAGCAGGAGAGAGGCTTGTGGGAAATGTTCGCATTCCTGAACATATATATCTAGCACAATCCCCTCCCTGTTCCCTGACCTGAATAAAGATGTAATGTGTGGTTCTTTTGCTACCACCTGGGGACTATGAGGCAACAAGTACCAAAGGAAGTCAAGAGAATTTAAGAGATACTGGCTCTGATAGGACATAAGACTGCACCAAAACCAGCAGTCATCTCATTATGTGAGAACAACAAACATTTATTTAAACCAGTTGAGATTAGAGTAAGTTAAAGGACTTTTAAAGCATAATATTTGGAAATTGAGAGAATTTTGCCAAATTTTCTAGTTGTATAGGCTACCCTCAAAGCAATAAATTCCTAATAAGCCATGATCAGGATTATGCACGATTGCATTAACAGTTTCATTATCCCACTACTGAAAGAAAGTTTTACAAAAATATGAGAGTGTACCTAGTGATTCCTTAAAAATACATTAAACACACCATGACAAACAATCACATAATATAGAAATATAGAGGTCAGCAAACTACAGTCTGTGGTCCAATCCAGTCTCTTTCCTATTTCTATGTAACCCACAACCTGAATACGGCTTATAGATTTTTAAATAGTTGAAAAAAGTCAGAAGAAGAATATTATTTCATGACACATAAAAATTATGTGGGGGCTGGGGTTGTGGCTCAGTGGTAGAGTGCTTGCCTAGCAAGTGTGAGGCACTGGGTTCAATTCTCAACACCGCATATAAATAAATTTAAATAAATAAAGGTCCATTGACAATTAAAAAATATTTTTAAAAAAATTATGTGAAGTTCAAATTTCAATGTTCATAAATAAAGTTTTATTGGAACACAGCCACACTAAACTGCTTACATATACACTGTAGCTGCTTTAGCAGAGTTGAATAGTAGTGATGGGGACTGTGTGGCCAGCAAGCCTAAAAATTTACTACCTACTTATTTAAGAAAACACTTGTTGACCCTGGTCTGATTCTTTGAGAATGTATTTTGTAATTCCAGTTTTCTTTTAGAATGATTGATGGGAAATAACTTCCAGGTCTCAGGTAACAGCCTTAGAGGTCATATAAACCCTGGAGATTTTCTATTGATTATACAACCTATATGGGAAATGGGAGGGATGAGAGGATAGTGACTTCTGTAGCTATGGATAGACTTCTACATTCTATCAGTCACTTTTCAAGTTAATTTTATTTTTATTGACATACTCATACATATTTAAATGTACAATGTGATGTTTTGATTTATGTATACCTTGGTTAATGATCAAACCAAGGACATTTGCATATCCCATCCAGACTTTCATCATTTATTAGTGAGTACATTAAAAATCCTCTCTTCTATTTTGAGAGATACATATACACTATTGCTAGCTACATTCACCCTACTTTTGGCCCTCTTTCAGCTAAGAACGTTCAACTTTTATTACAGTCATATCCATGCCAACCCATGTGAATATGGTGACCCAACTGGTCAAGGAGTCCAGAGATCCACGTTACCTTCACTGCCACTTTGATTTCTCCACTTCCATCTCCTAAGATGTCTACGGCCGTCCCTTCATACACTTCTCCAAAGGCTCCACTTCCCAGCAAGAGACGCAGGGTCAGTTTTTCCCGAGGGAAAGCAGGAAGATTTTCAATCTCCTCTTGGGTCGGAAGAGTACTGTAAAATAACAGCATGTTTATTCTCACAAACTACATCCAGCTTAAAGTTTGTGTTTGAGAGAGAAAGAACAATCTCAGGGCATGGCAGCATTGTGGGTTCTATGTGATATAGTGTATGAAATTCTGTGCTCCTATTAATACTTCTCAATTCCACCACCTTTTACAGAGAGCAAGTAGCTTCACTTCCATGCATTTTCACTTCAACAGAAACATGTATGTATATGTGTTGCTTTGAGATTATTTTTTAAGCTAGTTCTGTCAAAGTTAGCAGGTATTAACTTCTTCAGGTTGCTAATTTGTGTGAAAAATCATTGCAAATTAGCAATAGATGCATCTGAGCCTATGAGCTTTCACTTCAACTGTTTCATATACCTGATATGTTATGTAAAATGGAATTTACTATGATCAAAAATAAATTTACTATGATCAAAAAAAAAAAATCAACCCCGTCACCATCTACCAGGTTAATTTAGAAAGCCTATCTAATTTAGAAAGACTATCATGAGAGGGGAGTCTCTAGATTAAAGCTTTGGGTTTGCAGGGTGTAATTGGCACACGCCTGTAATTCCAGTGGCTTGGAAGGTTAAGACAGGAGGATTGTGAGTTCAAAGCTAGCTTCAACATTGTAGTGAGTCCCTCAGCAACTCAGTAAGACCCTGCCTCTAAACAAAATATAAAAAACAGTTGAGATGTGGTTCAGTGGTTAAGCTCCCTTGCATTCAATCCCCCATAACTTTGGGTTTTGAAGAGAAAATCTTGCATATCAGATATGCTGAGTATTTTCTCAAAGAAAAGTCAGTTCTACTTTAAATCCTTTGTTTTCATGTCATGAATTATAAATTTCTAGAAGCAAGACCTAAGAACATACTATTCCTTTTTGTATAGAAAGAAACATGCAAAGAAACACTTAAATATTTTCCTCAATTTTAATGACAACAGAAGTTCAAAATTCATCTGTCTTAAAGAGAGGCAATCACCATGCCACTTCTGAAATGGGCTAAAACTGGCTTAATATGAGATGCCGGGAATTTCCTTCATCTCAAATTCTGTCTCCAATGGAACCAACCACGTTACTATCTACTCTCTTCAATGTGATATTTTCTTCTTTCATTTACTTTTCAACTACATGATAAAACAGAAAAGGAATGGATTTTTCTGTATTTGTTTTATAAGATAACCACATAATATGCCAATCATCCTTGGTCACATTTAAGACTGGGAGAGAAAGTTATCAATAATTATGCCAGAATAAAGGGCATATTGTTGCCCCCTCTTTGCATTGGTGCTCCATAAAGAATGCCCAGGCTACGTACTGTATTGCATAGCAGGCGTTGGCCAGTCCCACCCCAGCAGCCAGGCCTCGCAGCTCTGCTAACTCCTTGTCTTCGTTTAGGAGAACTGTCAGGCCTTCCTTGGAAGTTTTTGGATTCTTGAACTTTCTGTGCCACACTATACAGAAAAAAAGAAATTTAAAAATAAAATATTGCTTCTTTTTTCCTTCAGGACATGCTAATACACTTTAAATGTTTATGTATAAGAACACAATTCACAAAATAATAGAACTTAATTTAAAAATGTACCCAACATATTAAATCCAGATAAAATGCCATATTAAAAATATACAACTTAGCTGGGCGCGGTGGCACATGCCTGTAATCCTAGCACTTGGGAGGCTGAGGTAGGAGGATCACCAGTTCAAAGCCAGCCTCAGCAATGACAAGGCACTTAGCAACTCAGTGAGACCCTGTCTCTAATAAAATACAAAAAAAGGCTGAGGATGTGGCCCAGTGGTCAGGTGCCCCTGAGTTCAATCCCGGGTACAAAAAAAAAAAAAAAATATATATATATATATATATATATATATATATATATATATATGCATATATATATATATACATATATATACATACACACACATACACACACAACTTATACACATCACTTTATTCTCAGAGTAAAGCTTAACATATTATTATAAATAAATTGAAGCATCTTAATATTAGAATTTATTTTTCAAAATGACCCATAAACTAGACCCAAAATAAATCAAAACAAACTTGTAAAATAAATATCAGTGAAACATTCATTTCTGAGTCCAGACATATCTCATTTAGTAGACCTTAAGGAATGCTTTCAATAGAATGGCACATTAAAATAATGCTTTTAATATAATGAGAGTGCAAAGTTATTATATCTATTATTGTTTATATGCATATATTCAAATATGTGTAAAAATTATTAGAATAAAAGCCACCAAACATTAGCAGGTTTTCCCTTTCATTATGGAATCATGAGTAATTTATTTTGTCTTTTTATAACATGAGCAGATATAATGATACAAATTTTATTTTTTAAAGATTAAAATGCAATTATATCAATAAGGTCTCCAATCTACAGTATAATTTTGACTCAGAAGTTGAAAACAGCAAAGATGCTTTGGGAGATGATTGTTAAAATTTGGACTTCATTTTACAGTAGCTTCTATATCCAAGAGGGTTAGAGTTTTATTCACATGGAATTCCTCTGGAAGGACTATAAAGGGAAAAGTTGCAAGTACCTTTGCTACTGCAGTTTTTCAACCCTGAAATGCTTTCATCCACTTTCTACATTTTTAAAGACCCAGGATAAGCCCTACATTTTTGGTGATATCATCTGAGACCTCTGCAAACTCTGTGGATCTGTCATCTCTGAATTTAAAAGACCAATTGTGCCTCCCACTTAGTGTTTCTCCTATGCCACCGTCTTATACATTTCATGTTATTTAACACAGGTGGTTCTCTTTTCATACTGGTATGTCTTACCACCCTCATTAAAGGGCAAGTTCTAAGGCCAGTAATTGTATTTTACAGCTTTTTATTTCTCTCAATTCTCAAGCATAAGGCTAATGTTGCACATTAGATAAAACCACTCACCAACTCAAAGACTGTCAGTGCTCATTGTAAACCATCCTTTCAAGTTTTAAGTATGACCAATGAGAACCCTCAGCACAATACAAATTTTAAAAGAATTGCTACTTCTCACCATTTTAATAACTCAGCCTTTTCTCATGCACTCACACACTACTAGCAAAACCACATGCACTGCTAATGAAAGCAAAAACTGAATTAGCTTAGCTATGTTAAAAAATCCATGAGTTCCAAACAGAATAGAGACCTTTAAGTCCTGAGAAAGTCAGAGATCCATAGAATGTCTTGAAAGCACACAATAGGTTGTCTGAAATTATCTCATGTTCATCCACTAGAGTCATGGGTTTAAACAGTGGTGATGTACAAGCAGGCAAGCAAAGGTCAGATGAAGGGTTCTTCATGTAATATCCTTTCTAGCACGAAAGCAGACAAGCAGTCAAGCCTATATGCCAACTGCCAAATATACTGCAGTCATATGTGTAACTGTGGAGGGGCCGGCTTAGTGGCACAAACATCAGCTGTGCAATACTTAGACTCCCTGGAACCACAGGTTAAAATCCTGGCAGGGTCAGCTGAAATTTTTAGCTTTCTCACTTTGCTGAAGGAGTTCCACATATTGTCTGAGTAGAATCTTTGAAATGAAATCTCAATTCAAGTTCAAAGTGCTCTCTGATACCTTGTGACTCCAATCAGTTTAAAGAACAGAGATTTAGAACACTGAACGAAACATTGGCTTTCTTCATCCTGAGAGAATTGGGCTTTATTCTTATAACTTTTCCTTCAACTTTCCCTTGTCACTTTCTGTTCTTTATAACAAAATAAGCCATAGGTTCCTGATTATGTGCTTGAGTTCCTTTTCTGGCATTATGCTTTTCTCACAATGTTCCAGCGTGTCAGCAACAGAGAATGGGACCATATATGTTATAACCCAAACCAACAAGACATTTTGAGAACTGAAAGAAACTGCTATTTATATTTACAATGAAATAACAGGAAAAATCAAAACATATGATCACTATGATCACCCTAAGGGCCTTATATTGACTGCCCTGTTGGGGTTGCTACTCTATTTTCTCATCACTGAACTAAATCTCAAAAGAGGGTGGGGTATTTTAAGACTGGCACCTCTGCTTAAAATGAATAACAGGTAGCTAACTCACTATCTACCTAGACTACTTCTTCTGCTTTCCTAGTCATTTATAATTAAGCAGGGTTTTGAAATTAGCCAGTCAGACATCTGAAAGTGAGTGCGGATGCTACAAGCCAGAAATGGATCTCCTGAGAAAGAGGCCCTGCTCATTCCAAACCAGGCTGTCTGCCTGGAGACCAAAACTATCCCGACCAAAAATTGTCACTGGCCTCCCAACTAATCCTACACTCTTTTTGTACCCAGGGTTATTTTTCTTTTATTTATTTCAATATGAAAGGCACAAGACACTTGTTAAATAGCCAATCAGAAACAAATACTGTTTTAAAGAAAGCTGGAAGATGGTGACCTTGAAAATAGTTTTATCTAAAGTGCACCATGAAATGTATACACAGATATATTTCTCATAAAATAGTTACCCTTGCTATGGTTTGGACTTGGAATGTCCCCGAAGGTCCCTGTGTTCAATGCTTAGTCCCCACTTTAACACTGTCAGGATGTGGTGGAAATATTAAGAGGTAGGGCCCAGTGAGAGGTCATCAGATCATTGGGGGCATACTCTTTAAGGGGATAGTGGACCCTATTCCCTTCCTCTTTCTCTCATTCATTCCTAGCCATGAGGTGAGGGCCTTGCACATACCCAGAGAAACAGGGCCAGTCAATAATGGACTGAAACCTTCAAAACTGTGAGCCAAAATAAGCCTCTAGAGTAACAGAAAACTTACCAACACATCTCTTGATTTAAAAAAATTTACAGAAATTATTTGTTATAAAAGGATGTCCAGCCGGGCGCGGTGGCGCACGCCTGTAATCCCAGCACTTTGGGAGGCTGAGGCAGGAGGATCGTGAGTTCAAAGCCAGCCTCAGCAATGGCGAGGCACTTAGCAACTCAGTGAGACCCTGTCTCTAAATAAAATACAAAAAAAGGGCTGGGGATGTGGCCCAGTGGTCAAGTGTCCCTGAGTTCAATCCCTGGTACCAAAAAAAAAAAAAAAAAAAAAAAAGGATGTCCAAGAGTAACATTGAATTATATGAATGTATTTAATCAGGCAATATCTCATGCAGGAGGTTAGATAAACTGCAAGATAAATCAATCAGTACAATCAAGTAAACAATTTGTTACCTATTTTTAAAATCTCTTGACACTTACCAAATGTCAATGCGATTGTAACAACCAGAAATAGTCCAACCATAGTGATAAGTATAAAACTTGCTTCTGATATCCAAAAACCATCTAATGAAATAAATGAGAAAAATAAATTGATTCACATAATAAAACCAAATTGCCCCAATTTGACCCAAGTACCTACAGAGTGATTAGCCAGAGGTAGTTTCCACTTAATTTTTGTAAGCCACTTGCTAAACAGTTGGTAGTTTGAAATCATCTATGGTGAGAGTATATACACCATGGAAAATCAAAATAAAAGTTCCAACACCCCACTGAAATGCACTCACCCAATTTTTTATTTTAAGTTGACAAAAAAAAAAAATGTATAATCTTTTTAATGAATTTGGGACAAAGAAATCTCAGCCTTTATATGTTATATAGGTGGGATTATTATTTTTCTATTCATACACATCTAATTCCATGGATATTAAATTTAGGAAAGCAAACATGAAAACATGGTGCCTTCTCTTAGGGATTTTCAGTTGCATAGAAGAGATAACATGTAAACCAGAGTTTGGCACACAACAGCCTGTGGGACAAATCTGGCTACAGCCTTATTTTGTTCTTCCCATGAGTTAAGAAGAGTTTTAACAATTTTAAAGTATCACTTTAGATATGCTATAGAAAGCAAATATAATATGCAAGGTCAAAAATATTTGCTATATTTGCTTATTTTCAGAAATGTTTACCAAGATTCTATATAGATAACTAACTATAATACAAATAAGGATGACATTTTATATGAAAGGTGTACCTAAAATGCAATCATTGATTTTGCCTAAGGAGTGTCAGTTACACATCATGATGGATACTTTTAAGTTAGGCCTTCAAGGATGACAAGAATTTCAATTGGCAGAAAATTAAGGAAAGGAAATTCCAGGTAAGAGGTACATGGTAGGGGGTGGAATCCCACCTTCTAGGTTAAAGAAGACACAAGGCCAAAAACCTAGTGACAAAAGACTTACTAATCAGTATAGTATAGCTACAGCACAGGGATAAATAATGGGGAAAATGAACTACAATTGGAAGATAAGTCATGGAAAGCTTACGTGCCACATAGAAGTTTGTAGTTGATTCTGAAGGCAGCAAATGAAGAGACATTTTGGTACATTCAAGGTGGTTAAATGAGCTAGACTGTGCTTCAGCTAGAGTACTGTCAGCAGGATGATTAAACCAACAACCCAAGCAAGAAAGAATACCTTAAATTAGGAAACCCAACATGAAAATAGGAAAATACAAACTCATCAGAGAGAAATCAAGACAGTAAAATTAATAGAACCTGGTGACTGCACAGAGGAAAAGATCAATTATGGTACTGAGACTTCCAGCCAAAGTGATTAGAAAGTTAAAGTATTGGAAACTAAAATAAGGCACACAGTACAAGAGGTAAGTATTAGAAAAGAGACCCCAAAAAGTGGTTCTAGGCCTCTTGTGTGTAAGATGAAAGTGCCCGGAACAGGATAAGAAGACTAAGTAGTTAAAGACCAGATTGTGGATGCTTGGAAGCCTATCTAGGAGCATGGAGTTCATGTGGTAGGCATTAAGGAGTATCTGGTTATTATTGAAGAGTAAAATGACATGATGGTAATGATGTTTTGTTTAGGAAGACCACATCAAATGAACTGAATAGTTCAACAGTTTGAATGATAAGTTACACAATTACCATATCTGATACTAAAGTTAAGGATGCACATATCTTTATCACTGAACTTTTAGGTAATAAGCTAGTGTATAGGCAGATATGGTAACATACCTCCAACTAGTACAATATTCTCACTGATTCCACTGTATTCACCAAATCCAAGATTATTTGCAGCTACTACTCTAAATTGAAAAGTTCCTTTCAGGTTTTTGGACTTCCATGTACAAATGCTACTGCAGGACCCATTAAATGCCATCTTCCACCTTAAATTCTGGTTTTTTGAATCATTAGAAGTGCTCTCCCTGCAAAAGAAAGACTAAAATAGTGAACACAGAAACTAAACATGACAATATATGTGTTACTTCTCGTTGCTAAGATATCATTTTAACACAGAACTCCAGAGAGTTTCATCGTACACTTTACCCTGAACCTCATTTCTCCCACATGATATGGCCACAGAACACAGCATGGTTTACAAAGTCATCCTAGTTATAGATGAGCCAAGCAGCTCAGCCCTTCAAAAAGTTTTGAATAATCAGTGGATAGGAGAAAGATGGCAATCCTTTTCTTGCTGTTTAGAATGTATAAAATTTCTTCAGCACTTAAACACATACAACAGTTATTTAATAATTTTTAATAGGAAAGTTTCCATTTTTCTTAATTTTTAGTCTCTTATGGTATTGGTAAATCACTTATGCCATATCTGGATAAAATACACAATATAAATTAATAAGGAAGGTGTGACAGTTCAGTCACCAAAGTCGTTATAGATGAGATTCCAAGGTTCCTTGCTTCCTTTTGTATTAGTCTACACTCTACCCCAAAGCCGATCCACATTGAAACACAAAAAGAGCACAAGTTCTGGGTTCAAAAGATGAAACTAGAATGGCTAAATGAAATTGACTGAAGGCAAGCTCAAGATCTTACATCTTCTCTGACAATTAAGAAAATTTCAGATGCTAACAGTTTTAGGATGTGATACCAAGCCACTTGATCTTAGGGATATGTATTAGAAACTATTTCTGCTCCTGATAATTGAGTGGTTCTGAAAGAGCAACAAGATGTGGAGGGCTGAGCCTCAGGAAAGGCAGGGAATGGACAAAAACATCAAGAGCATCAGGGCAGTGGAGTTGGTCACAACTGTTTACAGGAACAGGGTGTCCCCAGGACCATCCTGAATAAAGTATTATGACAAAGTGCTTTCATACATTTAGTGAAGCCTCTTGTTAAGCACTGGCAAAGTTATTCTTTAAACAACGTTGAGCCAAAAGAAAAAAAGTCCCTAGAAATTTTGATAAGTGGTGAAAACAAAGTTCTAAAACAGAAAACGAACAAGGATTTAAACATGGCCTATGTACTGGATTGAATAATGTTTCCCCAAAATTCACATTCATCTGTAACCTATGAATTTGATGTTTGGAAAAAAGGGTCTTCATAGATGTAATTAAGTCAAGATGAGATCATACTGAATTAGGTCAAACCCTTATTCAATGACTGGTGCCCTTAGGAGAAGAGGGAAATTTGGATACAGACATACACAGAGAGAGAGAGCATCGTGTGATGAAGGAGTCAGAGACTCCTTGTGATGTATCTACAAGCCAAGTAACACCAAGGATTTCTGCCAACTACAAGAAGCAAAGAGACAGGGAGGAGTTTTTCTAGAGCCTTCAGAGGGAGCATGTTCCTGCTCATGTCTTGATTCCAGACTTCCATACTCCAGAATTATAACAGTAAATTTTTGGTTATGTTAAGCCAATTAGTTGGTGTTACTTTGTTATATAGTAGTCCTGGCAGTCCTAGGAAACTAAAACCCTGTTCAGCTCCCAAGTTCACACACTTCACACAACCACCGTACCATCAGCAAGCACACAGTCTAACTAGAGTGTCCTGACTAAAAAGCTATCTTGAAGATACTGAAGGTACAATTCATCCTGCCGTCCATGTATTCATAATGGAGATCTGGGACAAGAAGTACACCAAGTATTCAGATGAAATCATGCACTAAAGGTGTTGCTGAGGGTGAAGGAGCCCTAATTAGGAAGGGCTGTTGTAGCTAGCTGGAAGCCATAAGTTCCACCTGATATGTATGTGACGCACCTGTAGGCACCCGCAAACCTGAAGGTATATAACCGGGTGAAAGCGGTCCGAGTTAGGAGAACGGAGAATTCAGTCAGCCGGGCAGTCACTCGGTCGGTCAGAAGAATCAGAGCGGCCAGAACGTAGGCAGAGCAGTTACAGAAGAGAAACCAGATAGAAGACAGAAGAGAAACCAGATAGAAGAAGTAATGACTGGTCAGAGTTAGGCCAAGGCTCCTGAGGAAGACAGAAGACAGAAGACAGAAGAAAGAAGGAAGAAAGAAGAGAGAAGAAAGAAGCTCTAAGAAGCTAAGCTCTAGCTCTATCTTTCTTTCTAAGACTCTAAGCTAAGAAGACAAGAAGAAAAGCTCGCTTTAATCTTTCTCTCTAAAAATCTTTCTTTCCCTCTCTAAGCTCTCTCTAAGAAAGTAGAAGTAAAAGTAGTAAAAGCTTAACTCTGCCTCCGAGAGTTTTTCCTCCCGGGTTACGGTACCAGGCAGCTTACAAATGGTGGCCGTACGGGGCTCGGCTGGCAGAGAAGAAAAGCTAAGAAATAAGAACAAGAAGCTAAGACAGTGAGGAGAGCGAAGAAAAAGCATAGCCTCAGACTCAGTTGAGACCAGCAAAAAGAGTAGTAAACAAGAGAGCATAGCCTCTGACTCAGTTGAGGCCAGTTAAGAATTAAGCTGAAGCAGAGTAGCCAGCGAAAAGCCGAAGCGAGCCGGCCAAAAGCCGAAGCAGAGTAGCCGGCCAAAAGCCATAAAAAATATAGAGAAAAAGCCTTGAGCTTTAGTATAAAGAAAAAAGCCATGAGCTTAAAAGAAAATAGAGATAAAGAAAAAAGCCATGAGCTTAAAAGAAAATAGAGAATTAAATAGCATGGTAAAAACCATGCAGAAAAAAAGCCATTGAGCTTTGGCAAGAAAGCCATAAAGAAAAATAAAGAAGAAGTACAAAAAAAAAAAAAAAAAAAAAAAAGTCAAAGCCGCTTATGCAGTTGTGCTTAACAAAGTGCGTTAGTTGCTCCTCAGCAGTAGGCTTCCTTAAAGCCGCAGCACCTTCTCAAAAAGGGCTCAAATATCCACCCTTTCAAAAATAAAAGGTGAAAAGACAATAAAATAAAATAGAGAAAATAGAATTAAAGCACCTTTTTAAACTAAAGGGAAGGAATATGAAGGAGCCCTAATTAGGAAGGGCTGTTGTAGCTAGCTGGAAGCCATAAGTTCCACCTGATATGTATGTGACGCACCTGTAGGCACCCGCAAACCTGAAGGTATATAACCGGGTGAAAGCGGTCCGAGTTAGGAGAACGGAGAATTCAGTCAGCCGGGCAGTCACTCGGTCGGTCAGAAGAATCAGAGCGGCCAGAACGTAGGCAGAGCAGTTACAGAAGAGAAACCAGATAGAAGACAGAAGAGAAACCAGATAGAAGAAGTAATGACTGGTCAGAGTTAGGCCGAGGATCCTGAGGAAGACAGAAGACAGAAGACAGAAGAAAGAAGGAAGAAAGAAGAGAGAAGAAAGAAGCTCTAATCTTTCTCTAAGCTAAGCTCTCTCGCTTTAATCTTTCTCTCTAAAAATCTTTCTTTCCCCCTCTAAGCTCTAAGAAAGTAGAAGTAAAAGTAGTAAAAGCTAAAAAAAAAAAAAAAAAAAAAGGTAGATAGATATAGATCCAAATAACAAATAACGTTAATTCATTTAAGCTTAGAATATTCTAATTTGATAATCAATAGATAGATAGATAAATAGATATTTATATAAGTTCAGAATATTTTAATTAGATAATCAATTATAATGACAATCAATTTTGATTTATAGTTGTCTCCGGGACTTCTCTTCAGCTGTGAATATGTTTAATGTTGTATAACTTGATATTTTGGTGTTCCGACAGAGGATCATTTATTTGTTATTAACTTCATTTGTTTAATAGCTGATTAATTTGAATTATTTCAACAGGTATAGGATTGCTGTGTATATAGAGACTCGAGGATTCCAGCTAACAAATTATTTTTCCAAAATGCCTTTAGCTTTTCTTTATCTTTAATGCAGTAAACACCCTCAGTTTCTCTTTGATTATTTCTGAATGTGATATTTTGCCAGCTTATGTTTGTGGGAGCTTAAGCAGCAATGTGTGTGAGCAGAGATCAACTTTTATTTTCTACTCTAATAATTCTTTTTTTAGTTTGACAGCTCACCTTTTGATCTCAGTGCTGGAATAGCACTGCCTTTCCCTTAATAATGGATGCTTGAGTTTTTAGGTAGCGGGCCCTGAAGATTTGCCGGTGGAAATGTCTAGACATAAAAAAGACGGCTGCTGCTACAACTGCAGGGACCGTGGTCGCTGCAAGCATCCCTGCTGCTCAAGCATCAACAACCTAACCAGCAGTGTGGCCTCTGCTCTGCATGCATGGGGCCTCCTGAATCTATGTGTTATAACTTATGGACATTTTGATTTTCCATTATTTTGGGACATTACGGGACAATGCCTTGCGGGTATTTGTCTAAGAGAACTCAGTGCGTTACTTGATGAAACTAAGGGCAGCTGATTCGCTTAAAGAACTTGATACGATATGGAAACTTGGCTCGTCAGCAGTAGGCTTACCGCCTTAAAGCCGCAGCATCTCCTAAAAATTGGACGGCTGTTAGTCAACACACAGTCGATCCTGAAGGGCTCTATTGGATGGCTGGTTAGCCTATGACGGGTAAGATCCCCAGAAGGGGACAACCTAAGACACGGCACAGTCGCATGGGACAGTCTAATGTGGCCGGCATGTCAACCTAAGCCAGGAGTCAGGACAGCCTAGACTCCCATGACGGTTGCACATGGACGTCCTAGAACATCCCCTCTTTTAAAACTAAAAGGGGGAAATGAAGGAGCCTATAATCAAGGAGATAGCTAAAGATTGCGGTTAGCTGAGAGCCATAAAAGATGTTCTAGTTTCCACCTGATATTAATACATTATTCAAAGAATCTTTGTATGCCCGTGAACACTGCGTGACGCACCTGTAAGCTTGAGCTGTAAGCACGTGTCCTTGTTAAAGCTATATGTATATAACTGGGTGAGGTTCGTTAGTGTGTGTGGGGAAGAAGAAGGTGGTGGTTGGAGTTAGAGCATTTGGAGTGATTGTTGGAGCTGGAGAGAGAAGAAGAATAAAAGACCTTTTTCATTTTCATCCTGCCTCCGAATTTTCCTGTGGCGTTCGCTGCTCCAAGCGACTTCCGCTTCAGGCAGCGACAGAGGGGACCATAGTAAAGAGGTCCTAGCAAGAACCACAGTGTGACCTGGTTGATGAACGTACAGTTACAGGCCAGTGTGATAATTCTGCAGGTCAGAATGTACTTCACTGTGCATGGAAAATAGTAGCAGAAATTTCACAGAGGTTTCAATTAGAAATACAGCCAAGAAAATTCTCTAACAAGAGCAGGAAAACTTTTTAAAGTTATGAGAATGCCAGAGCAAGATGAAACAAAAATAGATCTAAAGCTCGAGTCGCCAGAACTATAATTATGGAAGTGACTTTCGTCCTTGGAGCTTCTTAAAAGATGGTTTCATAGTCCCGTGAGGGGAGTGTCTTTGGAATTTGGAATTCTCCCTTCAAGTTGGCATGAAATTCGTCCTGCTGAGCCAGTTAGGGTTCGCTGAGCTCCTGGTACTGGCTAGGTCTGAGGTTTCATGTGCACATCAGCTGCTGGTTTTCATGGACAGCACATTTACAGTCCCTGGGAGCACACTATAAACTGTCATCTTCACAATGGATAAGAAGCCTGGGTGACCCATATGCCACAGACCATTTCAGTCCCTCCTCTAATTTCATATCCTGAAAAATACCTAACTCTTGGACAGTTCTCATTAGAGAGTGTTCAATCTTGCCAAAACAAATTATCAGGAATTTACATACCTACCATCATCTAATAACAAACATCAGCTTAGTTTCTTACACAGAATAGATATTAAGTAAATATCAGTTGCCTGAGCCTATGATTGAATGATTTCTCTAAGGACTTAATGAGCAGTTTTAGATTTCTGAGAATGATGGGATAGGCCTTATAATTAGAATGCTATGGGTGACCTCTAGGAATTGAGCAAAGAACATAATAGTGCACCCAAGGTCCTTAAACTGAAGATCTTTTGCGTTTGTATATAAATATAATTTCACAAATATTATTACTTTTGGTCACCTAATCGTTAACTGCTTAGCTCTTTGTAGTTTATAAAGCACTTTCGCAAACAGACATACCTGATCTCAAGGATATAGTACATAAGTCTACTTCCATTATCTTCAGCTTTTTCCCACTGTATTGAATCTTTACTTCCCTCTAATAATTTGGGAATGCCTGGTTTACTTGGGACTCCAGCTTTGGGGGGAAAAAAAAGTATTGATTAATACGTTAGAAGAATAAACTAGTCCACATTGATATCTTTCTATAAAATATACTGAGGGAAAATAAACACATTTAGGAAATATTCAGAAGTATTCTGATGTAAGTAGATTTTTTAAATGAGTATCAGAAGTATTATTAGTGATGGATTAAATGGATTAGTCATAGTATTAACAGTGTATCCCTGCTTGACACAAAATAAGTGATAAATGCAAATAAAGAGAACTACTATAAGTTTTGGAGCATTTCCCCTCTACTCTCATAGTGGTCAATCATGGTATATCTTTTTAAATGCTAAATTAATTTAATAGACTTTTTGGATTTTGTTCTCTTTTTTTTAGCATCTGGAATATAGAATTTGTTTAATAAGTATTTGTTGAACACTTAGTTACCCTTTTTTTCTTGATTTAGTTCTTCCTGAAAGATATCATAGTTGGACAGGAAATCAGAATGCTAAAAGGAGAAATAATTGTGCTCTGCTCAGGATCTTACAAGACCAGGGCAGTATTATCTTGTTACTGCCTTTAAAAATTCCTGACTTTCCAATTTCTTCACTTAGGCTCTAGCAGTAGTAATATACTCCTTCTGAAGCAAAGACTTGAGCCTCTAGGATTGGTGAATAAGAGATGTGAAAAGATTTGAGACCTTGTAGGCTTTTTTTTTTTTTTTTTTTTTTTGTACCTGGGATTGAACCCAGGGGTGCTAAATCACTGAGCCACTCCCAAGCCCTTTTTTTTTTTTTAATATTTATTTATTTACTTTAGTTGTACACAATGCAATGCATTTATGTTTACGTGGTGCTGAGGATCGAACCCGGGCCGCGCACGTGCGAGGCGAGCGCTCTGCCGCTGAGCCACAACCTCAGCCCTCCCAAGCCCTTTTTAATATTTTTATTAGAAACAGGGCCTCACTGAGTTGTTTATGGCCTCGCTAATTTGCTGAAGCTGGGTTTGAACTTGTGATCCTCCTGCTTCAGCCTCCTGAGCCACTGGGATTACAGGTGTGCAGCACCACTCCCAGCTCTTTGTAGGCTTTCTGAGTGCCAAGTGAGTTAATACTCACCTTTTGTCTTGAAGTTCTCTGGAAGTGAGGTGCTGTTTTCTCCTGTCATATAAACCACCACTACCCGGACATCATAAGAAGTATGAGGTTGCAGATCTGTGATGTTACAGACATAAGCAGGACCTTTGCTGCATGAAGCTTCGACATGGTAAAACTCATTGTATCTCCACTAGAAAAAGAAGTCTCAACTAACATTTCTGTTTCTTTTTTTTTTTTTTTTAATATTTATCTATTTACTTTAGTTGTACACAATGCAATGCATTTTATGTTTACGTGGTGCTGAGGATCGAACCCAGGCCGCGCACGTGCAAGGCGAGTGCTCTGCCGCTGAGCCACAACCCCAGCCCACATTTCTGTTTCTTTAAGAAAATCTTCTTAAACATAAAAACTTATAGGCCCCGTGGCAAGTGATTAGAACTCGAAGTTTACTTTCTACTAAAGAATGAGAGCTTCTTTATGAATGTTTGATCCCAAACAAAATGTTTGATCTATTTTGTTTCTCATGACAAGCTCTAAATGACCTGAATGACAATTCTTAGATAAAGCCAAAGTGGGACATGTAAACCTAACTATATATCATAGGAAACATTCTGAGCTGAGAGTTTCCCTTATCTCTAAAAGTAGACACCTAAATTAAATCATATGGCTGAGAGTGCAAATTCACAACTGAGGAGTAATGATAGAACAAAACAATGATAACTTCAATCCTAGTGATTAGTTCATTTCAAAATGATAAATTTTACTTATTTCAATTCTTTGAAGATGTCCATAGTGACTTACAAATTAAAACATTTAGGGTTTTCCCTTCTACCACCTTCTTCAAAAATGGGACCAGCATCCTTTATATTTATACATAGGAAGTGTAAATCTTTACAAAAAGGAAAGTCCTTCCCACCCTCAGGCAGCTAATAAGTAGCAAGGTTAAAAGTTAAATATAGGAAATGTTGCTTTCATACTGCTTTAGATACCAGTCTCTAATTAAAGCTATCTGAATCTTATTTCTCTATGATATTCCTTTTTTAAAAGCTGTATATTTGGATCTTTAAAGGCATTATTTGAAAATGGTGATTTATTTCAGTTGTACAAATAGGGGACCAAGGATGTGGCATATTGTCAAGGGTTCTTGGTGTATTTTTCCTAGTAGAGTTTCCTAAGAAGATCAGTTTCCATAAATAAACTTTACTTTGCATCTCCTTTTTCATTTAGTACTCACAAGGTCACATCATTTCATTAGATGGACATTTCACATTAGTTTTCTATTAAATTAGTAATGTTCTCTATTGCACCTTGAGAAGTAGACCATCATGTTACAAAAAAAAAAAAAAAAAAAAAAAAAAAAGGGGGGGGGGAAGGAAACAGAATGAGAAGTGAGAAATGCTGATATTAAGGACACTGCCTGCCCAAAATTCCTAAATGTATGAATGCCTAATGAAATAGATACATTGAATATACACATTCTGAACTGAATGTGTATGTATGTGTGTAAGAAAGAGAGAGATTAAGAGAGAAATTCTTAGCTAAAAAATATTAAGAGTTTTTTGGTCCTGCCTCCTGAATGATCTGGTGTGGAAATAACTACACTAGATGATCCAACATTCCACACCATCCAGAAATTCTCAGAGCTCCTGAAACATAGGGGAGATTCTTGCCTGAGGGCATTTTCTGGAAAATGTCAGTGTGTTGGCATCACTATAGCACCGAATGCTATGGGCAGGCCATCAAGTCTGAGAGGTGCTGTCGACTCCCCCAGAAAGTCACAAGGGAATCAGGACTTTCCACTTGTCAATAAACCAGCAAGTACAGGAATGAAGGCTACCCCAAAGAGATTTTCAAGTTATTTGGGCAGTATTTAGGAGGTTGTGGGATATGATATCTCCAAGACTGGCACGCACTTCAGAATATTTTTGGTTCTGGTAGACATTTGCCTGTACTGCTGAGAAAAACATTTTTAATGGGTTTTCATGAAAAAAAATTATCAAATTAGAAGGACTTGTTCCTCCCTAATCTTAGTTGAAGGTGTTCTTTCTTCTTCTGCACACTTGTGATTTTTTCTTATATCTCAATTCGATTTTTAAAAGAATAAAATCTATATAATTCAAGATCTAGGTAAAAACTTGACCTTGTGTTCTTAATTGCTCCATTTTTCAGACAAAAAAAAATGTGCCAGAAAAGATAAAGGCAAGGTTTATCATGTTCTTCCTCTTTCTTTTGTAAAACAAAATTATTAATTATGAAGACATCCATCCCTCTCACCACTCACCCCTCAGAGTTTCAGTATTCTGAGATCATTCCTAGATGTCCTGTCATTATGAGGAAGGTTCAAGTTGCTCAAAAAAGATAAGAGCTTTCTGACTAGAGGTAACTCATCAGCCCTCTCAGAACCACTGTGCTCATCCATTAATGCTTCACTAGAGATGCTCATATGTGTAAAAGTGACTGTATCCTGCATTTCCAGCTTCATGATTTTCTAAATGGTTTACAAGGAATCTGTTGAGAAAGTGTAAAAACAGGAAATATAAAAAGAAAAGCATTGCTTGATTCTTGGTTTTATTTCTTGAGCTTTAGGAGTCTTATTAAGAAAGTCGCTGCCTACAACAATATGCTGGAGTCAAAACCCTATGTTTTCTTCTAGCAGTTGTAGTATTCTAGGCCTTTGACGTACTTTGAGTTTTGTGCAAGGTAAGAAACAGGATCTAGATTCATTTTTGTACATATGAATATCCAGTTTTCCCAGCACTATAGTATTTGTTTAAATACTTTTTGCATTTTTATTTTTATTTTTATTTTTATAAATATAAAACATAAAGTATAAACATATACTTTTTATATTTATTTTATACTATCTGTTTAAAATACTATAATATTTATTTAAAAAGCTATCTTTTTTCTAACATATGTTTCTGGTAACTTTTTCAAGGATCAGATGACTGTATCTATGTAGACTAGTCTGTGTGTCTTCCATTCCATTGGTCTTCATGTCTGTTTACATGCCAATACAATGCTGTTATTGTTACTGTAGCTCTGTAGTATAATTTGAGATCAGGTATTATATGATGTCACCAACATCACTCTTATTGCTCAGTATTGTGTTATCTATTCTGAATCTTTAATTCTTTCATATGAATTTAAGGACGTTTTTTTCTAGTCCAGTGAAGAATTTCATTGGTATTTTATGGGGAAATAAGATCAAGAATCAATAAGTGGAACAGCTTCAAATTAAAAAGCTTCTGCACAGCAAAGAAAACAATTAAACCTACAGAAAATGAGAAAAATTTTGCCAGCTACTCTTCTGACAAGGGATTAATATCCAGAATATATAAAGAACTATAGGAACTTAATACAAAAAAAAAAAAAACCCGATTTAAAAAAATGGGCAGATGAACTAAGCAGATATTTCTCAAAGAAAGAAATACAAATGACCAACAAGTATATGCAAAAATGTTCAAAAATGTTCTTGGCGATCAGAGAAATGTAAATCAAAACTACATTGAGATTTTCTCCCAATTAGAATGGCAATCATCAATAATATGGAAAAAAATAGTTGCTGTCGAGAACATGAGCAAAAATGTAGTTCAGTGCAGTGGCACACTTCTATAATCCCAGAGGCTTGGGAAGCTGAGGCAGGAGGATCTCAAGTTCAAAGCCAGCCTCAGCAAGAGTGAGGCACTAAGCAACTCAGTGAGACCCTGTCTCTAAATAAAATACAAAATTGGGCTGGTAATATAACTCAGTGGCAGAGTGTCCCTGAGTTCAATCCCCAGTATCCCACCCCCAAATGTCAGAACATGGGCAAAAAGGTAAACTTATACATTGTGGAACTGCAAATTGGTACAACCACTTTGGAAAGTGGTATGGAGATTTCTCAAAAGAGAAGGAATGGAACTACCATACAACCCAGCTATTCCATTCTTTGATATTTATTCAAAGGAACTAAAATCAGCATAATGTAATAGGATGTGCATACCAGTGTTTATAGCAGCACACTTCATAATCTCCAAGTTATGGAACCAGTCTAGGTGGCCGTAAACAGACAAATGGATAAACAAAATGTGGTATATATACACAATGGAGTTTTACTCAGTTATAAGGAAGAATGAAATTGTCATTTTCTGGTAAATGGATGGAACTGGAAAACATCATGCTAAGTAAAGTAAGACTGACTCAGAAAGTCAAGAGTTGAAATTTTTTCCTCCAATGCAAAAGTTAGAGACAGAGAAAAAAAGAATTTTTTAAAATGTAGGTAAGGATCTCATGAAAATTGAAGGAAAACCAATAGTGTAGAGAAAGAAGATCAAGCAGAAGGGAAGAGGGGAGGGCATGGGAAGGACTGGAAAGCAGAATCTACCAAATTAGGTTATGTCCATGTACAAATTGCCAGGACAAGTCCCACATATATAGATAATCGTAATGCACTAATTAAGATAATAATAATAACAATAGAAGGAAGGTCAGTAGACTAGAGCAAGTGGATCAAGGAGAGGGAGGGAGGAAGGGAGAGAAAGGGAAGGTACTGGGGAAAGAGATTGAGCAAATTTTGTGTATGTATGAATATGGCATAATGAATCTCACTATCATATGTAATTATAATGTGCCAATACAATTTTTTTTTTAAATGTATTGCCTGGAAGTCATAAAGACTAGACCAAAAAGGTCTTTGTCTGCTGTCCTTCTCCCCAGATTTGAGTGAGATGGGTGACTTAATGACTAATAGTTCTAAGGACATTACCCAGCAGGACTGCTATAGGGATGAGTTAGCCCTGAGGCACTTCTATACCTGGCTGGTGATATCTGGCTTAGCATGGCATATATCTGTGTCTCCATGTTCTCATCAGTAAAATGAGAACCTAGAGCACCATTATCTCCAAAGTCCTTCTGGATTTCATTTGTTTAAACTAGAAAATGAACTTTACATCCCTCCCCTTGACTTTAGACTGAACTGCATTAAGCTTACTCAAAGAGATATCCAAAAAAGGGTGGTCCTCCAATTTCTCCAACCTTACTGCATTTCAATTCAAACATGTTCAATGGAAACACGTTCAATGTAAAAAATCCTATTAAACTATGGCCTTTGGTTTTGTCAACTTAATGTTCAGTGTTGTTCCATATTTTCATAGTTTTGTCAAAAAAGTATAAGATCATAAAATATTTTTATATAGTAAATTTTAAAAACATCCTCAACTTGATTTTTAAAGAACTAGTGAGGTAATGACTATACTGATTTTCTTTTAAGCTACAATTGAACAGAATATTCTTAACCAATCTTTACAAATGTGCATGCATATATAGTCATATATATATATAAACACAGTGAAAAAGAAAAGTAGCAATTTTAAAAACTGAATAATCAATTCTCAGTATATCTCTGTACATATCAATGTGAACCTTCCCTAGAAATGAATCAATCAGATTAATTGATGCTTTAAAATTCAGCAGGCGGTTTGGTATTGGTTAAAACATGAAGAGTTTGGATAAAGAACCATTTAAAGTTTATGAACTAACATCAAACTAGTTTGGAATAAACTGGATTTATATTTTACTTCTATCCTGTGTGGCAAAGCTCTCCAATGCTTTAAAGGACATTTCTACACAACATTTTGGGTTTTGATTTTTCTTTTCTTTCATTTTTAAAGAAAACACCAAATTGTTAAACCAGATAACCATGCTAATAACATCAAAACTAAGTAAAATATTATGAAATTAATAAAACTGTAATATGCACCATTTACATGGAACTTTTTAAGAGCAAATTACTTTCCCTAGGAATTCTTTCCATCAGAAATTAGTATGGATAATTTACTGCTTCGAAATACCAGACCGAATCAATGAATATTGTCAAATATGTTATCAATTTATACAGAATGCTCTGAACATATGAAAAATCCTTATGATTTATTTTACATTATAAAATTGTGAAGAAATAATATTTAAAGATATAAGCCATGACTATGCTAATGTGTTATGTTTTTTTGTTTTGGGGAGTTTTGTTTTTGTTTTTTTTGTTGTTGTTGTTTGTTTTGGTACCAGAGTTTGAACCCAGAGGAGCTTAACCACTGGGCTCTTTTTTATTTTAAGACAGGGTCTTTTTATTTTTATTATTTTTTGTTTTGAGACAGGATCTCACTAAATTGCTTAGAGACTCACTAAGTTGCTGAGGCTATGAACTTGTGATCCTCCTGTTTTAGCCTCCCAAGCTGCTAGGGCTACTCTTCTTTCAAGTTCCTATTTAACAAATATTCTTAACCAATCTTTACAAATTTACACACATACGCAGCCCTGTATTTATGCAAACATACACATAAATGTAGGATAGTGAAACTAACAAGTAGCATTTATAAAAATACAATCATCTATTCTCAATGTATTGTTATAAGATTTACATAAAGATTTAAAAGTCTACCTTCTGGAGTTCAAACCAAAATCTAATGAGGCTAACATCAGATGGAGCCTTCCAATCTAATTGCAAACTAGTGTTCTCTGGGACCAAGGCATAAGGTTTCTCTGGTGTGTCAAACATTTTGACAGTGACAGGATGACTTTCAGCACACCACATTTCCTCAGAATGGCAGGCCAGAACCTATTTATTGGGAGGAAAACAAAAAACAAAAAAAAAAAAAATAAAAAAAAAAATAAAAAAAAAAAAAAAAAAGAAAAAAGAGAAAAAAAAAAAAAAAAAAAAAAAAAAAAAAAAACAGCTGCTTAACCTTTTCAAAATTTTGTGCTGAAAAATGGCAATTAAAAGTGCCCCATAGGCTCTGTACCTTTAACACATACAGTTGTCCACCAGACAGTGTAGTAACAAGGAGTGCAAGCCTGGCATTTGGAAATTCACTTTGTCTTAGAGGAGTCTCAGGAATTAGGGCCAGATGTGAAATTGCCAGCTGATAGCGCACTGATCCTTCAGGTCCATTTGGCTTGTGAGATTCTCTCCAGGATATAAGGAGGCTGGTGTCTGACAGCACAGTTGTGTTAATGAGCCAAACTGCCTCTGGCACTGAAATAAATAGCAATGAAGGATAAGGGATGTTGCAACAGCATGGAAAGGTGCAAAGAAGTCTTGGTTGAGGATCATGTCATGGGAGCAAAATGACTAACAGTGTCCAGAAGGAAAGTCAGTCTATTACACAATGGTAAGCTAGCAGGCTGCCTGAAAGGCTCGTGCCTCTTTCTCCTTATGACTACATCTTTACCTGACTCCAGCTCAAGAATACGACCCTCTATGAATTACCCAATTTGGATGAGTTTTGTGAAAGTCATCAGAATATCTGAAAGAAATAATATCACCTCTTAGGACACTTTTTTGGATTATAGACTTTTTGTCTTTAAGATAGAGATTTGTGTGACTTTAAATCTCAGTGCAATACACATAGAGAAGAAGCCTTGGTTTTCCTGTCTCATGTGTACAGAGAGCTATGAATACATGAGAAGAGAGTGACACTGTGTGGTGGGACCAAAGAATGAGTTTCTTTGTGGAGCACTATTGATGTTTCACCTCCTAACTGCTTTCCATTTTGATGTGTTATCATCATCTTCAGTGGTTAAAATAAGGGTCAAGTCATCAAAACATTTTTCTACAAATTCATTTTTCCTTATTAAACATAAAAAGGCTCACATAATAATTATTGGTTAGCTTTTAGATACAGAAAAACATAAACATAACATCACATCACATGTATCACAAAATTTCACTCTAGAAACCCACACTAAGGTCACAACTCACCTACAGAAACTCACACTCACCTCCACTTTTAGTTTTTCCTGAAATGTTTTTTCCCAGAGGTAAATGTTCCAAAGGATCCGAATAATAATTCCTTACAGCTGTATGTATCATATATGTTGAAAAAGGTTGTAAACCTTCAATAAGAGCTATACTCTCCTGAGACTCCTGAAATTAATTGAAAAATCAATATCTGATTCTTATATTTTATATAAGCAAGTAGAAATTATTTTCACAAAGAGAAAAAGGTTGATTCATTTTTAATTCTGGATTGTTCATGATAATGCCACATCCCGATCTACAAAGATCTGAGTTAATATCTCCACAAATAAATGCCAAGTGATTGTCATTTTGTGAAACAACTCATTTCACATAGGAAACTATTTCATGTATTACATTAGAAATTCAGCAAGAGGAATACAAGTGAATACAGTACAATATGAAACTATATCATCTAATCATTCTTAGAAATAAATTTTAAAGCCGGGCGCGGTGGCGCACGCCTGTAATCCCAGCACTTGGGAGGCTGAGGCAGGAGGATCGCGAGTTCAAAGCCAGCCTCAGCAATTGCGAGGTGCTTAGCAACTCAGTGAGACCCTGTCTCTAAATAAAATACAAAAAAGGGCTGGGGATGTGGCCCAGTGGTCAAGTGCCCCTGAGTTCAATCCCTGGTACCAAAAAAAAAAAAAAAAAAAAAAAAAGAAAAAAAAAAGAAAGAAATTTAAAGAGGGTAAAAAGACATCCCTTAGACTAATGATTCTCAATTTTGGTTATGCTTTGGAATCATCTAAGAAATTTTTTTTTTTTTTTTTTTTTTTTTTTTTTTTTGTGGTACCGGGGATTGAACTCAGAGGCACTCGTCCACTGGGTCACATCTCCAGTCCTTTTTTGTATTTTATTTAGAAACAGGGTCTCACTGAGTTGCTAAGTGCCTCGCCATTGCTGAGGCTGGCTTTGAACTCGCGATCCTCCTGCCTCAGCCTCCCAAAGTGCTGGGATTACAGGCGTGCGCCACCGCGCCCGGCTAGGAATCATCTAAGAAATTTTAAGAAAATACTATGCTTGTGTTTCACCCACAGATATTCTGATAGAATTGTCTGAGGTAAAGCCAAGATTGAGAACACATCTTAATCAAAGTGAAGACAATAAGACCAGCTCTAATAATGGAAATATGTTCAAAGCCCAATTTTGGTCAGCCAAATGATTCAACCTCTTTCTGAAACAACTTTTAGAAATGTGTAAAAAAAAGATTAGGACACAAAACAAAAAAAGTAACAAAGAATCATGTATACTTCATGTCAAAGCAGATTGTTTTGAATGTCCAATAGAAGATGATCACTTTGACTTCCTGAACTGGTTAAATCAAGCCAAACACAAAGCAACATATTGGGTATGTATAATGTCATCACTAGAACTACTGAAACACTAATTCCAATGATGGGATAAATATTGCCTATCAATTCATTCATTCAAGAAATATTTACCAAATGTGCCTGCACAGTTCCAGCTCTTATGCAACTGCTAGGGATACAATGGTAATTTAAAAACAGAAATAGTTCCTTTAGAGCACTGCATTTCACAATATGTAGGAAATAACAGACATGAATATAATATACAAATTTATATTAGATAAATGCTATGGAAAAGAGGCATATATGGCAATATTCTTTCTGTCCAATTCATTTCTTACTCCTCAATCTTCAATCTGCTGTGTAGACCACAAAATCAATCTATCACTCTCTGTGGATGAGTAATCAGGGAGGGAGAAAAACCCATTTTTCAGGAAACTATTACTATGACAATCCCTCAACTGGCCAGAAATAATATACTTCCTAGTAACCTAGCTTACTCCCAGACAAAAAGACTAGAATACACTGTTTTGATGAACCATCAACTGTAAGAAGTTGCATATGGGAAATGCTTCACTATAGCTGATAGTTTTAAATTAAAAAAAAAAAAAGCCATCTTGTGAAAAGCCCAAAACTACTAGCTCTAATCTTACCAGCATTTTATACATCAGGTCAGAGCTGTTTTTCCTGCCATTAACTTCTGAATAGTAAACCAGGTATGTCGGTGTAGGGCTGGTGATGCCGTACCAAGTAAGATTTGTCTTGGCTGGAGGTAATCTGATTGTGAGACTGGTATTAGTGGCATTAAGTATAGTTGGTCCTGAAATATCTGAAGCTAGAGACAGAAATGCTTTATCTAAAATAAAAAGAAAATGAAGATGAGATGTATGTAGAAGAGGAACAGCAGATTTATTTAACATTAAGGGTAATATCAAAGGTTAGAAAGAAATTTGTAGAACATACATAACTTTTATTAGGAAGGATAAGCATGAAAATGCTTTGGAAACAATATTCTCTTTGAAGAAACAAAAAACGCTGCATCTCAATACTGTATGGCAGACACTGCTAGATTCTACCCAATATCCTCCTCCTCTTCTTGAAACTCACCCATCTGAAGTTGTTTAAGGTGGCATGCCCAACAGGAAAACTCAGTTTCTGAGTCTCAATAGCAGCCTGGGCAAGCCCATGGCACAGTCTAACCCACCAGATGTAAGATGAGCACCTGCTCTCTGGGTGGTCCAGAACAGCAGTTATCCCAGTGATAATAAAGAGTAAGCATGCTGTTACATGTCCTTGCCCTTTACTTTCTCCCTGACTGGGATGCAGACATGATACCTAGAGGGGCAACAGCTATTTTGTGAGAACTGACTAGAGAAATGTGTGGAAAGACAGAAGTCCAGAAGTCCAGGTGCTTGATAGCATTGTGGAGCTGCCTGAACACCACATACAACCAAACATGCTATACCCTGCATAACTCTGGGTAGCACCATTCACGGAGATATGCTCTTGACCAGTGCAGTGGCACAACTCTATTGCAAACTCAGTAGAAGTCTAAAAAAAATCATGTTTCCATAACTTGCAGCTGAATGCAACTTCTAATCCAGTCACTCTGATTAAGTAAGATGTAAAATGCCACCTTAAAATACAGTGTGATCATACAAAGACAATACAAATGCAAATAACTCTAAATAAGATTTTATATAAAAAGCCAACTATTTGGCACTTTGTAACTTGGCTCCTGGCCTCTGTTCTACCCCATATCTGATTATGCAAAGGCATTCTTCAACCCAATCACATTATAAATAGTATGGATCAGTGCTGGACTTCCACCCAGAGAGCTCTTCACACAGGCTATCTCCTCAGTTTGGAATGAACTTCCCCACCGAGGAAACTTTACTTTGGGCTCAGTTTCTGTATCATCTCTCCTGGGAAGCCCTGTCTGTGCCCCCATTCAGGTGAGAGCCCTCCCTTTTGTTCCCACCACACCCCTTATATTCTTCCACCATAGAACTAGCCACATTTGCTTTGTTTTGCTTTTCCTTTTGGTATTTTATTTCTTAACCACTAGAACGTGTTGTTTCTTGGACTAAAACTGTGTAATTTATCTTTGTTCCCCCAGGTCCCCAGGATGGTACTTAGCATATTTTAGGTACTTAATAAATGCTGTCAATATCTATGAATTTGTGTTATCAAAATATAAAATGCATCCTTTACATTCAACAAGAAAATTGGGGTGGGGAGTGTTTAAGTGCCAATGACTTGATCAAGCCTGATCCTTCACTTTCTAACTTTTTGAAGGATAGTTTAGCTATTCTGGAAATGGGTAATTATCTATTCTGTATATACTTATATATTGCTTTATCCCTGAATATTGTGAGGATTTTTAATAAATGGCAGTTATTATTATCTTCATTAGAAGCTATTAAAAACCAGAGGAACTAATGCTAGCCTGATCTGGAGATTCCAAATATGACTCCCAAAATGCAGAAAAGAGTATATAAAGTTAGAACTATTTCAAAAATTTCCAGGAATAGGGAATATGCAAAAAATCTGTAAACTTAACTTTGAGAACAATTGGAAGGTATGGGAATTCGAAGAAAGATAACTTTATAAAAGTTACAAAATGATCCATTATCCAATTCAACTAATATTTATTCAATAGTATTTATTCATTTGTGCTCGTTTCTGGTCTAAACTGGGAATGGTATACTCATGTGAGTGACCAGAGTAATAATCTGTTTCAAAGGTGATGGGTATTTTTGTTATTTTAAAATTTTTGTTTTAAAACATGGTGGTTATACTGAAGTGTTGTAAATGTCATTTGGGACCAAAAAACAAGTTATTCCCACCAGGTGCACTCCACCACTGAGCCACATCTCCAGCCCTATTTTGTATTTTATTTAGAGACAGGGTCTCACCGAGTTGTTAAGCACCTCGCCATTGCTGAGGCTGATTTTGAACTTGAGATCCTCCTGCCTCAGCATCTGGAGTTGCTGGGATTACAGGCATGCACCATCACGCCACGCTCTTCTACTTTTTTTTTTTTTTTAAAGAATATTTATTTATTTTAGTTGTACACAATGCCTTTATTCTTATGTGGTGCTGAGGATCGAACCTGGGCCGCACATGTGCTAGGCAAGTGCTCTACTGCTGAGCCACAATCCCAGCCCCTCTACTTTTTTAATCCCATACTTTAAAAAATTTTTTTAAATTTGTTTTAGTTATACATGACAATAGAGCCCATACATTTTGAAGATATGAAATGCCTCAGGCTCAAAAGGAGCAAAGGAACTGGTAATTGCTTAAAATTTCCAGCAGATGGAGATAAAGTACCCTTAATATTGTACCAGGAAAGTAGCAAGACAAAGTTGATGCTTTATTTTTTTCAAAGAAAATAATAAAGCATTATATTAATCATATTTTAATGAGTCCTGGTAATAAAAATTCATGATACATTTAGGACTGTTTAAGTATATGTGTGTGGCGTGTGTTATTCAACTTCAAACAGATATAATGTGTACTTTTTAAAATTGACTTTATTATTTAGTGCAGTTTTAGGTTCACTGTATGATTGAGAGGAAAGTACAAAGATTTCCCAGTATACGTCCCCACACATGCACAGCCTCCCCCATTAGAGATACCATGGACAGACAGTAGTTTTACTTCCCTAAAAATCCTCTGTACTGTCTATCTCTTCCTCCCCTGGCCCCTAGCAAGCAATAATATTATTACTGTTGCTATAGGTTTTACTTTTCCTGAATGTCATATAGTTGTAATCATACAGTATGCAGCTCTCCAAATTGATTTCTTTCATTTCTATATATACAGCTTTTCTTCATGTCTTTTCATAACTTCATAGTTCATTTTTTTTTAGCTTTAAATATTTTACCTTAAGGTCTGTGATCTATTCTGAGTTAATTTTTGAGAAGGGTATAAGATCTGTGTCCACAGTCATCTTTCTGTTTGTGAAAATCCCGTTGTTTAAAAAACCATCAGTTCTCCACTGTATTGCTTCTGCCTCTTGTCAAAGATCACTTGATTGTATTTCTGTGTGTCTATTATCTGGGTTCTCTGTTCTATTCTTTTGATCTATTTGTCTATTCTTGTACCAATACCACACTGTCTTGATTACTATAGCTTTATAAAAAGACTTGAAGTTGAGTAGTGTCAGTCTTTCAGCTATGTTCTTCCCCTTCAATATTGTTGGCTAGTCTAGGTCTTTTATCATACCATATAAATTTTAGAATCAGTTTATCAATATCCACAAAATAAATGGGCAGAATTTTAATGGGATTGCATTGAATCTATGGGCCAAATTGGAAGATGTGACACCTTGACAATATTTAGTCTTGCCATCCATGAATAAGGAATATCTCTATATTTATTTAATCCTCCTTTTACTACTTTTATCAGAGTTTAATAGTTTTCTTCATGCATCTCTTATACATATTTGGGGGTATGTTAATGTAAGTAATATTGCTTTTAATTTCAAATTTCACTTGTTTGCTGCTGAGAAAAACAAAACTTTTGTATTTTCATCTTATGTTCTGCAAACTTCATAAAATCACATATTAATTAATGGAGCTTTTTTACCAAATGTTTCAGATTTTCTGCATAGGTAATGTTGTCAGTATTATCTTTTCCTCCCTAATAAGTTTGCTTTTTATTTCATTTTCTGGTTTTATTGCACACTGGGTTGAAAAGAAGGGGCAAGAGGGAACATCCATGTCTTGTTCCAGATCTTAGTGGAAAAGCTTCTAATTTCCCACATTAAGTACAATGTTAGTTGCAAGTTTTTGTAGATAGATAGACAGATAGATAGATAGATACTCTTCCTCAAGTAAAGAAAGAAAGTTCCCCCTCTATTCTTGGTTTACTAAGAGTTTTTAATCAGGAATTAGTGTTGGATTTTTCCAAGAGGCTTTTTCTACAATTATTAATGTTATTATGTGATTTTTCTTCTTAAGCCTGATGATGTGGTAGATTGCATTAATTGATTTTCAAATGTCAGACTTGCATATATTGGATAAATCCTATTTTATCATATCATATGATTGTTTTTATATATCATTAGATTTAATTTGCTAACACTTTGTTGAGGATTTTTCATTAATATTCAAGAGATATTTATCTGAAGCTTTCTTTTGTCTGTTAGTGTGAGGGTAATGCTGACATTATATAATAAACTCATTCTATAACATACATGAAAGTATTCTCATTTTTATCTTTTGAAATAAATAGTGGGGAATGGTATAACTTCTTTCTTTTTTATTTTTTTATTTTATTTTTTTTTAATTCTTTCTTAAATGTTTGGTAGAATTCACTATTGAAAATACCTGGGTCTGGTGCTTCTGATTTCAGTTATTATTGATTCAACCTCTTTAAGAGATATAAGCCTATTCCAATTGTCTGTTTCTTCCTGTGTGAGTTTCAGCAAATTGTGTCTTCAAAGGAATTGGTCAATTTCATCTAGGTTATCAAATTTGTGGGCATAGTCCTGCATAATATTCTTTGGTTATCCTTTTAGCATTAATGGGATCTACAGTAATGTTCCCTCCCTCCTTTATTTCTGAGATTAGTAATTTGGGTCCTCTCTTTTTCTTAGCCTGGCTAGAGGTTTATCAATTATTTTATCTTTCTGAAAAAATCAACTTTTGATTTAATGGATTTCTTGTATTTATTTCTTGTTTTCTGCTCTAATTCTTTTCATTTTGTTTCTCTGTTTAGATTATATTTTTTCTTCTTAGTTTCTTAAGTTGGAAAGCTATTGTTTTTTCAAACTCTTTTCTTCTCTAATACAGGCTTTTGAGCCTACATATTTTCTGCTAAGCACTGCTTTTTCCTGATTCTCACAAATTTTGTGTAAGTTGTGTTTTTATTTTCATTTAGTTGAAAATATTTCAGCATTTCCCTTGAGATTTCTTCTTTGACGTGTATGTTATTTAGAAATGCATTTTTTTAATCTCCAACCATTTTGAAATTTTCCACTATCACTCTGTTATTGATTTCTAGTTTAATTCCCTCATAGTGGGAGAATAGACATTGTATGATTTCTGTTCTTTTAAATTTGTCAAAGTATGTTTTATAACTCAGAATGTGTTTGATCTTGATGAATGTTGTACGTGAGTTTGAGAAGAATGTATATTCAGCTGAACTCGGTGGCGCACACCTGTAATCCCAGCACTTGGGCGGCTGAGGAAGGAGGATCGCGAGTTCAAAGCCAGCCTCAGCAATGGCGAGGCACTTAGGAACTCAGTGAGACCCTGTCTCTAATAAAATACAAAAAAGGGCTGGGGATGTGGCCCAGTGGTCGAGTGACCCTGAGTTCAACCCCCAGTATCAAAAAAAAGAATGTATATTCTGCTGTTATTGAATGTAGTCAATAAATGTGCATTATATCCAATTAATTGATGGTGGTACTATATTTAAATCTATACTTGCTGATCTTCTTCCTGGATCCATTCATTTCTAAGAGATGGAAATTGATGTCTGCAACTATAATATTAGATTGTCTATCTTCCCTTGTGATTCTATCAGTTTTTTGTGCATGGATTTTTGACACATACACATTAAGGATTGTTATGTATTCTTAAGAAATTGACATATTCATCATTCATAATTCAAAAGTGTATTGGTTAATCTCCATATATTTATACAGTTTCTATAGTGTGTGTGTGTGTGTTGATTTCTAATTTCATTCCATTATGATCAGATAAGACATAGGGTATGACATCAACTTTTTTATATTTGTTGAGAGTGGCCTAAAATATGGTCTATTTGGAGAAGGTTCAAAGAGTAGCTGAAAAGAAAGTTTATTTGACTGTTTTGGGATGAAATATTCAGCCCAATTGATTTATAATTTTTTCTTTTATAGGTCTGAAGAGTCTTTACTGAGTTTATGTCTGGAAGACCTATCTATTGGTGAGAGAAGTGTGCTGAAATCACCCAGGACTATTTTACTGGGGTCTATCTGAGTCTTTAATACAAATAGTGTATGTTTTATATAATCAGATGTACCAAAGTTTGGGGAATAAATATTTACTATATTTATGTCTTCTAGTTGGATTGTTCTACCAATATGAAGTGATCTTTTTTTCTCTTCTAATTAATTTTGGCTTGAAGTATGCTTTGTCAGATATGAGAGTAACTACTCCTGCTTGTTTTGGGGCTCTAGTCACATGCTATGTCAATTTCCATTTTTTCACTTTCAGCCTGTGGCTCTCTGCCTATGAGTGCTGCAAACAACATATAGTGAGATATTCATTTTTAAATCCATTCTGCCATCCTGTCTTTTAATTGGAGAGGTAAGACCATTTATATTCAAGGGTATAGAGAAATATATATTAATTTCTGTCATTTTGATTTATTTCTAATGTTTAAATTGGTCCTGTTTCTCATTTGCCCAGCTACCCATCAAATGAGATATGTTCATTTGTGAGTTCTGGGGGTTTGTTTGTTTGTTTGTTTGTTTGTTTTGTTGTTGTTTTTCCTTCTGATCAAAGTATTCACATATTTTCTGTAGTGTTGGTTAGGAGTCATACATTCTTTTAGTTTCTGTTTATCTTGGAAGGTTTTTATTCCATCTTTGATTTTGAAGGACAGCTTTGCTTGATATAACAATTTTGGGTTCTTTTGGGGCTTGGAACACATTATTCCTATCCTCCTAGATTTTAGAATTTGTGCTGAGAAGTCAAAAGTGATTTTGAGGGATGGGGATATAGCTCAGGTGGTAGAGTGCTTGCTTCACATGCACAAGGCCCTGGGTTCAATACCCAGCACCACAAAAAAAAAGAAAAAAAAAGTGATTTTGATTGACCTGTCTCTAAAAGTGACCTGATATTTTTATCTTAAGGCTTTTTAAAAGTTTATCCTTGGGGCTGGGGTTGTGGCTGGGGTTGTGGCTTAGTGGTAGAGCACTTGCCTAGCATGTGTGTGGTCCAGGTTTGATCCTCAGTTCCACACACAAATAAACACATTGTGTACAACTAAAGAAAAATAAATAAACAAATTTTTTTTAAAAAAAGTCTATCCTTGTTCTGTATGTGAGGCATTTTAATTATAATGTGTTACAGAGTGGTTCTTTTTTTATTTTGTCTATTTGGAATTCTGAGTGCATCCTATATCTGGATGTCCACTTCATTACCAATATTTGGAAATTTCATTATTTCCCTGAAGAGATTATCTCTGCCATTAGCCTTCCTCTCACAACACTCTTCGATTCCAATGGTTCTCATTACCCTAAATACATGCATGAAGACACAATTGTAAAAATTCTTTATATAAAACCAGAAACTTGAAAAAATGTGCTCTTTACACGTAATATGAAATGAAATGTACTCTGCAAACATGTATAAAAATTAGAATAATAAAAAAAATTTTGGTTTCTTAATGTTTCCAGATATCTTGTATATTCTGGTATTGTTACTTATTTTATTTTCTTTAGCACTGTCTAAATGCTCAAAACTTGCTCCAAGACCTTGTGTCTTCAGCATGGTCTAGTCTACTAGAGAAACTTTCAAGTGAACACTTTATTTGATTTATTATGCCTTTCATCTCCAAGATCTCTGTTTGGTTCTTTTTAAATATCTCTATCTCCTTATTGAATTTATCTTTCATATCCTGAACTGACTTCCTTAATTCATTCAGTTGTTTTTCTGTGTGCTCTTGGAAATCACTGATCATTTTTATAATAATTCATCTGAATTAATTATCTGATATTTCATCTACATCAATATCTTTGGAGTCAGTTTTTGGTGAATTATGAACTTTGGGAGGTGTCATGCTACCTTGTTTTTTCATCTTTCTTGTATTCCCATATTGGATTTTAAGTATCTGTTGAGATGGAGTTCTCTTTCATTCTTGTTTGTGTGCTTTTTTAGGACACAGCCTTCTTTTGCCAAAGTATTCTAGAATGATCTAGATTAAAACCCCTCTAGAATGATCTAGATTAAAACCCCTCATACGTGTGTCATCCAAATCTTTTTGTTAATTCTGTTTTTGCTATAGGATTGAATGTCCACAAGTGGGACTTGAGGCCTGATTGTTAGTCTGGGTTTTTTGGTCTCATCTGTTCTTTGTATTAAACTATCAGTGACATTTGAGTGTAGTTAATTTGTATGTGAAGTAAGGTGCATTGTCTCTTGACTGAGTTTATTTCAGCAGTAGAGTCTCTACTCTGTGAACTTCTAGTGTCTCTGTGGATTCCTGGAACCTCACAGTAACGAGGAAAACAAGCAATAGCAACAACCAAAGCAAACAATATAGAAATGCCCAGTGCCTATATGATATCTATAACATTAATCACCACAAAAACAGAAATGGTGGGGTCAGCAATTGCCGGTAGCAAAAATAATAAATAGCTGTGAAATAATCTGGCATTAAAGTAAACATCAGGTGTTAACTATGTGAGGCATAGTACTAATAAATGCATCCACATGAATGGGGGGGAGCAGGAGTTATATAAATCAAATAGTTCTAAAATATGGTAAAAGTACTGTCTACTAAAAGAAAAGAAAATGTTACAGGAAGGTAAAAGAAAGTTTAGAATGTTCAAATGTGAACAGAGAAAATATAGAAGAGATGTAGCAAGTGATGGATATAAATTAGAAGGAGGAGGAAAAATACAACAAAGTAAAGAGAAAGAAGAAGCGAAAATAAGAGAATTTGGCTGTTAGTAAGAGAACAGAGAGAAAGAGAAACAAAAAAAAATAAACAAGCAAACAAAAAGCTATAACCCTCAAAAGACAAGGAAAAATAACATTTTAAAAAATGTTAAAACTGAGGAAAAAATAAACAAATACACATAGATATATATAGAGAGATATATATATCCACAAACCAATTAGCGCGTGCGCACTCACACACACACACACACACACACACACACAAAGAAAAGAAAAAATATTTTTAATGAAAAATGAAAGAAATGTCTCCACTGAGGTGGTCATAATTGTTAACAAGGATGGATGGTCACTGCTTGTGCCCAATTGTCCTTCTTTCCATTTCTTCTTGGGTTATGCACTAAGGAAGGGGAAGCACAAGGGCTGAGGAATGTTGATCCCTTCCTCTCTTTGTGTTGCCAGCTGAAGGAGCCTAAAACTGAAATTGGTTGAAATAGCTTTCATCTTCCCTTCTCATCAGTGTAAGGTAGAATGGGATGGGAAGTACTATTGATTTGAGTTTTGTCCAGACCAGATCAATGGACTCCCCAGGGGGGACAGCTGGGGAGTTCTAAGGAGGGGATTCTAGTGGCTGAGGCTTACCTCAACGCAGGCCTTAGGGACTTTGTTGGGTGGTATCTGTTCTGGAAAGATTAGATCAACACACCCCTAAGGAAAAGGAGATGAAGATCTCTGTTCAGAGTGTGGATCTCAGGAACCTCCAAGAATTCTACTCACAGGGCAGGGGAGACAACTCTCCACAGGTCTCACACACCCTGCTGCCCATGAATACAACTTTCTCAGGCTTACACCAGGAGTGTATTCACACTGGCTTGTTCAGTTTCCAGATCCTCTTCAGCTGGTCACAAGAGCCACCAGACTCAAGGGAACGCAGGTTGTACTCCTCTCCATTTTTCTGCCTTGAATCCCCAAGCCCACCCCAAGTACAATCTCTGTGCCTGTTTTAATCATGTTCTGCTAAGCACACCCTAGGTCCCACCATAGGAGCTTCTCAGGACAGTTTGTTTGCTAGGATCTCCCAGGTTTCTGCAGCAGCAAGCTGCAGTATGGCCTCCTCAAGACTGCTCCTGCCTCAGCTCTCCACTTGCCAGTCAAGAAACACGGACAGCTTTACAAACACCAGTTCACCATGCAGCCTCTGGATCAGCTAAGTGCAGCCTGCTTTTCTGATCTACATGTTATTGCTAGATTTGTCCATTGCATTTCTCCCTGTTTATATTACCCGACCCCTCTGTGGTGAACCAGCACTGCTGCTGCAGCCACAACTGGCTTGTCTC
This sequence comes from Tamias sibiricus, assembly GCA_025594165.1. Classification (NCBI taxonomy): domain Eukaryota; kingdom Metazoa; phylum Chordata; class Mammalia; order Rodentia; family Sciuridae; genus Tamias; species Tamias sibiricus. The sequence continues at coordinate 103,085,865 of CM046666.1, forward strand.
CAATGTACGCTTTCTTGTTCTTCATGTAATTTACCTGAATTTATGAGCCTCTAAGAAAGTCTGTCTGATATCAAATTTCAGTGAATTCCCTCTTTCACCCGCTTTGATGAGAAACAATATTCCCACTGCTTAAATCCCAAACCACAGAGCAACTGGAAATGCAGCCTTCCTCTAATCCGCCATGTTGAATGTCTCTGTTTTGGAGGTTTCTATTGAGAACTCCTCAAGCTCAGAGTTTCTTTCCTCAGCGCCATGTCCAGACTATTAATAAGCCCTTCAAAGGCATTCTTCACTTCTTTTACAGTATTTTTATTTTTATCTCTGGCACTTCTTTTGGTTTTTTTCTTAGAATTTTCATCTTTTTTGTTTGCAATCACCATCTGCTCTTGCAAACTGACTACTTTGTTCATTAAAACTGTTAGCGTTTTAATTATAGCTGTTTAAATTCACAGTCTGATAATTTCATCCTCCCTGCCATCTGAGTTTCATTCTGTCTCTGACTGTATCTTCAATCTGTATTTTATGCCTTCTAGTATGCCTTTTAATTTTTTTTCTTGATAGTCAGACTTGATGTACTGTGCAAAAGAAATTGCTGTAAACAGACTTTCAGTAATGTGATGGTGAGGGAAGAGAGAACGTTTTTCCATAGTCCTAGATTAGGTTTCAGACTTTTGTTGAGTCTGTGCCTCTGGACTGTGGAATTTACAAGTTCTTCTTTGTCCACACTTTTAAATGAAACTGCATGGCTAGAGTGGGCTGGAATTGGGTATTTCCATTTTTCAAGGTAAATTTCATTCTGATTAAAACCCAGAATGTTAGATTGTGACTAAATAGTTTCTTTTAAGAGCCAAGCTTGTTAAGAAGAATAGAATGCTCTAGTGTATTTTGAAACAATTCCTTTTCCTTTCCTCCTGCTGGAAACACAAGGAGGTGTGCTAAGATCTTCACTGTGAGAACCAGGTCAAGTTATTAGAGATAAAACTCAGAATAAGTGTGGGAGCTACCCCAACTGAATGCCCCTGGAGTTTTTAACTCTCAGAGTAATCCATGAAGTGCCTAGCAATTCACCAGTTTTAGTTCAGAATTCCTTACCCTTGGCACTAGTTCCCACAAAGTTTTTGCTTGTGGATTTTTGCTCCAGTAAATTGCAATTCTCTACATTCACCATCTTTCTTTACAGTTTGGGGAGCTACAACCTCATTTTTCTTATAGATCTAAGAAGAGTTGAGTCTTCCATTTGCCTTTTACTTACTGAAACTGGTTGAAATGGCTTTAAGCTTACGTTTTCACCAGTATAAGGTAGACTGGAATGGGAAGTACTATTGATTGGAGTTTTATCCAGACAGACCAGATCAATGGACTCCCAAGTTGGGAGTCTTTTACTTACTATTACAGAAGAGTGGTATATTTCAAGCGTCTCAAATGCTGGATCAGAAATCATAAGTCACATAAACTTTTTAAATCTCTTAGTATTCTTATAGTAAAAAGTGAATTATTTCACAAAAATATGAACTAAGCCTATTTATTAATTCTTATATTTTTTCTACTTATTTTAAAACAATGTATTTAAGCAAAGGAAGGTTATTTCATTCATTTTTGTTGCTCTCTAAGAGAGAGTTATGCTTAATTGAGGAAGACATCTGAACCTTAATGGCAAGGAGAGTTTGATAAAAAACTCAAACTGCTTCAAATTTGAATGTCACCAGAAATGATGTAATGCAGTTTTTGTTTCTGTTTGCTGGTTTTCAGCTTTTTTAAAGTTTACTTTTACTCCCAGTAGAAAATACATAGTTTTGCTTTAATATGACACATGCATTCCTATAAATAATTCCATAAATTCAAAGAGGTCATGGGAAAAGTAGAATTAGGGAAACAACACTAAAAAATTTCATCAGTGACACCTTAAAAAAATAATAAAAGGCTGGGGCTACAGCTCAATGGTAAAGCACTTGCCTAGCATACACTAGGCCCTGGATTTAATTTCCAGCAGAGCAGAAAAGGAAAGAAAGAGAAAGAGAGTGAGAAAGAGAGAGAGAGAGAAACAGGAACTTAAATAAAAATGGGAATACCTTACACATATTAAATGGCATTATATACTACCTCAACATATTAGCACATAACACTTCAATATATATAATGCATACTACATCATACTACAACAAATATAGCACTTTACCTTGAAAAAGAACTGAGACTTTATGAAATGCTTTTACACACCACTGGGAAGGCAAAAATATCATTAAAGTAGAAAAAAGACAGAAATAAGAGAAATTATATGACTGAGAAGAGAAAAAACAGGCAGAGACAATTCAGGTCAGAGGTTTCCCACATCTGAAATTGGCTCCTGCAACCCAAGCTGTGCAAACACACAGAGGTAATTTATGACCAAGGCAAACCTAAAGGCCGATAGGTTTGAAACATAGTTAAAAGTATAACGAAGTGACTAGAAGGACAGTCTTAAACAAGGAGACAAGTTGATTGTGAATGTGACTTTCTTACCTGGAAAAGGCTGTATAACTGAACTGTAAGCCAAGATACGCTTACTCCTTTGGGCCCCCACCTGGGAAAGGATGGCCCCAGTTCTTTTCTTTGCTTGATAAATCTGGGTGTTTTCTTTTGTTGTGATGATCCAATATATAAATTCCCCATCCACAGTTAAGCTATCCAATGTCTTTCCTGCTGAATAAAAAACACAAAGAACATAAAGAACAAATCATATATCTTTAGTTTTCTACTCTAAACATTTCCTACAAGTGCTAAGTTTTGAATCTTTCTATTTCTCAATATTAAAAAATACTTTTTTTTTTTGTCTTATACTACTTGGCTAAATGATGTATTCTCTCATTTAGCTCCACATAAAGTCAATAATAAGGTAAATGCTATTATTACCAGCTTCATTTTGTGAAAATGTATACTGAGGTTTGAAGGACTTAAATAATATACTCAGGGCCATAGTTAAGGGCAGAGCCAGGATTTAAAACCACCTATGCTACTCCAAGTCAGATAATAGAAATCTGTAACAGTAATAGGTGATAGGCCCAAGGCTCAGTGCTTCACTCAATGTTTTTATCCGTAGTTTGGAATGAATGCATGATAAACATATTTGCAGATAATACATGATTATCACTGTCACCAGTAGGTTCAGTTACCGCCTTGAAGTTCTAAAGTATCACAACAGAATCAGTAAATGGATTGAAATGTAATAAGAATAAAGATGAAATCCTAAATTCAAGTTTAAAATAAACTCTATAAATTAACAAGTAAAAGAGATCTGGTTTACTAATAGTTTATGTGAAAAAAACTATCAGTTTTTCAAATGGCAGACAACTCAAAAGACTTGATGCTACTTTTGTCTTCAGTAAGAAGATCTAGGAAGTCAGAGTCACCCTGCACTGACCAGAACACGTTGAGAGGACAACGTATTATTATTGGGGTGACATTTTGAAACAACAGGAAGGTGACTAAGGCAAAGAAAGTCCTAGAAGCTACATCACTGAAGAGTAGTTACAGATACTTAAATTTTTCTTCTAAGGAAAATGTTTAGAATGGACTTTCTCTACATAGTTAAATGACTATCAAGTAAAAAGTGATTAATTTATTTTTTTATAAATTTAAAGGTCAAATCTAAGACCAGTTAAGAAATGGAGAGAAGATTTTTGGCTAAATATAAAGAAAAAAATCTAATTTCAGAATTTTCCAAAAGTAGACAGATTTCCTTATAAAGTAGTAATTTATTTTTATAAACTGGAGTTCAATAAAGGTTATTTTTATGGAATGTCTTTCTTCCAACAACATGACAGCTAAATAATCTCTAAAGGCATTCTAATTTTCCAATTTTAGGATTATGGATTTCAATTTGAATTTATGAAAGACTATTCTTTATCTATATGATAAGGACTCACTGGATAATCCTTGTATATATGATGTTAGAGAAGAAATTCTTCTTATACTTGTCAACATTCTAGGAAAGACATTTTTAAGACTAGTACAATATTGAAATAGGGAAGACAGAAGTTGCAATACAACAAAGATAGGTGGGGATTTATAGCCAAATAGAGTGAGGGAGTTAGTGGATGGAAAATTACTGAGGAGACATCAAGGGTAAGAGGATTCTTGATATACTAGCCTAACAGGATTCTTGCTAAAGATCAGCCAGGGCCTATATATCAAGAGTAGGGATGAAGAACTTGATCAGATATCAAGAGCAGGGGTTTCTCTAAACTGATTTTGTAGAATTTTTGCTAAAGTTGGACTTGGTAAACTATGGACATGTAAGGTCAAGGTAGAAGTGTGGAAAAAAGGGGGGTAGGCTCAAAGTAGTGTAACTCCTTTGATCAGAGAAAGAGTCTGTCACAAAAAGCAGAGACAAAGGAGAAATTCAAAACATCATCTCTACTTTTAAGCCTACTGAGAGTCTATAGAATTGTTTCTAAAAGACTCTAGAAGACGTGTCTATAAAATCAAATATACAATAACAAACCCCACCACACACACATATGATATTAATGTCAAAACTTAACTTTATATTCCAGCATTACCCAAGAGAACTTTTCAGTGACAATTGAAAGGTTTTATGCCTGCATTGTCCAATACAGTGGCCACTAACCATTTCTGGCTTTTGAGCACTTGAAATGTGGGTAGTAGAACTAAGGGAGTAAATGCTTACTTTGTTTAATTTTAATGCATTTAAATTTAAATCATCACACATCACCTGTGATTTCTATATTGGATAATGAAGAGAAGACTGTTAAGAACATATGGGCGAGAGTATATTTTTTCTGATGGAGTTACTCCTAATTAGACTCCCAAATCATTTTAGACTTTCAAACATTTCCTCTCTAAGTCTGAATTTCAACAGATAGATGCCATATATTGACCAACTCATGCTGAAAGTGGAGGCAAAGAGGAAATAAAATAGGGTGCTGGTAAGATCATGGCTGTTGTAGTTAGACCCTGGTTCAACTCTATTAACTGTGACCCTGGAACTTCCTTTCTCAGCCTAAGTTTTCTAATCTGTAAAATGAAGATACCAGTTCCTACCTCACCTAAGAATTAGAAGATTAAATGGAGCATGCATGTAGTAGCATACTTAGAATATATAGTTAAGTTCATTAAATTTTAACTCTATTGTTAATTATAAGTCTTTTTAAAACACTGATTTAGAAAATTATGTGAACACCTACATGCAATTTGCCTGTAAACAACTTGATTTGAATTCTACAACAGTTGGCATGATCCAGAGCAAATACCATAAGCATATTCTTTTAAGTATATGTGGAATGCAAGCCCTTCTTAATGGGAAAGGAGGGATTGCTACTACTGATGAAGATCTATGTGCACATGTCAGCATATTACCAAGCATGGCAGGCACCATGACAATTCTCCAACACTGACATCCTTCCAGATCCATGGCCCAGATCTCTTGCCCTTTAGCAAAGTATATTCGCGGCTTCTCTAATTCAGAGGTATCAATAGTCATCACTCCACTTAATTCAAATTCAGTCACATTACAGGAACATTGACTTCTTCCATTTTGTTTGTTTGTGGCTGCAGGTTGCAGAATGCGGTGCAAGGTGTGATTGCTAATACTGTAGTAGAACATCTGAGAGCCCAAATCGGAAACTTCTGTCCAATACAAGCGACTACAAAGGGGAAAAAAAAAGTCCCTCCAACTTAATGAGCAAAGTATATCATTTCACATAGTAGTTTCTAATGAAGATCAACCATTTGTATAATTGTAGGACAAATGCAGCCTTAGGAGAAAGCATGTCCAAGAGTCCAATAATTTTATGAGCTGGAGGAAGACACAAGAAGTCTAACTCATACCATTTTCCAGTGATTTTTCAACAAGTATATTTACAACTAAAGCCTTGGTGTATAATTAACTTAGGTGCTTATAGTCCAAGTGACTTGCATGCCATTAATGGCTGTAAATTTTCTAATTTTTTATTATATCCATCTCCAATATTTTCTTCATTTGTTCCTGTTCTTAATACTAGTATCCTAGTAAACAATCTGGTTTCAGAATAGACTAAGCTTATTAGGGAACAAATAAAAATGTGTCTTTCCAGCCTGGGAAATTGCTATTCAGTTGCCAAATAGAGACTTTAAAATTCATTTGATGAAGACCTTAATTAAACCAAGATGACTGAGCCCAGGGTAGCCTTTGCTATGCAACACCTGTTGTACACCTGTTCCTGTTCATCTGTCACTGTCTCAATCCTCTTTTTGTCCTTACCAACTTATGATATTATTAGATCCATTAGTACAAAACTCTGATATTGGTTTCCTACTGGTAATTAGCCTAACTTTAAGTTAGTCAAATTTTCTGTATGGATTAAAATTACATATTTGTGGTTATGAGCTCATGTGCAAAATTATGTACTCTAAGTTAATGTAGTGAACCAAGAATGCTAAGCATCTTGTTTTCTAATATTAAGAAAAAAAATTACATAAAATATATCTACATTGATTTCATCACAACAGAAAAAGATAGGTTTACATACCTTAAAAGAGGAGATACAGAAAAAGAAATTATTGTTGAATTCCTTTTGCAAATCTTCAGCTCCCTGGGATACTTCACCTTGTGTTCAAGATCCACATCAAATATTTGGATTCCATTTTGTGATTCTTTCAGCACAAAGTAGAGATGTCTTGAAATCCAGTCAATTGTAATAAATGTGATATCAGAAACCAGTACATCTCGGAAAAGCTTAAAGTTAGGTAGAGAACACAGCCAAAAGGATATTGTTAATTTTTTAATGTGAGGACTTTTCTGTAATTATCCCTATCACTTATTTACTGCACTCCTCCTTTGTAACCCAAAGCCTTAATAATTCTGGATTGTGTAGCATTGTAACATAAGCCGTCCTCTCACATTGTGTATTTTTCCTAGGTAATTTCAACTATCTTGACTTCAACTACTTTCCACAGACCAATGCTAAAAGTCCACATTTTCAGCCAAGATCCCTCAAGTTACCAATTCAAATATCAAACTACCTACAGAACATCTCTACATGAATAACCCCAGAAAACAGAATTCATTGCCACACCCAAAATCTCCTTTTCTCTTGCATTTTATATATTTATGGATTTCCAACATTCCCCTGGGGAGCCAAATAGGACAAATGCAGTTCCCATTTGTAAGCTGCCTGTCCGGGGCTCGGCAGGAAGAGAAGAAAAAATAAGATATAAGAACAAGAAGCTAAGATAGTGAGGAGAGAGGAGAAGAAAGCATAGCCTCTGACTCAGTTGAGACCAGCAAAAAGAGTAGTACTCAGTTGAGGCCAGCAAAAAGAGTAGTACTCAGTTGAGGCCAGTTAAGAATTAGCGAAAAGCCGAAGTGAGTAGCCGGCGAGAGCCGGCGAGAAGCCGAAGCCATGAAGCGAGTAGCCGGCCAAAAGCCATAAAAAATAAAGAAGCCAGAAAGTAATAGCATGGTAAAAGCCATGCAGAGAAAAAGCCTTGAGCTTTAGCAAAAAGCCATAAAGAAAAAAGCCATGAGCTTAAAAGAAAATAGAGAATTAAAAAGCACGGTGAAAACCATGCAGAGAAAAAGCCATTGAGCTTTGGCAAAAAAGCCATAAAAATAAAGAAGAGACAAGAAAATAGAAAAAAAAAAAAAAAGTCAAAGCCGCTTATGCAATTGTGCTTAACTAAGTGCGTTAGCTGCTCCTCAGCAGTAGGCTTCCTTAAAGCCGCAGCACCTCCTCAAAAAGGGCTCAAATATCCACCCTTTTAAAACAAAAGGTGAAAAGCCAGGTAGGGACAAGAAAATAAAAGAAAATAGAGAAAATAAAATATAGAAAATAGAATTAAAAAGCACCTTTTAAACTAAAAGGGAGGAATATGAAGGAGCCCCAATTAGGGAGATGGCTATTGCGGTCAGCTGGAAGCCATAAGTTCCACCTGATAATAAGTATGTATGTGACGCACCTGTAAATGCACGTGAGGCACCCGCAAAGCTAAAGGTATATAACCGGGTGAAAGCGGTCGGAGTCAAGAGAACGAAGAATGAATTCATTCAGTCAGTCGTGCAGTCGCTCGGTCGGTCAGAAGAAGAGTTCGGGTCGGAGAAGAAGAAAAGAATCAGAGCGGCCAGAACGTAGGCAGAGCGGTTACAGAAGAGAAACCAGATAGAAGAAGTAATTGCTGGTCAGAGTCAGGCAGAGGCTCCCGAGGAAGAAAGAAGGAAGAAGAAAGAAGAAAGAAGAAAGTAGCTCTAAAAGCTAAGCTCTCTCTCTCTCTCTCTAAAGAAGAAATCTCTCTCTTTCAAACTCTCTCTCTTTCTCTCTAAGCTCTAAGAAGAAGAAGAAGAAAAAGCTATCTCTAATCTTTCTCTCTAAGCTCTTTCTAAGAAGAAGAAAAATCTTTCTTTCTCTCTCTAAGCTCTCTCTAAGAAAGTAGAAGTAAAAGTAGAAGTATCTTTACTCTGCCTCCGAGAGTTTTCCTCCCGCGGCGTTGTGGCTGGCCACGACAGGCAGCTTACAGTTCCCCTTCACCTTTTTCTCATAAATCTATACACAGTGAACTAATCTCACTTTAACTATCTCCCAATGTGTCTCCTCCACCTCTCTCACTTCACTGGTTGGCTAATTCAGGCCCAACATTTCCTGCCTGTATTTCTGAGATCCCTTCCTAATTGTCTCAGTTTTACCTCTCTAAGTCATGACTTACACTGCTGACAAAGAGGTCTTCCTAAAACATAACCTGACCAAGTTCATGACCCATGAAATTTCTTTGATGGCTTGTTGCTGGCTTCCAGCTTGATATCAGACTCTTTAGCATGGTAAAGGAGATTCATTATGTTGGGTTCCTGCTTACATCTCCAGCTTTGCCACCTATTTACTTTCCCTCCACTTTCACCCCCTACCTGCATGTTCCCTCTGTTTGTAGCTCCTGAGCATGCTCCTTTGTAATGCCTTGGCACTTGCTACTCTCTCTCTGTTTTTCTCCACCTTCACTTGGCTCATCTTCTTTGTGCCCAACATGTTTTTCCATTCTACCACACCACCTCCACCTCAGCCTGGATTGATGCTCATTTCTGTGATTGTTCTATATTCTGATTACAACCTAGCAGTTACACTAGTCTGACTTCTATATGAGCTAATTATTTAGTGAATGCCTACCACATTCCAGGCATTGTCCTGGGTTTTAATAGATTATCTCATTTAATCTTCATGGGAACATTATGATGAGGTACTATTTAATCACAGAAGTTAAATAACTTGTTGTTAGTCACAGAATGGAGCCAGAAATAAATTCTAGCTAGTCAGATCCCAAAACTTGCCCTCTTAATTACCATGCAGCACTGGCTTCCTAGTGTCAGACTAATACTAGACCAGTTTTGTTAGGAGCAAGGCCTGTAATTTTTTTTATCCCTCACTATAGTTTGGATCTGGAATGTCACCCAAAAAACCACGCATTAAAGACTTGGTCCCAATTCACAGTGTAATTAGGAAGTAATGGAATCTTTATGAAATGGGGACTAGTGGCAGGTCCTTAGGTCACTGGGGGCATGCTCTCAAAAGGGATTGTGGGACCCCACTCTCTTCCTCTTTCTCTCTTTTGCTTCTTGGCCAGGAGGTGAACTGACTTTGATCTACCACATACACTCCAACATGATGTGCTACCTCACCACAAGTCCAAAAGCAGGGGTTGGGGGGAGATGTTGTGGAAAAGGCAAATGACCATGGGCTGAAATATGCAAAACTGTGAGCCAAAATAGGTCTTTTGACTTTATAAGTTGAATTAGCTCAGGTATTTGTTTCCATTACAGAAAGCTAACACACTTCTCTATCTTCAATTTCTAACACAATGCCTTAAACACAGTAACTGAAAATTGGTTTTTTTGCTTGTTTTTGTTTTGTACCTGGGATTGAACTCAGGGGCACATGACCACTCAGCCACATCTTCAGCCCTTTTTTGTATTTTATTTACAGACAGGGTCTCACTGAGTTGCTGAGTGCCTCACCATTGCTGAGGCTGGCTTTGAACTCTCGATCCTCCTGCCTCAGCCTCCCAAGTGCTGGGATTACAGGCGTGTGCCAGGGTGCCCGCCTGGCCAGTAACTGAAAATTAATCCTGAATGACATTTGCCCAAATCTATATCCTTTGTAGCTAAATAATTATACAGTATCTGTCCTTTTCAGTCACTCTAATCTTAGTAGCTCAACCACTGGCCATTCATTTTAATTACAAGGTAATATGATATGTAAATAGTCCGCTTCCTTCATTTCAAAAGAATTACAAAGCAATGTACTTCGGAGCTGGACCGATTCTGCAAATTCAGGAAGAAGAGTGAGTCTCCTTGAACATAATACCCCATCTCATTATCAGCTGTGTAGCCTACAGCACTGATGTTTCCTTCCGCTGAAAATGTCCACATAACTTGATTTTGATCCATATCTAAAAGCACTATCTTGTTGCCAAGAAGACTTATGAGGTAAGGAAATGGGTTGATTTCTGAAAATGAAAAACAAATAGATATTATGTATGAGAAAATTAGATTAGCAAACTCTCTTGAGCCAGAATCAGACAGTTTTTAAATCCACTGTCTTTTTTGGGGTTCAACTAATAGTCAGTTTCAATGAAGACTTTTAAGCCTTCTAACCCTAGATTCTTCAAAAATATTTTGGTGATGAGAAAAAAATTGATTATTTTATTTCATCTCAACTTCAGAGCTACTATTCATATCTCTAAAGATACCCATGGAGTTTGGGGTGCTTTTAAATTGTGACACAGATTTTAGATAACAAATACCTGATGTGTAAGACTTTACTATGTCAGAAAATGGTCCAGGTCCTTTAGATGTGAAAACTCGAACCTAAAGGAAAGAAAAGGAAACAAAAAGATACATTCAACAGTGTGGTCAGTGGGAATAAATAACTTCTGAGACTGACAAATTATTGAATGTCTTATTTTCACTCCTGATACACAATATCAATAATTTCAAAGAGCTGTTTAAGCCTAAATATATGGCAATAAATAAATATATTGTCCCATACTTATGTTGCTGGTTTTTTTTTTGTTTTGTTTTGGTTTGGTTTGGTTTTGCTTGTTTGTTTATTTGAGGGTATAGAAAAGTTCAAAAAATAGCACAAATTTCTATTGCAAATAAAGAAAAAGAAAAAATAATTTCTGAAAACATCTGAGGATTTAATGTACAGCATGGGTGGTGATGGATATGTAGATCAATATGATTGTGATCATCATTACACAACATATACATATATCAAATCATCATGTTATACACCTTAAATATGTACAATCTTCACTTGTCATTTGATATTATAAAATAAATAAGCAATCTTCAGCTAATTCCAAAATTAGTTTACATAAAACACAACAGAAATAAAACTATACAAATTATGATAAACTTCCACTTATCTTGAATTCAATAACTAAAACCTTCAAATAACTAAACTTACTATATTTTTAAAAGGACATTTATAAAAAGAAAATAATTAAACTCATATTAAAAATAATTGTATTTCAAACCATTTTCACATATATTATCTCTTTTGGGGGGTGTGGGAAATACCAGGAATTGAACCCAGGGCAACATCCTCACCCCTTTTTTATATTTTTATTTAGAGACAGGATCTCACTGAGTTGCTTAGGGCCCCACTAAGTTACTGATACTGGCTTTGAACTCATGATCCTCCTGCCTCAGCCTCCCCAGCTGCTGGGTTTATAGGCGTGCACCACCACGCCCAGTTATTATCTCTTTTGATCCTCACAACTACTAGGAGTAGAAATTGGACCTGGATTATAATTAAAGTAGTTCATCTAATAATGGCAAATGTAGAAAGAAGCACAAGAACCAAATCTTCCAAAGTTTGCATACTTTTGTTTCCATTGTTTCAAGCCACATCTTAACAGTTAAATGTTTTATTGCATAACAAATCATTACCATTTTCAAATCTTGCATATGTGCTATCTCAATCAACAGAACTTTGAATTGCTTTTATTATATGTCTAGCATTAAATACATTTTATTATGCTCTGCATATTAACATCTGTATGATTTATAATGGTATATTTGTATACCTAACAATCTTAACATTTTACACAGAACAGGGTTATGTGTAAAAATGAATGAAACTCATTCATGTCCATGCATGTCACTTTGCATGTTCTATGGTGACTGAAATTTGAAACTGTCTACATATAGACAGATACACTTAGCCAGAATATTTATTTAACTGGAATAAATTAAATAATGTGTATTATCTTTAATCTTTTTGATTAGTATATGTAAGCCTAATTATCAAAATAATTATTAAATTAGAATTTTATCAAAAGTAAAAAGATTCATAGGAAACTCAAATCTTAAAAACATCATTTATCCAAAAAAGAAAAGGAAAATAACTGTGAATATGTGTAATTGTCTCCAGCATGGTAAATGATGAAGATATGAAAATCATCAAGACCCCTACTATAAGTGGAAAGTTGTTTCATATTAAGTATTTAAATTATCAAAATGCAGTGACAATAGGTTTTTTTCCCTTAACTGCTGTTCTCCTCCTTCTCTGTCAATAGACAAGTGGTAACTGTGAGATACCAACTATGCAGACCCTTGGCTTTTATTTCTATTGGTAGCCTCAAGTCAGGGCATCTAGATGGTTGACAGGGGTGTTTTGATGTGGTTAGAAAGGAGTCTAGGAGTTGAATTATGACATGTCATAACTAGTGAACTTCCTAGTCATGCAACTTTCATAAGTGAGTGATACAGGGTTTTTCTTCACAGTATGAGATCAAATGAGATAAAGAATATAAAAATACAATCATGGTGTTTGGCTTATGATGATCACATTGACAAATATTGTTTTATTTTGAACCTGAAAAGTACCCTTAATGCCAGAAAGTTGCTGAGATGTTCTTTACCCAAGCTGATCTCTCCTCCCTGTATATGTTCCCTGATATCTCTTCCCTGTATATATTCCCACTTGACCCCTCTGATCACAGTGAACTTCAAATTATTACAGAGTAGGAATTCTGAACCTAGACCTTTAATTAACCCTCTGTGGCACTAGGTAAGACTCCCATATTTTAGTTTTCTCTCTCATACCTGGAAGGCAACAGTGTACCCAGGACTCATGCCCTTCAGTTGAAAGGACATCACTGAAGGAACGACATTGACGGCAATCCATTGTTTAAATGTATTGTTCATGTCACTTTGATTGGATATATGATAAAAAATTTCAAATCTTGTTAACACACCATTTTCATACTTAGGTTTATTCCACCTAAATTCTATCACAACTTCATTCTTATTGAGGTGTTTTGTACTTGGTAGTATAAATATTCTGGGGTTCTCTGGTGCTGATGGAACTGAAAAACAGAGGCATAGATAGGGCGGAAAAGAATATAAGGCTTTAACCACTCGTGATCAGGGTATGCATATCTTAGCAGTAAGTATTTCTCTTCTCAGGCAGTTGAGGTACATGTCTCTCATTCTTAAAGATCTTCAGGAGAGAAAATTCCATAGATTTCTTCAGGAATATATCCTGACATTTCAGCAAGTCTTACTGACAGGAAAGATTTCCTTTGTCCAACCCAAATCCCTCCTACTACCACTTAAGCACATTTTTCTCATCTGTGCCCTGTGTAGGTCAAAGATGACTGGTTCTCCTCACAAAATACAACACTCACTCTCATCCTTATAGAGCAATTTAGCTGGAGGTAGAAAAGCCAGTCATCAGAAAGGGAGGCAGTAACTGTAAACAGACTCCAGCCAGCTCAGGGTATAAAATACAGTATATTAGGGATCCTCTCACCCTAAACTCCCTAGGAGGCAGGAAGTTTTGGAGAAAGCTGATAACATCCCAAGGATACGGTCTGGTTGCTAGAACCAAACCAAGCAGTTCAATCTTATAGTTCTTTAATCAAGAGAAATTCCTCTGCCCCATTTCTAAGTCATTCTACCACAGACATCCCCTTCTTTCTCAGGACTCCTCCAGGAGTTTCCACATCTGCCCCCATTCCAATGGCATTGCTTCTTAGTGTTCATCACTCACACCATCAGTCCCAGTCAAACCGTGCTTCTCACACAGGAGGCCTCTTCTTGCTCCATCTCTCAGAACTCAGCTAAAGTTTCCGCTACCCAAAGATTTTCCATGGCCATATCAGTCCATGTCCTTCACCCTCTTCTAAGAATGCCTGAGGCAGCTTGAAATAGATGAAGGTTTCATAATGTCGTCTACTCACTTATACCATTCTGTTCATTTCTATCTTATTTCTATTATGCTAGCTGTGCATGTGTTTATCTCCACACCATCTTATGCGCTCCATTAGAGAAAGCATCTTTTTTTATTTCTTATTAAATCCCTCCAAATCTGGTATAGGACTGGCACAAGTAAGTGCTTAATAACTATGGGTCAATTTGAACAATGTGTTGCTATACTGTAAATATCCTGAAGGTGAGGACCAAATCCTATCATTCTTTTTGATTGCCCCCAACATCCAGCAGATATTGACCCTATCCCCTATGGGATCCCTTGATGGATGCAGTGAAGTTCATTTCCACAGACCAGTGCCACCAAAGTTGATATCCCAAGACAATTTCAAATGGAGCATACCTGGATCTAAATGCTAACTCCTTTAGAATAAGCCCAAGGTCCATTATGTTCCTGTTGTGAGAGTCATGGATAAATATTGTTGAACAAATTGTAACAGTAAAAAAAAATGCAATGGTGAGTGGATATCTATGTTTATTGAGCTCTTACTGCCTGCCAGATCCTGTGTTAGGAAGTGTATGTAAATTAAATTATTATGAAGTTATTATCTGCCAACATTTGCAAAAGTGATTGAATGGAGACTTGCTGAAACTGGAATATAAATTCTAAATTAGGTTCCGGCCACTCACATGGGCAATTACTAGGCTTCCATTTCTCACTGGAATAATCTATAACAAGTGTCCTATACACCTCAGAGCTGTATGAGGATCAGATGAAATGATCTTTCTGACACATAATGGTTATATAATAAAATTTTAATAAAGGAATGATACATATAAATGTGCTTTATACACTTTAAAGTGATATATACATGCAAAGATATGGCTAGTTTTCTTTTGGATATATTTGCAAAAAAATATGAAATTTGGGCACAAATTATTCACCCACAAAACATTCTGAGTTACCATATTTATGAACTCCTGCCTTCCAAGAAATTACCTCTGCTTTTAAATGCCCATTTTCCTAAAAAAAATTTTCACAAATTGGCTGAAACAATTTGTGTTTCTGCATCTTGTGCATCACTACAACCAAGTGAAAGAGTCTTTAAGAAATCTTTGAAATTCACTTCTTTTGGATTAAATTATGCAGATTTATTTAATGATGCTATTCTAATCTCCAAAAATTTATTGAAAGGGTAGTGAATCTGAACACATCTATAAAACTGAAAGTTATTTTTAAATATTATTAACTATCCATTCCAAACAATGGGAACTGAGATTCTGCCTTTTTTTTTTTAAAGAGAGAATTTTACCCCTATACCTGTTTCAGGTGCTCGAAGTAATAGAGATGTTTTGATGCCCTTTCCCCAGTAGGTATAAGGAGTGACAGAAAAGTTAAATAAGGCATAGGGCTCCAGCCCTTCCACAGTAAATACAGGTAAAGGATGTTTTTCACTAGCCAGGAACTAAAATAAAACACACAAAAAAATCATTTTCTTAGGGGAAGAATTAGAAAATTTTTCATTCCTAATTAACTAAAATCTCTAAACTTCAGTTCACATGTGGAACAACACTAACAGTTTTGGAAATGTTCATTTTAGCAAGTCCTATATTTTACTATATATTCCAGTTAAAGTGTAGCAGTTAACACAAAGTTAGCAGAGACTGGCTGTAAACCAGTGCTCTCAGGAATAATCCAAATAACCAAATGCTATGGAAGCAACAGGAGAGGGCTTAACTAATAAAGTACAGATCAGTGTGTACAGGGGCTAATGTTGACCGTTACAGCCTGTTTGGAAAATTGAACTTACTAGGACCAACACCATACCTTTGAATGAGCACTGAATTCCACACTGTAGAAGACTATGCCCCAGTCCAAAGGAGGAGGTGCATTCCATAGGATTTGAAAATTTGAAGCATTTCCTTCAATCCTAAATGAAGACTCTTGAACAGAATCTGGGATAACCTTAGGGGTAGAGGAAAAGTTCCCTTTGGGATGGAGAAAGAAAAGAAGAGAGAAAGGATTTAAGATTACCAATCTATATAGAATCATGGAAAATCAATAGAAATTACTATTACTTAGAACTAAAACAAATATTTTCCTTTTCTTTAATATATCCTGAAAACTATCTTTTTGTGACTTTTTCAGACTGAACATTTGTATTCAGATTAAATGGACTACAAATAAACCAACAGAAATTAACTCCTACCTTTCTCCTCTTACAACATAATTCTGAAGAAAAATTCCCAACCTAAACATTCATTTAAGAAAAGGTATGGAGAGAAAGGGTAGACAGAAATTATAAAATAAAGTACCTGGCAGAGGCTTGAGAGATGTCTGAATAATTGTGAACTGATTAAATTTAGCTGGCTCTGAAACAGACACACTGGTTCTCTGACCTATTTCCTGAGCTGTGATAATCCTAAAGCCATTGATCCAGAAGAGCCGACCACTATAGTACATGAGTGCATTCTGGGAAATTTCAGAAGTACTCCAGGCTGCAAATTCCGTGATGATAATATCCCCAGTCCTGCTGAAACAATGCAAATTAGTGCATGAATCTGCAGTAGAGGAAGAGCTGGTACATGCAAGTACTCATGAGAATATGTTATAAATACATATGTATGCCTGTGTACATGAAAAGATAAGGAAAATAGTTTGCAACAATAATTGACATTACTTTTACTTCCCTATTAAAGAGGGGTAGGGTTTTTTTTTTTTTTTGCATTTTTCTTAAAGTAACAGACATAAGTCAATTTTTCTAGGTTTTTTCTTATTAATGTGATATTGCTTTAGCAGGATCATTTGCACAGTTGCAGCTTTTGACAAATACTTGTGATTTTTGGTGATACTCTACATCAAAGGCACAACCTGAATTCCCATAACTTTATTATCACAGAGATCACATCTTTGGTTTATTCCATGTATTCCTACATTTGCATTAACAGAAGAAGAGATGAGGCAAGGTACTGATAGGACTGGAAAATACTGATTTAAAAAAATAAAAGTTAAACCAGTAAAAACAAATGCATCAAGGATAAATTTGCCATCTGTACAAAAGGCTCAAAAAGCACTTATAGATATGAGGCAGAGGGTTTTGAGATCAACCAAGAACAATGCGATAAACCAGTGCTATAGATAGTACAAGCTAGAGTTCAGCTATAATTTTACCTGAATGAAAACAAGGAAAGCCTATTATGTCTGAGGGATTTGAAAAAAAAAAAAATATAAGGAGATCCCCAAAGACCAAGAATTGTCAGGGATTTATCCAGAATTGACAAGAATAACAGTTCCTAAATGTGGTGGCCATGAGAACTCCAGTCCATACAGACACAGAATAGCTCTACATGTCACAAACTTTGCCAAGACCCTGTGTGGTCATTCTTCCTGTCTACCCATCAGCTTCCCTCAAGAAACCACTTCATACCTAATCTAGTTCACATGACACCAAGCAGGTGTGGCCTATATGCCCTCATGATTACACCCATTCTTAATATGACCATGTCTCACTGTAGATTAACAAATTTGCAGTGTAGCCAATATTTCAAAGCCAAACAGAACTGTGTAGAATCCCCAGTTCAACCATCTGTTAAATATGCAACTTTAGGCAAATAATTTAACCTCTCATTTAACCATACATAAAATGTAGATGTAATAATACCAAAAATTCTGTATATGAGTGAAACTGATCTCATTTTATCATGACTTTCTCAAGAAATAAAAAGATGGATTAAAACCATTCTATGACCAACCCCCACCACCCCATCATGAACAGACAGGCCCAAGAAGATAAACAGTGGAAACCAATTCAGAAGGCACAGTCCATTGAATGGCTTCTGATCATTAAGTCAGACCATTCCCCTACTCTTAGTCATCTTATTTACTTGCCATTCATCATTCTGTGTAATCCTTTTGTGTTGTGAACACTTTTTCTAGTTCACAAATGTCTGTTTCTTCAGTGATGCTTATCAACTTCTATAGTTTAGTCAAAACAATCTTTTTCCAACTAGGAAATTCAAATAGACTATTACTCAACTTGTTTTTAGAGATGTTTTTCTCAAAGAGAGGGAAGTTAATAATAACTTCTACTTTAAAAATCTGTATGGTTGTTTCTAAACTTATGCCAGTTGCCTAGTATTCCATAAGAACTATCTCAGTGATTCTCAGTGTTTTAGAGTGGTGAATTGATTTTTTTAAAAAATGATTTGTGTAAATCATTTTAAAGTGTTGACATTTCCCTCTAAAAAATTATAAAGTATGGCATTTGAAATCAAAATAATTTTTAATTTATTTTTGAGAATTTCACAATATTTTCTTGAGAAAACAAAAGTTATCTTGGCACATCATAGCTGGGAACTGTGAATCTTATGATGATAAGATGTATATTCACCAGTATCATTCCTATGGTCCTTTATCTGGCAAGACACTATTTATCCATTCCTACAGAGTTGTGAAGGCTTTGGACTTGCATTCCCTTGTCCAATTTTACATTTTGTTGTTTCTACTTCTCAGTGGCACTTTTCAGTGACCTTCTAGAAGAGATATACAAAACCAAATTCCAGGCGGAAGAATACTCACCAAGCAGTATGCATTGGTCTGAGAAAGCTCCTGGACCACCCACAGGGCTGCTGCAGCCTTCAGTGGGAAGGTGTTTAGTCAGCCTTGCTCTCGGGTTTTGTTATATGTTTCAGCATTGTTAAAACTGTCCCTAAGATAGAGAATTTTCCTGTAGGACAAGACCAAATTCCTCAGTTCCACTGACTTGGATTGTTCCTTACTTCCAGGTAAAGACTTCTCCCTCATGTGAAATTCTCCTGCATATCTGGGTTGGCCCCAGAATTCTCAATATCTAGTGTTCTGCATAACTTCAACACAGCTTCCTTACTTTCAGGAGGTCAGTACCCCAAACCCTTCATTCCTCAACAAGTTAACTTGAATCAAAACTCAGCTAAAAAAATTACAACATGGTATTTGCACCATAAAGCCCTCCATAAAGCATAAGATATGTATAGAGATGAGGCAGATACTCTACTGAGAGTTGGTTCATTCAATAAATGTTATGTGTATAGTTCTATATTAGCCATTAGGAATACAGTGGTAAATGAGACAAATACAATCACTGTGTTCATAGAATATTCATCTCTGTTGAATAGGCTAATAATTTTCAAATAATTACACCATTGAATAGATTGTAAAAGGAAAATTAAAGTGAGTTCCTTAACAAGGAGATATAACTGGGTCTGGACAGTCAGAGAAAGCCTTCCTTAGGAAACAATGCTTAAGCCAAGTCATGCAGACTGAACATGAATTACCCAGGGGAACAATTCAGTCAGAGGGAACAGCAAGGATATAGGCTCCTCTGAAGCAGTATAATCTGTCCTGACATAATTAAATATAGCTGAACTCTCATGACAAGTGCACCCTTTCTAACTTCTAAGTCAGAAATGTCGTTATACTATTTCTAGGTTTATTCTCTTATAAAATAAAGGGAATGGTTGTACATAGGAGGGGGAAGAGCAATTTGAAGGGAAACTCCATTACAATTCACAAGTGCAGAATGTGATGGATAACACATTAATCCCTTTAATCCCTTCCTGAACATCCCTCTAATTAACCATGTGCCATCAAGCAAATGTATGAATAGCCTTGGACATTAGTGTCTTTATCTGTGAAAGAAAATAATCCCTAAATTTTCCCTCTAAATGTTTTATGTCTTATATTTTAATTTCAAATGTGTAGCTATTCCCTTGAAGTTAAAAACTTGACTGTTTAAGCTACAGTAACAAAAGTACATGTATTTTATAGTATGTATAGGACTAAAATATGTGACAGAACACAAAGAGTGGGAGGATAGTAATTGAAAATATATAGCCATAAAGTTTTCAAATCATTCATGAAGAATATTTTTGAATATTCATTTAATAAGTTGAAGATACATAACATAAAAATGCTAAAATGTGCATTTTAATATCTAACACAATGTGAAAATATAAATAGACATAATTAAAATTTCATTAGAGGAGACAGTTTCACAGTATTTTATATATCAACAAAAGAAGCATAAAAGTAGGAACAAAGAAAAGAAGAGCAGAAATACAATGAAAGTGAAACTTCAACATGGTAGGCATAAATCCAAACACATTAATCATCCTATTAAATGTAAATGAACCAAACACCCAAATTAAAAGGCAGAAGTTGTAACACTGTATAAAAACCAAAACACTGTATGCTGTTTACAATTCATACACTTCAAATGTAAAGACACAAATAGATTAAAGGTAAAGGAATGAAAAGAGATGTATCATGTAGACTTTAAGGAAAGCTGGCCAGGCTCTACTAATATCAGACAAAGTAGTCTTTATGATACAGAATACTGCCATAATGAATAAGGTAGCTTGTAATAATAAAAAGTAAATTGATACTGTACATACTAAATACAAAGCACCTGGATACATGAACTAAGAGAAACATAGGAAAATCATGTTGCAAGACTTTAACACCTCTTTCTCAGTGATAGATAATACAGATAAAGATATTTTAATGATACTATAATTTAATACTGGAAACTCAAAGTAGATTGATGACTAAGGAGGTTGGATATAATAAAATAAGGAAGAAATCTCCAGCATCATATCCACTGCTGTGGCTGGAGGCACCAGACTGGCAATTACTGGGCCCTGAAGGTGTGCTGATTTAACATCTCCATACTGAATGGCATCCGGCAAAGAGCCTAGTCCTATAATTTGAAATTATAAACCTTTTTGCAAACTTATTGTTTTACTGTAAGCAATAACTGATCATACCATTTCTGTTTATTGTGACAATACTGTAGACATTATAGCAGGAACTATTTAGTTTAATGCTGTATAATGTTTGCATCGGTTGTTCTTATTATTTGTCTCCCCCTAAACAGTGAGGTACTAGAAACTTCAGGGACAATATAAGTTCACAGAGTAGAAACTCTACTGCCTCAGTTCCATACTGTTAAATGGGTAGACATAAAAGCAACATGAAAAAACAAGGGAAAAAATAGCCCCAAACAAAACAAGATACTTCGATAACAAAATCCATCACCATCACAGGGGAAAAAATGTCGGAGAAGGACTTTAGAATGTACATAGTTAAAATAATCTGTGAGGTAAAGGACAATGTAAGGAGTGATAATAGAGAGAAAACATCCTTCAGTAAAGAGATAGAGATTCTGAAAAAAAAAAAAAAAAAATCACATCCTTGAAATGAAGGACTTAATAAACCAAATGAAAAGTCAATGGAAAATCACCAACAGACTAGACCACTTAGAAGACACAGTTTAGGCAATGAAGACAAAATATATAATCTTGAAAATAAGTTAACCATGGATAAAAGATGTTAAGATACCATGAACAGAACTTCCAAGAAATATTGAATAACATGAAAATACTTAATATAAATTTATTGGAATACATGAAGGCTTGAAGATACAAACCAAACAAATGCACAATCTTTCCGATGAAATAATATCAGAAAATTTCCCAAACCTAAAGAATGAAATGGAAAATCAGGTACAGAAGGCTTACAGGACACCAAATGTACAAAATTACAACAGACCCACACCAAGGCACATTATTATGAAAATACCTGACATACAAAATAAGGATAGGTTTTTAAAGACTGCCAGAAACAAACAACAAGTCACAGAGAGAGAGGGAAATCAATCCAGATCTCAGCTGATTTCTCAACCCAGACACTCAAAGCTAGAAAGTCTTGGATTAATATATACCAAGTTATGAAAGAAAATGGATGCCAGTCAAGAATACTGTACCCAGCTACATTAAGCTTCAGAATTGATGATGAAATAAAAACTTTCTACAAAAAAACAAAAGTTAAAATAATTCACAAATAGAAAGCCTTCTCTGCAAAACATACTCAATAAAATATTTCATGAAGAAGAAATGAAAAATAAAAATGAAAACCAGAAAAGGGAGGCACTACAATAGAAGAAGAGTCAATCAAAGGAGAAACTAATTCAAATTAAAAACCAGAAATAAATCAAAATGACAGGAAATAAAAATCATATCTCAATAATAACACTGAATGTAAATGGCCTAACCTCATCAATCAAAACACATAGACTAGCAGATTGGGTTAAAAAACAAGACCCAAAAATATGCCGCCTCCAAGAGACTCACCTCATAGGCAAAGACATCACAGACGGAAGGTAGAAGGATAGGAAAAAACGTATCATTCTCATGAATCCCATAAACAAGCAGAGGTTTCTATCCTTACATCTAATAAAGTGGACTTCAAGCCAAAGTTAATTAGAAGGAAAGAAAAAGGACATTTCATACTGCTTAAGGGAATTATACCTTAACAAGATATAACAATCAGAAATATTTATGCCCCAAACAATGGAGCATCTGTGTACATCAAACAAACCCTTCTCAATTTCAAGAATCAAATAGACCACAACACAATAATACTGGGTGACTTTTACACACCTCTATTACCACTGGATAGGTACTCCAAACAAAAACTAAATAAAGAAGCTATGAAATTAAAAAAGTACAATTAATAATTTAGACTTAACAGACATATATAGCATATTTCATCCATCAGTTACTGAATATACTTTCTTCTCAGCATTACATGGATGCTTCTCTAAAATAGACCATATTTTAGGCCACAAAGCAACTCCTAGCAACAACAACAAAAAATAGAGATAATACTTCCATTCTACTGGATCATAATGGAATGAAACTAGAAATCACTGATGAAATAAAAATAGAAGCTACTCTAACACCTGGAAACTAAATAATAAGCTATTGAATAACCAACAGGTAGCAGGAAAAAATCATGGATGTAATAAAAAACATCCTTAGAGGTAAATGAGAAGAGCAATACAGAATACAAAAATCTCTGGGACAGGACTGGGATTGTGGCTCAGTGGTAGAGCGCTCGCCTAGCACATGTGCAGCCCAGGTTCGAACCTCAGCACCACGTAAAAATAAAGGCATTGTGTACAACTAAAACAAATGAATAAGTATTTTTTTTTAAATCTCTGGGACACTATGAAGGCAGTGCTAAGAGGAAAGTTCATTGCATTGAGCTCATTTATTAAAAGAATAGAAAGTCAACAAATAAGTAACCTAATGATACATCACAAAGCCCTAGAAAAAGAACAAATCAACACCAAAAGCAGTAGAAGACAGAAAATAGTTAAAATCAGAGCTGAAATCAATAAAATTGAAACAAAAGAAACAATCCAAAAAATCAACAAAACAAAAAGTTGGTTCTTTGAAAAATAAATAAAATGTATAAAACCTTAGACAAGCTAATGAAGATAAAGAGAGAGAAAACTTAAATTACTAAAATTTGCAATGAAAAGCAGGCACTACAGAAATATAGACAATAATCAGAGACTATTTTGAAAATTTATACTGTAATAAAATAGAAAATCTTAAAGACATCAATAAATTTCTAGAGACATATGACCTATCAAATTGAAACAGGAAGACATAGAAAATTTAAACAGATCAATTTCAAGCAATAAAATTGAGAATGCCATCAAAAGTCTACCAAGAAAGAAAAGCCCAGGACCAGACAAATTTTCAGCCAAGTTCTACCAGACCTTCAAAGATGAGCTAACACCAATCCTCCTCAAATTATTTCATGAAACAGAAAAGGAGGGAACCCTTCCAAATGCATTCTATGAAGCTCATATTGCCCTAATACAAAACCAAACAAAGACAATCAAGGAAAGACAATTTCAGACCAACATTCCCGAGTAATATAGATGCAAAAAATTATTATTAAAATACTGGCAAATCATGTACAAAAACACATTTAAAAAATAGTGAACCATGATCAAGTGGGGTTCATCCCAAGGATGCAAGGTAGTAAAACATATGGAAATCAATAAACATAATTCATCATATCAATAGACTTAAAGACAAGAATTACATGATTATCTCAATAGATGCAGAAAAAAAACATTGGACAAAATACAGCACCCCTTCATGTTCAAAACACTAGAAAAACTAGAGATAATAGGAACATACCTCAACATTGTAAAAGCTATATATGCTAAATCTAAGTCTAGCATCATTCTAAATTGAAAAAAAAAAATTGAAAGCATTCCCTCTAAAAACTGAAACAAGAAAGGATGTCTTCTTATCTAGTCAGAGTGATTAAAAGAAGAAAGAAGTTAAAGGAATATGAGTAGGAAAAGAAGAACTCAAACTATCTCTATTGGCCCATGACATGATTCTATATTTAGAAGATCCAAAAAAAAAATACTCTACCAGAGAACTTCTAGAACTCATAAGTGAATTCAGCACAGTAGCAAGATATAAAAATCATAAATCAATTGTGTTCCTATACATCAGTGATAAATCAACTGAAAGAAAAATTAAGAAAACTATTCCATTCACAATATCCTCAAAAAAGTAAAATATTTGGGAATCAATTTAACAAAAGAGGTAAAAGATCTCTAAAATGAAATTGAAACTCTAAAGAAAGAAATTGAAGAAGACCTAGGAGATGGAAAGATTTCCCATGTTCTTGGATAGGCAAAATTAATATTGTCAAAATGACCATACTATCACAAGTACTACTCAGGGCTAGGGCTGTGGTTCAGTGGTAAAAGCACTTGCCTAGCATGTGTGAGGCACTGAGTTCAATTCTCAGCACCACATAAAATAAGTAAAATAAAGGTCCAATGACAACTAAAAAATATTTTTAAAAAAGCACTATTCAGACTCAAAGCAATTTCCATCAAAATTCCAATGATGTTCTTCATAGAAATAGAAAAAGCAGTCATGAAATTCATTTGGAAATGTAAGGGGCCCAGAATAGCCAATACAATCCTTAGTGAGAAAAGCAAAGTAAGAGGCATCACAATACAAGACCTTAAATTATACTACAGAGCTTTAGCAACAAAAATAGTATGGCATTGACACCAAAACAGACATGAAGACCAATGAAACAAAATAGAAAATATAGAGACAAACAAACATAAATACAGTCATCTCATACTAGACAAAGGCAACAAAAACATACATTGGAGAAAAGATAGCCTCTTCAATAAATGGTGCTAAGAAAACTGAAAAACTCCATATTTAGCAGAATGAAACTGAACCCCTATCTCCCACCCTGAACAAACATCAACTCAAAGCAGATCAAGGACCAACACATTAGACCAGAGACCCTGCGCCTACTAGAAGAAAACATAGGCTCAACACTGTATCATGTCGGCTTAGGAACTGACTTCCTCAACAGGACTCCTAAAGTGCAAGAAGTAAAAAACATAATAAAGTAAAATAAATAATCAGGAAGTGGGACAGAATCAAACTAAAAAGCTTTACAGCAAAGGAAACAATCAAGAGCGTGAAGAGAGAGCCTACAGAATGGGGGAAAAAATATTTGCCACCTGCACCTCTCAGATAGAGCATTAATCTCCAGATGTACAAAGAACTCAAATAACTTAACACCAAAGAAACAACAACAAATAACCCAATCACTAAATGGGCCAAGGAACTGAACAGGCACTTCACAGAAGAAAAAGGAGAAGAGGTTCACCAGATTGGACAAGGGGGAGTCAGGGGAAGGGAGGGGAGATAGGAATGGGAAAGACAATAGAATAAATCAGACATAACTTTCCTATGTTCGTATATGAATACATGACCAGTGTAACTCCACATCATTCACAATCACAAAACAGGAAGTTATACCATGTATGTTTGATACGTCAAAATACATTCTACTGTCATGTATAATTAAAAAGAACAAATTAAAAATAAAGAAAAATACTTTGAACTGAATGACAGTAAAATTTAGAGTATACAAATAACGTAGTCCTCAAAAGAAACTTATAATTTGAAACATTGATGCTATCATACCAATATTAAAATATTGATAAGTGGAATGATATGAAAATGATGACCTCTTCTTTTGCCTTAAATGTTAGAAAAAGAAGAGGAAATTAGGGACTGGGATTGTGGCTCAGTGGCGGAGTGCTCACCTCACATGTGCGTGGCCCGGGTTTGATCCTCAGCACCACGTAAACATAAATGCATTGTATTGTGTACAAATAAAGTAAGTAAATAAATATTTAAAAAAAAAAAAGAAGAGGAAATTACATTCAGAACAAATTTTAAAAATATAAGATTGGAAATTAATGAAATAGAAAATAGAAAAAATTAATACCACCAAAAGCCAATTCTTTGAAAAGAATAAATTTAATAAACACTTGGCAGGAGTGATCAATAAAATGTACCAATAAAGGATATCACTACAGATCCTATAGACATTGCAATTATAATGAGAAGATGCTATTAGACAACTCACACAAAATGTACAAATCTATGGAAAAATGAATTACCAAAGAAGAAATGAAATTATTCAAGAAGAAATGAAAACCTAAATATTCCTATATACTTAAAAGAACTGAATTTATAATTAAACAATTTTCTATAAAGATAACTCCAGGGCCAAATGAATTCACTGGTGGATGCTAAGGAAGAAGGAATATCAATTCTATACAAACACTTTCAGAAAAAAATGAAGAAGAAGAAATGTTCCCTAACTTGTATTATGCGACCATTACAATGCTTTAGTAAAGTATTCCATAAGAAAAAAATAGAACATATAAATGAATTTACAATGCATCAAAATGCAAAGCCAATATACAAAAAAAAAAAACAATTGTATTTATTCAGACTAGTAATAAACATTTAGAAAATGGAATATTCTAAATATAAAGCTTCAAAACAACAGATACTTAGGAATTAATTTAATGAAAGATATTTAAAACTTCTACACTGAAAACTATAAAACACTATTGAGAGAAATAAAAGAAAATCTAATTAAATGTAGAGATACAATTTCCACTGATCGGAAGACTCACTATTTTAAGATACCATTGTCCCTCAACAGAAAAAAGATTTGAAGTTTTATAAGACTTTATTCTAAATGATTTTAAAATTTATTTAGAAAGGCAAAAGGTTGAGAATAGCCAAAATAAAAATATTAGGAAATAATAAAGTTGGAAGCTAGGCATGGTGACACACACCTGCAATCCCAGTGGCTCAAGAGGCTATGGCAGGAGAATCTCAAGTTCAAAGCCAGCCTCAGCAACTTAGTGAAGTAGTCAAGACAATGTACTACTGGCAAAAGAATAAACAAATATATCAAAGAGACATAAGAGAGAGTTCAGAAGTAGACCTATACACACACAATTTTTAATAAGAGCACCAAAGCAATTAAAGTAAGAAAAAAATCACTTCAGTAAATGACACTGGAACAACTGGACATCCATTTAGAAATAAAGAAAAAACCTTAAGCCCTACCTCACACCATACCCCAAAATAAATTTAAGATAGGCCATAGATCTAAACATGAAAGCCACAAAAAAATTTCCTTAAAAAATCAAAATATAAAATAGTCACAGGCTAGGGACAGCATAAAACCTCCTGCAACTTGATAATGAAAAAACAAAAATTACAAAAATACTTTACAGCCACTTCATGAAAGAAGACATATAAATGGAAAATAACAAATGAGAAAGTGGTCAAAATTATTAGTCATTAAGTAAATAAAAATTAAAATCATGAGAGATACTGCTACCTACAGCAATGAATGACAAAAAAAAAAAAAAAAATTAAATTGCCAGAGCTAACTGTTTGGAAGAAGATATGGAGCAACCAGAACTTTCACACATTCCTGGTATATAAAATGGTACAAACACTTCAAAAAACTGATAACTTCTTAAGACTATAAACATATATCTACCTTATCTCCCAGTAATTCCACTCCAAGGTATTTATCCAAGCATGCATCCATAAAAAGCCTTTTGTAGCAATATTCATACAGTTTTATACATGAAAACCAAATTTAGTAAGCAATTCAAGTGTTCATTAAGAGAGGAATAGATAAGCAAACCATGGTATATATTCATGTAGTGGAATACTACTCAGTCACAAAAAGCAAAAACTAATATACAAAACAACATAGATAAATTGTAAAAAAAAAAATATGCCAAGTAAAAGAAGACAGATACAAAAATGTATGTATTCAGCAGGAGGCAGGATTCATTGATAAGGGGCACAAGGAACTTTCTGTGATGTTGGACATGTTGCATATTTTTAAATACTTCCATCAAAACTGATTTAATAAAATATTTAAGATCAGAATGTTAATATATATTATGCCCAATTTTTTTAAATGTAAAAAATTATATAGGAAAAAAACTTGACACTACTAATGTAGAAGATATAGAGATACCACGAAGAGACATCTTAGCAGGGTTGCTTAGTTTGAGGATACAGATCAAGAAGTTAATTTATGTGGTTCTCTCCACTCTTCAGATTTTATTTGGAATATCACAAGACTATTTCTGCCTGTACTCAATAACATGTAGTCCTCTTTGTTAAGAAGCAGAACGTGTATCTATATATTTCCTGGGCTCTGATTCGTATACTCCTCAATGTTTCATAACCTATCACAACACTTAAAATATTGTACTGTAATTAGTTCTTTATTATAAACCACTTTCCCCACAAGCACGATGCCTGCAACATAGTGCGTAATTGGTAAACACTTATCAAATGAATGCATGGAATTCTCATGCAGTATAGTTTTTCACTGAGGCTCAGTCATCATTTTCTTTTCAACTGTCGTCTTTGAGGGACACTTCTTACCCCTGTCCTCGAAGAACAGCCGTGTACAGGTGAATACATTGATTGTCCTGAACCAACCAATACAGGAGCCCATCACTGAGGTCTAAAGTTAGAGCAATTACCTAAATAGAAAATAAAGTAAGAAAGTGAACCACATGCGTTTGAAGCATAATTTTGTGATCACACTTCAATTTTAGATTTCTCTTTAACATCTTTGGAATAAGAAACTCAATGATTTCCACCTTTTGTTAAATACAAAATTTATGAGGGGCTGGAATTGTGGCTGAGAGGTAGAGCGCTCGCCTAGCACGTGCGCGGCCTGGTTCAATCCTCAACACCACGTAAAAATAAAGGCATTGTGTACAACTAAAACAAATAAATAAATATTTTTTAAAAAAATAAATAAAATAAAATTTATATGATTATTTTTCTTGCTATGTTATTTGAAGGTAAGTGGTGGTTTTCTAAAATTCTCAAAAAGCAGGAAGTATCTGTTATTCACCTTTAGCTCCAGTGGGTATCAAAGTATGATTCTTAGACCAGCATCACCTGGACACCTAGCATGCAAACAAATTCTCAACCACACTCCAGAGCTTCTGAATTTGAAGCTTTGAGCCTGCCTCAAGCCTTGCCTAAAACTAGCCATAACTTTGGACTCTTTAGCCACATGAGAAAATGACTTTTGCTATTGTTTAAACCAGTTCTCAAACAACTGCTGCACATTAGAATCATCAGTGGAGTATTTTTAAAATCTATTCCCAGGCTGCACTCTCTTAAATTATGATTCCAGGGGATGAAATCCAGTTTCCATTATGCTTTAAAACTCCTCAGGTAATTCCAATATGCAACCAAGTGTAACAACCAAAGGTTTAAACCATTTTAAATTGTATTTTCTATTAATTACAACCAAAAACATCCTGATGTACTTGGCAAGGATAATACACTAAGGGTGTTTATGTGTTATAATTAGATGATCATGTGTATATGAAGTGCCACTTCAAGAAGACATCTGAAAACTATGTCTTACTACTCTAGTCTTTTGTTGTAATCCATGTCTTAATCTTATGTCCAGTTGCCTAGATGAGACCAGAGGAAAGATTACCTCCCCTGTGACATAGAGTGCAGACAATAAAAGTTACTATCAAGATGGCCTCCTTTTTTATTGCTGTTGTTGTTCTTTGGCTTTACAGATATTTTTCAAATAAACTGAGATTACCAGGAGCCTGACCTGAGGGTAGTGAAGCCCCCTATAAAAGACCATAGGGGCTGAGAGGTATCAGAAGGGATTAAAATTGATGACTGCATCTTTAGAAAGTAACAGCAGCATTTAAACAAAAATAACGAGTCAGTGAAAAAGAAATACAATAAGGAATTCAATAACTAAAAATACTCTGTCAGGTTACCCTGCTACAAAGAAAGTCATAAGGCACTTGACTGCAACAACCCTTCAGTTGTCATATAAATCATAGCATTCTGTCTTCAAGGGAATTAAGCCTACCCAAAAGGTAAAAGTCTATTTGGGCAGTTACCAGCCTTTGGGGAGTTGAATCATGTCCTTGCTTCATGCTAAAAGAGATTTATGGATTTATTTTTCTCAGTTAAAGTGAAGTCAAGTTAATCTTGTTCAGTTATTTATGACATGCACCAGAGGTTTCTAAATTACAAATTAACTCTCTTAACAAAAAAAAAAAAAAAGGTTCTACAAGTCCCTTTGCTAGGGACTTGCAAAGTATTCAAACCATAAATAAATTCAGGTGTTGGGTCATTCCCATTCCTCTGTATCCATCAGCAACCCCATATTTAAACAGAATCAGAGATGGTCCATAAATCTTTGGTAACCATCATTATGTCTAGTGACATCCATACCTTGAAAACAAACTCTTTGATCTAAACTAAAACCTTTATACTGAAATTTAACTCCATGGTAAAATGTACTCTATACTAAAAGTTGAATTTATCGGCTGTAGTAAGAAGTATATTTTTCAGTTTAGATGAATCTCTTACTTCATTCTCCTTTTTCATCATACAAATAATTGTCTTTCTATAAATAATTGGCTGACTTTATTTCCTTATATGTGCTTAAAGAAAGTATCTTGTGTCTAAGCGATAAATCTGTGCGTGACACAAAGGAAGGGCAGAGAGATGTAGAGCTTTGCTGGGTGCAGAAGGTGTTGCTTCAAAGTATCCACTAGCATTCATGGAGCAGATGGTCAGACACCAAACCATGGAAACAGAACACAGATTTATAAAGCAGCCACAATGCGCACCAGCCCAGAGAGGGTTTGGAGTAGGAATTTAAAGATGCATTTTCCCAAATATGCTGAGAAATTTAATGATCCACTCATTGATGGAAACATCCCCAGGGCCACTCCAGACCTTTGTTCTGGCAGGTGATGAGCTGACACAGTGAGAAGATTACGGACAAAGCCCTGGGAGTAGAGTCAAGATACTCTAAAAATATTGTCTTAAATAGGATTTTGCAAAAATAAAAGTGCCTTTCCCTAGCAATTACATAAAACATGAAAAAAAAATATATATTTTTTGGCATTCAGACTCAAGTGTTCTCAAAAATAGAATTAAGGGACCTTGCAATCAGTTGACTGGAATGATCAATCTTCATATATGGTGTGTAAATTTCTATCTCTTTTAAATATCTGTGTTATAATATTTATATGCAAATTGGATAACTTTAAATACTCTAAGTATTATAGCTTATCAATCCTATGGAATTGGGATCAATTGGCTCAATAGTCTGCTCATATATATGCATATTTTTAATTATGTGGTATATCTTCCTTATAAGAGAAAAAAGAGTCAAAAATAAGAAAATTTTAAGGGATTATATTAAATAAAAATGATACAAATGTTTTTATTTCTTCTTAATTTTTTTGTAATTTCTAAATTTTTTATAGTGGACATATATTACTATCATGATAAAAGATAAGATTCAGAAATTTAAATAGATACCTATGGGGTAGCTAAATAGATTCAAGAAAAGTCAGTTTTGCTTCTAGAAATTTAGGGTATAAAAGTAACATTTGTTTTGGAAATATTCCTTTATCATGTGTATTTTTCAGGTTGCATTATAATATTAAGAGCTTCACATTGAGCATTTACCATGTACCTGAAACTATCCCACTACTACACATGGATTATCTTATTTAATCTTTATAATAATCCTAAGAGGTAAAATAATAATAGTTCCATTTTTCAGATTAGAAAACAGATACAGAGAAGTCAAATAATTTGCTTTGGAATCACACTGTTGCTACCCAAAATTGATTAAAAACAACAAAATACCTAATCACCACCAAGAAGTTCTAAAATACTCACTTAAAGTCATTAAAATGATAAAAACACTAAAAATTTAAGAAGATATCAAACATGGGTCCATTCAAGATAAAGAAAACTATAAAACTCTCCATACTATCTTTGAATTTGTATAATCAATTATGACATCAAATAACACCAAGAAAATTTTGTAACAAATCTTTTTTTTGTTTGTAACAAAATCTTACTGTAGTAGTATTTCCTTTAGGATTTTACCTCAGCTACTCACAGTAAGCAGAGATAGTATTATAACTATAGAACACTACCATTAGTATTAAATGATCAGATCTTATTTTTAATTTGTCACCTTTTTCCCAGAAAACCAAGGCTGTGCCTGTAATATAAGGGAACTTTCCCCATTTAGTCTGGTGCTTTCAACAGAGTATAGCGTGGTCCAATAGAGATAGCCACCAACTGAATCCACCACCATGTCATTCACCAGCAGTTTCACATGAGTCACAATGTCTGTGTGACCAGTCAACATTGACTGTCTTTGTATCTAGAAAACAAAATGAATGGTATGGTCAGTTAATAATTTTAAGTGACATCAATATTTCTGAATAACTTATTGTAATCATTGGCAAATTGTCCCATTCATCCGTCCCTTCATTCATTCAACCACAAATATTTATGCATGCTGGGCTATATGCTGAGCCTTGGAAACATAACAACAAACAAGCAAACACAAATCCTGCCTTCATGGAGCTTACTTCCTCTCCTGTCTCTAAAGTGAAGGGAAATAAATTTATTTTGAATTAAAATATTCTGTATTCCCAATGATATATCCAATCAAAACACTTAGGTATAAGAACATACATGATTGGATTCTTGAAAAAGATGTGTACATCCTAATAAATGACCTCTCTCCTTTCTCCTCTCTACCATATATTTCTCTGATATTAATTACTACCATTCATGAGTAACTATAATGTGCCAGGCACTGTAGATTTTTTTATCTTTAAGATATTTGCTCCTGTAATCTTCACATTAAGTATATGAGAAATTTGTTTCCTACATATTTTTTCCTCACAAGTAAACTGAGTTAAACAAAGTTGAGCAATCATCTTCCCTGGAGTTAAGCCATTTCAAAAGAGAAAGAGCAAATACTTTAGAATATATACAAAATATACTCTTATATATGAAAGAGTAGATATAAAACAGTTTTTATATCTACTCTTCCACTCCTTCAAAACTATTCTTAAACTCAACTGTTTTAGAAAACATTCTCTGAATAGCCCCTCTCAACCCTTTTCAGCTTGCCTATGTCTGGCACCTGTGAATTTCCCTCTAAAACACACTTTTTATGTTTCTCTTATTATTTCATATATGTATTTTATCTCCTCAAAAGAGCTAGGACAAGTGGCGATGGTCACACGATGCCAAACATAGTAAAAACCCCTGAATTTTACTCAATAAAAGGGTGAATTTTATGGTATGTGAATTATAACTCTTCAAGCTGCTTTTCTTTTTTAAGAGAAGAGACATGTCTACTATTGAATTTATATTCCCTACTATGCCTACTCCCAAGACTATCAACACAATGGTAATATATAAGTGATTATTGAACTAGTTAATGAATGGACGATAAGAACCCTCCTAATTAGAAAATTATTTTGGTCCCATATTTTTTATCTGCCAGGCCAGTGTTCGCCTCATTGACCATCATCCCTTTTCTACAAAGTGTCCCACTGCGAATGTGTGCTGAATGTTTTCATTAACCGAAGGTCTATTCTCCATGCCTCTCCACGCTCCTCTGTGTCTCCAGGGGCTGACATCAATGGACTGTGTAATCTGCTATCTCTTATTCTCTGGGTTCCAGTGAGGTTCAGCCAATGGAAACAGCAGATCAGCAGGCAGGAAGAAAGACAGTTGGACACTAATTCCCCCAGCTCACTCCTTGCCAGACTTTCCTACAGCTATAGTCCTCTCCTTCTTCCCACCTGGGGGTTATATCTTCCCACAATTAGCCCAGGAATGATTTGCTAACCCTTATTCATTTTCCCTAGCCCCATCTACACCTTTAAAAGTAGTCTTTTCACTTAGTTTCCTTTAATCAGTCTTTGAAGTCAGCTATCTTACTGCCAGGATACTGATCCTCAAGTAAGCATTTTGATGGATATATTTTAAGATATTAATAAAAATATATAACTAGAACACCAATATCTATTCTTACATCTACTCTTCCACTTTCTTCAAAATTATTTTTTTTTTTTGATGAGACATCTCTATATATTTGCTTCCAAAATTGTAGATTAAATTTTCACAAATAATTATTTAATTCATTCTTGCAACAGAAAAAAAGACTTTTCTTAAGGTAGAACCAAAAGCAATCCAGTCTTTGTAACGATTTTTCTTGGGGGCTGGGGTTGTGGCTCAGCAGTGGAGCGCTGGCCTAGCATGTGCACAGCCCGGGTTCGATTCTTAGCACCATGTAAAAATAAACGCATGTGTACAACTAAAGCAAATAAATAAATATTAAAAAAAGATTTTTCTCCCTTGAATGAATTTTATATAAAGTCAATTCTAAGATATCTTAGATAGAAACATATGTGTATATATATATACACATATATACATATATCAATATACACATGTCTATGTATTGCATGCACCTGTACAATATATAATGAATATATGTATTATAGTATATGAATTATAATATTATATTATACATGTACCTGTATAATATAATATGAATATATGTATTATGTATATGCATATGTGACATATGTGATATATGCATATATAAAACTTATTTTTCCATATAAGAATTTATGTATTTAGACATATTCCATAAGAGAACTAGAACATATCAATTTCAAAATATTGTCTTCAAAATTATTTTTAAACTAAACAGTTTTAGAAAGTGTTCTCTGAATGACCCCTCTCAACTCCTTTCAGCTTGCCTGAATGCACTTTGCACATAAATGCACTTTAAGATTGAGCAGGTTTAGAGACAAATATCACATAAATGGTAGCATAGGTGGTACATAAGAAGGAAAAAAAAGTAAATAATAATAATAATAATACCATACAAGTCGCTAAAGTAGGTAGGCATTTATTTAGAGCACTCAGGATGCCAAGCTTTAACGTACCACATATGTCTTTCCAGCCCAGTAGAGAAAGTGACCCAGCCATTCAAAAGCTAAAGCACCTGCTCCTGCAATGTTGGGTATGTGATAATTCTCAGAAATAACTGTCCCATTCAGCAGCCGCACGTAAACGTCACCTTTCATATCACTGTAGTAGAGGCTGTTGTTATACCAATCCATGTCTCAAAACAAAGACAAAAAATCATTAGCAGTTATTTCTCATCCATGCCAAAAAAAAAAAAAAATAGGTGAGTCAACAAATCACACAGGCACTTCAGTATAATTTTAAAGCACTAGAACCTCAGAGATCTGTCAAGAATATTTCAATAATGTAAACTCAGAATCTCAACCCCTAGAACTGGGTACAGGAGCTAATATACATTGAACATCCCCTTTATGCCAAACATTGTCCCAGGAACTTTACATGTCCAATCTAACTCCTAAAACAAAGCTATGAAGTAGGAATGACTCTCATGTTTAAAATGGCACATCTGAGATTTGGCAAGATTAACTCTTCTGTCTGAATCCTCACAGCTACAAAGAAAGGAAGCCCAGATTCCAGCCAACTCCAAAGTATCATCCTTTCTGTTAGCACCATTCTACCTCCTAAATCCATATTCCATGTTGGTAAGAAACATTGTTGTGCTTTTAATAGCCAAGTCATTCGATAAAGTAATTAGATAATTATAGAAGATGTCATCTTCAGGCAAGATCAATGTTATGCCACCTTAGGATGATGACTTTTCTTCTTCTAGGCAAAACTCCCCATTCGTTACTTAATAATCATCTTTGTCAACAAATTCTTTCTTAAACCTTATTGAGAACTCTACCCAGCAGTTCCTTGCTGCAGTCCTACGGGAAGCATGTAGGATATTACTTAAGAATAGCTGTCGGAGTAGAAATAGGCTGTTCCTATGAGGTGACAATTATTGATTAAAATACAAGAGCATTATATCAAAGATTTCCTGAACTGGTTATAGATCAATAAATAACCTCATATTTTATGAATTAATAAATAGTAGACCTACTTGAGAACTGACATTTTCCCTTTCTTTTAACTTTTTTTTTTTTTAGTTGTAGGTGGACACAATATCTTTATTTTATTTATGTGGTGCTGAGGATCGAAACCAGGGCCCCACACACATGAGACGAGTGCTGTACCGCTGAGCCATAGCCCCAGCCTTAAGAACTGACATTTTCTTAACAATATCACTGGCAGTATCATCCAGTTAATATTTCTTTTCTTTTCACTATTGACCTAGTAGCAAAACCCACAATTCTTTTCACTCACTAAATTGCTTAGGAAGCCATATGAGGAGAAACCTGTCATCTACCTAAACAAGGGTATTTACCTGACACATTTCCTATGTCAGAGGATAAGAACTCTCCTGGGCCAAAACTATTTAAAGGTTTACTCCAAAGCCTGTCTTCTTTCACAGCCATGATGAATGGTGGTTCAGTAGCTATTTGGTGAAATAAAAAGAAAAGAAGGAAATATCACATAAAGTATATTTTCTAAGGTAAATGTCTTATGCCATAATATTTCTTTTATAAAGTAAAATAATTATCAGGATTTTGAAAAAACAGTGGAGGAACATCAGTAACTCTATCTGCTTAATAGAATTATTTATCTGTCACATTAAACATACCTTCTGATTTTTACATAAAGATTTGAAATTGAATGTGAATAAATTCGTGTGGCAATGTTGCCTCCATGATAGTGTCATGGTCACGGCAGAGCTTGGGTCTGTGGCTACTATCTAAATGGTTCCATTCTGAGGCCCAGAAGTAATTATGATAACAACAGCAGTGTAAGTGATATAGTTAGCCTTCCATTTCTTTCAGCTAAGAGGATGGAATTTGACATAATTGACAGCCCCTAAACTTCTCCCTTAAAGGCCTTCAGAGTTCAGAGATGCTATGGCTTTGGAGCCACGAGAAAGAGGAAACTCATGAAGAAAGAAAATTATCCTGTTTCCTCAAATATATCTTGTAAAGTTTAAAACAGCAAGTTAGAAGCACAAATCTCACACTGTTTTGTTTTCTTTCCTGATCTCAGGTAGGTATGTGAGTGTATGTGTATCCTCAAGAGCTGACACACCTTCATTCTAATTTCTTTCAACATATTTGGGGCAAGGAATTTCTTTTTCTTTCTTTTTTTTTTTTTTTTTAGTTCTAGCAATCTACAATTTTATTGCAGGAGAAGGAGAGATTCTCTTCCTTCTATGCCTGAGTTATTATGTGAGCTCTCTGGCTGGATTTAGGAACCAAATTAA
The DNA here is from genome assembly GCA_025594165.1 of Tamias sibiricus. Lineage (NCBI taxonomy): Eukaryota > Metazoa > Chordata > Mammalia > Rodentia > Sciuridae > Tamias > Tamias sibiricus. The sequence continues at coordinate 103,123,397 of CM046666.1, forward strand.
TGTAAGGCTGATTAACAGGAGTAAAGCATCCAAGGACAAGTTTTATGGATCTCATGTGTACATGGGGATCACATGACAGTGAAGTCCTGCACAATGACCAAAGCAAGATACTTTCATACTTTTTAAATATAGACCAACAAATTTGTGAAGTAATAGTAGGATACAAGCATCACTGGATGAGGGTAGTAAATTCTAGGGATGTCACTGAGAGATATATCGGGTAAATAAGTTATTCCAAAGGGCTTATTTATTCAGATTCGTTAGCGTTCCAATAGCCAGTCTCTTTGTGATTAAGGTTATTTTCTTGCCTGCAACTGAACGGCATTCCTTCTCAAAAGAATCTGCATGTAGGAAAGGACAGGCCAAATGGCCCTTGTGCAGTTACGGTTCTTCAGGTGATTTCAGTTTGAAATAGCCAATATAATAATTTGGCATGTTTTGAGATGGCATGTCCTTAACTCCTTCATTTTCACAGGCCATATGTGTACATACTATTTTATAGTCAAATATTGACAATGAGACCATAAATTAAGAGTAAATCCAACATGCATTTGTTTCCCGACACTCTACAATGTTTTTGCAATGTATTATTTTTTTTTAACTTTCATGGAATTTATTAATAAATGTAGTTTTTGGTTGATTTCTGGGTCTTTCACTTGGTGTACAGTCAGTCATCTTACACAGGGCAAGGAATTTTAAAGGACTCTCAGGCTAAGCTTCTTTTTGTCAGAATCACTTCCTGTATCCAAAACAATCTCTCACCTGGCACCAGGGTAGTACCCACCGAGGGTTCTGACCAGGGGCCTGGTCCCTTGGGAGAACTTGCTCTCACAGAAACCTGGTATTTCGTAGCACTCTGTAGCCTGGGCACATTGAGCATGGTCCCACTTATGTTAGAGAAAATATGAGTGATTTCAGGAAGGTCTTGTGATGATACTTTCACCTCATAGGTCCAGTTCTGCCATGCAGAAGGGCCTAATAAAAAGAGTTCAACAATGTCATTGACCAGGATGACAACAGTAAGGGCAAACCAAGGATTGTCAATAAATTCCTCAACAGCCTCATCTCAAATGAGGAATAATTGGGCAGTAATGCCCATTACTCACACCATCAGTGTCAGTATGACCAAAAAAGCCGGGATAGTGCTCATTCCTCCCATGCCACTCATTTTGCTCTACAGAGGGGGCCACCATTCCCACCAGTAAGACTGTCCTTCAGTCAGAGCTATATGGTTGGCCTCATAGGATTGCAGAGGAATTCTCTATAATACTACCAGGCGTAATCAGGCTGTTAATAAAAATGTCTACTGATGAGTCTCCAGTATAATTCCCATGTTTACACAGTACCGCCAAGAAGCTCAATCAATATGGGGGGGAATTTCCCATTGATTCTTAACTGTTTTGGAGATATACATATAGCAAACAGCCATAATTAACTTTCTCTTAAAGTAAAAACATAGCCAGTGTTTGCTAAATTCTACTGTTTAGTGGACCAGAGGTTGGCAAATTATAGAGCCCACAGGTCAAATTGGACTCATTGCCCATTTCTATAAACAAAATTGTACCAAAACACAGCCTCAATTATTCATTTACATAAAGTCTATGACTGTTTTCACATCACAAGGATAGCTGAGGAACTGTGACAAAGACAACCTGACCCACAAAGTTGAAGTTATTTACCATCTGGCTCTTCCTTTACTAAAAAGTTTGCTGAACTCTGTGCTAGATACTGTTCTAAGTGTTCTCCTTCTGTGTCTTAATTTAATCTGTCTGGCAGTTCCATTAAAAGTCTCATTTTCTAGTTGTAGAAACCAAGGCACAAAGTGGTTAACTTGCCCAGGGTCATTCTGCTAGTAAGATCAGCATTTGATTCAAACTGGTTCCAGAGCTTTCCTGCTTACCCACCACACATGCTGCAAGTTCAAAGAGTTTCAAGGAATTGCTCAAATTTATGCAAGATCTCAGCCCAAGTCTTCTATCCTCTTGGCTAATAAATTCACTCTGACCAGGGTTTCAGAGTCTAGCTCCTAGTAGATGGTCAATAAATGGCCAAATTATTCTGTTAGGATCCACCTGGGAATTATAGAGATCATCCTATTGGAAAAGTGATAAATGCAGAACAAATGTATAAACACTTTTTCTTAGCTAAGTAGCAGCTTCTGGTTGATGACTAATGGTATGTGGGCTTTCAAAATTGAATCCCAATGCCAAGCAATTCAAGCCTCCTCTCCTTCCAATAAGGCCAGTAGCCACCCAGGGGACAGTGTACTCACTGGCTCCTATGGCGAGGGCAGGAGGCTTCCATTGAACAAGGGCTTGGTGAGAGCCAAATAGCACCGAGAGCTCCTGCGGACGGCCTGGTAGAGGGTGTGGCTGGATGGATGAGCCAAAGATAACCAAGTTACCAAACCCAAATTCTTCTATGTGACTTAGGTCACATCCCACAATGAACTCATTAAAAGAGAGAGTGTCCTGTTGGAAAATGGCCTTGCCATCGGTGACAAGGAAGTCATTGTTTTCACAAGCAAAGCTCTTCACATCATCAAAGGGGACCTGAGGTAGGACAAGATGAGAAGCTGAGCCATCCAGAAATGTTGACATGAAGACTTGGGCAGTGTTGTTGAAGTAAATGATTCTCTTGGATTGTGGCTTGACTGCAAAGTCCTTCAAGTTACTACTCGCCACAATGTGCACAGCTTTAGCATCCCTGCCAGGTGGCTCAGGGAGATCAACTCTGTAAAGGCCGTCTCTCAGGAGAAAAAAGACATACCTGACATGGGAACAAAGAGGTCTGGTGTGATTCAGTGTGAGGTGACAAGCAACCTCCTCAGCTAATTGCTTTAACCTTTGTACAATCAGAATCATGTATCTCTGGAATCACTAAGTACAGAGTCCCAGAGGTACAAAAGGGTAAAGGTCATTTCTAAAGATATGCTCTATTCATTTAAGTTTGGAAAATTTCAGCATTACTTCATCTTTTAATTATTATAAGTATTTTTTAAGGTATAGTGAAATTAAAGAACAAAAAGTATCCTTCAAAGGAAAGCATGTTACATAAAAATTACATGGATAAATATGTTATTTACCATAAAACATTTTCCTCCAAAATACACAAATTTTTTTGTGTAATTATCAGTTTTTTTTAATACATTGTAAATGACAAATGGAAGAAAGCAAAATTTTTAAACCATTTTTTAAATTGCACTGATATCATTTGCTCTAACTCTCTGGCATAAGTAATTTGGATTTGTACAGGTCTATAGTTTTTTTTTTTTTTTAATATGTACAACTGCATCAGACAACTATAAATGTTTCATTGAACACTCATGTAAAAATACCTCAAAAGTTACCAAAGCAGCTGAGCAGGACCCCAGCAATCAGGAGAAAGAGTCAGTGTAAGAATTAAAGAAACACACAATTTGGAGACAAACCTCATGGTATCAGGCAGGTCATCTTTCAATAATGAAAAAGAAAACACACCACCAAAATATTTCACTGATCATTAAATGTGTAAGTGAAATTTTAACTAAAACATAAAATCAATGATTGGCACACAGCTTATTTAGAATTTGTGATCATGAAGACAGAAGCTAATGAAAGTGCACTTGTGTTTGGTAAATTCATCTTATCACAGCCCTGTGCATTGGCAGCATTCCAACCTCCATCACAACTGTCAAGACCATTTACTTGCTCAGTTTGCTCTTATCCCCCTGTTCCAATTCTTTATTGATATGCTCAAGATTCTGGTGCTAGAGTAATACCCTGAGATATAAACTGCCTTTTGAGATATGTTTTTCTTTTTTCCTCAAGGGATGTTTCATAGCAGGCGAAAAGCATGGCTCGTAACTTTCTGCTTATTTCCCCAAAAATTTTTAGAGGAATTTCAGAGTAGGTAAGAGGAAAGATTTGTGGGTACAGTGGTGCACGCCTGTAATCCTAGCTCCCAGCAGGTCTGGAGGCTAAGGCAGAAAGATGGCAAGTTCAGAGCCAGCAACAGTGAGGCACTAAGCAACTCAGTGAGACCCTGTCTCTAAATAAACTACAAAATAGGGCTGGGGATGTGGCTCAGTGGTCGAGTTCAGGGTCGAGCCCCTAAGTTCAATGCCTGATATCCATCCACCCCTCAAAAAAATGAGCAATTCCTGTATTGAAGCAGGAAAGAGTGTGGATCTTGAACTCTGATCACAACTTCAGAAGGGAGAGAGAAAGAGAAGGAAGGAGAAGAGCTGGGGAGTGGGAGAAGGAAGACAGAGATGAGAGGAGAAAAAGCTGAGGCAGGAGACAAAGGGGACTAGGGAGGGGAGACGAGCAGAGGTTTATAACAAGTGCAGACTCAACTAGGGAATAATTCAATGGTACAGAAATCACAGCATAAAGAAAAATATTGTTAATACCAGGAAAGAAAACTACTTCATACATCAGATGTCCTATAGAAGATTCAATACAAACTATGGCTAAAAGTTATATGCTAATTTTTACCAAAATTCTCCCATCTGGTATAAAGAGATTAGAAGACAGGCCCCAAACTTGTTTCATCACAAAATAGCTGTGTGATCTTGGATAATTACTAAATCAACCTGTACTTCACTTCCTTTATTTCATAAAAGTACCTACCTCATAGGGTTGAACAAGGATAGAAACACAACTATAAAAACAAATTTGTGTAAATACTAGTTATCATGATCATTTCTAGTCACATTTCAAAATCTAAGCATAAATAAATTTTATCCTAACTGGAAAAAAGAGCTACCAATTGCATTTAAGGATTGACTTGGTTGGAGAAAAAGGCACACTCATACATTGCTGGTGGGACTGCAAAATGGTGCAACCGTTATGGAAAGCAGTATGGAGATTTCTTGGAAAACTGGGAATGGAACCATCCTATGACCCAGCCATCCCACTCTTGGGTCTATTCCCAAAGGACTTAAAAACAGCATATTACAGTGACACAGCTATCTCAATGTTTGTAGCTGCACAATTCACAATAGCTAGGTTGTGGAATCAACCTAGATGTCCCTCAGTAAATGAGTGGATTAAGAAAATGTGGTATATACGCACAATGGAATTTTACTCAGCAATAAAAGAAAATAAATTAATGGCATTTGCAGGTAAATGGATGAAGTTGGAAGACATAATGCTAAGTGAAGTTAGTCAGTCTCAAAAATCCAAGTACCAAATGTTCTCTCTTATATAAGGAGGCTATTTCAAAGTATTGTTGGATGGGGTACATAGGAGGATTAGAGGAACACTAGAATGGTCAAGGGAAGGGAGGGTAAGGGAGGGAGCAAGAGGGGAGGGAGGGGGGGAAAAAAAGGTGGTTGAATGAGACGGATATCATTTTCCTTAATGCATGATTGAAGACCTAAATTGTACGAATATACTTTGTATACAAACAGTTGTATGTAAAAAGATACTAAATATATGCACTATGAGTTGTACATATTAAAAATTATAAAAATTAAAAAAAAAAGGATTGACTTGGTAAAGTTCATTATCCTCATAATGAATCATTTTGTATAATTGCCAACTAGGTCAGATTTCATAGGTTCTTAAACTTTTACAAATGAAAAAATAAGATCCAGAGAATTCAAAGAACTTGTCCTATATCACAGGGTTTTAAAAAAAAATACTCTTTAAAATTCAGTGATCCATTCAAACCTAAAATGAAAAATGAATCTTTAATAAATCTTAAGAGAATATGAATAGAAAAATTTGAGGTTAAAGCAATAATAAACAATCTTTTTCTTTTTTTTTTCTTTTTTTTTTTTAAATTTTTTTATTATTTATTTACTTATTCATCATGCACAAGTATAGTATCTTTTTACATACAACTGCTTGTATACAAAGTATATAAGTACCATTCAGATCTTCAATCATGCATTTAGGATAATGATATCCATCTCATTCAACCACCAATTTTTTTCCAACCCCCCCCTTACTCCCTCCCTCCCCTCCCTTTCCGTTGACCATTCTAGTGTTCCTCTGATCCTATGTACCCCTTTCCAACAACTCTGTGAACCAGCCTCCTTATATCAGAGAAAACATTCGGTACTTGGATTTTTGAGATTGACTAATTTCACTTAGCATTATATTCTCCAACTTCATCCATTTACCTGCAAATGCCATTATTTTATTCTCTCTTATTGCTGAGTAAAATTCCATTTTGTATATATACCATATTTTCTTTATCCACTCATCTACTGAGGGGCATCTAGGTTGGTTCCATAACCTAGCTATTGTGAATTGTGCTGCTATAAACATTGAAGTGGCTGTGTCACTGTAATATGCTGTTTTTAAGTCTTTTGGGAATAGACCCAGGAGTGGGATGGCTGGGTCATAGGGTGGTTCCATTCCCATTTTCCCAAGAAATCTCCATACTGCTTTCCATAGCGGTTGCACCATTTTGCAGTCCCACCAGCAATGTATGAGTGTGCCTTTTTCCCCACATCCTCTCCAACATTTATTGTTGTTTGTGTTCTTGATAGCTGCCATTCTGACTGGAGTGAAATGAAATCTTAGAGTAGTTTTGATTTGCATTTCTCTAATTGCCAGTGATGTTGAACATTTTTTCATGTATTTGTTGATTAATCGTGTATCTTCTTCTGAGAAGTGTCTTTTCAATTCCTTAGCCCATTTATTGATTGGGTTATTTGCTTTTTTGGTGTTAAGTTTTTTTAGTTCTATATACATTCTAGAAATTAGTGCTCTATCTGATGTGCATGTATTAAATATTTGTTCCCAATTAGTTGGCTCTCTATTCACCTCACTGATTGTTTCTTTTGCTGAGAAGAAGCTTTTCAGTTTAAATCTATCCCATTCATTAATTCTTGGTAATAGTTCTTGTGCTACAGGATTCTTATTAAGGAACTTGGGGCCTAATCCGACATGTTGGAAATTGGAGCTTACTTTTTCTTCTATTAGGCGTATTGTCTCTGGTCTAATTCCTAGGTCCTTGATCCACCTTGAATTGAATTTTGTGCATGGTGAGAGACAAGGGTTTAATTTCATTTTGTTGCATATGGATTTCCAGTTTTCCCAGCACCATTTGTTGAAGAGGCTATCCTTTCTCCACTGTACATTTTTGGCACCTTTGTCTAATATAAGATAGCTGAAATTATATGCATTAGTCTCTGTGTCCTCAATTCTGTACCATTGGTCCACCAGTCTGTTTTGGTGCCAATACCATGCTGTTTTTGTTACTATTGCTCTATAGTATAATTTAAAGTCCGGTATGGTGATGCCACCTGCTTCACTTTTCTTGCTCAGGATTGCTTTGGCTATTCTGGGTCTCTTATTTCTCCAGATGAATTTCATGACTGCTTTTTCTATTTCTTTGAAGAATGACATTGGGATTTTGATTGGAATTGCATTAAATCTGTATAATGTTTTTGGTAGTATGGACATTTTGACAATATTGATTCTACCTATCCAAGAGCAAGGTAGGTCTTTCCATCTTCTGAGTTCTTCTATGATTTCTTTCTTTAGTGTTCTATAATTTTCCTTATAGAGCTCTTTCACCTCTTTCGTTAAGTTGATTCCCAGGTATTTTATTTTTTTTGATGCTATTGTAAATGGCGTAGTTTTCATCATTTCCCTTTCAGAGGCTTTGTCACTGATGTACAAAAATGCCTTTGACTTATGGGTATTGATTTTGTATCCTGCTACTTTGCCAAATTCATTTACTAGTTGTAAAAGTTTTCTGGTAGAGTTTTTTGGGTCTTCTAGGTAGATTATCATGTCATCAGCAAATAGTGCTAATTTGAGCTCTTCTTTTCCTATCTGGATCCCTTTAATTTCTTTCGTCTGTCTAATTGCTCTTGCCAGAGTTTCCAGTACTATGTTAAATAGCAGTGGTGAGAGGGGGCATCCCTGTCTTGTTCCAGTTTTTAGAGGGAATGCTTTCAATTTTTCTCCATTTAAGATAATGTTAGCTCTGGGCCTTGCATAAATAGCTTTTATAATGTTGAGATATGTCCCTGATATTCCTAGTTTTTCCAGTGTTTTGAACATAAAGGGGTGCTGTATTTTGTCAAATGCTTTTTCTGCATCTATTGAGATAATCATATGATTTTTATCTTTAAGTCTATTGATGTGATGTATTATGTTTATTGATTTCCGAATGTTGAACCAGCCTTGCATCCCTGGAATAAACCCCACTTGATCATGGTGCACTATATTTTTGATATGTTTTTGTATCCGATTTGCCAGAATTTTGTTGAGGATTTTTGCATCTATGTTCATTAAGGATATTGGCCTAAAGTTTTCTTTTTTGGATGTGTCTTTGCCTGGCTTTGGAATTAATGTAATATTGGCCTCATAAAAAGAGTCTGGAAGAGCTCCCTCTTTTTCTATTTCTTGAAATAGTTTGAAGAGCATTGGTATTAGTTCTTCTTTGAAAGTCTTGTAGAACTCTGCTGTAAACCCATCAGGTCCTGGACTTTTCCTTGTTGGTAGCTTTTTGATGACATCTTCTATTTCTTTGCTTGTAATCGATCTGTTTAAATTGTGTATAGCCTCCAGATCCAGTTTAGGCAAATCATATGACTCTAGAAATCTGTCAATGCATTCAGCATTTTCTGTTTTATTAGAGTACAAGTTTTCAAAGTAATTTCTAATTATCTTCTGTATATCCGAGGTGTTTGTTGTGATATTCCCTTTTTCATCACAAATGTTAGTGATTTGAGTTTTTTCTCTTCTTCTTTTCGTTAGCATTGCTAAGGGTCTGTCAATTTTGTTTATTTTTTCAAAGAACCAACTTTTAGTTTTGTCAATTCTTTGAATTGTTTCCTTAGTCTCAATTTCATTAATTTTCTGCTCTGATTTTAATTATTTCCTGTCTTCTGCTGCTCTTGGTGTTGATCTGTTCTTCTTTTTCTAGTGCTTGGAGGTGTGATGTTAAGTCGTTTATTTGTTGGTTTTTCTTCCTTTTAAAGAATGAACTCAGTGCAATGAATTTTCCTCTTATAACTGCCTTCATAGTGTCCCAGAGATTTCTATATGATGTATCTGTGTTCTCATTTACCTCTAGGAATTTTTTAATCTCCTCTTTGATGTCTTCTTCAACCCCTTGTTCATTCAGTAGCATGTTGCTTAGCTTCCAGTTGTTGGAGTAGTTTTTCTTATTCCTTGTTTTGTCATTGATTTCCAATTTCATCCCTTTATGGTCTGATAGCATGCAGGGTAGTATTTCTATTTTTTTATATTTGCTGAGATTTGCCTTGTGACATAATATATGATCTATTTTGGAGAAGGAGCCATGTGCTGCTGAGAAAAAAGTGTATTCATTTACTGAGGGATGAAATATTCTATATATGTCCGTTAGATCTAAGTTATTAATTGTTTTAAGGAGGCCTAAGGTTTCTTTGTTTAGTTTTTGTTTGGATGATCTATCCATTGGTGAGAGAGGTGTGTTGAAATCCCCTAGAATAACTGTGTTGTGGTCAATTTTACTCTTGAACTTGAGAAGCGTTTGTTTGATGAATGTAGGTGCTCCATTATTTGGGGCATATAGATTTATGATTGTTATATCCTCTTGATGAATGGTTCCCTTAAGTAGTAAGAAATATCCATCTTTGTCCCTTTTGATTAACTTTGGCTTGAAGTCTACCTTATTTGAAATGAGAATGGAAACCCCTGCTTGCTTCCGCAGGCCATGTGAGTGATAAGACTTTTCCCAGCCTTTTACCTTCAGTCTATTGATGTCTTTTTCTATGAGGTGTGTTTCTTGGAGACAGCAGATTGTTGGGTCATTTCTTTTAATCCATTCAGATAATCTGTGTCTTTTGAATGGCGAGTTTAGGCCGTTAACATTCAGGGTTATTATTGAGATGTGATTTTTATTCCCATCCATTTTTATTTGTATGATGATCTTTAGCTTGATTTGGTTTCTCTTCTGGTTGGTATTTCCCTTAGTTTAATATCTCCCTTTGTTGATTTTCATTGTTATTTTTCTCTTCTTCTTCATGGAAAATTTTGCCCAGGATGTTCAGAAGTGCTGGCTTTCGAGATGTGAAATCTTTTAACTTTTGCTTGTCGTGGAAGGTTTTTATTTCATCTTCAAATCTAAAGCTCAATTTTGCTGGATATAAGATTCTTGGTTGACATCCCTTTTCCTTCAGAGCTTGAAATATGCTATTCCAGGATCTTCTTGCTTTTAAGGTCTGGGTAGAAAAATCTGAACAAAGTCTGATTGGTTTCCCCCTATATGTAATCTGCTTCCTTTCTCTTGTGGCTTTTAATATTCTCTCCTTGCTCAGTATATTAGGCATTTTCATTATAATGTGTCTTGGTGTGGATCTGTTGTGATTTTGTATATTTGGTGTTCGGTAGGCCTCTTGAACTTGGTTTTCCCCTTCATTCCTCAAGTTTGGAAAATTTTCTGTAATTATTTCATTAAATAAATTACTCATTCCTTTGGCTTGAAACTCTGCCCCCTCCTCTACCCCAATCACTCTTATGTTTGGTCTTTTTATGTTGTCCCATAATTCTTGAATGTTCTGTTCTTGGTTTCTTACCATTTTTGCTGTGTAATCTAGATTTTTCTCTAGGATATATATTTTGTCTTCATTGTCTGAGGTTCTTTCTTCCAAGTGATCTACTCTGTTGGTGATACTTTCGATTGAGCTTTTATTTTGATTTATTGCTTCTTTCATTTCTGGAATTTCTGTTTGGTTTCTCTTTAGAGCTTCTATCTCCCTATTGAAGTAATCTTTTACTTCCTGTATTTGTTTATGGAGTTCTTTGTCAAAATGATCTTTCACCTCCTGTATTTGCTCCCTCATCTCATTTTTGAGTTCATTCTTAAGTTCCGCTAACATTTGGAATATGTAATTTCTGAATTCCATCTCTGGCATTGCACCAACTGTGCATGGTATGGAATCTACTGAGGAGGTATATTGATTTGTTTGTGTCACTTTCTTCCCTTGTTTCTTCATATTGCTTGTGCGTCTATTCTACCTGCACTGTGGGACCTTGTCTACTTTGATTTTACCTTAAAACCTTATGTTGCTCCTGTAGTACAATGCTATCAGATCCCCTTATATTTCCTTTACACTTTAAAATCAAACACTTTCTATTCAGAGAATCCCAGTTTGATCACAATGTACAGATTTAGTTAACCCAGATGTTGTTTCCAATTTACTCTGTATGCTTCTGATGGGGTTTTAAAGTTTCAAGTAATGGACAGAGAGGTAATATGTTTAGGAAGAAGGAAGTGAGTGTATTGATTTGTTCTTTCTTAGAAAGTATGAAAAGAGAGTTCTATGGAAGTGGTTTAGTATCAGCCGACGAGAGAGGAAAGAGAATGGAGTGAATGAATAGATGGAAAGACCGATTTACATATAAACCTAACTTATGCTGCGGTTGAGAGGAGAAATAAAGAAAGATGGAAAAGAAAAAAAAAAAAAAGAAGAGAAAAAAATAATAACCAAGGAGTAGTAATTAGTGTAAGAGAGAGGAGAGAGAGAATAAGTCTAGAAATTAGAGAATAAACCATATATAACACCACTTTGCTATATATTTCAATTGTACACGTTCTAGAAATCTCAATTTGTGCGTATAACTTGTTTTTGCCTCTGTTGAGAATGCAATGGCAGGGTGTAAATAGGGAAGATGAAGGAAGAAGAAAAAATATAAAAGTGAGAAGGAAGAAAAGAAAGAAAAGAGGAGCAGAAGCACACAAATACACTGTCAATCAAAACAAAAACAAACAAAAAACTCCCAAGAAACAACAAAACAAACAAACAAGCAAATAAAAACAAAAACGTTGAACCCAAGAACAAGTCTCAAACAAAATGGACCCTTGGAAGCCCTTCTTTTTTCCCTTCCAGTTTAAGCCACCTGACCCAGATCATGTACAGTCAGCAACCCTGTTAGTGGAGTCAAGGCTGCACCTTTGGTCCGTTGCAGAGTGGCACAGTGGAATAGTGGAAGGGACTTATCCTCAGGCTGGGCCCTGCTTACAGCAGTAGGGAGATGCTACTATGGGCCTTGGAGGCCAGGCAAACTGGCGGCGGGTTCTCTCCTTCCAGTGGGCAGGTGCCTACCTCTTGCTCTGGTTGCAGCTGGGCAGGTCGCACTCCCCCAGGGAGTGGAGGAAGCACTTCACCAGGTCTGGCCCTGCGTGCAGCAGCCGGGAGCTGCTACTCTGGGCCCAGGCGGCCAGGGACAGTAACAATCTTTTTCAAAAAAAAGTTTAGTTTGTGTAAAATGTATGTACGGGCTATATATTTTTTTTTTTCATTCAAAATGAAAACAACTTTATTCCCACAGAAAAATGTTTAATCTTACCCACATTGGCCTGGCTATTAGTTACTAATCTGGTTATCTGGACATACTTAAGAAAAAATAACCCCAAAATAACTATCTGTGTTTTCATTTTTCATATTTGTGTTCATTTGGAGTTCACAAAATACATTCACAGTGAATACAGTGAGATGCTGTGTCCCACGGTAAAGGCAAATTGTTATGGTTTGGATGTGAGGTGTCCCCCAAAAGCCCATGTGTGAGACAATGCAAAAAAGTTTAGAGGAGAAATGATTGGGTTATAAGAGTCTTAACCCAATTGATGGATTAATCTCCTAATAGGGATTCACAGAGCAGTAATTGAAGTGGGTGTGGCTGGAGAGGTGGGGATTAGAGTGTGGCTTTGGGGTATATGTTTGTATCTGACAAGTGGAGACCTATCTCTGTGCTTCCTGATCATCATGTGGGCTGGTTCCCTCTGCCACACTCCTCTGCCATGATGTTCAGCCTCTTCTTGAGCCCCAAGGAATGGAGCTTACTGTCTATGGACTGAGACCTCTGAAACTCTGAGCCCCCAAATAAAATTTTCCTCCCTCTAAAATTGTTCTGGTCAGATCTTTTAGTCACAGGAGCAAAAAAGCTGACTAAAACACAAATCAAGAACTACAACCCAGGTCTCTGAGCCCCAGACCAAAGGTCTTTACATATTATACCTATGTTTTGGAAATAGAAAAGGAGTCAATAAAGTTTGAAAAAAATGTTCTCCTGGATCTATAGATGAAAATTTGCCTGGAAATTTAATCAAACTTATCTAAAATAAGATGTGTAGATTGGCTCACCCAGTGCTACACAGCAGTGTTCCATTACCAAGTAAGATCCATGAAGATTTTTGCCAATGGATGAGAAATCATATTTACAAGGCTAAACCTTACCCATTGTAGGAGTCAGCCACAATTTTTTGAGGTGCAATAATAGATGGTGGAGTAATTTCCTCAAAGTTTGAGCAGTTTTCTAAATCACAGACATATACCTATAGAATCAAAAATATATCAGAAGGATTAATGTCTGTGCTCAATCTGGCCAACAAGTATTTTCTTCTGAGTATCTGTTCTATGCTTGGAACTGCGCTACTCACTAAACACTTTTCAAAATAAAAGAAGCCCTTAAAAGCCAGTTCTATATCCTATATCCTAATGAGTTCATATTCTATTGGTATCAGTGAAATACAAGTACCTATTTTTCAGGCTTGTGAGACACCAAACTATTTTTAAGGTGTAAACCATATCCAAGCTTATGTGCTTCCAGGCATAGTGATATTCTTGGCTTGTCGTGACAAGCCTGTACCTTCCAAAGAAATATAACTTGAAACACATCAAGACTATGTCTTCTCTAATGCTTTAGTACTACTTATTTTCAGAGGCCTACTACAGTTGCCCTGGGTTATAATATAATTAAAAATGCCTCCAACTGACTTTGATCATGATGGATAGTTTTATCTAATGATAATACAATTACAGTCACTATCTTATCACAGATAAATTATCATTAGTCTAACTCACAACTCTGGAAAATCACAAATAAAAATGTTCCATTGGTATGGCAAGAGTAGGTAAAGGCTATACACTCTTGCAGACCAGATTTAGGATTGATTGCTACTTTAATGTCCTAAGTAAGTACTCAGTGAGTATGTACTGGATGAAGGAATTACATTTACTTGTAAATATACCAAAATATGCATATCAGTATCAATATCCAGTTATTTGCTTTAAATTCTGAGACTAACCAGTCCATCCATGATGAAATATATTCTCTGGTAGAGCCAGTCTATAGAGATGGAAGAAATTAATCCTGAACCTCTATAAAAAATTCTCAGGTCAGACACATCAGACATGTTGGCAGCCTCCTTCACCCAAATGAAAGCTCCTTCAGAGAAATAAACAACTTGCTGGTGGACATTAACTGATATTCCTAAAAGAGCCATACAAATACATGCACATTATTACATAACAACCAGGACAAAAAGGGGTTTATGAGACTTATTTCTTTAATGTTTAATAAAATGATCAGATTCTATTTTAGAAGAAAATGTTATTGTAAATTATTCTAATATGTATGGAATAGATTAGAAGAACTTAGAAAAGTATATTCTAAAAATAGAAAATTTGGGGGTTTGTTTTATTTTATTTCTTGTATTTTGTTTTTTATTTTATTTTTATTTGTGGTGTTGTTTTTGGTTGTGGTGCTGGAGATAGAACCCAGGGCTTCTTGCATGCTAAGCACCTGTTCTACCACTGAGCTACTCCTCCAGACCCAAAAATATATTTTTAACATTCCTCCATTCTAGAAGCATTTCTTCCAGAAATTTCAAGTCTTTCTTTTCACGTTAAGAAAACATTTCTTTCTGTGATACTGACCTGTAATATTATGGTGTATAGCATCTGACCAAAGGCAATGTGCTTCATCTACTAAGTGCTTTAAAGATCTCTTTCTTAGAGAAGTTTTTCTAGATAAAAAGAGCCACTGTTCCTCTTCTTGAACTGAAAAGCAACATGATTTTCAGGTAAACAGACCAACCAAATGCACACTCACAGACACACACACACACAAAATATATATATATATCTCAACACCACCATTCAACGCAAAGGGAAATCATGCTTAAAAGAGCCCAGACAAATTTTCTCTGAAGGCATTGGGACATTTCATCTATGGTATAATCCACATTATTCCATGGTTAGAGGTAAGAAACACAGTGGCAGCCAAGCAGGACTTGTGTGTGTGTGCCCTTAAGTACCCCAAAAATTATATTACATGAGATATTACCATTCCCAAAATCCTTGCCCCAATAGGTGGTCCACTCACTGTCCCCAGACAGGAGTATTGGTTGGGAGAAGTAGTCCATTCACAGCCAAAACAGGTTGGTGCATAACACACACACACATACACACACACACACACAGCACACATAGACAGACATTGGTGGTCTCTATGTTGTCTTCAACATCTCTCCCTTTGAAGCAGGAGAAAGGCTCTTAAAGGAATGAAATTTGATGGCTGCAGAATTGTGCTTGATATCCTGTTCAACTGGAGACCAATGCAGCGTCCATGGCAGATGAACAATTTTTGGCCAATTAATGATGGATTTCAAAAATCACATAACAACTTTAACACTGGTCTATATTTAACATGCCCTTTGGATATGCTTCTTGCATAATGAAAATACCTCTCCTTTCCTAGAGTCTAGGAACAGCCAAAGAAAACTAAAGGCTGGTGATAGATGACATTCAATACCCTCTGGCAGAGGCATGTGCAGATGAGGGTATGGGGTGGTCAAGTCCGCAAATCGAGTTCTGGTGAAAACAGAAAGCAGACTCCTAGAATTTGGAGTCCTTGACTATTGTTCCAAACCCTTTTACTACTACCCTGCCCTCTCCAAATGTCTAGTGCTTCTTAGAAAGCATTTTCATTTATTATTTTGCTTATATAGGCATCATACAGTAAGGATTTAACCACTCAGGGCCATGGTTAAAATATTAAAGCCAAAAAAGCTATCCTTTTATTTTGGTTACTGCAAAATAATAATAAAAAAAGATGATTTGGCAGACTAAATATTCAAAATGGCAAAATGTAAGTTATCGAACTCCATATATACTTAAAAATTTATGGAGACTGCAAAAATAAGATGTCTGGTAGGACTCCAATGACAGCACATAATGTAGGGAGTTAGGACAGAAAGGTTATGTGCATCCCTTAGGTGTGTAAAGATAAGTCACGATCCTTGTGATTTCAGTTGAAACCAAGCATTTGAGACATTTTTTTATCCTTAAAGTTTTTAATTCTGTTTTTTAAGTTCTTAACTTCTAATGTGAAAACTTCCAATTTAACCACTTGTTCTATTCTTCAAATACTTACAACCACTTAAAATCGAAAGCTTGTAGAATACCCAAAAGACAACCTACATTTGGGCAGAAGAAGAGGGATCTTGAGGTCTACCAGATGACTCAGTACCACTGAACTCTGAACCCACCTTTATCACCTTTCATTTCTATGTAACAAAAGAGCAACCCTGGGCCATACCTGCTAGGGATGATGTGGTAATACTAGATTCTGCTTCCGGCCCCTCACCAACTTCATTTACTGCTGCAATAGAAAACCTATTCCAAAAACAATTTAGAGAGATGTGTTTCACATGGCATGGTGTGAACATGAGATAAAAATAGAAGGAGAAATAACATTTCTATTTAAAGGACTGTGTGGCAATGCATGTATCTAGTTACTTAGTGTCACTGCTCAGCACTAAAATGACCATCAATCACATCCTTGTTTGCATTCCCCACAGAAGAGTTCAGGGTCACTGAGGTCAAAGCTGAACTCTGCTATCTGCATAACCCCAATTCTTCCTCTAATTTAAAGATCCCTTAGTAAATGCCACAGAAGCTAACAATAATAAAATAATCCCCAGTGGTAAATAAAAATACCATCACCAGAATTTTTCCTCCTTACTTTTTTCATGTTGGATCTAATGAATAAATGTCATTTGTGGTATTTATGATGTTTTTATTAGCTTATACTTATATGGATCCTCTAAATATAATAGAAGCACTTGAAAATATTTTTGCTGAGGATTATGTGATTTTATAAGCATAGAAGCTTTAGAAAAGCCCAAAACTGGAACCCAACAGCATGGAGTCAGTGACACTTCTCAAAATACATTTAAACTATGTTAGTCATTTTTAAAAAATAATTATGCCTGAAGCCATGCTGGTTACATCTTCCCTTGCATCAGTCCACTGAAATCTTACCTGTAAGTGGTATTTGGTAGAGTGGAATAAAACTGGAAACTGGTTCTCTGTGTCCCTGAATCTAGTTTTTGGTTTTTGCTGATCAGCCTTAAATTATAACCCAAAATAGGTCCACCTGGGAACTGGGGTGGAGCCCAACTGACTTCCACAGTATCCGGACTTGAACTTTCAATATTCTTAATGAACGGAGCAGTTTCAGGAACTAGAAGAAATAATGATGTAAATGAAAAATGGAAATGTACAGGATTGATGATCTTAAAACTGTACAGGAAAAAAAAATCTCAGTTTTTGAAAAGTTAACAGATTGTTTTATGGTACTGGAGATAGAACCCAGGAGCTCTCTACCAATGTGGTACAAGCCCTTTTTATTCTTTATTCTAAGATAGACTCTCACAAAATTGCCCAGGCTGGCCTTGAATTCCCAATCCTTCCACTTCAGTCTCCTGAGTCACTGGGATTACAGGCATGCACCAGAAGGCCCAGCCAGAAATAAAATATTTTGACAAATACTCAAAATATGTGATAGAATATGGTAAGAATCCATGAGCTACAACTCTGGATCCCTAAATTGTACCAGTTAAATATTAATGTTTACCAAAAAACTCCTTCGAAAGTTATTTTCCTCACTTCTGATGTATGACATAAAATTAAAATTTTTTAAATTATTTATTTTTCAGTTCTAGGTGAACACAATATTTTTATTTTATTTTCATATGGTGCTGAGGATCAAACCCAGTGCCTCACACATGCTAGGCAAGTGCTATACCCCTAAGCCACAACCCCAGCCCTAAAATTAAATTTTAAAGTATACAAATAGGATAAATATTCTAGAAAAAGAGTTGTCAAAATTCTCTAGAGACCTAAATGAATTGAATCCAGGATGGAACCAGGTTAAGAAGGAGAAGAGAACCTGAACAAACTAGAGTCAATGATTAACATGAGTTGAAAAAAAGGTCCTGGGATCTTTCACTTATATTGCTGTGGCCTCACTGGTTCCAGCTGAAGATGTGGATTCAGATAGGCCAGAATTGGACCAGTCTACTTCACTCTTGTGGCCATCAGCTCTGGTGATCCAGATAATACCTTCCTTATCCCCCCAAAGTCCCTGGGAAATCAGGTGACTTGGTCACAACAGTGCCCCCACCCTTGCAAAGGATAAAAGCATAAATTAGATAATTGAGCATTCATTCACAGACTCTAAACACTAGCAAAGAGGCAAAAACAGAAAGGTGAACTAATGATCTGACAGACTATCTATGTCTCCACCTAATTTTTCATGCCTCAATCCCCTGAAACCTCTTGCTTACATTTCCTCTTTCCATAGAAAGGCTCACTTTGATGTCATTCTGCTTTTGAGTACAGTTCTCTCCTCTGAACACGTTAAGCAGATGCTCTGCATCACCACTGGCTCATGGAAGTTAGGGGAAATTGGATGGTTCAGACTTCACACTGGATTTTTCAAGAGGCTTCTTAATTGGCTTCTTAGTCTTACTATGATACAATCCCTCTCAAATTCTCAGACTAATCTTGGACAAACACAAATATCTTCATGTCACATTTGTGAACAGGAAAGAAGGAATCATCTCCCATTGAATTAGAATCAAACTGTCAAGAAAGAAACCTAAACCCATTAGGGTCATTATGCCCAGACATGATCTGCTCCACTTCAGGCAAGTTAAATGTCACCAACATGGCATGACATATCATTGTCCAGCAAACACAATCTAAAAATCACACAATTCGTATAACTGTAAGAGAATAGGGCTAGAAGGCAATGAACACAGAACAGGTAAGTTTCTCAGTTTTGATGTGGCTAGAAAAGTGAGGGAGATTCTGAAACATGAGTTGCTCTGCACGGAAAAGACATCCACACCATGTTTGGAAGACTTGGAGGGTACATGGGTTATCATTTCCAGAAAAAAAGGCCCAGAAATGGAAAGTGAAATTGGCCTTCTTCATTACTTTGGTTTGACCAGCCATGAGTCCTAAACCATGGTAACTCTCCAACACTAGAAAACGTTTCAGCAATGTTGGAGTACATGAGGCGTTGCTTGGAGCAGGGAAGGATCCACGTATTACACTCTGATTTGGAACTTTACAAACATGGCCCTAGACCAATGTCTAATGTTCTAAGCCAGGGATGGTCAGAGAATAATCAGCACAGCGGCCACACAAACCCTGAAACCTAAAAAGCAAGAACAGGGCACTCATCAGGGAAGCAGGTGATACCCCAACCAACTTCAGCAGCTGCCTAGCCTGCTGAAATTCAAGGCCAAGCTCAACTTGAGGCTCTCTGGACACAGTCATATCTCTGGGACTGAGAGGCAGGGTGTCCATGCATCCTGGAACAAGTCTTCCTGAACTACCTCAGCTAACTCTAAGGGTGAGGGCATTCAGACAAGTCTCCCTGAATGAGTGCCCTAACGCGGCTCACGGTAGGGCTTCGAGGCAGGAATCCCTTCCCTGGTAGAGAAGTCACACCTTCAAAAGAAGAAATCAAAAAATAGACCAATATACATACTGTTTTTTTTAAACATGTCTTTGATAAAATGTTAAAATATTAGAATAGCCTCCCAGTTGGTCTTTACTTTCCAATCCCTCTCATCCCCTCAATTCATTCTATGTAGTTGCCAAAATCTTCTTTTTAAAGATCATATAAAGCAATTACTCCTCTGATTTAAAGACTTCTATAACACCCAACTGCTTTCTAAATAAAGCCTTCCATTCAAAGTTTTTGGTACTCTGGACTCAGTCTGTTTCCCACTGTTATTCTACTTCTCTTCCTATACCCTATGGTTCAAGCAGATGGAATATTCACTTTTCCCCCTCATGCCTTAAAAGTCAATCTGTATAACTCTGTTCATATAGTCATCTGGGTCTCACCTCATGTCCAAATCAACAAATGAAACCTCCTCTAGAGAAATTTCTTTGATATTTCATTCTAGAAATCTCTCTCTCCTCTGAACTTCCATAGGAATTTGTCAGTGCTTCTGATTAAAATGATCTTTATTAAGAGTTATTTTATTTCACGGTCATTTAAGCATGTGCTTGGTCTCCTCTGTTAGAGAGTAAGCTACTTAAAGACAGAATCAAATCTATGCACATATAGCTACCCCATGAATATATTTTGAATGTGACAACAGCAGCATTTATTTAGAACTAGTGTTGCTTAAAGAACATAGGAGCGTCAGAAAAGAACAGCTCACTTAAAGCTGCATTTTGACAGCAATATTCTGAACAAAGTTGGGGAAAATGGTGAAGCTGTAATCAGGCAGAAAAGATGAGTTTGGTTATTGACCAACAGCATCAATTACTTTCCAGAGATAATGAAACTGTGTCATTAATCATCCTCATTTCTGAAACACTTCATCACTTAGCTATGAGACCATGAGCTCCAGAGTTTTTTCCTCCTTACTAACTTTGGTCCTCTTCTTCTTGATCTTGTTGCCAAATATTGGGATGCTCCAGGGTTAATACTTGACCCTCTCCTCTTTTCAACATATATTTATTCTTAGCCTATAACCTCCATGCCCATGGCTTGAAATCACATCTATATGTGCATAAAGGATACATTGGTATTTTGGATATCTCTAAGCTACTCCCTGAGTTCCAAGTTCACACATTTAATTGCATCTTTGGCAACTCCATTTGAATATCTGATAGACATATCAAATTTTACTTGGTCAAAACAGGCATTTGATTTTCCCTAGAAAAGCTGCCCTCCCACCAGTCTTTCCCCATCTCAGTGACATGGCTTTCAGGCTGCCAAGCATGCATCTGGCTTTCTGGCCCAAGTTAGAAAGCAGCCAAAGAGCCATGCAGCAGCAATGTGGCAACCCTGGTGGGTTGGAGCAGAGGCAGCAAGCACCACCTGTGCCCACACGGAACCCTCCAGGCAGGCATGGTAATCCTGAGGCACTGGGAACCAAAGTACGCTGACCTATCACACTATGGTGGCCAGGCCTGGGCATCATATGGACGTCTCCTGCAGAAGCCCACTCCATGCACGGCTGTAACCAAGAATGCAAACATAGATCATCAGAGGACCTCAACCTCCCCCTTCCTACAGGGAGAAACTGGAAGTGGGGCAGACCTGAATGGAAGTTGGGACTCAAGAATTAACCAATAGCATCACTAATTTTCCAAACCAGAATTAGCATAAGTTGGGACCAATAGCAGTGACTCAAGTGCTATATAAATCCCTAGACCAGCACACTCAGAGGGGAAAAAACCTGCTCTCAAGTCCCCTCTTGCACTGAAAGAGTTCTCTTCCTGTTTCTATTCTTCAACAAATCGTACTCTTACACTCACTCATCCTGGTCTGTGAATTTCATTCCTCCAATTCACAACACAAGAACCCTGAAAGAAGGATTTTATGGTGAGCTCCTGGGGTCTGCTGCAACACTGGAGAGCATAGCCCACCAGTAAGAGCTGCAACACTTCTCAGCTGCAGAGGCCTGCACCTTACTCAGACCTCACCTGCCAGCAGAAGCAGGGAATCGAGTTGCATCTCAAAACTTCATTTTCATCAGTAAATGGCAACACCCAGGTGTTCACATAAAACTCTAAGTTACGAAGATTGATACTCCATCCCCCTCACCAAATCCATTCTGCAACTTCATCATCTCTGTCTTCAAAATATATGGCATATCTTTCCACCTCCTCCATCATGACCACCCTAGTCAGGAGTGACCTTGCGTGGACTCCTGACTGTTCCCTCCTTCCCTTGGCCTATCTCCACCAACCAGTCTCCATGAAACTGCCAGAATGAAAATTTTAAAACTTGAATCAACCCCAAGCCCCTATTTTAAAACTCTCCAAAGACTTGCTGTCACACTTAGAAGAAAAGCTACATTCCTTATCACAGACTATGTGGCCCCACGTGACCAGGCCCCTGGCTACCCTGTTCTATCTCACCTCCTTCTCCCCATCTTACTCACTGCCTTCCAGCCTCATCAGCCATTCCTCAAATAAACCCACCTCCTTGCCAACACCTGTCCTTGGTCCTTGCTCTTCCTTCTTCCTGGAAAACTCATTCCTGGGTATTTGTGTAGCTTCTTGCCTCTTGTTATTTAAAGCCCTGAACAAATGCCATTCTCAGAGAGGACTTCCCTGACCAGCTTTTCATCCAAACTAGGTTCCCCTCCTCAGACATTCTTTATCACTTATCCTATATTATTTTTCTTCTTAGCCCTTACTCCTATGCAAAATTATACTGTATTTTTTATTGAAATATTTCTTTATTCCTCTTGCCATACCTATCTGAGTCTTGTGTAAATACTCCTGTCTCTTACCCACCCTAGTTCTCCCTATAGAGAAACACGAGTTCCTATTTGTTGGTAGCAGCCATTACACCATAATTTTCTGTTAAATGAAGGTAATAATTCAGAGAATTTTTTTTTTTTTTTTTTTTTTTTTTTGTACCAGGGATTGAACTCAGAGGCACTCTACCACTGAGCCACATCCCCGGCCGTATTTTGTATTTTATTTAGAGACATGGTCTCACTGAGTTGCTTAGTACCTCATTTTTGCTGTAGCTGGCTTTGAACTCATGATCCTCCTGCCTCAGCCTCACTAGCTGCTGGGATTACAGGCATGTGCCGCTGCACCCAGCAAATTCAAAGATCTTGAAAGAAACGGTTTGGTTTCTTTATCCTTTCCTGTCTAACAAAATCAGCAAGAGGCAGCAATGTCAGCTTTGCACACTCAAACCTTCCCTTAAATGTCTTGTTCTAAAGTCTAAGCTGGGTCTAAGCAGGTTGTTAGCAATTCATCACACTTTTTTCATGCTAAGCTACATCATCCAATTTAGACTTTATCAGAAATAACTATGATATTCCTGCACCCATCCACAGACCCTTATGCATTATCTTTCATTAAGTTCAGAACTCAGGCTTAGGAAGAAGGATGCTATTTATTGAATCCTCTCACAACCTAACTTTTGCCTAATTACTTCTCTGCCTGTCTCCAGAAGCTGGATTATAAATCTTCCAAGTATTTGGACTTCAACTGCTTTGGTTCCTAGAACAATAGCTGGTATGTAATAGGTGCTTGAATGAATGAATATATATAGATATAGATAGATAGATATTCATGTATAGAATGAATGAAAAAATACCTGATCTTCCTCTGATGACATTAAAAATACCAACTTCTGAGGGGAAAAAAAAAAAAGCAAGGTGCTAAATCTTTTCACAGATTTAATTGCCACATAGCCCCCCAAAAATTATAACCTAGGTAACAGAAAGACTAAAAATTATCTCAAGACAAATATAAAACCAAATACTTCTTAACACACCACGACCACCCTTTCACATCGTTCTCCTGGGCCATTGTAACAGCCACCTAGCAGGCCTGCCTGCTTCTACCTACGTGCACTGTCCGTTCTCCATACTGCCTTTCAACACATAAGACAGGTCACATCAGATCATATCACTCCTCTGTTCAAAAACATACAGCAATCTCCTTCCACAGTCTTTACAAAGGTCTCTGAAGCTGACTGATATTCTACCCCTCCAACTCCGTAACCTTCTCTGTTACTCCTGCACTTTCTTCACTTTCATCCAGCCACACTGGGTGCCTGGCTGTCCTTTGAAATGGCCAGGGATGCCCTTACCCTAAAGCCATTGTGTGGCCATATCCTGCCTGGATTGCTGTGTAACTAACATGTCTTCTTGACTGACTCCCTGGAGTCCTTTGTTCAAACTTAACCCTCCCCACCCCCAACTCAACGAGGCTTCTTCTGACCACCTTATTTAATACTGGAACAGCCTCCCCCTCTCCCAACCCAACATTTCTCATCCCTCTAAAGCACAAACTCTGGTCAAAATGTTTATGATAGCACACAGCACCCTGCCATTTATAATATCCTAATTTTTTTCTATTATATATTGCAGAAAACATTGCTCTTCTACCAAAATGTTAGCCCTATCAGATCAGGGGTCATTGTTCTGATCGCAAAGGCATTTTGAACATTACTTGGCACATAGGTACTCAATTGTTGAATAGAATTAACAAAGGAAAAGATTTCTTTTATCATTCAAAATAAAAACAAACTAAACCAAAGCTTTGGAATGATGTCCTTGTTCTATAAACAATGTATGCATGTCATACCTCCATAAGGATGAGTCCTGTAACTGGGACTTGGGGGAGAATACAGCTGCAGCTGGGCTGTGAAGATCCAAACCACTCGAAAAATATATTCAGTGAAAGGATGCAGGGACTCTACCTCATAAGACAGCTTGGACACAGCCTAGATCCATGAGAGATCAACAACCAGCATTTATTATACCACCACCATACAATGTGACTCAAGAGAATAGGTTAGTTTGTAGAAGTTGGATGGTCTTTTAAATATTGGGCCACATAGATCCTGCCAGATGAGATGAGATAGCGGGCTGCAGCTTAGAACTGAACTTACAACCAATCTGCAAATTCACATAGAAATTATCTTCTGAGAATTTAGATTTAATTATTTGGCACTTTCTTCAACAATTCACATAAATATTTCTATATACTTGGTGTCTTGGGACTATTTTCTTTTCTGAAATTTTCCATGATTTTATAAAAAGGATAGTCTTGAATGACTGTGATAGACATCACTTGTAAATTGGAATAAGTGCCTATGAGAATCTTCCTCTTGCCCTTGATCCTAGATGTAGTCATTTTAGGAGACATGGGCAGATAATTACCAATGAAATAAATGCTTATGTGATACTGGGCTGAAGGAATTTAATATGTGGCCAACATTATATATTCCTCATAAAATAAATATTTACAGAGTAGCCAAAGATGAAGTTCATCTAATCCAACCACTTATGCTTAAATCTTTTCTAGAATGCATTGGTGCCTATAAGTAGTCTCCCCTTATTCATGGGAAGACTACCACTTCAAGACCACAGAAGATACCTCAGAGAGTACCAAACCCTATATATAAACACTGCGATGTAAATACTGTGACAGTTCATCTGGTAACCTAGACATCTACTAAAGGTCTAACAGGTGGGTATAATGCTGAACAAAGGGATGGTTTACTCCCCAGTGGAACAGAGCAGGAAATTTCATCATGCTACTCAGAATGATGTGCAATTTAAAACTTAACAATTCTTTATTTCTGAAATTTTTCATGTAACATTTTTGGAACATCATTGACTGCAGAAAACTTAAACTTCAGAAATAAAATCCACAGATGGAGGGGGGACTACTATAATTAGATGTAATATTTTGGCACTTGAATAATTTGGGAGGGAATTTTTAATTTACATACAAAGGCAGCTTTGCATACCTCAGTGTAGGTCCAGCTTCCTGGAAGTTGCTCATATTTCCACTGAATGATGTATTTTACTCCAGAAATGTTAGCAGATTTCCATCGTAATGTCACACTGTGGTTTCCAATGGAAGAAGCAAAGGGTGCTGTGGGAAGGTCTGTATTTTCTGGGGAGAAAACAAAGTTTCACTCACCATACACTCCTGTCCATCAAAGCAGGAGAGCATAGCTCTGTTTAATCTAGGGTTATCAGCATTCTCCTGCTCCAATAACTCACCTGAACAATAAGTGATGTACATTTTCAAGGCAGTCTTCCCTTTCTTTAACAGACAGGCAACTTGGAGTGTTCTGAGACTGTCCAGTTTTCTCTTATCTTACCACTTTATTACTAGCAAGGAGGGGAGGTGCCAAAAGCATGTCGTGGCACAGAAGAACCATCTGTTGCCCAGGATATATACTCCAAAGCAGTTTTGAAGTTTTATACTATAATTTTGCTGTTACTACACATCTTGCCAACAAAATTTTTATATGTACAGAGTTGCTGCTGTTATGGAAAAGGACTCTATATTCCACTGTTTTACATTATAAAACATTTCATGATTTCTAAACATTAGAGAAATTACAATATGTGGGACATATTTATTGGGTACCACTTGCCAAGCACTATATCAAGGGCTAGATTTTCTGCATGGTATGTATCACTGGGATGAAATTCTTTTATTTTACTTTTTCAATTTGTCCAAAATTTTTGTGATGAATTTCTTGCTTCAACTTTTGTTACAGAAAAAAAAAAATCACTATTTTGTTTGAGAAAGCTTGGTGGGTTTGGTAAGGAGTTTTTTTGTTGTTGTTGTTGTTTTGTTTTGTTTTGTTTGATTTTTTGTGGTACCGGGGATTGAACTCAGGGGCACTTGACCACTGGGCCACATCCCCAGCCCTTTTTTGTGTTTTTATTAGAGACAGGGTCTCACTGAGTTGCTAAGTGCCTCGCCATTGCTGAGGCTGGCTTTGAACTCGCGATCCTCCTGCCTCAGCCTCCCAAAGTGCTGGGATTACAGGCGTGCGCCACCGCGCCCGGCTAGGAGTTTTTAATTCTTAAATATAAACCCCTAGACCAACAATGTTTCTTGTGAAAAGAAAATTCTCATTCCTACAGATAATGGATATAGACTAATTAAAGTCCATACTCTGCAATTTGAAAAAAAATAAAGCCATTTTCATCTGAGGGGCCAGTTCACAAAGAGGTCTAGCACAACCTTTCTCTCCTGCTTCATCTACTTGTGGTTCATGTTGGGGTATGATAGCTGTATAAGCAAAGCACACTGCCTTGAAAATGTAAAACCCTAAGTACAGGGGATTGGCATGTGCTACAGATATCTTGAAGAGGATTTCAGTAAAGGAGTTATCAGCAAAGAAGAAAAACTGGGAGGCATCAGAAATCACAATACATTGCAAACAGAGCAGAGGAACTAGAGTTATGTAAGTATAAGTAAATGTAAATTTCACAGCTAAATAAAGACATATGTTTCAAAGTTTTGTGATACATATGAAAAATCAGAGGGAAAGAAGGTTTATTCTAAAATACCAGGACAAGAGTGAATCAAATGAAAAAGCAAAGCTGAGCTGTTACATATTACTTTCATTAAGTGGAAGCATGGGCAAGAAAAGACTGCAGTCAGAACAGGGTTGTAATTCCAGCTGTATCTCTTACTAGCTGTAGGCCCCCAAGAAAGTGTTTAAACATTACTCATCGATTTTCTCATCTGTCAAATGAGGTAACTTATAGTATTTATTCATCTGAAGACTAGATGAGCTAATATTTATAAATTAATGAGGATAGTGCCTGACTCATAAATACTTAATAAAAAATATCAATTGTTATTTTGATGGATTGTTAGCCATTTTCCCCCACATGGGAAGGTATCTAAAATTGTGATGTGTTAGAGACAAACAGAGTCTTAGATGCATAGTCTTAGGTCATCATAACAAGCTAAAGGTATAGTCTGTAAGCTTAAGTGCTTTTATTTAGATTTGGTATATTTAATACATAGAAATTAGTCATACATAGAAATTGATCAATAGCCCATGAGAAATTAAATAAAGCATTGATTACACTTGTATTCTAATGGTATTGGATAATTAAGTTAGTAACATAACTTTAGAATGTAAGAAAAAGATGTAAAGCAAAGGTTCCAGATTTCTCAATTCTGGCATTCTTAGCATCTCAGTAATTTTTTTAGACTCTTTGGACCAAATAACTACCTAATAGTTCCATTTATTAAGTATTGTTAATAATAAATGTGTATGTTCTAACAACTTAATAGATGCTTTAAAATAATACATATATTGAAGGACAAAATCATATATTTATTTCATCCTTAAATAAAAACTACTGCGTACTAATATATCTATGTACCCCTTGGGCACAACACAACTTCTCTAGTCTTATAATATGATTAGGTATCTCCATCTTTATTTCATGGTTTATGTTGAGTTTCCTGTGGTACTTGCTTGTTACTCCAGAAATAACCAAAAACCCCAGCATTGCAAAGATATAATATCATGGAAAGGACTTCAGTGTGATGTGTTGTTTATATCATGAACTTCCTCTAATCAACAGATCCATCAGTGTCCAACAGATGTTGACCATCCTTTCATTTTCCTTGGGTCTAAATATACCCCAAGGCTCCCCATGGAGGTCCCTGTGATGCTCTGGGGCATTTCAACATACAGAGTTTGTTGGGTTTTTTTTTGGGGGGGGGTCCTAGGGATTAAACTCAGTGGCACTTGACCACTGACCCACATACCTGCCCTATTTTTGTATTTTATTTAGAGACAGGATCTCACTGAGTTGCTTAGTGCCTCACTTTTGCTGAGGCTGGCTTTGAACTCGGGATCCTCCTGTCTCAGCCTCCTGAGTTGCTGGGTTTATAGTTGTGTGCCACCGCACCCAACTCAACATATAGTTTTTAAAACCACAAAAATATAAATTTCACCTACAGCTAACTCTCACAACACAGAAGGAAAAACATGTTTTAATGTATTCACTACCTCTCCACAGAAACATCAAAGTGGGGTTTTTTGTTTTGTTTTTGTGGGACACTACATAACCGAAACAAATGAGGAGAGCAAGGTGACAACATCATTTTGATTTCCATCAGCCAGAAAGTAAGGAGGTAATCAGTGAAACAAGGTCTTCAACATATGGAAGAGCCAAGCATCCCCCACAATGGAGGGAACTGTCTCTCAGTGGGAGAAGACCCTAGTGATTTTTGCAAAAGATAACTGCTGACATCCAGGCTACGACTTATCAAAACATTGGCCCTTCAGAAACCAATGGAGAATTAACACACTATGGCAAAGCCACTTGCAAACACTCAACCTACTTTGAAATCAAGCAGAGAGAGCTGATGTACACCCAAATTTTCTACTTACTCAAAGTCTAACGTTGAGAAGTATAACTTCTATACATTTCACAAATTCCTAGTGCCTTTTAGGGAAGCCATGCACATATTGGGTACTCAACTGAATAACTGTTGGCAGAATAATGTAATGCACATTAAATAAGTATTCCTATACTTTTAGTACATTAAAACAGTGGCACTTCCTAAATCAAATCTGCTCAGGATATACATTGCTCCTTCATTAAAATAGAAGGGACTATGTCTACTGATAATGAGGGCAAAATCTGGTCCTAAATATAAGTCATGTGCCGCATTTCCCACTATGCCTGGAAGAAGAGTCTTGCTAAGTCTCTATCAGAATGGTCTCAACTTTTAAAATTATTTAATTTTCTCTATGTATAAATATATGTTTGATGCTACTGAGATGTAGAAGTCTAGATATTTTAAGAAGCTTTTCACTATCCTTTGATAAGAGCAAGTCACTAAGTGGTATAGATACAGAATAATAGTCAAGTGCATTTCCTTACCCAGTACTTCCTCTTCATATGCACCTTCTGCACTACTGCAGCCGACTTCACAGAACTCTCTCTATGGAAGACACGTAGGACACAAGTCAGTGCAACATTTGTGCTGCTGGTTTTGCTAATAAACTTCAAATTTGAAATCTGAGGACCTGATATACAAGTATATCTTTATATCAACTATTTCAACTGTAATAAAGTTCCCACTTGCTAGTGAAATTAGGTCAGTCCTTTCAGACTGTTTTTGAATATATTCCACAGTAAAAATAATAGTAAAAAATAAAAAATAATTTAACAAAACAACCTAGCATACACAGAATGCTGAAAGGATTTTTAAAACTAAATTACTTCCCCCCCCATTTTAGCAGTTTTATTGAGATACAATCACATGCCATAAAACTCACCCATTTGAAGCATAGTTTCAGTGGCTTGTAGTGTTATTTACAGAGTTGTGCAATCACCACATTTTCATCGACCCCAAAAGATACCCCATACCTGTAAGTGTTCTTATGTATTGAATTATATTCCGTTTTATTCTGCTTCATTTTGTTTAATATTACTCTTGATTTGCTGAATTGATTTAATGACCTTCTAATGGATCCCATTCTACAGTTTGAAAAAGCACTGAGCTTGACAATGCAATTATATGTATGCCAACCTGGTCAAAGTTTTATAAACTAGAAACCTAAAATTCTAGCCTAAAATGATGCTTATAGATTGCCTATTTATCGTGTTGTCCATGCTCTCCTTGGAAAAATTAAAACTTGACATATATATAAAGATTTTATAACAGCTGAAGATTTTAACAGATGGCTTAATATCAGCATTGAATTTTAAGATCTACTACATAATGGTGATTAACACCTTATCTCATTAATCAAAAACAAAGTATGTATCTGATGAATGAACCCAAACCTGCAACTCTTAATAGATGTATTAACGTTAGCTACGGAAAAAGAAAAAGAACTTGGAGAAAGAGCACACATCATAAAAGCACAATGCAATCATGATCAATCTTCCTGCTTGCCTTCAATTTATAATTATTCCTAGGACAACATGCTATTATTTCTCACGATGATAGTAGAAACCATGGCGCAATATATTTACCCTGAAAAGAAGGGCTGTAACTTGCAAATACTAACTTTCCAATGTTTGATCTGTGCACTAAAAGGAAGTGGAGTCTGATAAGCCCAGGTTTGCTTAGTTAAGGATTAATTTAAATACCTTGGTTTGGGCTCAGGATTATTTAACTTAAAAGTTTAGTGTACCTTTCACATCCTGTTTGCAAATTTCAGTAAAACACATTCAACACAATCCATTAACTACAGAAAAGAAACAAACCAAGTGGCAACAAAAAGTATTACATGAGGTTTTCTTTTCTAATAAAGAAAACCAAGGAAGAAAAAAGAAAGAAATTGAAATACAAATTATTTAGAAATATAGCTAATCCTGACAATCAGGAGAAATGGTGGCCCTCTTTTTTGTAGGGGAAATATACAGTAAATTTTCCATCCATCTGAGAGTTTAAATGTTATCTCAAGTGGAGGCAAAGCTATCAACTAGCCTCCCCTTCCCCCACTTCCTGGTACCTGGAGGCAATCAAACATTAGACTTCAAATGAGGTTATCCAGTGTTTCTCAAGAGCAAGTTGCCTAGAGAAAATCTAGAGAGTTGGATCTAAACTATTTATAACATCTGAGCTGTAAGCCCCCAGAAGGAATTTAAGTAATACAGCACACTCCAGGTTACTGAGCTGCCCTTCCCACTGTTTACTCTGCCTGGGGCTACATCAGTTTGCTGTCTCAATTCCCAATCCCACTTCCACTTTTTCCACAGTATTTGAGTTTCCCTTTGGCTCCACCCTTGGTTTCCCAGGCTGCCAGGTATTTTCTAACTTTTGTCACACAGGAAGACACACCCCCTCACTCACTGTAAGAATTGTAGCATTGTTTCCTAAAGCATTCATTCCCTCAAGAATAGTTAAGTATCTTTTATGTGCACTGTTTGAGGCTTAAAAATATGTCAGTGTGCAAGATAGGTAACTTCCTTCTGCCTTTGTGGAACTTACATTCTCAGGAAAAGACAGATAATAACCAAAGACATGTTTCGTTAAAAAAAATTTTTTTTAAAGTTCAGAAAATGTAAAGTGCTGTGAAGAAAATAAAGCAAATCAAAGCATGAGGCATGGTTAGGCAGGAAGGAGGCTTCTTCAGTGAGGGTGATCAGGAAGGACTGTGGAAAAACCCTCAAGCCAAGACTTGAGTAATGGGTAATGGGAAGGAGCCAGTCTTGCAGAGATCTGCATGGTAAGGACAAAAGCTTCAGGCAGGAATGTGCCTTCTGTAGAAAAGGAAAAGAGAAAAACCAGTGGCTGGCACAGAGAATAAGACAATAAGGAACCATTAAAAAAAAAAAAAAAAAGTTTCCAGAAACAATAAAATCAACACTTGATCTTAGCCCAAAGGCTGAGATACTATGATAAAATCCAGTCTATGTTTCAGATTGTCAGGGACAAGCCATCTCACTTGCCATTATCATTTTCCAAGTTACTTTTCCCTAAACTTTCACTTCAAGGATATTCCTCCAAGGAACATGAATTGCAAAAATTTCAAGCTTCCTAAGTGAAAACATTAGTGATGAAAAGAGTATGATTGTCCAAAGTGTGAACCACTGAGTTCAAATATATCTTTATATATCTATCTATATTACATGTATGCCTTTCTTTACAGTTCTACTTTATTTAAATTGTAATATTTCAAAGTGTAAAATAGCAAAGTATAAATAGATTATATTAATCATAAAACCAAGAGAAAGATTACTATCTGTAAGTACAGACAATTGAGCAGTATAATGATTAACGAGGAACTGGTAACTCAGGCCACAAAATCCTGGGCAGCTTCGTTGCCTGAGAGATGCTCTTTCTCCCTCATTTTCCTGACCCTGGCACAATCTTCTTAGGGACTGTTCTTTGCAAATGAATTTTCTTTAATCACATAAAAGGTCCTCAGGAAGCTTGCTTTTTAAAATCTCAATCAGGAAAGATCTTTAATTGTCTATTTATGGGGCAAATCCCGCCACCCCATTTTATTTCTTCTTAGCCCGCTGCCACCTCAACCCACTCTCAAGGACAATCCCTCAGGTGTAAAGTAGCCATGGAGTATTGAGAAAGCGTTCCAATTTAATATTTTTTTATTCTTGTTTTTGTCCTCTATTAAAAGGGAATTTTCTGCCTTACTAGGGATGATAATATCTATTCCCTCCCCAGGCAGGATACGATGGTCCTCTTCTCTGGTTTCCAGGACATTTAAATAGAACATACCCAGGTTTTGAAGTGAGAAATAAGACTGCTTCTTCTTATCACCTATTGTCAAATAACCTAATTCTGAGGTGATGGAATCCAGGACAGATAAGTTTAGCTGAAGAAGACTGAGTGGAAAGAGATCAAAATCATAAGGTCTCTCAGAAGAGGAGAAAATCAAGTGCAGGAGAGAGGACCATAGAGACCTGGCATGGAAGCCCAAGCCAGCATGAAGTTACTTATTATCAGAACAGAGAGAAAAACTGTGTTTCAAAATGTTGGCAAAGGATTATGTTAAATAATAAATCTGCAATTGCAAGGTTCTCTTTTAATGTGGTAAATTTCTTGGTAGCGCACTATATGTTTAGGGGAAGAAAACACCATTGGTAGAGATACCTCTGGATGTGGCCCTTCCATTCTCCCCTCCACTGCCAGTCCCAATACCCTCCTCCCTCTCTACTCAGGCTCCAGGAATCATAAATTTTCAAACCAGACTACAGTAATATGTAGTTAGCCCTCTATATTGGTAGGTTCCACATCTGCAGAAAAATTTTCTTAAAAACTTTATCCTGACTAAATATGTATAGATATTTTTCCTTGTCTTTATTCCCTGGTGTAACAATTATTTACATAACATCCACATTGTATTAGGTGTTGGAAGTAATCTAAAGATGATTTAGACTGTACAGGAGGGTGAGCATAGGTTATATGAAAATACTACACCATTTTGTATAAGGGACTTAAGCATCTGAGAATTTGAGTATCTACAGGGGTTCCCAGAACCCCCTCAATCACCTTCAGATACTGATATATATATATATATATATATATATTATTTATATATATGTTCATATATATGTACATATATACATAAAACACAACAAATATTTGTTGTGATATATATATGATATATATTGGGATTTCATACGTGCTGATATATATAGAATAGTGTATATAGCATATACATATTCATATATGTGATGTGCACATACACATACATATTCACACATATATACATTATTATATATGTATACATATACGTGAAACACAACAAATATTTGTTCCCCAAAATAGAATTATACCTTCATTTTTATACCCAGAGTAATAACACTTCCAAGAAGATGAATAACTTTTTAAAGACTGGAGATAAAAACATGAGATTTGATGGCATCTTTTTTATATGTTATTGTCAACTCACCTCACAAATGGTGGCATAGGTATCATTCTGCATAGAAAAAAAAATGAAAGAAAAGTATTTAAAATTCTTATTAAATAATTTTAATGATCTTTAGCTGTACATTTCTTCCAAATTAATTTTTTGTCCCACCATTGATAACCAACAAAAAACAAAAGGATCCCAGAGCTGGACCTTCTGTCCAGGCAAGCCACTGTATGCATGACTCTAAAAATTATGTTGTTTGCATAATTAGGAAAAAATGAAATAGTATGATATCTACAAGAAAGTATCAGTCAAATAAGAGAGAACTTGTGAACAGACTAGGGAATGAATGGGGGCCTGCAGAGGCCCTAGGGGAATAAACTGAAATAAAAATCACCACCCATAGCTCTGGATAGCAAAGGCCTGCAGGCTCTTATGCTCAGACTGACTGCTCCCTCAATAACTCTGCTTCTTGGATTGTTGCCTGGCAACAAATGGTACTTCCCATTCATTCACTTGGCAAGTGTTGATGATGGAACACCCCCACACTGTAGTCAGTGTAGAGAATACAGTCTGAAGGAGACAAAACTGTCCTGCCCTGATTAAGCTTACATACTGGAGAAAATATATTAAGCATGCAACTAAACAAATAATTACATAAGTTGCAATTTGTGATAAGTGTATGGTAGTTACCAAGTCCAGAGGACAAATGCTCCTATTTTTTTATTATTTATTTTTAGTTGTAGTTGGACACAATCCTTTATTTTATTTATTTAGATGTGGTGCTGAGGATCAAACCCAGGGCCTCGAACATGCTAGGCAAATGCTCTACCGCTGAGCCACAATCCCAGCCCAAATGCTTCTCTTTTTAATAACTTCCACTATATGAGGCACACAGTGACAAATATGGGAATGGGAGAAATAATTCCTGTAACAGAAGTCTGCAAGGACACACTAGATAAGAAAATCTATGAGGACTATATATGTGAAGAGTTTAGTGTCCTTATTTAAACGTTGCTATGAGGACTATATATGTGAAGAGTTTAGTGTCCTTATTTAAACGTTGCTGCCATAATCTACTCATTAACATAAAATAATATTAGGATTACCCAACATTATTATGATTCATACTGATTTAACCTCTGACATGAACACCTAAACAAATTAACCCAGTTTTAAATGACAAAATTCTTATCCATGAAATTAATACTTATAATGTGTCAGAAACTATCCTTAGGAAGAAGATTATATTGTTAGCCTAATATACCTGTGAGAAAAGAAAAGAATGAAGGGGTTAAGTACCTTAATTAAGTTACACACTAAATGGCAAATCCAGGCTAAATGAAAAATAAAGTATCTAAGATCAATTTCTTACATGAAGTGGAGTGTTTGTGACCTCTCAATTAGATTGCTATGCTGCCATGTTTTCTACAAAGAAATTTTGAACATGACCTAGTTCCTGCCTATCCAAAATGTGGTTTGGGGACCACTAGTACCTCATCACCTAGAAACTTGCTAGAAACTTGCTACAAGTGCAGAATCTCAGGCCCCACCCCTGACCTACTGAATCAGAACCTGCCTTTTAACAAGATTCCAGATACTTGTACATTAAACTTTGAGAAGCACAGGGATAGAAAATTTAATAAATACCTAATATCCTACTCTTACAGTGGAGCAACTGGGCATCCCTGGTTCACATCAACCTTCCTTGGTTGATACATTTATAATGTTGATCTCAGCTTTTTCCTCATTACTACATATTACTCAGGCTGTCACGCTTTTTCTTTAGGTTTAAGAAAACTAGCTGGAAATGGGATTACAAATGGGAATCCTCTTAGACAACTTTTCTTTAAAGGGAAACATCAATATCAACATAAAAAGATAACTAATACTTACACATTTTAAAACACAGTTTTCCTGATCTACAGAGTTCCAAAAATGACATCCTTGGATACACTACAAGAGACAATAAAAGATGAAAATGACTGAAGAAATGTGACTTTTTCTTATCACCTGGAAATACATAGTAACAAAAAGTATCTCTTGTCTGTGATTTGGAAAAAAAAGCTACTGAAAAAGTTGAGGGCTCCACAGGATCAGGACTTTGGGATTCTAATCAGAGCTGTCATTTCTACAGACAGACTAGGGCTTGATATGGTTCCCTGCAGGGGAGCAGGTTGCTGAGGGGAGTTAAGCCCTGGGCAGGCCCTGACCCAGGAAGCACCCAACCTTCCAGAACATACTGTCCACTGGCAACAGGTGGAGTCCAGGGCAGCATGGCATCAAGTATATCCTGGGTCCACAGGCCATTCTCACTTAAGTGAAATCCAACACTAGGGACACAAGCAAAAGGTGACATGCCAAAACCTAGTAGGTAGACCATTTGGGAAGTCAGCTGCCTACTAGCTGGCTTTTCTTCCACAGTTGCTCTGAAAACGTCCTCCCACAACTGGCCTGACCTCTATTGGACTGACTTGGCACAATTTTATCTTAATTGCTCTTTCTGTGCCTATGACTGTATTGGTCATTCCTTCCACAGGTCATGTGTGGATAACCCCCAAATTAACAACTGCTCCTCTCTAGCTCCAGACCCACATATCCACTTGCTCATTGGACATTTCCACTTGAGTCCTTACAAACACCTTAGATGAGCATGTGAAACATTAATTTCCTTGTTTTCTACCCTCATCTGTTCTCTTTCTCCTGTGTTTCTTGTAACATGCCCCCAATCTTCTGAGTTGCTTGAGCCAGGAATCAGGGCTCCTTCTCATCTCATGCACTATCTCCCATCCCAATGGACAAGCCATCACCAAGTCCTACTAACTCATCTAGTCATTAACTGAAATCCATCTGGGTGCCTCACTCACTGCCCTGATTTTCTGCTGTGCCTTTCACCACTCACCAACAGCCTCATGAACTTGTTTCCACATTTAGAGTGATCTTCTTAAAACCAAACCTGGTCACACCCTTTGCTTACCTTGAATTCTGTCTCTCCATTATTTTGTGGATTAAGGCCAAGTTGTCAAGCATGACATACAGCACCCTTCATAACTTGGCTCCACCTAACTTGCCAGCTTCACCTTCCATCTCCCTCCTCCTCCATACACAATGCATTTTTCAAAGAAGCTGAAAAACTTTTACTGCCCTGAACAAGTTAGGCTATTTTGCACCTTTGTTGATTGGGGAAAAAAAAAAAAAAAAAAAAAAGCCCTCTTTTACTGATATTCCTTCCCTTAATCTTCTAAAAATCTCTTTTCCTTTCTAATTTCAGTTTAAAGGTCTTGCAGGAAACTACAAAGCTTTTTTTTTTTTTCCTTGTATGTAATCCTTTAACACCTATCCACCCACACCCACACAATACACCACTATTCTGGTTCTCAGATTCTGTCTAGCCATAGTTTTATGTATGTGTCTCAAAGGTTGAGGATCCTTTTAAACATAGACTATTTTATTAATTTGTAAATCCCTGGTACCTAACTCAGTGCTTGGTTCAGACCAATACTTTGAGTCACTAAATATTTGTTTATGTTATGGTTTAGATGTGAGGTGTCCCTCAAAAGCTCACATGTGAGACAATGCAAGAAGGTTCAGAAGAGAAATGATTGGGTTGTGAAAGCCTTAACCCATGAGTGAATTAATGCCCTGGCAGGGATTAACTGAGTGGTAACTGAAGTGGTAGGGTGTGGCTGGAGGAGATGGGAATTGGGGCATGGCTTTGGGGTATATATTTGTATCTGGCAAGTAGAGGCTTTCTCTGCTTTCTGATCACCATGATGTGAGCTGCTTCCCTCGGCCACACTCTCCCGCCATGATGTTAGCCTCACTTCAAGCCCCAACAAATGGAGCCAGCCTTCCATGGACTAAGACCTCTGACATCGTAAGCCCTCAAATAAACTTTTCCTCCTCTATAATTGTGCTGGTCAGATCCTTTTAGTCATAGCAGTGAGAAAGCTGACTAAAACAGACAGGTAAATGAGATTTCATTTAGTAATTATACTTATTGTCACAAAACCTGATTGTTGTTCCTGTTATATTAACACAACAGGGGTGATACTCTTGACAACAGAAGCGGTTACTCACCGGTTCACTCAGGTTGTATGGTGTGCCAATGTCAAGCTGCCTTCCCTGAAATGGAGAAGCGGGTGGTTAAGTACCAGGTATCAATTGGGCTCAGTGTAACTAACCACACCTTTTTTATAAAAAACCTTCCTGGAATCGTATTGCCTCCTCATTGTTTTCTAACTGTAAATAGAGAAACCAAATGTTTCCAAGCCATTAAATCCATCATGAAACCAGAGAAAATGCTGGTACAAATTATAGATAGAATGCCTAAGAATTCTCCAGGAACTACCAAGGTGGGAGTGAGAGTGTAACTCTAAAGAGTGGAATTACAGAATTAAATAATTAGAGGGCCTAGAAAAGTCAGATGAATTTTTCTCAGATGTTTCTTTTTTGCAATTACTCATAAAAAAAAAGCAGAAAAAATACAAATTCATAATGTCATACAAATTATGTTTATTTCTCACAAATTTTCAATTTTTAATAAAAGAAATTTTAATGGGAGAAAATAAAAGGAATATGAACTAAAGGGAGGATCTACAAATTGCTCATCCTCCTGGTCATTATTTGAATGGAGTCCTTCATCAATAGAAGATTGGCAAAGGATGGCGGTACTGGGCCTATAATAATGAGATAATACCTGAATAGTGTCACATGGAAATGAACTAATTATCAATCATAAAATCAATCGCATGCTCCACTGATTCACTTAGGATCAGAGGCAGAGGTAACCTAAGCAAATACTTCTAGTAATTCTAGTTGATACCTATCAGAGCCTCCCCTTAAAGCTTTGCTAATATGAACCACTGAATTGAAGAAGTGATTAATCCAGCAAGGTACATGGCATCTGTCCTTGGCTGACCCAGTCCTACAAGCAAGACATATCACAGGATATGACAGAAAATTCCAAGGAGGTTCTAGAGGTGGCTTAATTATCTGATGAGGCCTCTGAATAGCCTATATTGTTCAAAGGAGCATTAGAAAACATTCCATCACTAGGTTCACTGAATATTCTCCTCCTTTCCATCCATTTGCTCTTCACTCTATCCCCAGTGCCTAGAACAGTGCATGAGGGATAACAGGTCTTCAATAAATACCTAAGGAAGGAATAAATCCATGAATTCATGTGGTCTCTCACTTCATAATGCTCCAGAAATCCCTTGGAAGCATCGTTCCATGGCCTGGCATCATGTGGGTTAAATTCAAAAGTAGTCAGACACAGGAACCAAGAAAAATAAAAATTGTCTTTTTCCCCCTCTCATTTGATATGTGAATAAGCTATCCCTAAGCTCTATTCCCTAACCACTTACATTTTGGGGGAAAGAAATTTGCTTATATATTTTTTTATTTTAATAAGATCTAAATAATAACAACATTTTGTTTTTTAGAAAGGAACAAACGATTAATCTTTTAACCAAGTGTTCAATAATACCTAGTTTCCACAAATTTGTTCAAAACAAAGTTTTGATTTCCCTTTATATGACTGAATCTCAATCTTACAAACTCTAGTGAAAGACATGAGTTCGGGGGCTGGGGTAGTGGCTCAGCGGTAGAGTACTCGCCTAGCATGTGCATGGCCCTGGGTTCCGTACTCAGCCTGTGCTTCTTATGAATGTACAAGCCTTTCCATACTAAGCACCAAATTCATCTTTCTCACTTTGGACCTTGGGCTCTCCCAGCAATTTAACTTAATTCCAGTTGCTCCACGTAAAAAGTTATTGTGTGCAACTACAACTAAAAAATAAATATTAAAAAGTTATTGTGTGCAAACTACAACTAAAAAATAAATATTAAAAAAAGAAATACATGAGTTCATAATTAAATTTTTTTCAATCCCTTTTCAAAATATACATTAGTTCATAAAAGCAAAAAAGTGGATGATGAGTAGTCTTTGTGTTGTGTTTTAAACAATAAAACAACAGAGATATTTCTTGGCGACCATAAAGTCACATTGTAACAGTCATGAGTTTTTCTGGTACTTATGGAGATTAAATTTAATGGGATGAATGGAGTGCCTGTCAAGCAGTACCAGAAAAGGTATCTTCGTGAGTCAGGTGTATGAGTTTCTGAAGGAACATGTTTTATCAACATCTTCCCTAATTTCCACTCGTTTTCCATCCTTCTCTTCACAATCATCATAGTAAACAATTATTGAATTATTCCAGTATTCCAGACACTCTTATTTTTTTACACTAAATCTCACTCAGCCATCTTAACAACCCTATAAGGAGGATGCTAGTATTAGTCCCATTTTATAGCTGCATCACAGGGAGGGTTAGTAAACTGCCAGAATAAGGATTTGAAAAAGGCAGGGAGATTGCCTCCAAAGCCTGTGCTTCTCATGAATGTACAAGCCTTTCCATACTAAGCACCAAATTCATCTTTCTCACTTTGGACCTTGGGCTCTCCCAGCAATTTAACTTAGTTCCAGTAGCTCCAATTATCTGCCTCAAAGAGATAAACTCGGGCCCAGATCTCAGACCCTCTTAACCTAACATCCACTTCTTGGCACAAGCTTTTCTGTCCTGTCCACCTCGGCTGGAAATAATCTCATTCTTTGCTTTCTACCCTAATAAATAGAACAGAGAAGAATGATCTGCACTTTAATCCCACATATTATACTTGCTCTTGATATGAAATTTTAAACTTAGTGTTCTCATCTGACACACAAATAGGATCACATATAAATTTATAAGGTTCTGTGAAGATTTGATTAAACATTGTGTTAATTATTATTGTACAGAGCAGGCCTTAGAAACCTATTATTAGTATTATGTGCAAACTTGCTATAAAGAGCCCTTTTCATGCATATTTTTGATTAGTTGTGTAATGGTTTCCTATAAATCTCTTGATGTGCAGGGTTGAAGGTATATTTTCCCTTTCAATTTTGATATTTGTTAACCCATCCCACTGTTTCCTAGGTATCTACCAAATTTACATCCCAACCAACAGTACATGTAAATGCCACCCTTCTCATACCTTTGCCAAATGTAAATGATTTTATCTTTGCCAACCTGATAAAGGAATTAATAATTCATTTTTACATTGTAATTCTGTGAAGTTAGACTATCACTCAATTTTTAGCTATCTACATATCTTCGTTTTTGAAGTAGCTATTCAAGTTCTATTCTTATTTTACATGGTTTTTATGTATTTCAATATTTGTAAAATTTTATTTATAATAATAATAAATAAACTTTATTTGTAATAATTAATGTAATACCTTTTTTTCACCTTTTCTTAAAAATTTTGATACCAGTACCAGGGATTGAATCCAGGGGCACTTAACCACTAAACCACATTCTCAGCCCTTTTTATTTTTTATTTTGAGACAGGGTCTTGCTAAGTTGCTTAGAGCCTCGCTAAGTTGCTGAGGCTGGCCTTGAACTTTCAATCCTTCTGCCTCACTCAGCCTCCCAAGCCACTGGGATTACAGATGAATGCCATCATGTCAGACTCTTTTTTCTCACTTTTTGCCTTTTTTTATTGTATTCTGTTTATTGTCTAATAGTTTGAGTTTTAAATAGTCAACTTTATTGATAATATGTTTTAGGGAGACTGGATTTTTCAAATCAGGCTTTTCAAAGCATTACCATTCCAAAATTATAGAAACAGTCAGCCCTATTTTCTTCTAATATTTTAATGGGACAAATGAGGGGTTTTTTTGGTTTGTTATTTGTCTGTGTCTATTTCAATCACATCCTTTGTATAATTACTTCCTAGAATTTATTTGAATCTTAGAGAAATGTAGGTATTTATTTTTTATTTAAAATGGATGGTGCTTTCTTGGTTTGAATTTTCATCTTTATCATATTCCACACTCCCTTATAAAGATGAATTTATTTCTGGATTATATTCCATTTTATGGTCCAGTCTATTCTTATAGCAATATAAACTTACTAATTTCTGGATGCTTGGTAGAAGTTTTGGATTGTGGTTTTGTTCCATTACACTGTTTTAATTTTATATTTTGATGTACAGGAAAGATAATGACGTTTGTACATGATTTTTTAAAACCAGACAACTTTCTGTGCCCTGTGGTTCCTAATAATCTCTCAGTTGCTTTTTGGAAGATTCCTTTGGAATTTTAGAAGAAAATTTAAAAAGGCATTGTCATCATCCCCCAATATTTTAAAACCTACAATATACCATATTTGTAGTAGCTTTTAGCTGTCTAATGATGGAAGCCGTGACACCTTAATATGCTGTAACTTCCAATAAGGCAGAGATCACATAGTCTTTTTATAATCCCAACTGGATTTACCACAAAGCTTAATGTACATAGATATTCAGGAAATTTTATTGGATTGAACTGATACTTCTAACTGAAACCTTCTCACATTAGTTCCTCAGTTGTTGGGATTTGTCACTCCAAAAAAGGATTGCATTGCCAAAGATTAGAAAATTGTGATTAAACAGCCTTTATACTGTGCCCTACAGATATACTATAAGGGTGGAGCAAAACGCACCTCCTCAAATTATGTGACCATCAATTTTGTTTATTATTTTATTTTTTATCAAGGATCTCCCATACTGGTGTCCTGAAGAACATTACTTATTTTTTTCTGCCACAGATAGCATCTAGAATTCAAGCGTACTGTCAGTTAATACACTCAACTAATACATACAGATTCCTCAAATAATGTAAAACACCCATCTTAGAGCACAGAACTCAGACTTGTGAATTTTTGCCAAGTGATTCTAATATTCTTTTTTTTTTTTTTAATTGTAGTTGGACACTATGCCTTTATTTTACTTATTTATTTTTATGTGGTGCTGAGGATCAAACCCAGGGCCTCACACACTCCAGGCGAGTGCTCTACGACTGACCCACAGCCCCAGCATCCCTCAAACATTCTTTTGTTCAAGACTGTTTCTTTCATAAATCAAAAAAATGCCTCAACATCAAGAATCACTCAGTGAAATCAAGGATGACCTCACGCAAATGTCCACGTTAAGAAGATGGCCCAGGACATAATAAGCCACACAGCCTCTGCCCTGATCCAGGGCTATGCTCAGTGGTTCATTCAACTTATATTTGGACCTCCAAGCCCTGGGTGGGCGGCCCTGATCAGAACATTCTTATCACAGTCTCTGGTCAAATTGGCAGGCTGTGTCTCTCCTGAAGTCCCCACCTCATCAGCTGTGCCTTTCCCGTAGGTGGGGAGTAGAAGGCAACTCAATAAAGGAACAAGCTGTCCACTCTCACTGCCAAATCCTGACCCAAGCAGCCCACACAGAAAGACAAGAATAAATACAACTAAACCAAACCCAACATGGAGCCCACAGTGCTGAACAACGACAATCAGTCTCAACAGCAGTGAAATTAACAAATTAGAGTGATACTCAGGGTTTAGGGGGAACTCATAATACAATGTGAAATGAAAAGGCCTGGTGCACAACCGTGTGTAAAATTGTATGTAAATATATATTTGAAGATATATTTGGGAGAAAATACAATTAGAGGTTAATAGTAGTGTGACTATATGGTTCTTCCCCCTTCTCTATTTCTTTGCCTTAAAAATATTTTACAACATATACATAATCTTATAATCAGAAAATCTTTTTGGAGAGAAGACAATTGGTAGTCACATGCTTCCACTTTTTCCTTGTTTTTGTTGTTGTTGTTTGTTGTCGTTTCGCAGTACTAGGGATCAAAGCCAGGACCTTGCACGTGCTAGTGAAATGCTCTACCACTGAGCTACATCTCCAGCCCAGCCATTTTTAAGTTTGGATTACGACTATAAAAAACTGAAGCCAATAATTCAACATTAAAGGCAATAAAATCTTCAGCAAAGATTTATATAAAATATCAATCTATTTTTAAAATGCTGTCATCTATAGTAAGCTTAAGTAGTGTTTTAAACTAGAATTTAAATCAAACTAAAAGTATGTAGCACAAGTTTCTTTTCTAATCTGCCACAGAATTCTATCTGTTAGCATAATAGTGATGACCATATTTTGTCCTTTCATTATTTTTAAATATATGACAATGTGTCATATATAAGCTCTCATGCTATTTCCTTGGTCTTTAGATAGGAAAGTACATCTCTCTTAGCCAGAAAATACTTGATTTTTAAAGTTGCTTCCATGATTGTTTAAGGTACAACTAAATTGCAAGTGAAAAAATATGATACAACATATGCAGAAGGTATAGAAGGCATGAAAACAAGAAATAAGAAAGAAAACAATTTTCCACTTATTAAAAATTACTAATGCACAGCCAGAAATAAGGGAATTTACAAATAATTCTTTCTTTTGAAGTGAAGTGTTTTACATGGCATCCGCATCTGCTTTCTTGGTCATCCGGCTCCCTGTACTGTGATCCATCCATGATACAAATATTACTGCTAGTATGGAACTAGGAGACTTACGCTGTGGCCAAACCCATTCATATTTAAGACAAATATGAATCATATTATAATAAATTAAATGAAATATTTTTAAAGTGTGAACAATTAATTCCACTTTAAGCCTCCTTTTCCCAATCCCTACACCACCATTCTCTCCCTACCCCACCCTCCGCAATCTATGACCAGAAGACAAAGAAATAAAATAACCTGACTTATCTTCTACAATCATGAGTACTCCTGATTTAGTTCAGGGGGAAAAAAAAAAACAAAACCTACCTTTTCTTGCTACCACTTCTCATGAGAGAAGTTCTCATAAAAAGAAAACTGTTCTATCAATTGTAACAAGTGGAATTCATATTCCAGTTCCCACAAAGACAAATCT
The DNA here is from genome assembly GCA_025594165.1 of Tamias sibiricus. Taxonomy (NCBI): domain Eukaryota; kingdom Metazoa; phylum Chordata; class Mammalia; order Rodentia; family Sciuridae; genus Tamias; species Tamias sibiricus. The sequence goes on from CM046666.1 coordinate 103,167,883, forward strand.
GCAATTGTTGAAACTTACCAGGCTGGATACACACGACTTCAGGCAGCTATTTAAAATTGTACACTGTGCCACAGAAATCCATATGCAGCCAAGAGTCACAAAACTGACAAATTTCAGGATAAGCCAGTGAATGTTCTTCATCACTTCACCAGTGGAGGATTTTTAGATGGCTGGTCTTCTGATTTTCACCATTTTGCTATAGGAATTCTTTTGGCTTCATCACTTCAATTAAAAGAGCGCCTAGTGGATTTTTGTTGTTGTTGTTTCACAATGGTAGAGTATCTTTGCCTTTTGAAATGATATTTTGACCCTATAGTTTAGACCTTTGAATCCTAGATAGCCTCTAACAATCACATAGCAGCTATTTCATGACCTAGCTTCCTTTTACTCCCATAAGGAAAGTCACTCACCGACTAAAAGGTAAAAAGAGCACTTCTCATGGAAAGTAAACAAAGCAGAAAACGCAAACTGGGTGTCAGCAAGCTTGTGACACTTGCACAGTCTGAAAGTAGAAGGCTCCCGTGGATCATCCACCACTTTACTTCTTTGAGGCTGGTTCAGCTATGCAGGAAATTGAGTTTGGGCCACCTATGCTTTAGCAAACAGTAGCACTGTTTTAATAATTATAAAAAAAAAAAAATTAGAAGCATCTAAGCCAAGTATTGTAAGAGAAAGGGAAAACAGAACACTTCGAAACCAAATACTTGTTGTAAAATTAAAAAGCAAACAAAGCTGAAATTAATAGACAAATTCTCTGAGGTGAGTTGTAGACAAGGAAGTTTGTCAGAACACTCTCAGAACTTTACTACATATTAACTAAAACACTCTTATCAGGCTTATTGAGACAGAAACCAGCCACCAGAGAGACCTCAGATGTGAACAAGTGTTGCTGCCCTGAAGAGGAAGTAGTATACAGAATTGCAATTAACCTAGCATCAAGATAAAAATAAGTCAAGTTCTAAAATGCAGAATTTGAAATCTACAAAGTGGAAAAGTGATCCTGGATGGCTATTTCTTAGAGTGTAGAGGGCCAACTCTTCAAAGCCAGATATTTTTGTGATGATATTCTTTTTTAATGATAATCTGAAGTGTCAAATAAATTTCCTTGTTTTCTTAAATAAATTATAGCAAATATAATTAACCTTGTCTTGGGAGTCTGAGGTTCTCATTGTAACACATGCATGAGGTTTTGTTTTGAGCCAAACATCTTCAGTAAATGCTGACAGATTGTAAGCAACATAAACATGAATAGAAATCGACCCCGACTGACCCCCTAAAACTTCTCTTCTTGATAAAATTCTCTAATGTTCACCTACTCTTTATTCATTTTTTGCATTTTCAGTAATGTAAAGAATATCTAACTACTCAATGTCTTGGTTGGAGGAGTCTGACCATCTTTCTACAATACACGCTTTTAAATCAGAGAAAAAGTATCTTGCATAAGGGACTTTCTCATTCCAATAAAATTTATCTTCTTCTTCACTATGGTTCTGTTGGTGCATTTTTTTGTTTGTTTGTTTGTTTTATTTGGTGCCAGAGATTGAACCCAAGGGCACTTAACCACTGAGCTACATCCCCAGCCTTCATTTTTTATTTTGAGACAAGGTCTTGCTAAGTTGCTTAGGGCCTCACTAAATTGCTGAGGCTGGCTTTGAACTTGAAATCCTCTTGCCTCAACCGCCTGAGCCACTGGGATTACAGGCATGTGCCACTATGTCCGCTTTTTGGTGCCTGTTGCCATTTTAGCATAAACAACATTTGTAACTTTTACTTTATTGACAAAATGGAACACCAAATGTGATCCACTGAAAACTTAAGTGCATTCTTTTATCTTATTTTTTTGTTCTAACTCTATTGGTGAGATGTGAAAAAGAAGTATCCTTCCAATTTCAAGATTTTGTATTTATTCTGGTTTTTGGAATTTAACCAGCACTTAAATTTGCATTTGTGTGAGGTGAAATGTGCTCAAGAACATGAGTTGCAGAATTACCTATATCAGTCTATTAGTGAAAGGTCGTTGCACATCTGATATTCACTTCCTGTACAGGCAGCAAAGCATGTAGTTGTGTTGCTTCTTTGCCTCCCAGTGGTAAATCCATATGACATTTTGCAAAATGAAATTTTGAAAAATGGGTAATTGAAAAAAAAATGAACTGTCCCAAAAAAGATTAAATACAGAAAAGTTAAAAAAAAACAGAAATCGAATTTGAATGAAATGTAAACAAAATTAGAAATTAAAATCATTGACCATGTATATTAACTTTCTGTTACTATAACAAATACCTGAAATAATCAATTTGTGAATAGAAAAAGTTTATTTTGGCCTACAGTCTTAGAGGTCCCAGTCCATGATCAGGTGGATCCACGGCTTCTAGTCTTCTGGTGGGGTGGCAGACACCACGGCAGGCGCATGTGGTGGAGCAAAGCTGCTCACCTCATGGACAAGGAGTAAATGAAAAAGATGAAGGGTTTGGGGTCCCACTTTCACTTTTGAAGGTACCCTCCCAATGACCTCCCATTAGGCTCTGCCGTTTAAAGACTCCACCACCTCTGATAGCACTTCTCTGAGGAGCAGACTTTGGGGAAAATTCAAGATACAAATGATAGCACCATAAGAATACTGATATTGGTCTGGGAATATAGCTCAGGTGGTAGAGTGCTTGCCTTGCATGCATAAGGCCCTGAGTTCAATCCCCAGCACCACAAAAAAAAAAAAAAAAAAAAAAAAAAAAGAATATTCATATTGCTGCATTTAAGACTCTAGACCTGCAGCCCAAGGAAATAAGCGAGGGTAAATTTACGAACATAAATGAAGAAAGTCATTGTGATGAAAAGCATATCCCAGAGGAAGTCATGCTGGCAAAAATAATCATTCACATTAATAAATCTCTTGGAGATATTTCACAATATTGAAAATACAAAAGATAAAATATCTAATACTGATCTTAACTTAGAAAGAAATTTGACAATTTGTTAAAGCATAGAAAAGAGGATCTGTTTGAATTAAGTTGTAGGATGAGAACAGGAGGGTAGGAAACAATTGTAATTTTTTCCAGTCATTATTAAGATCACTTGGCACATTTTCAGATTACATAGTTATTTTTATGGCCCTGCACTACCAAGCAAAATGAGGATTGCCTGTACAATAAACCACATGGGTAGGAGGGTCATAGTTCACAGGCAACCACAGTTATCTTCTCAAGGGAGAAAGAAAAATATATTCTTTCCTGACTATCCATTTGTAATGTCTGAATTTTGCACTATGAACACATATTACAGAATCAAAAGAATTTTTGAAAAGAGTAATTTGAAAAACAGTCTATTCTAGCATTCGAAAAAAGAGAATTCACAATCCTGCCAATTCATCTCGTGTTAGGATAGGATACTCTAAATACCCAAAAAGCTCAGATCAAGAAAATTCTTCCAAAGTTTCTTTAAACAAAATCTTAGCCAGAAACATTAAAATTTTATCCCAAAACAAGACTGAAACTGCTGTTTAATCCCCTACAATAAATCAAATTTCCCCTAAAATAAGCTCTGCAATTAAGAGACCACATTCTGAAACAATGACCTGGGTTCATAGATTGACTCAGGTAGCATTTATGACAGGAAGTTGTTAAAATGTTCTCCACGTTCTGGTCCTGCTTTATTGGAATGACCTCCACATTAGATTATCAATGGAAATGATTTGATATCATCAGATACATTTATTAGTTCTGAAATTATATTTATTGAAAATACAAAGTACATGTGTACTCACACTCAGTTGCACTTTTATGTATATATATTTTTTAATTATACATGGACACAATGTCTTTATTTTATTTATTTATTTTTATGTGGTGCTGAGGATTAAACCCAGCGGCTCACATGTGCGAGGCAAGCCCTGTACTACTGAGCTACAATCCCAACCCTCAGTTACACTTTTGACATATCATGTAATTCAAGGAAGTAAAATAATAGAGTCATCAAAAAGAGGGGCTGGGGTTGTGGCTCAGTGGTAGAGCGCTAGCCTAGCACATGCGAGATGCACCACATAAAAATAAATAAATAAAACAAAGGTACAACTAAAAAAACAAAAATGTTTAAAAAATAAAAAAGAGCCCCAAACATGGGTCCACTACCATTTTACTATTAGACTAGAGAGTGGTCATGTCAGCATTTAAGACCTATGAATGTGCCATGCAAGAAAATTCAAGCATGTACTTCTGCTATAAACTTTTACTTGTCTCAGGCCCACTGCAAGGGTGGTCACAGTGTATCACAGCACATAAGCTGAACCTTGAAATTAGCCAGCATGCACTGAGCATCAGCAGGGCTATCGTTTTTTCTCTGGTGGACTACATTGGGACATCAATTTATGAAGCACTGTCCCCACTGAAGTTCCTTTGACCCAGTGCATCTCATCCTCATGCCTTGGGAAAAGGATGATGCTACAGAATGCAAAAGACAAAAGTATTAGATAAGCGGCTTTTGAAACTCAAAAGGTCCCATTCTAGAGGAACAGAAATTAAATTTAGTTTCTGCTCTGCAATTTGTTCCTGCTATATGAGTCTCAAATTAAATTTTTATTTTAGGCTAGGACCTTGGTGATTGAAATGCAAAAGTGGGGTGCTTGACATTCTTATTCTCTGCATTACTTTGCTGTGGTTTGAAAATGGAAGGGGGATTCATCACCAAAAGCCTTTTGCTTATTATAATAACAGATTAAAAATGACAATGTCAAGATATAATATGGGTTTTTTTTTGTTTTTGTTTTGTTTTGTTTTGTTTTTGCTCTTCTCAAATATTTACTTCTGAATTCTTAAAGGACTTTTCTTATTATTGTCACTATGTCCTTGCTGTTGTTCAGAGCATTTTTCCATGACACTTCCATGTCTGGAGGTTTTTCAGAAACCTAAGGTCCTAAAGGGTTGGTATTTATATGGTTGCTCTTTTAAGAAGTGTATTTACTTCTACAGTGATAATGTTTAAAAGACATTGGGTCTTTTTTTTTTTTAATTTGTTCTTTTTATATGCACATGACAGTAGAGTGTATTGTAACATGTTATGCAAAAATGGAGCATTACTTATTCTAATTCGGATGCCACTCTTGCAGTTGTACGTGATATGGAGTTTCCCTGGTGGTGTATGACATTATGTCTTAATGGAAGATATTTCCAGAAACTGGATAACCACTTAAGCATTTTATCTAAAGATAGCCCTGAAGTAAAAACTGCTTTAGGACTAAAACTAAGAGGTTTCTAAAAGTAAAGGCAGGCTCCTGAGATGTTACCTCTTCCAGCCTCCAGAAATAGAGGAATGGGAATCTAAAATTGGATTTTTTTTCCTATCCCCCTCTTTCAAGAACGCCCCAATCTTTGTTTCTAATGCAGTTAGAACAAGATCTGAGACACAGAGGCCAGGGAATCCCACAGTATCCCACTATAGCACACAGCATTTCATCTTACAGACCACCCCCACCCCACCCCACTCCTTGGCCAGAATTGCTACTGTTTCAAACCTTCATTCTAGGCACAATCACATTGACAAAAAATAGAAGGCAGCTTCCCAAGGACCAGCTGGTGGGCAAAGGGGACAGAGAGAGCAATGATGGCACTTGCATAGGCGGGGAACTCAATGAGAGATGGGAGCAGGTCAAGAAGGGAGAAATTGGCCTGTGAGAAGCAAACCTCAGGATTCATCTTTTAATTAAGTCATGCACTTTAAGAAATTCATAATCATCATTATCATTATTAAGCTGGGGGAAACTTCAACACTGACCTTATTACAGACAGCATGAAACCAATAAAAGGGGAAAATGAAAACACAAAAGGAAACCCTACTAATTATATCCCTTATGCCTATTTACCATTTAAGACTGATTAGTCTGAGCACAAAACCAATTAATTTTTAATAGACTTCAGACTAAAAAAAAATCCTTCCAAGTATACATCAAAGTTCATTTAGGAATGAAAAGAATGGGAATCTTTCAGATGTCTTTGCTTAAAAACTAATTTGAGTACAAAGTGAAGTTCTAGAACTTTAATATGTAGAGAGCTTATCAGGAGGTAGAACACGGCATTAATGATTCAATGCATTTTATTCCTCTTATCCCTCACAGCCCTGGCCTTTTAATTGATAAAAGAAAAACTTAACTGTGTTTTCTTTAGTAATTTATATTTAATTTAAAGAATTCTCAACATATATGGTTTCAAGATGGCAGAATAGAGAAGGTCACTTTCCTGGCTTCTCTGTGATGTAAAACCAAGAAAGTAGATAGGCAGTTTCTCAGCAAGGTGGGTGAAAAAAGTGGGGGGGTGGTCTTGAATTAAAACTAGACATTGAATTAGAAACTAGACATTCGGGCTGGGGTTGTGGCTCAGCGGCAGAGCGTTTGCCTCGCATGTGCGCGGCCCAGGTTCGATCCTCAGAACCACGTAAACATAAATGCATTGCATTGTGTACAACTAAAGTAAATAAATCAATATTTAAAAAAATGGACATTCAAGCAGATTGGGGACTCAGGAGGTTGGATATAATAAAATAAGGAAGAAATCCTTGGCACCATTGTCACTGCCACTGGCATGTGACAAAGCAGTCCCTCCATGAGCAGAGTGGAGAGATAAGGGATTTAAAGGAATATGCATTTTTTAAATTCAAAGTTGTTGTATTTGTAATAGTAGAATGCATTACAATTCATAATACACATATAGAGCCTCTTTTCACATAACACTGTTTGTATACAAAGTATATTCATACTACTCAAGTCTTCAATCATGCATTTAGGATAATGATATCCATCTTATTATACCACCTTTTCTTCCCCCCCCCCATACCCCCCTTGCTCCCTCCCTTCTCCTCCCTCCCCTTTGGCCATTCTAGTGTTCCTCTAATCCTCCTATGTACCCCGGCACCCAACACCACTATGAATCCGCCTCCTTGTGTCAGAGAAAACAGAATCTGCTTCCTTATGTCAGAGAAAACATTTGGTATTTGAATTTTTGAGATTGACTAACTTCACTTAGCATTATATTCTCCAACTTCATCCATTTACCTGCAAATGCCATTATTTTATTTTCTTTTATTGCTGAGTAAAATTTCATTGTGTGTATATACCACATTTTCTTAATCCACTCATCTACTAAGGGACATCTAGGTTGGTTCCACAACCTAGCTATTGTGAGTTGTGCAGCTACAAACATTGAGATGGCTGTGTCATTATAATATGCTGTTTTTAAGTCCTTTGGGAATAGACCCAGGAGTAGGATGGCTGGGTCATAGGGTAGTTCCATTCCCAGTTTTCCAAGAAATCTCCATACTGCTTTCCATAATGGTTGCACCATTTTGCAGTCCCACCAGCAATGCATGAGCATGCCTTTTTCCCCACATCCTCTCCAACATTTATTTTGTTTGTGTTCTTAATAGCTGCCATTCTGACTGGTGTGAAATGATATCTTAGGGTAGTTTTGATTTGCATCTCTCTAATTTCCAGTGATGTTGAGCATGTTTTCATGAATTTGTTGATTGATTGTATATCTTCTTTTGAGAAGTGTCTGTTCAGTTCTTTGGCCACTTTATCTATTGGGATATTTGTTTTTTTGGTGTTGAGTTTTTTGAGTTCTTTATATATTCTAGAAATTAGTGCTCTGTCTGATGTGCATGTATTAAATATTTGTTCCCAGTTAGTTGGCTCTCTATTCACCTCACTGACTGTTTCTTTTGCTGAGAAGAAGCTTTTTAGTTTGAATCTATCCCATTCATTAATTCTTGATACTAATTCTTGCGCTACAGGATTCTTATTAAGGAACTTGGGGCCTAATCCGACATGTTGGAAATTGGAGCTTAATTTTTCTTCTACTAGGCGTATTGTGTCTGGTCTAATTCCTAGGTCCTTGATCCACTTTGAATTGAATTTTGTGCTGGTGAGAGATAAGGGTTTAATTTCATTTTGTTGCATATGGATTTCCAGCTTTCCCAGCACCATTTGTTGAAGAGGCTATCCTTTCTCCACTGTACATTTTTGGCACCTTTGTCTAATATAAGATAGCTGAAATTATATGTATTAGTCTCTGTGTCCTCAATTCTGTACCATTGGTCTAACTGTCTGTTTTGGTGCCAATACCATGCTGTTTTTGTTACTATTGCTCTACAGTATAATTTAAAATCTGGTATGGTGATGCCACCTGCTTCACTTTTCTTGCTAAGAATTGCTTTAGCTATTCTGGGTCTCTTATTTTTCCAGATGAATTTCATGACTGCTTTTTCTATTTCTTTGAAGAATGACATTGGGATTTTGATTGGAATTGCATTAAATCTGTATAATGCTTTTGGTAGTATGGACATTTTGACAATATTAATTCTGCCTATCCAAGAGCAAGGTAAGTCTTTCCATCTTCTGAGTTCTTCTATAATTTCTTTCTTTAGTGTTCTATAATTTTCGTTATAGAGGTCTTTTGAAGGAGCCCTAATTAGGAAGGGCTGTTGCAGCTAGCTGGAAGCCATAAGTTCGACCTGATATGTATGTGACGCACCTGTAGGCACCCGCAAAGCTGAAGGTATATAACCGGGTGAAAGCGGTCCGAGTTAGGAGAACGGAGAATTCAGTCAGTCGGGCAGTCACTCGGTCGGTCAGAAGAATCAGAGCGGCCAGAACGTAGGCAGAGCGGTTACAGAAGAGAAACCAGATAGAAGACAGAAGAGAAACCAGATAGAAGAAGTAATGACTGGTCAGAGTTAGGCCGAGGCTCCCAAGGAAGACAGAAGACAGAAGAAAGAAGAGAGAAGAAAGAAGCTCTAATCTTTCTCTAAGCTAAGCTCTACTCTAAGCTAAGAAGACAAGAAGAAAAGCTCGCTTTAATCTTTCTCTCTAAAAATCTTTCTTTCCCTCTCTAAGCTCTAAGAAAGTAGAAGTAAAAGTAGTAAAAGCTTTACTCTGCCTCCGAGAGTTTTCATCCCGGGTTACGGTACCAGGTAGCTTACAGTCTTTCCCCTCTTTCCTTAAGTTGATTCCCAGTTTTTTTTTTTTTTTTTTTTTTTTTTTTGATGCTATTGTAAATGGGGTAGTTTTCATCATTTCCCTTTCAGAGGCTTTGTCGCTGGTGTACAAAAATGCCTTTGACTTATGGGTATTGATTTTGTATCCTGCAACTTTGCCGAATTCATTTACTAGTTGTAAAAGTTTTCTGGTAGAGTTTTTTGGGTCTTCTAGGTATATTATCATGTCATCAGCAAATAGTGCTAATTTGAGCTCTTCTTTTCCTATCTGGATCCCTTTAATTTCTTTCGTCTGTCTAATTGCTCTGGCCAGAGTTTCAAGTACTATGTTAAATAACAATGGTGAAAGGGGGCATCCCTGTCTTGTTCCAGTTTTTAGAGGGAATGCTTTCAATTTTTCTCCATTTAAGATAATGTTAGCCTGGGGCTTTGTATAAATAGTTTTTTATAATGTTGAGATATGTTCTTGTTATTCCTAGTTTTTCTAGTGTTTTGAACATAAAGGGGTGTTGTATTTTGTCGAATGCTTTTTCTGCATCTATTGAGATGATCATATGGTTTTTATCTTTAAGTCTATTGATGTGATGTATTATGTTAATTGATTTCCATATGTTGAACCAAACTTGCATCCCTGGGATAAACCCCACTTGATCGTGGTGCACTATCTTTTTGATATGTTTTTGTATTTGATTTGCCAGGATTTTGTTGAGAATTTTTGCATCTATGTTCATTAAAGATATTGACCTGAACTTTTCCTTTTTGGCTGTGTCTTTACCTGGCTTTGGAATTAATATAATATTGGCCTCATAGAAATAGTCTGGGAGAGCTCCCTCTTTTTCTATTTCTTGAAATAAGTTGAAGAGCAATGGTATTAGTTCTTCTTTGAAGGTCTTGCAGAACTCAGCTGTAAAGCCATTAGGCCCTGGGCTTTTTCTAGCTGGTAGTTTTTTGATGATGTCTTCTATTTCCTCACTTGAAATTGATCTATTTAAATTGTGTATATCCTCCAGATCCAGTTTGGGCAATTCGTATGACTCTAGTAATCTGTCAATGTCTTCAATATTTTCCAATTTGTTAGAGTACAAGTTTTCAAAGTAATTTCTAATTATCCTCTGTATATCTGAGGTGTTTGTTGTGATATTTCCTTTTTCATCGCAGATGTTAGTGATTTGAGTTTCTTCTCTCCTTCTTTTCATTAGCATCGCTAAGGGTCTGTCAATTTTATTTATTTTTTCAAAGAACCAAATTTTAGTTTTGTCAATTCTTTGAATTGTTTCTTTAGTCTCGATTTCATTAATTTCAGCTCTGATTTTAATTATTTCCTGTCTTCTACTGCTCTTGGTGTTGGTCTGTTCTTCTTTTTCTAGTGCTTTGAGGTGTGATGTTAAGTCATTTATTTGTTGGGGTTTTTTTTCCTTTTGAGGAATGAACTCAGTGCAATGAATTTTCCTCTTACTACTGCCTTCATAGTGTCCCAGAGATTTCTATATGATGTATCTGTGTTCTCATTTACCTCTTGGAATTTTTTAATCTCCTTGATGTCTTCTTCAACCCCTTGTTCGTTCAGTAGCATGTTGTTTAGCTTCCAGTTGTTGGAGTAAATTTTTTTATTTCTTGTTTTATCATTGATTTCCAATTTCATCCCATTATGGTCTGATAGAATGCAGCGTAGTATCTCTGCTTTTTTATATTTGCTGAGGGTTGCCCTGTGCCATAATATGTGGTCTATTTTGGAGAAGGAGCCATGTCCTGCTGAGAAGAAAGTGTATTCACTTACTGAGGGATGAAATATTCTATATATGTTCGTTAGGTCTAAGTTATTAATTGTTTTAATGAGTCCTAAAGTTTCTTTATTTAGCTTTTATTTGGATGATCTATCCAGTGGTGATAGAGGTGTGTTGAAGTCCCCTATGATAACTGTGTTGTGATCTATTTTACTGTTGAACTTGAGAAGGGTTTGTTTGATGAATGTAGGTGCTCCATTATTTGGGGCATATAGATTTATAATTGTTATATTTTGTTGATGAATGGTTTCCCTTAAGTAGTAAGACATATCCATCTTTTTCCCTTTTGATTAACTTTGGCTTGAAGTCTACCTTATTTGATATGAGAATGGAAACCCCTGCTTGCTTCCATGGCCCATATGAGTGGTAAGATTTTTTCCAGCCTTTCACCTTCAGTCTATTGATGTCTTTTTCTATGAGGTGTGTTTCTTGGAGACAGCATATTGTTGGGTCGTTTCTTTTAATCCAGTCTGACAATCTGTGTCTTCTGAATAGTGAATTTAGGCCATTAACATTCAAGGTTATTATTGAGATGTGATTCATATTCCCATCCATTTTTATTTGTTTATGGTATTTACCTTGATTTGGTTTGTCCTCTGGTTGGTAATTCCTTTAGTTTAATCTCTCCCTTTGTTGATTTTCATTGCTATTTTTCTTTTCTTCTTCATGGAATATTTTGCCCAGGATGTTCAGAAGGGCTGGCTTTCAAGTTGCGAACTCTTTTAACTTTTGTTTGTCGTGGAAGGTTTTTATTTCATCTTCAAATCTAAAGCTCAGTTTTGCTGGGTATAAGATTCTTGGTTGACATCCCTTTTCTTTCAGAGCTTGAAATATGCTATTCCATTTTGGATTGAAGAATCTGAACATAGTCTGATTGGTTTCCCCCTATATGTAATCTGCTTCGTTTCTCTTGTGGCTTTTAATATTCTCTCATTGTTCAGTAGGCATTTTCATTATGATGTGTCTTGGTGTGGATCTGTTGTGATTTTGTATGTTTGGTGTTTGGTAAGCCTCTTGGACTTGGTTTTCCCATTCATTCCTCAAGTTTGGAAAATTTTCTGCTATTATTTTATTGAATAAATTATTCATTCCTTTGGCTTGGAATTCTGCTTCTTCTTCTACCCCAATCACTCTTAAATTTGGTCTTTTTATGTTGTCCCAAATTTCTTGAATGTTTTGTTCTTGATTTTTTTTACCATTTTTACTGTGTTCTCTGCATTTTTTTCCAGATTGTATATTTTGTCTTCATTATCTGAGGTCCTTTCTTCCATGTGGTCTAATCTATTGGTGATGTTTTCAATAGAGCATTTAATTTGGTTTATTGCTTCTTTCATTTCCAGAATTTGTGTTTGGTTTTCTCTTTAGAACCTCTATCTCTCTATTGAAGTAGTCTTTTGCTTCTTGTATTTGTTTATGAAGTTCTTTGTCAAAGTGATCTTTTACTACCTGTATTTCCTCTCTCACCTCCTTCTTGAATTTGTCCTTGAGCTCCATAATCATTTGGATTATGTATTTCCTGAATTCCTGTTCTGTCATTAGATCTACTGTGCTTGCCAAGGAATCTGCTAAGGAGGTATGTTGATTTGTTTGGGACATTTTCTTCCCTTGTTTTTTTCATATTGCTTATGTGTCTTTTCTTTTAGCACTGTGGAACCTTGACTTTTTTTGTTTTTACCTTAAGGCCTAATGATGCTCCTGTTGTACAATGTTATCAGCTCCCCTTATATATACTTTACACCTTAAAACCAGACATTTTATATTCAGTTAATCACAATTTGGTCACAAGTTACAGAGTTAGAGATTTTAGATATTGCCTCCAATATATTCTGAGTGATTATAATGGGGTTTATAGTTTCAGATATTGGGTACAGAGGTGATATGCTTAGGAGGAAGGAGGGAAGGGTATTGCTTCCCCCCACCCTTCGGGAGTGTAATAATAGAAATCTATGGAAGTAGTTTAATAGCAGAAGAGGGAGGAAAGGAATTGGAGTGTACAGTTAAGTGTGAAGACAAATGTGTATTTCAGCTAAGCTTATGCAAACGTTGAGAGAAATTAGAAAATGGCCGGGTAGTAAGAATTAATGAAAGAGAGAAGACAGGGTGAGTCAAAAAAGAGAGAGGAGACTATATAAAACACCCATTTGATAACTATTCAGTTGCCCCAGTTTTAAGATTCCAAGTTCTTGTATACAACTTGTTTTCTTCTCTGTTGAAAATGTAGGGGCAGGGTGTAGATAGGAAAGAAGAGGGAATAAGGAATGAGAGACAAGAGGGAATGAAAATGAGAAAGAGGAAAAAAGAAAGAAAAACAAAACAATACAAAACAAAAACAACAACTACAACAATGACATAAAAAAAAAAACACAAAGTCAAATTCATAAGTCTCAATTAGGCAGCTTATTCTCTTCCTCTCTCAGTTTGTTAAATTAGCTGTTTGGCAGATCTGCCCTGGCTGATGCAGAGAATTTGTGGGTGGAGTCAAATCTGCGTACCTGGTTAGCGAGGAGTGATGCTGGAGATGGGTCTTTGTGTGGTTGGTCCTGAAAATCAATCCGTCCAGCTGGAGTCCACTCCCTGTGCTCTTCCTCAGTTGAAGAGTCACAGAGTGTCGTCACGCTGGACTCGCGTTCCCCCACTGTCTGTTGAAGGTACTCCCAGTCCCGGGTTCCTCCTTGCCTGTTCGCTGGTCTCCACGCTGCTTTCTCTCCAGCTTTACTGCTGAGGGTCACGTCCAGCGGAGTGTGGATTTGAACTGGTGTTGTCATCCCGCGGTCTCCCGTGGTCTCCCAGCACTAATCCCGCTGGCTGTTTTCGCTAGTTTCACTGCTGAAGGTTGTCACATGCTGAGTGTGGCTGGGGTTGCAGTTGTGGTGCGGTCTCCCCCCTCTGGCTTTGTACCACACTGCCTGTGCTCAGGGCGATGCTGCTGAAGCCACGCGGCTCTAGCTGCTGCAGACAGTTTGTCTTGCTCTCTCCCTGGTCGTGGTATTCAAACCATCCAGGAGATGGGTATTTTCAGTCTATATATATATAGAAAGAGAGAGAGAGAGAGAGAGAGAGAGAGAGACTTTTCAATATATATATATTGAAAAGCTATTTATCTGCTTTGCTGGATTCTTTCCACGGGGCTGCCCTGAAGAATGGCTTCCTCTAATCTGCCATCTTGGATCCCCCCAGGAACCTGCATTTTTTTAATATATTTATTTATTTACTTTAGTTGTACACAATGTGTTTATTTTTACATGGATCCTGAGGATCGAACCCGGGCCGCGCACATGCTAGGCGAGTGCTCTACCACTTGAGCCACAACCCCAGCGCAGGAACCTGCATTTTTAAGAGGCCTGTGGTTTGCCTGGGTATGGAGAGATCAGAGATCAAAGATACTGCCGAACTAACCTGAAATTGCGGTTGACTATGAGCCGTGGAGATTTGGCTTTTGTCGATGCTACTGGCCGAAACTATCGGGTCTGAAAGGCGTGTGTTAGTCGTTATTGCAGAGAGAAAACATCAGAATAAAAAAGTTTGCTTCTCAGTGATGTGGTAGAAAATTTAAAAAAAATATGGATTATATATATAGCAGAAGAAAAAGTTCAAACCAGATCTCCCATATTATATTTAGGATTTAAAATCATGGATACTTTTGTTAGACCCCCAAAAATTTTAATAAATAAAGAACATTTGACCACCCTCAATGATTTCCAAAAACTACTGGGAGACATTAATTGGCTTCGCCCTACACTAAATCTCACTACTGGCCAACTAAAACCTTTATTTGACATCCTTCGTGGAGATCCTGATCCATCTTCACCCACGAACATTGACTCCTGATGCTAGGAAAGCTTTAAAGTTAGTAGAAAAAGCCATCGAAGGAGCTCATTGTGATAGATTTGATTTAACTCAACCGCTGATGTTGATTATATTATTTCTTCACAATATACACCCACAGGAGTATTTTGGCAACAAGGGCCTTTATTATGGATACATTTGCCCGTCTCTCCTAAAAGTATAATTGAATCTTATACCTCCATGGTGGCTAAACTTATTCTTCAAGGACTTAAGACTTCTACTAAAATATTTGGCATTCACCCTGCTACTATTATTACTCCCTATTCATCATCACAGATTGAATACTTATGCTTCAATGATAATGATTGGGCTATAGCTAAATGCTCTACTTCTGCAAATTTTGATAATCATCTTCCTAAGTCCCCTATATTATCTTTTTGTATTAATCATCCTATTATATTTCCACAGGTAATAAAAAATCAACCTATTCCTAAGGCATTTAATGTATTTACAGATGGGTCCTCAAATGGTACTGCTACAGTAGTCACTAAAAAAGAAAATATGACTTACATAACTGCACACAAATCAGCTCAACTAGTGGAACTGGAAGCTGTGGTAAGAGCTCTGGAAAATTTTAGGGACCAGCCCGTAAACATTTTTTCAGATAGCCACTATATTGTACAAGCCGTCCCAAAATTAGAGTTAGCAGGACCAATAGCACCTCATACTCCAGCCTTTAAATTGTTTTTATCAAATACAAAAACTTTTGTGGGCAAGAAAAGAACCTCTATTCGTAGGCCATATTAGAGCACATACTAATTTGCCTGGTCCCCTCCATGAAGGTAATCAAAAGGCTGATGAACTTACAAAAACATATTTATACTTTTAGCGCTACAACAAGCTACTTTATTTCATTCCCAGTTTCATGTCAACAGCACCACCTTGCAACGTAGGTTTAAAATCACAAAGGAGCAAGCCAGAACAATTGTAAAAGATTGTAAATCTTGTATGACACATTTGCCCAATCCTCATTTCGGAGTTAACCCTAGAGGATTAATGCCCAATCATTTGTGCAGATGGATGTTACTCATGAGCCAAGTTTTGGAAAATTGCGATTTATTCATGTGACTATAGATACATGCTCAGGCATGATTTTTGCTTCCTTACATTCTGGAGAAAAAGTTAAAGATGTTACATCTCATTGTTTGCAAGCTTTTGCTGCATTGGGCATCCCCAAAATGCTTAAAACAGATAATGGCCCCGCATATACGTCCTCATCTTTCAAGCAGTTTTGCGCAAAATTCAATATATCCCATAAAACAGGCATCCCATACAATCCTCAGGGTCAGGGCATTATTGAAAGAGCAAACCGAACACTGAAAATTATGTTATTAAAACAAAAAGAAGGAAATTGGAAAAGTCCTAAGGACAGATTGGCAGTTGCCCTGTTTACCTTAAATTTTCTAACTTTAGACTCTAATGGTTATTCTGCTGGAGACAGACATTGGAATCCACACCAACAACATAAACCTTTGGTTTACTGGAAGGATGTTCTTTCAGGTATATGGAAGGGTCCAGATCCAGTATTAATTTGGGGAAGAGGATCTGTTTGTGTTTTTCCAAAAGACGAATCCTCTCCAATATGGATACCATCTAGATTAATAAAACAGGTACCACATCAAAATGATCAAGATGAAGTTATTGAAGAATCAAGATTAATAAAAAAGGTACAAAATCAAGAGGACCAAGATGAAGGTACAGAATGATTCCCTCAAAAGAGTCTTTCAAAATATTTCACAACTTAAGTGTCATTTCTCCCGGCCGGGAACAAGGAGATCTCTCTTTAGTGTGCACACAATTGTATTTTTTTTTTCTTTTTATACATGTCTTTATGTCTGTACATTTGTCTACATTTCATGTTAATGTGACGTCACAAAATATGTTTGTATGCTTGTTCGTCTGTCCCAGTGTGACGTCACAAAGAACAAAGCGCTTATGAAAAAGAAAATATATATATATATATAATGGATCCAAATAACTTTAATTCATTTTAGGTTAAGAGTATTCATTTTAGGTAAATAATTTTATAAATGAAGGTACTTTCAATTTTGATTTATAGGTGTCCCTGGGACTTCTCTTTAGCAAACAAATATGACTAGTGCTATATAACCTGATATTTTGGTGTTTTGACTTAAGATTGTTTATTTGTTATTAACTTCATTTGTTTAATAGCTCATTAATTTCAATTATCTCAACAGGTAAAAAATTGCTCTGTATACAGAGACTCAAGGGTTCCAGCTAACAAATTATTTCTCTCAAGTGCCTTTACCTTTTCTTTAATCTATCTTTAATGCAGTAAATTACCCTCAGTCTTTCTTTGTTTTGTTCTAAATATGACATTTTTTCCAACTTATGTTTGTAAAAGCTCAACCAGCGATGTATGTGAACAAAAATCAACTTTAATTTTCTAATCTAATTATTCTATTTTGTAGTTTGACAACTCGCCTCTTGACTCAGTGCTGCAATAGCACTGCCTTTCCTTTAATAATTGATGCTTGAGTTTCTAGGTAGCGGGCCCTGAAGATTTGCCGGTGGCATTGTCTAAACATCAAAAAGACGTCTGCTGCTCAAACATCAAACAACCTCACCAACAGTGTGGCCTCTGCTCTACATGCATGGGGCCTCCTACATCAACATGTTATAACAAATGGACATTTTGATCTTTCATTGTTTGGGACTTTACGGGACAATGCCTTGCGGGTATTTGTCTAGAGAATTCAGTGTGTTACTTGATGGAACTTAGGGCAGCTGATTTGTTTAAACAATTTGATATGCTATGCAATTTGGCTCATCACCAAAAGGCTTGTTGCCTTAAAGCCGCAACATCTCCTCACAATTTGGACGGCTGTTAGTCATCATATATAGTCGATCCTAAAGGGCTCCATTGGATGGCTGGTTAGCCAATGACGGGTAAGATCCCCAGAGGGGGACAACCTAAGACAGGCACAGTCGCACGGGACAGTCTCATGTGGCCGACATATCAACCTAAGACAGGAGTCAAGGGCACAGCCTTGATTATCCGATGACGGGTAAGAAATGTTGGTTGCACATAGACGTCCTAGAGCATTACCTCTTTTAAAACAAAAAGGGGGAAATGCAGGAGCCCTGTTTGGGGATTGGCTTGAATTGCGGTTGACTATGAGCCGTGGAGATTTGGCTTTTGTCGCCACCCGTAGTCTCACGGGGTTGTTGCGGGATCTCGAGTGACTTGGCCGAAATTGCTGATCGGGTCAGCGCCATTTTAGGGTGTGTTTTTGGCGTGTGTTAGTCGTTATTAGAACCAGAGAGAAAAGTTATCAGAATAAAAAGCTGTTTGTCTCCAGTTTGCTTCTGAAGTTTTTCCCGCGGCTCCGTTGCTCCAAGCGCTTCAGGCAGCAACAACACAATACACTTGTGCAGGAAAGAAGCTACATATCTCATGGTAACCTGCAGAAGACAGAGGAAGGAGTAATTTTGCAGCCGTGGTGCAGAGGCCAGCAACTAGGGTAGCCATTTCCTGGAAAACCTGAGCTGGGCCCAATTTACAGGCCTGGCAAACCCACACCACAAGATATATAGAGAGTGCCTAAGTGACTAGGAGATAATCAGATTCATAGAGGGGTTTACACAGTCTCGCCAGTGACCCGCACTGATGAGATGAACTGGGTTCAAAAGAGCTGGCTGCAACATTAAGCTAAGAATATGGCAAAAAAGCACAGGACACAGAAGTAATTTTTTTAAATATTTATTTATTTGCTGTAGTTGTACACAATACGTTTATTTTTATGTGGTGCTGAGGATCAAACCAGGCTGCGCAGGTGCTAGGCAAGCACTCTACCACTGAGCCACAAACCCAGCCCCAGAAGTAATTTTCATATCGAGGGTGGGATGGCTCTGTGACTTTAAGGGTCAGCTTCCACCCTGGAAAGAGAGCGTGCACCCGGAATCTCTTAATCTCTTTATTTTTAAGGGGGGGGGGGGTGCACAGAAGGAGTTTCAATAAAATGTTCTTCACCAAATAAGGCAGGGGATAAGGTTTCGAAGGAGGGTTGTCCAATCCCATTGGGTATAACCCAAGTCCAGAGCTAGAGCAAACTGCTGAGAGAAGAAGGTGGAGGCCACTTGCATTGCTCAGTGTAGGGTGCAATGCTAAACCAAACACCCCCTTACTCAAGGCTGAGAGAGGATGCTCAGCTTATGGGAACACGTTGTGGAAACTCATTCAGGCCCCTGTGCCCCCTGCGAGTTTGGTGGCTCACAGGACCAGATGGGAGAGACGTCCCCAGTAGGAAATTTGAAAGGGCTGGAGTGATTGAATTTGGGGACTGAACCTGAGAACCAGGCAACACAGGGTCTCTGAGTGAGGGGACTAAGGATTGGCTCCTCTACCATATAAGAGGAACCCCAGCATGGACCAGCAACTCCTGGGCCCTGGAGGTGGACTGAATTAAAATATTCAGACCAATTGCCATTCAAGGAAAAAGTCTACTTAGGCCTAAGCCCCACCTCCGTGAACTACACGAACTAGATCTCCTCTCACACTCTAGCAATCCCACCCTGAGGGTCGAGCCACTTCACATTCCAGCCCTTCCTGCTGAGAAGGGAGGCCAAGAATTTTTTTAACTCCAATGGAAAAAAAATTATTTAATTTTACATAGAGACATTTTTCTCCTTCCCCTTTTGTCTGTTCAAATATGACCTGAATGGTTCATGGACATTTATACATATACATGTTTGTCTCTTTCTTTCTCATTTCTAGCATTTGTTGCAGGCACTTGTTTTTCATGTCTCAGTATTTCAGGTCTAGGATGTTAAGTTAGTATATTTTGGCATTGTTTTGTATTCTTTTATTTTTATTTTATTTATATTCTTACTTTTTAATTTTTTAATTTTTATTTTATATATTTTTCTCTCATTTATCTACTTTCCTTGATTCTCTTTCTCTTTTCTTCTGCTAACAGCCAATCTCTATTATGCTCTCTTTCCCACTACCTTTAATTTTTTACTTCTATTATCTTTCCTCCTCCCTCAAAAATCATCACAATATGCATGTCTTCTGTTCTTTCCCTATTCATCATTTGAAACTGTAAACCCTTTTGCAAATGTATTGTTTTCACTGTGGGTAATAACTGATCACATCATTTCTGTTTATTGTGACCATTAACATTGTAGATATCATAGCAGAAACTATTTGGTTTAATGCTGAATATTCTTTGCATTGGTTGTTCTTATTATTTGTCTCCCCATCAGCTGTGAGGTAGTGGAAACCTTCAGGGACACTCTATGTCCATAGGGTAGAAACTCTACTACCTCAGATCCATACTATTAGATGGGTAGACACACAAATAACATGAAAAAACAAGGGGAAAAATAGCCCTAAGCTAAACAAGATACTTCAATAACAGAATCCATCATCACCACAGTGGAAGAAATGTTAAAAAAGGAGTTTAGTAGGGCATGGTGGTGCACACCTGTAATTCCAGAACTTGGGAGGCTAAGACAGGAGGATTGCAAGTTCAAAGCCAGCCTCAGCAATGGCGAGGCACTTAGCAACTCAGTGAGACCCTGTCTCTAATAAAATACAAAAAAGGGCTGGTGATGTGCCCAGTGGTCAAGTGCCCCTGAGTTCATTTCCCGGTACCAAAAAAAAAAAAAAAAAAAAAGGAAAAGAAAAGGAAAAAAAAAAGGAGTTTAGAATGTATATAGCTAAACATATCTGTGAGGTAAAAGAGGACATAAGGAGTAAACTAGGAGAGAAAATACAGGAAGTGAAAAATCGCTTCAATAAAGAGATATTCTAAAAAAAATTAAGTAGATATCCTTGAAATGAAGGAATCAATAAGACAAATTAAAAGTCAATGAAAAGCATCACCAGCAGACTAGAACACTTGGAAGACAGAGTTTCAGGCAATGAAGACAAAATATATAACATGAAAATAAAGTTGACCATGGAGAAAAGATGTTAAGAGACCATGAACAGAATTTTTAATTCTGAGACAATGAGAATTAAATATGAGACAGCATGAAAAGACAAAATATAAGATTTATTGTAGTAGGTGAAGACTCAGACATATAAACTAAACAAATTCACAACGTTTCATTGAAATCATATCAGGAAATTTTTTAAACCTTAAGAATGAAATGGAAAATCAAATTCAGGAGGCTTAGAGGACCCCAAATATACAAAATTACAACAGCCCACACCAAGTCATCTTATTATGACAATGCCTAACATACAAAGTAAGGATAAGGGGCTGGGGTTGTGGCTCAGTGGTAGAGCACTCTCTTAGCACGTGCACAGCCCTGGGTTTAATCCTCAACACCACATAAAAATAAATAAATAAAATAAAGGTATTGTGTCCAACTACACCTAAAAAATAAAATTTTTTTTTTAAAATAATGATAGGATTTTAAAGGCTACCAGTGAAAAACAAGAAGTCACATTTAGAAGGAAACTTATCTGGATCTCAGCTAATTTCACAAACCAGACCCTAAAAACTAGGAGGTCTTGGAATAATATATACCAAACTTTGAAAGAAAAAGAATGCCAGTCAAGAATACATTAAGCTTCAGAATTGATAATGAAATAAAAACCTTCCATGATAAACAAAGTCAGAAGTATTCACAATTAGAAAGGCTGCTCTACAAAACATACTCAGTAAAATATTTCACGAAGAACAAATGAAAACCAGCAAAGGGAAGAACTACACTAGAAGAAAAATTAATCAAAGGAGAAACACATTCAAATTAAAAATCAGAAATAAATCAAAATGACAGGGAGTAAAAATCATTTCTCAATAAGAACATTGGAGAACTCAGGGAAGATGGCCAACAGGAGGGAGATGCTCTCTGGACACAGTTACTAAAAGATGCTTAGTGGGAAGTTTGAGCACATTACTAGCAATTCTCTTGCAACTGAAAGGGAGCTGAGACATTCGTGCACCTCAGGACGGTGAAATACAACGATCTCCGATCCACGACGGGCAGGGGCAGAGTCGGAGCGGTCCACAGTCTGAAGCAGCGCTGTCTGCGCTGCAGGCGCAGCTGCCCAGTAACATTGCAGCAAGGGGACGATCCACACAGTGGCTTTGAAACCAATCAGCGAGGAAGGATAGAAAGGAGCCTAGAAGCGCGAGCGGTGTCCATGTAGAGTTCTTTCACACAACTTGCCAAGCTGATCCTGCACGCTCTGGAGTGACACAAAGGTCTGCGGAACTGCTGTTGAGCGGGAGGAGAGCACCGCCATCTTTGAGGAATACAGTGGCTGACCCAGACAAAAGAAAAAGGCAGAAAGGAAGAACAGCTGCAGACATTAAGGGAACCCCAATGCTCTGAGAACAGCGCACACCTGGGTGAGGCTCGGGTAACCAGCAGGGGAGGGTGTGTCTGAGGCCAGCACAGTGGCTCCAAGAAGCTACAACTGTGGGTGGGTGTGGGGAAAGGGTGCCTTCTGAAGGGTCCCTTTCCCGGTGCCATTCATCTGCTGACACAAAACCTCCCTGAGCCACTCTTCCACTGGGCCATTCTGCCACTGGCCAAAGGTGCAGCCTTGACTCCATTAACAGGATCACTGACTGTCTAGATGCGATCCGATACAATTGGCTTAAACTGGAAAGAAAAAAGGAGGGCTTCCCAGGGTCCGTTTTGTTTGAGACTTGGGGTCTGACTTTGTTTTTGTTAGTTTGCTTGTTTTGTTGGTTTTCTGGTTGTTGTTGTTTTTTTTCTTTTTTTGATTTTGTTTTGTTTTGCTTTGTTTTTGCATTGATTGTCAGTGTGTTTGTTTGTTTGCTTCTGCTCCTCTTTTGTTTCCTACTTTTCTTCCTTCTCACTTTTGCATCTTTTCTTCTTCCTTCATCTTTCCTATTTACACCCTGTCAGTGCATACTAAACAGAGGCAAAAACAAGTTATACACAGAATTTGGGATTTCTAGAACGGGCGCAATTGAACTGTATAGCAAAGCAGTGTTATATATAGTTCACTCTCTATTTTCTTGACTCTCTCTCTCCTCTCTCTTACACCAATTCCTACTCTTTTGTCATTTTTTTTTTCTTTTCCATCTTACTTTATTTTTTCTCTCAATGGCTGCATAAGTTAGGTTTATATATAAAATTGGTCTTTCCACCTAATTGTTCACTCCATTCTCTTTCCTCTCTCGTCTACTGATACTAAACCACTTCCACTAAACCACTTCCATAGAACTCTCTTTTCATACTTTCTAAGAAAGAACAATTCAAGACACTCACTTCCTTCTTCCTAAACATAGCACCTCTGTGTCCAATACTTGAAGCTATAAAACCCCATCAGAAGCATACAGAGTAAATTGGAAACAATATCTGGGTTAACTAAATCTGTACCTTGTGATCAAACTTAGATTTTCTGAATAGAAAGTGTTAGATTTTAAAGTGTAAAGGAATTATAAGGGGATCTAATAGCATTGTACTACAGGAACAACATAAGGTTTTAAGGTAAATTTGAAATAGTCAAGGTCCCACAGTGCAGGAAGAAAAGACACACAAGCAACATGAAAAAACAAGGGAAGAAAATGACACAAACAAATCAAGATACTTCATCAGTAGATTCCATGGCAAGCACAGTTGGTGAAATGCCAGAGATGGAATTTAGAAATTACATATTCCAAATGTTTATGGAACTTAAGAATGAACTAAAAAATGAGATGAGGGAGCAAATACAGGTGGTGACAAAGAACTCCAAAAACAAATACAGGAAGTAAAAGATTACTTCAATAGGGAAATAGAGGCTCTAAAGAGAAACCAAACAGAAATTCCAGAAATGAAAGAAGCAATAAACCAAAATAAAAGTTCAACTGAAAGCATCATCAACAGAGTAGACCACTTGGAAGAAAGAACCTCAAACAATGAAGACAAAATATATATTCTAGAGAAGAATTTAGATTATACAGCAAAACTCGTAGGAAATCAAGAACATAACATCCAAGAATTATGGGACAACATAAAAACACAAAACTTAAGAGTGATTGGCATAGAGGAAGGGGCAGAGTTTCAAGCCAAAGGAATGAGTAATTTATTTAATGAAATAATTACAGAAAAATTTCCAAACTTGAGGAATGGATGGGAAAACCAAGTTCAAGAGGCTTACCAAACACCAAATATACAAAATCACAACAGATCCACACCAAGACACATTATGATGAAAATGCCTAATATACTGAGCAAGGAGAGAATACTAAAAGCCACAAGAGAAAGGAAGCAGATTACACATAGGGGGAAACCAATCAGACTATGTTCAGATTTTTCAACCCAGACCTTAAAAGCAAGAAGATCCTGGAATAGCATATTTCAAGTTCTGAAAGAAAAGGGATGTCAACCAAGAATCTTATATCCAGCAAAATTGAGCTTTACATTTGAAGATGAAATAAAAACCTTCCACGACAAGCAAAAGTTAAAAGATTTCACAACTCGAAAGCCAGCACTACTGAACATCCTGGGCAACATTTTTCATGAAGAAGAAGAGAAAAATAACAATGAAAATCAACAAAGGGAGATATTAAACTAAGGGAAATACCAACCAAAAGAGAAACCAAATCAAGCTAAAGACCATAATACAAATAAAAATGGATAGGAATAAAAATCACATCTCATTAGTAACCCTGAATGTTAATGGCCTAAACTCGCCAATCAAAAGACACAGATTATCAGAATGGATTAAAAGAAACAACCCAATAATTTGCTGTCTCCAAGAAACACACCTCGTAGAAAAAGACATCAACAGACTGAAAGTGAAAGGATGGGAAAAGTCTTATCACTCACATGGCCTACGGAAACAAGAAGGGGTTTAAATTCTCATATCAAATAAGGTAGACTTCAAACCAAAACTAATCAAGAGGGACAAAGATGGGTATTTCTTACTACTCAAGGGAACCATTCATCAACAGGATATAACAATCATAAATCTATATGCCCCAAATAATGGAGCACCTACATTCATCAAAAAAACTCTTCTCAAGTTCAAGAGTAAAATAGACCACAACACAGTTATTCTAGGGGACTTCAACACACCTCTCTCACCAATGGATAGATCATCCAAACAAAAGCTAAACAAAGAAACTTTAAGCCTCCTTAAAACAATTAACAATTTAGACCTAAAAAGGGAATATCACAACAAACACCTCAGATATACAGAAAATAATTAGAAATTACTTTGAAAACTTGTACTCTAATAAAACAGAAAATACTGAATGCATTGACAGATTTCTAGAGTCATATGATTTGCCTAAACTGGATCTGGAGGCTATACACAATTTAAAAAGATCGATTACAAGCAAAGAAATAGAAGATGTCATCAAAAAGCTACCAACAAGGAAAAGTCCAGGACCTGATGGGTTTACAGCTGAGTTCTACAAGACTTTCAAAGAAGAACTAATACCAATGCTCTTCAAACTATTTCAAGAAATAGAAAAAGAGGGAGCTCTTCCAGACTCTTTCTATGAGGCCAATATTACATTAATTCCAAAGCCAGGCAAAGACACATCCAAAAAAGAAAACTTTAGGCCAATATCTTTAATGAACATAGATGCAAAAATCCTCAACAAAATTCTGGCAAATCGGATACAAAAACATATCAAAAATATAGTGCACCATGATCAAGTGGGGTTTATTCCAGGGATGCAAGGTTGGTTCAACATTCGGAAATCAATAAACATAATACATCACATCAATAGACTTAAAGATAAAAATCATATGATTATCTCAATAGATGCAGAAAAAGCATTTGACAAAATACAGCACCCCTTTATGTTCAAAACACTGGAAAAACTAGGAATATCAGGGACATATCTCAACATTATAAAAGCTATTTATGCAAGGCCCAGAGCTAACATTATCTTAAATGGAGAAAAATTGAAAGCATTCCCTCTAAAAACTGGAACAAGACAGGGATGCCCCCTCTCACCACTGCTATTTAACATAGTACTGGAAACTCTGGCAAGAGCAATTAGACAGACGAAAGAAATTAAAGGGATCCAGATAGGAAAAGAAGAGCTCAAATTAGCACTATTTGCTGATGACATGATAATCTACCTAGAAGACCCAAAAAACTCTACCAGAAAACTTTTACAACTAGTAAATGAATTTGGCAAAGTAGCAGGATACAAAATCAATACCCATAAGTCAAAGGCATTTTTGTACATCAGTGACAAAGCCTCTGAAAGGGAAATGATGAAAACTACCCCATTTACAATAGCATCAAAAAAAATAAAATACCTGACAATCAACTTAACGAAAGAGGTGAAAGAGCTCTATAAGGAAAATTATAGAACACTAAAGAAAGAAATCATAGAAGAACTCAGAAGATGGAAAGACCTACCTTGCTCTTGGATAGGTAGAATCAATATTGTCAAAATGTCCATACTACCAAAAACATTATACAGATTTAATGCAATTCCAATCAAAATCCCAATGTCATTCTTCAAAGAAATAGAAAAAGCAGTCATGAAATTCATCTGGAGAAATAAGAGACCCAGAATAGCCAAAGCAATTCTTAGCAAGAAAAGTGAAGCAGGGGGCATCACCATACTGGACTTTAAGTTATACTATAGAGCAATAGTAACAAAAACAGCATGGTATTGGCACCAAAACAGACTGGTGGACCAATGGTACAGAATTGAGGACACAGAGACTAATACATATAATTTCAGCTATCTTATATTAGACAAAGGTGCCAAAAATGTGCAGTGGAGAAAGGATAGCCTCTTCAACAAATGGTGCTGGGAAAACTGGAAATCCATATGCAACAAAATGAAATTAAACCCTTGTCTCTCACCATGCACAAAATTCAATTCAAAGTGGATCAAGGACCTAGGAATTAGACCAGAGACAATACGCCTAATAGAAGAAAAAGTAAGCTCCAATTTCCAACATGTCGGATTAGGCCCCAAGTTCCTTAATAAGAATCCTGTAGCACAAGAACTATTACCAAGAATTAATGAATGGGATAGATTTAAACTGAAAAGCTTCTTCTCAGCAAAAGAAACAATCAGTGAGGTGAATAGAGAGCCAACTAATTGGGAACAAATATTTAATACATGCACATCAGATAGAGCACTAATTTCTAGAATGTATATAGAACTAAAAAAACTTAACACCAAAAAAGCAAATAACCCAATCAATAAATGGGCTAAGGAATTGAAAAGACACTTCTCAGAAGAAGATACACGATTAATCAACAAATACATGAAAAAATGCTCAACATCACTGGCAATTAGAGAAATGCAAATCAAAAAAAATAGAGATACTACCCTGCATTCTATCAGACCATAAAGGGATAAAATTGGAAATCAATGACAAAACAAAGAATAAGAAAAACTACTCCAACAACTGGAAGCTAAACAACATGCTACTGAATGAACAAAAGATTGAAGAAGACATCAAAGAGGAGATTAAAAAATTCCTAGAGGTAAATGAGAACACAGATACATCGTATAGAAATCTCTGGGACACTATGAAGGCAGTATTAAGAGAAAAATTCATTGCACTGAGTTCATTCCTTAAGAGAAAAAAAAAACCAACAAATAAATGACTTAACATCACATCTCAAAGCACTAGAAAAAGAAGAACAGACCAACACCAAGAGCAGTAGAAGACAGGAAATAATTAAAATCAGAGAAGAAATTAATGGAATTGAGACTAAGGAAACCATTCAAAGAATTGACAAAACTAAAAGTTGTTTCTTTGACAAAATAAACAAAATTGACAGACCCTTAGCGATGCTAACAAAAAGAAGAAGAGAAAAAACTCAAATTACTAACATTCGTGATGAAAAAGGGAATATCACAACAAACACCTCAGATATACAGAAGATAATTAGAAATTACTTTGAGAACTCGTATTCTAATAAAACAGAAAATATTGAAAACATTGGCAGATTTCTAGAGTTGTATGATTTGCCTAAACTGGAACTGGAGGCTATACAAAACTTAAACAAATCTATTACAAGCGAAGAAATAGAAGACATCATCAAAAAGCTACCAAAAAGGAAAAGTCCATGACCAGATGGGTTTCCAGCTGAGTTCTATAAGACTTTCAAAGAAGAACTAATACCAATGCTCTTCAAACTATTTCAAGAAATAGAAAAAGAGGGAGCTCTTCCAGACTCTTTCTATGAGGCCAATATTACATTAATTCCAAAGCCAGGCAAAGATGCATCCAAAAAAGAAAACTTCAGGCCAATATCTTTAATGAACATAGATGCAAAAATTCTCAACAAAATTTTGGCAAATCGGATACAAAAACATATCAAAAATATAGTGCACCACGATCAAGTGGGGTTTATTCCAGGGATGCAAGGTTGGTTCAACATTCGGAAATCAATAAACATAATACATCACATCAATAGACTTAAAGATAAAAATCATATGATCATCTCAATAGACACAGAAAAAGCATTCGACAAAACACAACACCCTTTTATGTTCAAAACACTGGGAAAACTAGGGATATCAGGAACATATCTCAACATTATAAAAGCTATTTATGCACGGCCCCAAGCTAACATTATCTTAAACAGAGAAAAATTGAAAGCATTCCCTCTAAAAACTGGAACAAGACAGGGATGCCCCCTTTCATCACTGCTATTTAACATAGTACTGGAAACTCTGGCCAGAGCAATTAGACAGACGAAAGAAATTAAAGGGATCCAGATAGGAAAAGAAGAGCTCAAATTAGAACTATTTGCTGATGACATGATAATCTACCTAGAAGACCCAAAAAACTCTACCAGAAAACTTTTACAACTAGTAAATGAATTCGGCAAAGTCACAGGATACAAAATCAATACCCATAAGTCAAAGGCGTTTTTGTACACCAGCGACAAAGCCTCTGAAAGGGAAATGATGAAAACTACCCCATTTACAATAGCATCAAAAAAATAAAATAAAATAAAATACCTGGGAATCAACTTAACGAAAGAGGGGAAAGACCTCTATAATGAAAATTATAGAACACTAAAGAAATAAATTATAGAAGAACTCAGAAGATGGAAAGACCTACCTTGCTCTTGGATAGGCAGAATTAATATTGTCAAAATGTCCATACTACCAAAAGCATTATACAGATTTAATGCAATTCCAATCAAAATCCCAATGTCATTCTTCAAAGAAATAGAAAAAGCAGTCATGAAATTCATCTGGAAAAATAAGAGACCCAGAATAGCTAAAGCAATTCTTAGCAAGAAAAGTGAAGCAGGTGGCATCACCATACCGGACCTTAAATTATACTATAGAGCAATAGTAACAAAAACAGCATGGTATTGGCACCAAAACAGACTGGTGGACCAATGGTACAGAATTGAGGACACAGAAACTAATACATATAATTTCAGCTATCTTATATTAGACAAAGGTGCCAAAAATGTACAGTGGAGAAAGGATAGCCTCTTCAACAAATGGTGCTGGGAAAACTGGAAATCCACATGCAACAAATTGAAATTAAACCCTTATCTCTCACCATGCACAAAACTCAATTCAAAGTGGATCAAGGACCTAGGAATTAAACCAGAGACAATACGCCTAATAGAAGAAAAAGTAAGCTCCAATTTCCAACATGTCGGATTAGGCCCCAAGTTCCTTAATAAGAATCCTGTAGTGCAAGAATTACTACCAAGAATTAATGAATGGGATAGATTTAAACTAAAAAGCTTCTTCTCAGCAAAAGAAACAATCAGTGAGGTGACTAGAGAGCCAACTAATTGGGAACAAATATTTAATACATGCACATCAGATAGAGCACTAATTTCTAGAATATATAAAGAAATCAAAAAACTTAACTCCAAAAAAAACCGAATAACCCAATCAATAAATGGGCTAAGGAATTGAGAAGACACCTCTCAGAAGAAGATACACGATTAATCAACAAATTCATGAAAAAATGCTCAACATCGCTGGCAATTAGAGAAATGCAAATCAAAACTACTTATTTCACTGCAGTCAGAATGGCAGCTATCAAGAACACAAGCAAGAATAAATGTTGGAGAGGATGTGGGAAAAAGGCACACTCATACATTGCTGGTGGGACTGCAAAATGTTGTAACCATTATGGAAAGCAGTATGGAAATTTCTTGGAAAACTGGGAATGGAACCACCCTATGACCCAGCCATCCCACTCCTGGGTCTATTCCCAAAGGACTTAAAAACAGCATATTACAGTGACACAGCTATCTCAATGTTTGTAGCTGCGCAATTCACAATAGCTAGGTGTGGAACCAACATAGATGTCCCTCAGTAAATGAGTGGATTCAGAAAATGTGGTATATACGCACAATGGAATTTTACTCAGCAATAAAAGAAAAGAAAATAATGGCATTCGCAGGTAAATGGATGAAGTTGGAAGACATAATGCTAAGTGAAGTTAGTCAGTCTCAAAAATCCAAGTACCAAATGTTTTCTCTGAAATAAGGAGGCTAGTTCACAGTATTGTTGGATGGGGGTACATAGGAGGATTAGAGGAACACTAGAATGGTCAAAGGAAAGGGAGGGGAAGGGAGGAAGCAAGGGGGGAGGGAGGAGTAGAAAAGAAAAAAAAAGGTGGTTGAATGAGACGGATATCATTTTCCTAAATGCATGATTGAAGACCTGAATTGTACGAATATACTTTGTATACAAACAGTTGTATGTAAAAAGATGCTATATACGGGCACTATGAATTGTAATTATTATAAATTCAAAAAATAAATTAAAAAAAAGAACATTGAATATAAATGGCCTAAACTCACCAATCAAAAGATATAGGATGGCAGGTTGGATTTTAAAAAGACTGAACAATGTGCTGTCTCCAAGAGACTCACCTCATATACAAAGACATCAACAGACTGAAGGCAAAAGGATGGGAAAAAACATATCATTCTCATGAATCTCATAAATAAGCATGGATTTCTATCCTATCTTTATCTAACAGATAAAGTGGACTTCAAGCTAATGTCAATCCAAAGATGACAAAGAAGTTCATTTCATACTGCTTAAGGGAATTATACTTCAACAAGATAGAACAATCTTAAATATTTATTCCCCAAACAATGGAGCATCTATGTACATCAAACAAACCCTTCTCAATTTTAAGAATCAAGTAGACCGACCACAATACTGGGTGACTTTAACACACCTCTCTTACCACTGGATAGATCCTCCAAACAAAAACTAAATAAAGAAGCTATAGAACTAAGAAATACAATTAATAATTTAGGCTTAACAGACATATATAGAATATTTCATCTATCAGTGACTGAATATAATTTCTCAGCAGCACACGGATCCCTTTCTAAAATACACCATATTTTAAGCCACAAAGCAACTCTTAGCAACAACAAAAAAAAATAGAGATAATACCTTGCATTCTATGAGATCATAATGTAATGAAATTAGAAATCAATGATAAAATTAAAAATAGAAGCTACTCTAACACCTGGAGACTAATACACTATTGAATAACTAATGGATAGTAGCATTAGTTACCCAGGACCAGATGGATTCTCAGCCAAGTTCTACCAGACCTTCAAAGAACAATGAACACCAATACTCTTCAAATTATTCCATGAAATAGAAAATGAGGGAACCCTTCCAAACTCATTCTATGAAGCAAGTATCACCCTGATACCAAAAGCGAAGACACTCAAGGAAAGAAAACTTCAGATCAATATCCCTAATGAATATAAATGTAAAAATTCTTAGTAAAATACAGGCAAATCACATAAAAGCATATAAAGATAGTGCACCATGATCAAGTGGGTTTCATCCTAGGGATACAAGGTTGTTTCAACATACAAAAATCAATAAACATAATTCACCACATCAATAGACTTAAAGACATGAATCACATGATTATCTCAATAGATGCAGAAAAAGCATTTGATGAAATACAGTACCCATTCAAGTTCAAAACATTAGAAAATATAAGAAGAGTAGGAACATACCTTAACACTGTAAAAGCTATATATGCTAAACCCAAGGCCAACATCATTCTAAATGGAGAAAAATTTAAATTATTCTCTCTAAAATCTAGAATAAGATAGGGATGTCCTCTTTCACTATTTCTATTCAACATAGTTCTTGAAACTCTCTCCAGAGCAAGTAGGTAAAAGAAATTAAATGGATGCAAATAGGAAAAGAAGAGCTCAAACATCCCTAGTTTCTAGTGACATGATCCTATATTTAGAATGCCCACCAGAAAACTTCTAGAACTCATAAATGAATTCAGCAAAGTAGCAGGATATAAAATTAACACTCATAAATCAATTTCATTCTTACACATCAATGGTAAATCAGCCAAAGTTAGGAAAATGATCCCATTCATGATAGCCTCAAAAAAAAAAAGAGAGAAAGAAAATTTAAAAACCTGGGAATCAATCTAACAAAAGACATGAAAGATCTCTACAATAAAAATTGCAGAACACTAAAGAAAGAAATTGAATATCTTAGAAGATGGAAAGATCTTCCATATTCTTGGATAAGCAGAGTTAATATTGTCAAAATGACTATACTGACAAAAGCACTATACAGATTCAATGCAATTCCCATCAAAATTCCAATGTTGTTCTTCATGGAAATAGAAAAGGCTGTCATGAAATACTTATGGAGACATAAGAGGCCCAGAATAGCTATTTTAGTCAGACTTCTCACTGCTGTGACAAAAGGACCTAACCAGAACAACTGTAAAGAAGGAAAAGTTTATTTGGGGGCTCGTGGTTTAAAGATCTCAGTCCATAGACAGCAAGCTCCATTCCTCTGGGCTCAAGGTGAGGCTGAACAACATGGTGGAAGAATGTGGCATAGGGAAGCAGCTCATATGATGACCAGGAAGCAGAGAGAGAGAGATGTCCACTTGCCAGACACAAATATATACACCAAAGCCATACCCTAATCCCCAACTCCTCCAGCCATACCCTACCACTTCAGTTACCACTCAGTTGATCCCAGTCAGAGGATTAATTCACTGATTGGGTTAAGACTCTCACAGTCTCTGAACCTTCTTGTATTGTCTCACACATGAGCTTTTAGGGACACCACATCTAAACCATATAATAGTCAATGCAATCCTTATCAAGAAAAGCAAATCAGGATCCATCACAATGCCAGACTTAAATTATACTACAGAACTATAGTAACAAAACAACATGGTATTAGCACCAAAATAGACATGAAGACCAATGGAACCAACTTCATCACGTTAGTTTACAAACTGACTTCCTCAACAAGACTCCTAAAGCATAAGAAGTAAAATAAATAATCAGTAAATGAGACGGTATCAAACTAAGCACAGCAAAGGAAACAATCAGGAGCATGAAGAGAGAATAAGAAAGAATCTTTGCCACCTACACTTCAGATACAGCATTAATCTCCAGGATATATAAAGAACTGGAAAAAAAAACAATACTAAAAAATAATAATAATAACCCAATCAATAAACGGACAAAGGTACTGAACAGACACTTCACAGAAGAAGAAATACAATTGGTCAACAAGTATGTGAAAAAATGTTCAACATCTCTAGCAATTAGAGAAATGCAAATTAAAGCTACACTGGTATTCCATCTCATTGCTGTCAGAATGGCAATTATCAAGAACTATAAGTAACAAGGGGATGGGGTTGTAGCTCAGTGGTAGAGCCCTTGCCTAGCATGTGTGAGGCATTGGGTTCACTCCTCAGCACAACATATAAATAAATTAAATAAAGGTATTGTGTCCATCTACAACTAAAAATATTTTTTAAAAAAACAATAAATGTTGGCAAGGCTATGAGGAAAAAGGTTCACTCATACATTGCTTGTAGGACTGCAAATTGGTGCAACCACTCTGGAAAGCAGTATGGAGAGTCCTCAGAAAACTTGGAATGGAACCACCATTTGACCCAGTTATCCCACTCCTCAGTATATATCCAAAAGACTTAAAATCAGCATACTACTGTGACTCAGCACATCAATACTTATAGCAGCTCAATTCACAATAGCATAACTATGGAACCTACCTAGGTGTCCTTCAATAGATGAATGGATAAAGAAAATGTGGTATATATACACAATGGAATATTTATTCAGCCAAAAAGAAGAATGACTTTATAACTTTTGCTGGTAAATGGATGGATCTGGAGACTATCATGCTAAGTGAAAAAAGCCAATCCCAAAAAACCAATGTTCAAATGTTCTCTCTGATATGTGGATGCTAACACACAACAAAGGAGGAGGGGAAGAACAGAAGTTCATTGTATTAGACAAAGGATAATAAAGGGAAGGGAGTGGGTAGAGGAATAGGAATGATAGTGACATGAATCTGACATAACTTTCCTATGTTCATATATGAACACACACCACAGTGAAACTCTACATCGTAAACATCCACATGAATGGGATCCTAATTAAAATGTTATACTCTGCATATGTATGATATATCAAAATTCACTCTACTGTCATGTATATCTCAAAGAAACAAATTTAAAAATTAAAATTAGTAAAAAAAAAAAAAAAAAAAAGATTTCTCAGTCTCTCTCACATAACTTTACTGAGAGCACTTTGACCATTTAGAAGTAAAGATCCACATGAGAGCAAAGTAGTTTTATTTTAGAAGCTCATATTGCTGTTATAATGATATAAAGTACTGTTTAAACTCATTGAAGATAAAGAACTAGGCAACCAGGACTTTGAGTTTAGAAAATATCTACATTTGCAAATATTGCAACATATATTTCAAAGTTTCCAATTGTATCCTTTAGTCCGAAGAAATTACACCATGCAAAATGATTGTGAAACCCTCTAGGATAGAACAAAGCAATATTTACTTAGCTATTTTGAAGACTGTCCTTGGAGAAGCCCATTGGTCCAAACCACAGGCAACAAAACATTAGTGGGAAAAGGCACAGTCAGTGGGGCAGGGTGCAGAGCTGCCCTATCACCAGGGACAGGAGCTTCCATGCCCATCACCTTCTTTGTGACTAGGAAGTAAACTGCTTTGGGGGCATCTATCAGGGTTCCTATTTTAGAAGATTGTCATTACGGAGAAAAGAGTCTGCAATAAAATTTTTGAAGATATGCTATTTGAATTTTTATATAATACACCAAAGTTTAGCCTCTGTTTGAAATATACACTCAACTAAAAACGATTTGATGGCCTCTGCGAAAGTTTTGGGTTGACATGGAAAGCTGTTTTTTGCAGAGTATTCTCTTACCTCACACTATGTAGTGTTTATGTGTATTTGCTAGAAAATGGTTTATGAGTATTATCACATTCCATTCTCTTTAAGACTCAAATAATTGTTAGCAGATCCAGTTTGTAGTAGAGAAAACTGAGGCTGAGGAGGTTTTAAAGTTTCTCAGGCTCATACAGATAAAAGGTAGGAAAATGGGGCTGAAACGCACCCTTAACATGATTCCAAAATCTGTAACTTTATCCTTAACACTAACATTAAATTGCCTTTAGCCTGGTAATATCGTAAGTGGGTCCTCAGCACACCATTCATCTCTCTGGACTAGAATAGATCACTGGAATAGTGTGTTTTATTTATATTTATCAATTTAAAGTTTAGAAAAACCTCCCCACCAAAACCAACCAACAAACAAAAATATAATCAAATATAGGAGAGAAATAATCCCTGGACCATAGTAAATTGCTGCTATGACTAATCATATGTCCGTTTTGGAATTTTAATCAAATTCTTGAGGTAATGGCAATACTTTAAGCCTATTATTATCAGTTGTAATAGTAACATTCCTTAAATAAATATTTAAATCACACTAGATACTTCTCAAACAGATAAAATTTGTGACTGGGGATGTAGTTTAAATCATCAGACTATTATTGTCTGATCTCTAGAATTCTGAAAAGTTGATCCTACTAAATCACTTTAACATGGATGAAAAAACTAGACCTCAGTCATGAGCTTTAATATTGAAGATACCATGTTCCCAGGATCACTGAGCCCTAAGTGTCTGAGTCTTTTCCCTGTGAGGACCCTGACAATAGGGGAGAACTAAGAGTTAAGTGGGGCTGATGCTATCTGGACTTGGACTTTAAGTTTCTTTTTGTCTCCAATGTTGGCTTTAAAATTCATGCAAATTTAGCATTTTATTCCATGCATGTTTTAATGTAAAAAAAATCAATAAAAATATCAGGCCTATCTACTTCCATCCTTATTTTTAAGTGAGATAATATTTGTAT
Source organism: Tamias sibiricus (assembly GCA_025594165.1). NCBI lineage: Eukaryota > Metazoa > Chordata > Mammalia > Rodentia > Sciuridae > Tamias > Tamias sibiricus. The sequence goes on from CM046666.1 coordinate 103,203,641, forward strand.
GATTGAAGCCATTTTCAGTTTCTTATTCTAATTCTTAGTCAGAAACTTCTAAATTGATACACTATAACAAAAGCAAGAATATGAGATGTTGATGACAACAGATGAAGCCGAGCAGCCTGCACGCCACAGGTGCTGCAAAAACGTGCTCTAGTGTTGACTATAGATAGATATCAAATGGGAAATGTTTTAATGTCAAAAAAAATCAAAATAAGAAGTCTATATTTTTTCCTGGTTTTGTATTTTACTAACACATGCAGGATGGGCCCAATTAAATCTCAGGAGCACAGTGTCTTTATATACTCGTAAGATTTGTCCCAGATGTTAAACGGTCTTACTCAACCTCCATGAGCTATCCACCACCACAATGGGGTGATGACACAAAGCAGCCACCCTAGTCATTGGTGTGCTTCTCTTAGTTGTGTTTATATTTGCCCTGAAGTATTACTAAAATGTTCACTACAAAACCTTTCTCAATTGTTTTTGAGGGGCTCTCTCAACAGCTGGTCTTCACCTTACAAGACAACTGGGATGTCTTTATCACCACCCCCCCTCTCCATGGTGAAACACTACTTCATCTTTTTCTCCAATACACCAATTACTCACTAACTTAAAACACTTGGTGCCTTCCTATTTTCCTTAGAACTATCTGAAATCCTTAAAGTTGATGTAGTTTATACAAAATCCTCCCCAGCTACATGCTCAGCTTCTCCCTCTGTGCTCTCCTCTACATTACCCCAACCAGCCAGGACCCCTCTGGTTCCTTCCCTCACAGAAAGGCCAGTTCCCATCAATCTCCACGGCTAGAAGGCCCCACCCTCTCTCCAGATGCCTCCTCCTACATATCCCTCACATCCCTTTCCCAGGGGCACCCTCTCTGACCCCCAATACTAGGCCTGGCTTCTTCAATATATGATCCTGTGACTTCTCCTATGTTTCTTTTGCTTATATTTGGCACCCTTACAATTATTTACAGATTGCTGTCTCTTTAATGGTTTGTTTAAAGATGTATTCCACAATTGTCTGTAAATTTCCTGAGAATGTGGGAGGTTTCACAGCTTACTCCTTCAACTACTTTGGCCAAAATGTGCAACCATATGATATAGTCAATTTCACACATCATCCTAATATCTATTCAATAAATACTTACTAAATTTTAAAAACCATTCCCTGTAGTTTTAGACTATGTGAGTAAGAGAGAGAGATTAGCTATTCATGTCAACTATAATTAAAAGAATTTCCTTGAGTTCTAATAATTTATTTCATTGGGTTTCAGAGAGATTTTTTTCAAAGTCAAATACAATAGTAATTTGGTTTCATAGAGATTTTTCAGTTAAATACAATAGCAATTTCCCCAAACAGCTTCTATTGGAAATACAAGTTCAGCAAGTTTCCTCGGTTGCTTTGATCTTAGGTCAATTTTCTGTTCTGCTGAATTTTCTTCTTTCTTCTGTAAGAATAAGTTCACTCATCCCTTGAATTCTCTAGTTCCCTTGCAGGTGGTTCTGCATGATTTCCTTCTGACCTGTGGAGGGGGAAATCAGGATTGTATCTAGATTTTGCACTGCCATCCCCACCCCCCTAACCCCCTGCCCCCACCCCAGTCAGCATGAGGATGATCAGTGGTGGCCAGAGCTTTCCTTCATTTTCCCCTGCTGAAACTGACTTAACCATTTAAAACTTTCTGGTCCTCTCATCCAGGAAGTCCTCTCCAGAAATGCCCAAACTCCCCTATCATTTATAACCCCACAGGACTCCTCTGGTTCAAGCACAGAGTACAAAATTCATGTATGAGTGATGCAGAGTCAGGTATCTGAGTTGAGACCATGCTAAGGCATTTTTGAGACGTTCAGTTGTATTTCTGTCGCAGATTCCTCAGGTTGGAGACTTTGAATGAAGGGAATACTTAGGAAATGGGAAAAGACAGTGGTAGGGGACATGACAAATATTACATAGAATTTTGTATCACATCTCAAAGGCTTATTGTTATAAATCAGATGATTTACTCACCACAAGCCAGCATTCATCAGGCACATCCTGTGCCAGGCCACATAATCAGTGCCATAGAGGTGCTGGCTTTCTGGCTCATGAAGCCCAAGGAAAGTTAAAAAGATGATTTGGTGAGATAAAGAAAAATAGGAATGAGCTGGGGGGAAAAAAAGGCAATCAAAACAGTTATTATGAAATCTTTAAAAACCTTTGCTAATTGTCTATGCTTTGTACTAAAACTAATACTAAAAATAAATACTGCATTTAAAAGCCGGGCGTGGTGACGCACGCCTGTAATCCCAGCACTTGGGAGGCTGAGGCAGGAGGATTGTGAGTTCAAAGACAGCCTCAGCAATGGAGAGGCACTTAGCAACTCAGTGAGACCCTGTCTCTAATAAAATACAAAAAAGGGCTGGGGATGTGGCCCAGTGGTCGAGTGCCCCTGAGTTCAAGCCCCAGTACCAAAAAAATAAAATAAAATATAGGGTAAAATAAAATGTGTCCAGTGACTGTTAAGAAGAAAACAAAGATGAAGGGAGAATAAAAGAGAACAAGAAAAAATCAGGTCCTTCAAGAAGAAGGTTCTGGAGAATATCATGTCCTGTCTACTGTCTACCTGGAAAACTGCCTGAGGTCTGGGCAATAAAGCCCCACCCCTCCCAAAGAGCCTGAGGCAGAAAGCTCTCCCAGTACAATCTGCCAGTAGGGATTGCTGATGGGTGGCAGCTCTCAGGAGCTTTCAGCATGGCCGACCAGAGCTGCCTTCCAAAGGACAAAGTTGAAGCATAGCCTGAGCAGAGAAGCCTTCCCTCCTTCACCCAGAGTCAGCGCTTGGTCAGTGCCTGGCAACGAGAGGAAACAACCCCAGTAATAAAAGTAGAAAAGCAGGATGTGCATGACAGACAGCCATGCAATCCTGCAAGGCCCCTCCTTTCTTCCTGCAATTCAAATCAGTGAACACTACTGTCAAAATCATTTTACAGATGAGGAAACTGAGGCTTTAGCAGTTATGTGATTGAGCCAGGAATCAAACCCAGATGCATCTGACATTAAATCTAGATCACTATACAAGTTAAGGTTGCACCCTAAATGGATGGCTTCCTTACACTCTTGAACCGTTTCCAAGTTAATTGATTCTAAAGTTTGTAGAACTGAAAGGATTAATCATAGAAACTTTGACATGTAAATTAGCTTTTCATATATTGCCTTCCTACTTATCATTCTCTCTGCTACAGTGAGAGCATGACACCAAGGATCTGCTTATTTTTTTCTTTCCACATTTTTATTGGCACATTATAGTTATAAATTATGATAGGATTTGTTGTTACATATTATTTTTAAATAGCTTTATTAAGGTATAATTCACATACACACAATTCACCTATTTAAAGTGTGATATTCAGTGGCTTTTAGTATATTTACAGAGCTGTACAACCAACACCACTACCTAATTTCAGAATATTCTCATTACCTGAAAAGAAACCCCTATCCATTAATGGTCACCCCACATTCCCCTCCCTCTGGACACTGGCAACCATTAACCTATTGTCTGTCTCTATGGATTTGCCTAGAGACAAACGTCTATTCTAGACATTTCAAATCAATAAATCATACAACACATTGGTCTTTTGTGTTGGTTTCTTTCTTGTAGAATAATGTTGTCAAGGTTTATCAACATGATTGTACATGTCTACACTTCATTCTAATTTGTTGCTTAATAATATTCTATTGTATGAATATGCCATATTTTATCTATCTACACAAGAGTTGAGAAATATTTGGGTTGATTCTACTTTGGGGTCTATAACACATAGTTTTGCCAATAACAGTACATCCGTTTATTTTTAATTTATCATATTCTCCATTTAGCCTAAAGAAATTCCTGTAATCTCCCATAAGTCTGTCACAAATTACTAGAAACAAATAACAATAAAATTCCTGTGTAAATCCTGAGTCCTCAGAACACTTTTGGTCCCAGGCAAAACAGGACAGTTAGTCATCTTGGGCTGGGACTTAATTCAGAAGGCAATTCTAGAAAATCCACTTCTTAGGATGAGTTTTGTGTTTTCTGATGAAGTTCTGTTTAAAGAAACTGGCTTATGCAGTAACTGTCATGTGATACACTTACATTTAAGAGAAAACAACTATTCTTCTAATTCTTACATAATGAACAATACCTAAAATTTTCACGTGTACTGATTTTGAAGTTAAAATAGCTAAAGCTATTTGTCTTGCATACTTTTTTAGGCAAGGTACTAGTTGTGAATTAAAAGAGTAGACAAAGGGAAGGGGAGGAGGAGGATCGGAGAGGAGAGGTCATAGGGAAATAAGTACTAGGAAATGAAATCCAACAAATTATGCTGTGTCCATGTATGATTACACCACAGTGAATCCCACTTTTACATATGATTATAATGCACTAATTAAAATAATAATAAAAGGGAGATCAGTAGAGTACAGCAAGTGAATCAGGAGAGGGAAGAAGAAAGAGAAAGGGAAGGTACTGGGGAATGTGATTGATGGTTCATGTGTGTGTAAAAATATGGCATTATGAATCCAAATATTATGCACAATTATAAGGCACTGATTTAAAAGAAAAGAAAGAAAAAAGAAAAAACAAAATGTTCCAAGGGAAAAAAAGATAGGCCTAGATAAAAGCTGAAAAACCTTATGTCCACAGGGTGGCAGTGCAACATACCACAAACCCAAACAGAATTAAAGAAAATGCCAAATTAATAAATCCCAGCTTTTGCTTGAACTAGGTGATTTCATGGGAAAATGGATAAAGCTAATCAACTATTTGCAAGATCAATGGTTGTGTTTTATGCCGGTAAATGGCCACACAGAACTCTCCATTGATATCTCCAAACCACATGCTCAACACAAGAAGTATAAATTGGACCAGAGTTCAATGGCTATTGATTCAGACCTTATATAGAGGGTCTTTTTTTTTTTTTTTTTTATTACTTTTGACAGAATTATAGAATTTTAGAAGCCTTACAAATCACAAAATTTAATATTTTCAGCCTTATTGCCACAAAAAAAAAAAAAAAAAACTCACAAAAACACAGGTTTCCTTTTCTGGTACTATACATGTCCATGCCATTTTGTGTACTATAGCTTTACCTCTTGGCCTTCATTTAAGAAAGGATATCAAAATTCAGGTGAGTGGCAGGGACATTATAAGGGTAATCTTGAATCTTTGTTGTTAAGTTAATCATTCACTAGCTTCAATACTTGATTTTTAGGAGTAAATTACTTCTGCATGCTTTACTCTCAGTCTCAATACGTGAGTATGTTAGAATGCTTAAACTAAAAAATATCCTAATTCAACCTCTCATTGAATGTCGGACTGGCTTCTACAACATTCTTAACAGATATCTAGCCTCAGAGGAATGAGCACAAAAGCAATAAACTTTAATCATTACCATAAATCAGCATTTGCAAGACTGATATTTTATTTTCTATATGTATCTATCCTTTTTCACAACTGAAAAACAACATTGAAACCTTTAAGAAATAGATTCTGTTAAGGTTTCTGACCTGTGCACCAGACCAGCTTTCCACCTTCTGTTAACAATGAGGCACTATAGACTCAGCAGCTGAGTAAAGATAATTTAGCAAAAGAAAAATCAACACAGACTGACCATAAGCCTATTGGCATACATTTCACTTTTTCTTCCTTTGTAATATCAGATCACAATGTCATGGAATAAAAAGCAATCTGATCTTTAAGGACTCTTTATGCTGTGATCTGTTTTCTTGCAGGAATCTTCAGACCTAATCTTAGTTGTTTGTGTTTCATTTGCCCTTGTGGACTAGGCTTTTTTTTTTTTTTTTTTTTTTTTTTTTTTTTTTTTTTTTTCCCCATAGCATTGCTGAAATCCGAACATGTAGGCAGTAAAAATCTACATGAGGGGCTGGGGTTGTGGCTCAGCGGTAGAGCGCTCGCCTAGCACGTGCGCGGCCCGGGTTCGATCCTCAGCACCACGTACAAATAAATGCATTGTGTACAACTAAAGCAAATGAATAAATATTAGGAAAAAAATACTTTAAAAAAAGTCTAAATGAGGAGAAAATAAAGTTACACTTGTTTAAATTCTCTACCCTGTTCTATGAACTTTCATTTTGGTATTCACAATGTCTGCTTCTACATTTCTCTCAATAGTACTGAATAATTCTAATTGGATTGAACTGAGACATTTTTGTTTCTAATATTAATGAGTGCCCTCTAGGACTGCGGAGGAAATTTGAGGCACAAAATGTAAATCTTAGGTGTGTGAAAACTGCTATATTCATGTGGATTAAATAGACTAATAACACTCTCTAAATACTATTGCCTGACTGGTGTAAAATGATCTGCTATAATTATTTGACACAATTGCTTTCTCTTCCTCAGGGGGCCAGTCATTTCCCACATAGAGCTTTTCAATAGCTCCTATGACTTCCTATTTAATAGGATAAGCAGTAGGGGTGCTCATCTGATATGCAAGCTGCTTCTGAGAATTCTGTCTTTGATGTTTCTTTTAGGGGTGGTTGCTCACCTTGTCACAGAATTCAGAGGGCCACTCAGATAACTGCTTGCTGCTGTTGCATTAGAATACAAGTTTTCCAAGCACATGATGATTTGTCATCAGGAGCTTCTACTGGACCTGCTGTGCTCACCTCTGAGAATCTAGGTTGCTGCCAGAGAGGCCCTGAAGTTCAAACTAGAACTGCCTGAGGGTAAGCAATCATAATATTGACCACTTATGGAACTCCTTACTATTGGGTTGGCTGCCTAATCCTTGCAATGTGCAAAGTGGTTTTATGCATACGTGCAGATGAGGAAGGTGAGATTAGAAAGCTCAACAACCTACTCAGTGTTGCATCCTTCAGTCCTTGGGCTCTTCAAACTAGAAAGGACAGGGTCCTGCATGGGATATGCCTGAAAGACCACCCCAAGATGCAGCATGGTTAGAAAGCTGCAGAGCTGAAGCCCCAGCCCTAGAATTACTAAGAGAGAAAACACTTGGCCTCAATCAAAATTGATTTTTATTATAGATATCCTTGACTCTCATTCTTCCCTCACCCGTCCTATTTCAAGGCTCTTACTGTTTTGTTCATTTCTGTTTGAATTTTCTACAGATTTATAATTTTTTCAGGCCAATTTGGGGAAATGACCTTGACCAAATTATATTGCTGTGTTGTGTACATGTATGAATGTGTACTAATGAATCACACGATTATGTACAATTATAATGCATCAATACAAATATGGAAAGAAAAATAATAATGATTTTTAAGGCAAAAAAGATAACATTTTTAAAGCATTGCAAAAAGATCTAAAATCAACATCACAGAAATATTTGATAGTTTTAAGAGTAATACACATTACTGAGTACTGAGAAAATGATGAAACTGAATTATGGACTGTTTGAGCAGTTTGAAGCTGAGTCTTGGGGATCATAGTGTAGTTAAAATATTCCTCCCACCATACCCCTGTCTTATTGGCATTGTTGGGAAACTTAGTCATCTGTGTCTGTAATTTTCATTGCAATTTTTCTTTGCAATTCTAATGCATGCATGTTTAGCTTCTTGGGAATATCACTAATGTTTTTTTTCTATGTTTGTTTGTTTTTTTAATATGTTCCACAGTGCCATACCAAGAAAAGGTATTCAAAAAAGTGCTTTTTGAAGGGATAGGTAGGTAGAAAGATGAATGGATGAATAGATGGATGAACGAACAGATGGTTAGAGGACTGAAAATACAAAGCCGGGTGCAGTGTTAAAGGCCTGTAATACCAGAGTCTCAGGAGACTGAGGTAGGAGGATCTTGAGTTCAAAGCCAACCTCAGAAACTTAGTGAGGCCCTAAGCAACTCAGTGAAACCTTGTCTCTAAATAAGATATTCAAAAAGGTCGGGATGTGGTTCAGTGGTTAAGTGCTCCTGGGTTCAATCCCCAGTACCCCTCCCCCAAAAAAGTAATAACTAAGCAATAAATGAGTGAATTAATTTGTGTTCTCAGTTATTGATAAGAAAACATTACAAAATTCTTATTAGAGCCACTTGTTTAATCCATTTACATAATAAGTAATTTTATCCACTTATTTAATTACTCTTCTACTTATTCAACCCTACTTGATGAGCCAAGAGTGGGTTACAGTACTTAAAAATCATGAAATGACAAATTTCTCAGCTTTTGTATCTATCAAAAACCCAAAGACCTTCATCATAACCATCCAAAAAGTGTTTATTGATTTGTCAGAGGCAGCTATTGCTTTCACCAAAGTTTAAACTACATTCCAGTACAAGTTGACTTTTTTCCTACAAAGAAAAAAAGGTAGAAAATTAATTTTGTCCTACATTTATTAAAAGTAAAATATACACAGATAGTCCAAAAGCAAGTGAGTATATAAACATTTTGGGTAAAACGGGACTGAGTCAGGGAGATTGTAGGAACCAAGAAAAACAGGCCAAACCAGCATTTCTTGTGCAAAAGAATGGACTATGCAGTGAGTCCTGTCTAACAAAATGATTCCTACAAACAAATCAAGATACCTCATCGGCAGATGTCATGGCAAACAAAATGATCATGAACATAACATCCAGGAATTATGGGACAGCATAAAAAGACCAAACTTAAGAGTGATTGGCGTTCATCAGACACATTATAATGAAAATGCCTAATACACTGAGCAAGGAGAGAATACTAAAAGCCACAAGAGAAAGGAAGCAAATTACATATAGGGGGAAACCAATCAGATTATGTTCAGATTTTTCAACCCAGACATTAAAAGCAAGAAGATCCTGGAATAGCATATTTCAAGCTCTGAAAGAAAAGGGATGTCAACCAAGAATCTTATATCCAGCAAAATTGAGCTTTAGATTCGAAGATGAAATTTAAAAGATTTCACAACTCGAAAGCCAGCACTTCTGAACAGCAACATATTTCATGAAGAAGAAGAGAAAGATGATAACGAAAATCAACAAAGGGAGATATTAAACTAAAGGAAATACCAACCAGAAGAGAAACCAAATCAAGCTAAAGACCATAAGTCAAATAAAAATGGAATGGCCTAAACTCGCCAATCAAAAGACACAGATTATCAGAATGGATTAAAAGAAATGACCCAACAATTTGCTGTCTTCATAGAAAAAGACATCAACCTAAGGAAACCATTCAAAGAATTGACAAAACTAAAAGTTGGTTCTTTGAAAAAATAAAAAAAATTGACAGACCCTTAGCAATGCTAACGAAAAGAAGAAGAGAAAAAACTCAAATTACTAACATTCATGATGAAAAAGGGAATATCACAACAAACATCTCAGATATACAGAATATAATTAGAAATTACTTTGAAAACTTGTACTCTAATAAAATAGAAAATACTGAATGCATTGACAGATTTCTAGAGTCATATGATTTGCCTAAACTGGATGTGGAGGCTATACATAATTTAAATAGATCAATTACAAGCGAAGAAATAGAAGATGTCATCAAAAAGCTACCAACACGGAAAAGTCCAGGACCTGATGGGTTTACAGCCGAGTTCTATAAGACTTTCAAAGAAGAACTAATACCAATGCTCTTCAAACTATTTCAAGAAATAGAAAAAGAGGGAGCTCTTCCAGACTCTTTCTATGAGGCCAATATTACATTAATTCCAAAGCCTGGCAAAGACACATCCAAAAAAGAAAACTTCAGGCCCATATCTTTAATGAACATAGATGCAAAAATCCTCAACAAATCCTGGCAAATGGGAGGCTGGTTCAATATTCGGAAATCAATAAACATAATACATCACATCAATAGACTTAAAGACAAAAATCATATGATCATCTCAATTGACGCAGAAAAAGCATTTGACAAAATACAACACCCCTTTATGTTGAAAACACTAGAAAAACTAGGAATATCAGGAACATATCTTAACATAATAAAAGCTATTTATGCAAGGCCCCGAGCTAACATTATCTTAAATGGAGAAAAATTGAAAGCATTCCCTCTAAAAACTGGAACAAGACAGGGATGTCCCCTTTCAAAGTCCTTATTGTAACTTTACATATGTTAAACCAAATTTTACCAGCATTTAACAATTGTATCTGTGTGATGGGCAAGATAGTCATGGCATAATAATTATATTTAACTAGCAATGTTCCTGTAGCAAAAATTAAAGCTCATTTTTGGAAGCTCTGGAGGAGTTCACACAAAATGTAACAAAGATTATCTGGGTAGGGTAAAAGAAAGGGAATTAAGAACACACAAGACTCTGTTCCATACTTCTGAAATGTTTCATTGTTTCACAATAATCACATATTGCATTTTAAGCAAAAAAATAATAATAATTAACATGTTTATGTTCTATTTCTGGAGTTTATGGGATAGGTAAATAATTCCCAGCAGATTTCTACTTTGTATTATAATGATGTTTACTCATATTCACACTGATTCCCTCTAAGTCAGCATGCATGAAGATCTGGACATCTGAGTGACTGTGATATTTGCAGAGATCAGGTTTGTTTTTCTAACACACTAAAAGATATGTGCTTTTAATGATATTAGAAACATTAATGCCAGCCAAAGTTTCCTCCAACTGGAATTGAAGAAATTAAAAGTTAAAAGGCATTATTATTATTCTGAGACTGGAAAGAAATTCTGATATATATATATATATATATATAATTTATATTATATATAATATAAATTTATTACAGATTAATATTTAACTGTTTCTTCTGATCAAAGTCTACAATTGCGTAAAATAAAACACACGTGATACAAATTCACAGCATTCTGTAAAACAATGGGGCATTCAATATGATTCAGTTGAAGACACTTCTTTGTTTAAAACACATTTAACTGGTTTTAGAAAAGACCTTGAAAGTGTAAAGAATCCACAATAATGGCTTCATTACTTAGATAACCAGAGAGAAGGATAAGGTGTACATTTTTTTATTTATTTATTTTTATTCTAAGATGTTATAAATGACAGCAGAATGCATTACATTTCATATTACATATATAGAGCACTTTTTTTTTCCTTCACCCTTTTGCTCCCTCCCTTCCCCTCCCTCCCCATTGGCCATTCTAGTAGAATGCATTACAGTTCATAATACACACATAGAGCCTCTTTTAACATAACACTGTTTGTATACAAAGTATATTCATACTATTCAAGTCTTCAATCGTGCATTTAGGATAATGACATCCATCTTATTATACCTCCCCTTTTTTTTCCACCCCCCATACCCCCCTAGCTCCCTCCCTTCTCCTCCTTCCCCTTTGACCACTCTAGTGCTCCTCTCATCTTCCTAAGTACCCCAACACCCAACGTCACTGTGACTCTGACTCCTTATATCAGAGAAAACATTTGGTACTTGGATTTTTGAGACTGACTAACTTCACTTAGCATTATGTCCTCCAACTTCATCCATTTACCTGCGAATGCCATTATTTTATTTTATTGCTGAGTAAAATTCCATTGTGCGTATATACCACATTTTCTTAATCCACTCATCTACTGAGGGATATCTAAGTTGGTTCCACAACCTAGCTATTGTGAATTGTGCTGCTATAAACATTGAAGTGGCTGTGTCACTGTGATATGCTGTTTTTAAGTCCTTTGGGAATAGACCCAGGAGTGGGATGGCTGGGTCATGGGGTGGTTCCATTCCCAGTTTTCCAAGAAATCTCCATACTGCTTTCCATAATGGTTGCACCATTTTGCAGTCCCACCAGCAATGCATGAGCATGCCTTTTTCCCCACATCCTCTCCAACATTTATTTTGTTTGTGTTCTTAATAGCTGCCATTCTGACTGGTGTGAAATGATATCTTAGGGTAGTTTTGATTTGCATCTCTCTAATTACCAGTGATGTTGAGCATTTTTTCATGTATTTGTTGTTTGATTGTATATCTTCTTCTGAGAAGTGTCTGTTCAGTTCTTTGGCCCATTTATTTATTGGGATATTTGTTTTTTTGGTATTAAGTTTTTTGAGTTCTTTATACATTCTAGAAATTAGTGCTCTATCTGATGTGCATGTATTAAATATTTGTTCCTAGATCGTTGGTTCTCTATTCACCTCACTGATTGTTTCTTTTGCTGAGAAGAAGCTTTTTAGTTTGAATCTATCCCATTCATTAATTCTTGATACTAATTCTTGCGCTACAGGATTCTTATTAAGGAACTTGGGGCCTAATCCGACATGTTGGAAATTGGAGCTTACTTTTTCTTCTATTAGGTGTATTGTGTCTGGTCTAATTCCTAGGTCCTTGATCCACTTTGAATTGAATTTTGTGCTGGTGAGAGATAAGGGTTTAATTTCATTTTGTTACATATGGATTTCCAGCTTTCCCAGCACCATTTGTTGAAGAGGCTGTCCTTTCTCCACTGTACATTTTTGGCACCTTGACCAATATAAGATAGCTGAAATTATATGTATTAGTCTCTGTGTCCTCAATTCTGTACCATTGGTCTACCTGTCTGTTTTGGTGCCAATACCATGCTGTTTTTGTTACTATTGCTCTATAGTATAATTTAAAATCTGGTAAGGTGAACCACCTGCTTACTTTTCTTGCTAAGGTTTGCTTTAGCTATTCTGGGTCTCTTATTTTTCCAGATGAATTTCATGACTGCTTTTTCTATTTCTTTGAAGAATGTCATTGGGATTTTGATTGGAATTGCATTAAATCTGTATAATGCTTTTGTTAGTATGGATATTTTGACAACATTTATTCTGCCTATCCAGGAACAAGGAATGTCTTTCCATCTTCTGAGGTCTTCTATAATTTCTTTCTTTAGTGTTCTATAATTTTTTTTAAAGAGGTCTTTCACTTCTTTCGTTAAGTTGATTCCTAGGTTTTTTTTTTTTTTTTTTTTTTTTTTTTTTTATGCTATTGTAAGTGGGGTAGTTTTCATCATTTCCCTTTCAGAGGGTTTGTCACTGATGTACAAAAACGCCTTTGACTTATGGGTATTGATTTTATATCCTGCCACTTTGCCGAATTCATTTACTAGTTGTAAAAGTTTTCTGGTAGAGTTTTTTGGGTCTTCTAGGTATATTATCATGTCATCAGCAAATAGTTCTAATTTGAGCTCTTCTTTTCCTATCTGGATCCCTTTAATTTCTTTTGTCTGTCTAATTGCTCTGGCCAGAGTTTCAATTACTATGTTAAATAACAGTGGTGAGAGGGGGCACCCCTGTCTTGTTCCAGTTTTTAGAGGGAATGCTTTCAATTTTTCTCCATTTAAGATAATGTTAGCCTGGGGTTTTGCATAAATAGCTTTTATGATGTTGGGATATGTTCCTGTTATTCCTAGTTTTTCTAGTGTTTTGAACATAAAGGGGTGTTGTATTTTGTTGAATGCTTTCTCTGCATCTATTGAGATGATCATATGGTTTTTATCTTTGAGTCTATTGATGTGATGTATTATGTTAATTGATTTTCGTATGTTGAACCAACCTTGCATCCCTGGGATAAATCCCACATGATCATGGTGCACTATCTTTCTTTTTTTGTGTGTGTGTGTGGTACCGGGGATTGAACTCAGGGGCACTCCACCACTGGGTCACATCCCCAGCCCTTTTTTGTATTTTATTAGAGACAGGGTCTCACTGAGTTGCTAAGTGCCTCGCCATTGCTGAGGTTGGCTTTGAACTCTCGATCCTCCTGCCTCAGCCTCCCAAAGTGCTGGGATTACAGGCATGCGCCACCGCGCCCGGCTGCACTATCTTTTTGATATGTTTTTGTATTTGATTTGCCAGGATTTTGTTGAGAATTTTTGCATCTATGTTCATTAAAGATATTGGCCTGAAGTTTTCCTTTTTGGCTGTGTCTTTACCTGGCTTTGGAATCAGTGTAATATTGGCCTCATAGAAAGAGTCTGGGATAGCTCCCTCTTTTTCTGTTTCTTAAAATAAGTTGAAGAGCTATGGTATTAGTTCTTCTTTGAAGGTCTTGCAGAACTCGGCTATAAAGCCATCAGGCCCTGGGCTTTTTCTAGCTGGTAGTTTTTTGATGGTGTCTTCTATTTCCTCACTTGAAATTGATCTATTTAAATTGTGTATATCCTCCAGATCCAGTTTGGGCAATTCATACGACTTTAGGAATCTGTCAATGTCTTCAGTATTTTCTATTTTATTAGAGTACAAGTTTTCAAAGTAATTTCTAATTATCCTCTGTATATCTGAGGTGTTTGTTGTGATATTTCCTTTTTCATCACGGATGTTAGTGATTTGAGTTTTTCTCTCCTTCTTTTCGTTAGCATCGCTAAGGGTCTGTCAATTTTATTTATTTTTTCAAAGAACCAAATTTTAGTTTTGTCAATTCTTTGAATTGTTAGTCTCAATTTCATTAATTTCAGCTCTGATTTTAATTATTTCCTTTCTTCTACTGCTCTTGGTGTTGGTCTGTTCTTCTTTTTCTAGTGCTTTGAGGTGTGATGTTAAGTCATTTATTTGTTGTTTTTTTTTTTCCTTTTGAGGAATGAACTCAGTGCAATGAATTTTCCTCTTACTACTGCCTTCATAGTGTCCCAGAGATTTCTATATGATGTATCTGTGTTCTCATTTACCTCTTGGAATTTTTTAATCTCCTCCTTGATGTCTTCTTCAACCCCTGTTTGTTCAGTAGCATGTCGTTTAGCTTCCAGTTGTTGGAGTAGTTTTTTTTTTTTTTTATTTCTTGTTTTATCATTTATTTCCAATTTCATCCCATTATGGTCTGATAGAATGCAGGGTAGTATCTCTGCTTTTTTATATTTGCTGAGGGTTGCCTTGTGGTATAATATATGGTCTATTTTGGAGAAGGAGCCATGTGCTGCTGAGAAGAAAGTGTATTCACTTACTGAAAGATGAAATATTCTATATATGTCCGTTAGGTCTAAGTTATTAATTGTTTTAATGAGTCCTAAAGTTTCTTTATTTAGCTTTTGTTTGGATGATCTATCCAGTGGTGATAGAGGTATGTTAAAGTCCCCTAGAATAACTGTGTTGTGATCTATTTTATTCTTGAACTTGAGAAGAGTTTGTTTGATGAATGTAGGTGCTCCATTATTTGGGGCATATAGATTTATAATTGTTATATCTTGTTGATGAATAGTTCCCTTAATCAGTAAGAAATATCCATCTTTGTCCCTTATGATTAGCTTTGGCTTGAAGTCTACCTTATTTGATATGAGAATGGAAACCCCTGCTTGCTTCCATGGCCCATGTGAGTGGTTAAGATTTTTCCCAGCCTTTCACCTTCAGTCTATTGATTTCTATGAGGTGGGTTTCTTGGAGACAGCATATTGTTGGGTCGTTTCTTTTAATCCAGTCTGATAATCTGTGTCTTTTGAATGGTGAATTTAGGCCATTAACATTCAAGGTTATTATTGAGATGTGATTTGTATTCCCATCCATTTTTTATTTGTTTATGGTATTTACCTTGATTTGGTTTGTCCTCTGGTTGGTAATTCCGTTAGTTTAATATCTCCCTTTGTTGATTTTCATTGCTATTTTTCTTTTCTTCTTCATGGAATATTTGTCCAGGATGTTCAGAAGTGCTGGCTTTTGAGTTGCAAACTCTTTTAACTTGTGTTTGTCGTGGAAGGTTTTTATTTTATCTTCGAATCTAACGCTTAATTTTAATGGGTATAGGATTCTCAGTTGACATCCCTTTTCTTTCAGGGCTTGAAATATGTTATTCCAGGATCTTCTAGCTTTTAAGGTCTGAATTGAAAAATCTGAACATAGTCTAATTGGTTTCCCCCTATACATAATCTGTTTCCTTTCTCTTGTGGCTTTTAATATTCTCTCCTTGTTCAGTATAGTAGGCATTTTCATTATGATGTGCCTTGGTGTGGATCTGTTGTGATTTTGTATGTTTGGTGTTCCGTAAGCCTCTTGGACTTGTTTTCCCATTCATTCCTCAAGTTTGGAAAATTTTCTGCTATTATTTCATTGAATAAATTATTTATTTCCTTTGGCTTCGAATTCTGCTCCTTCTACCCCAATCACTCTTAAATTTGTTCTTTTTATGTTGTTCCAAATTTCTTGGATGTTTTGTTCTTGATTTTTGACCATTTTTACTGTGTTCTCTATATTTTTTTTTCAGTTTGTATATTTTGTCTTCATTATCTGAGGTCCTTTCTTCCAGGAGGTCTAGTCTATTGGTGATGTTTTCAATAGAGCATTTATTTTGGTTTATTGCTTCTTTCATTTCCAGAATTTCTGTTTGGAGGTGTACATTTTTAAATGAACACAAAAGTAACATTTGTATAAGCACAATTATTTTAAAATAGTAATATCAACTCACATTTCATTTATTAATAAGACTAGGTAATTAGATGTTGTACATTACTGATTTCTCAAATAGCTGAAGTTAACCATTTCAAGTATCTTTTTTTAAAAGTGATACTGCATTGAAAATGTATTTGATATTTTCTCTCTTAATGAGCAGAACATAGTAAATTAAAACTACCTTTGTTCTGAGGCTAGGGACATCAGCCATTGTATTGTAGGAGGTCCTTCTGTGATTACTAAGCTTCTTAAGTGTTATTTGGTTCCCTTGCTATCTCTCTGTAGGAACTCAGGGGCACTCGACCACTGGGCCACATCCCCAGCCCTTTTTTGTATTTTATTAGAGAGGGTCTCACTGTCACAGCCTCTCTGCTGAGGCTGGCTTTGAACTCACGATCCTCCTGCCTCAGCCTCCCAAAGTGCTGGAATTACAGGCGTTGCGCGCCCAGCTTCCCTTGCTATCTCTTTTGCTGCCAGCTTGTCCACAACCCCCTTTTTACTTTTCTAGTATCCCACACCCTAGCCACATAGTAATAATTGAAAGTATCCAGCAAAAGCCTGATAAGCAAGTTTGATCTGTAAACATAACTTTACACACAAACCCTAGTCATCGGGCTCTGATAAGAAGCTCCAACAACTGTTGCACTCCTCTCTGGCGGTGAGAACATGACATTCACTGCTCACCTCAGTAGGCTGCTTTTGGTCAAATCCAGGCTGTACTTGATCCAGCTGGGTAAGACAGTAGGGAAACTGGTTGCCAAATAATAATGACAACACAGTCAAGTCATAGTCATAGTCAGCAGGACTATGGAAGTTGCATGCCAAGAACTACTCCCAATAGACTGCACCCTCTTATTCATCCAGTGGTAAGCAATTTAAGTAATAAAGAATAGAAGCCTCTTAAATCTCATTGGAGGGCTGGGGTTGTGGCTCAACGGTAGAGCGCTTGCCTAGCATGTGCGCAGCCCAGGTTCGATCCTCAGCACCACATACAAATAAACGCATTGTGTACAACTAAAGCAAATAAATAAATATTTTTTTTTAAAAACTCATTGGAAATATGGGACCCAATCAAATCTACTAGTTAAACTACAGAGGGGAAATCTGCCCTCCTATTTCTAGGAGCCCTGAACCTAAGCTGTCCCTGCACGGTGGAGGCTTTTTCCCCAAAAAATAGGAGGTGCTGAGCTGTTCATGCTTCATGTATCTTTCCAAATTTACCGAAAGCTCTTAGCTGATGTTTACAATAAGTCTGTTTGGCTTTCAATTCATATAACCAGCCTTCCATGACTTCATCTCTTCTCCCTTTAATTACCTAAAGCACCAGGGTTGAGCTAACCACATTGATTTCATGTCATAATATCTTAAGTATCCATTTAAAGTCTACTAGTGTTTAGTTACATTATCATTATAAACACACTGTTTATATATTATCCCAGTTCCCTTTCCCATTGTAGGCAACAGCTATAATGTGATTCATAAGTTTTTCTTGAATTTTTATGCATCATGCAGCTTGGAAAAAAATCATTGATGTTTGAGTGTATATTTTTAAACTTTACGTAAATTTACATACACAAGATCCATTCTGGGTCTTACTTTTTTTTTTTTTTTACTCTATCACTGTGTTGGTAAGGTCTATCTGTTGTTATACATACAAGTTCATTGCTTCTAAACAATATATACTGCCTCAAGATGTACATTTACATTTCTTGTGCTCCTCATAAATGACAGACATCCCAATTTCTCCACTTTTTGTGTGTGTCCCATTAAAGTCATGGCAAGGTCATAGCGCTTTGTCTACCTAGTTTGAGGACAGCCAGATCACCATCCAGGATGGCTGTACAAGTCTACATTCCCTCCAGCAGAGCGGAAGAGTTCCTGTTACCCAAAAACCCCATCCAATGTAGTATATCTTTCTTTTTATCATTCTCCTGGATAGAAGCTGGTATCTCATTGCATTTGATATTTATTTATCTGATAACTTACAAGTTTGGACAGCTCTTTATATGCTTGCTAGACATTTGGGGTTCTGGGAATGATTGTAATAAACTTTGCCCATTTTGGGGGGGCAGCATTTTCTGTATTGGCAGGATTTGTGGATATGAACATATTCCCAATATTTGTCCTTTGTATATTTAGTAGTTATAAATATCTTTTCCTAATCTTTCATCTCTCTATACATTTTGTCCATTGTATTCTTTGCAAAATATAAATCCTTAATTTTTTGTAAAAATATTCTTAAATTAGGTTGCCTTGTTGTTATACTTTTGTTATTTCTGATACCTAAATGAGTCTGCATTTTTTTTCTGGTGATGTTTTAGGATAAGCTACTCAAGTTTTTTTTTTTTGGTTTTTTGTTTGTTTGTTTGTTTGTTCTGGCAGGGGGTACCAGGGATTGAACCCAGGGGCACTTAACTGCTGAGTCACATCCCCAGCCCTTTTTATTTTTATTTTGAAATAGGGTCTCACTAAGTTGCTGAGGGCTTCGCTAAGTTGCCGAGGCTGGCTTTGAACTCCCAATCCTCCTGCCTTGTTGTCGCCGGAAAGGGATTGCAGCCTGGAACGGCAGCGTCGCGGGAAGGAGTCCAGAGACAGGATGGAGATGAAAAAATTCTTTAATCTTTCTGTCTCTGTCCCTTGTAATTTCTAACACCACATACACACTCTCACAAGAAACCAAGGCACCTACTCTTACAAGAAACTACAATATATCTATACAATAGCGATAACCCTGTCCTTTCTCTCTCTGATCTCATCCCATGCGCCCAAGCAGGAATGGCGCTAGCTCGATCTGCTGAGTCACGGCTCAAATCTCTCGAGATCCTGGGCCAAGTCCCGTGAGACTACGGAAGGCGGAAATGCCCAAAAATGTCTATGGCCCGTAGTCAACCGCAATCTTAGCTATCTCCCCAAACAGGGCTCCTGCACTGCCTCAGCCTCTGAGCCACTGGGATTACAGGCGTGCACCACCATGCCAGGCAGGTTTATGTTTTCCCACACAATCAAACTGTATGATGAGTTTATCTACAAACTTAATAAAAGATATATATGACCTATTTTATATATGCAATAATAACATCTTTTGCTTTCAATAGGAAAATTTGTTTTGTTTTAGTTTCAGGGTTTTGTGGATAAATACACTTAGTAACTACAGAATGGGAGTTGAATAAGAATATCCTCATCTAACTCCTTCAGTGAATGTGCATAAAATTGCTCTATATAGTAGAATGAAAAATGAGAAGAAGAGAAAGTTTGTTGTCCAGACCTGAGCAGAAAAACTCACAAATCAAGCCAAGTTTAAATCAAGCCAAACCCAAATCAAAGGGCAAAGGCCCAATCTAATTTAACATCTGCAGATTGACATGGAAGTTACAAGGTCTTCCATTGAAGCCTTGCTTTGCTGTGGTCCTTCCAGTGCAGTATGTATTCTCAGCAGCTGTTTTTTTTTTTTTTTTTTTTAACTTTTTATTTTAAGATAATTTAAGATAAACTTTTAACTTTAAGATAATTTTGGATTCACATGCAGTGAAATAATGGGTAGTGAGCTGGTGTGCTGTTGGCCTAAGTTCCCCTACAGGTACCATCATCAAACTATGCAACAATGTCACAACCAGGATATGGATATTAAGACAGACAAGACATAAAGAATCTGCTGATGATCATGAGGATCCCTTATGTTGCCCTGTTACAGCCTCACTCAAGTCATACGACTACCAATCCTCTCCTTAACTCTTGGCAACCACTAAAGTGTTCTCTATTTCTATAATTGTATCCTTCTGAGAGTGTTATAGAAATGGAATCATATAGGCAATGCCTTTTGGCATTGGCTTTTTTCACTCAGCGTGATCTTGAATGACACTGGAGATTCATTCGAGATGTTATGTATATCAGTAGATTTTTTTTGTTTATTTGTTTTTTTTTTATTTTTTGCTGAAGAGTATTTCATGATAAGGATGTAGAGTTCTGTTTGTTTAACCATTCACTCGTTGAAGGACATCTGAATTGTTTCTAGGTTTTGGTTATTATGAATAAAGCTAATATAAACATTTGTGTACATGTTTTTATATGAATGTAAACATTCTTGTGCCCAGAATAAATACCCATGAATGTGATTGTTATTATGTAGTTTATGTAATGGTTGCATGTCTAGTATTTCAATAAATTGCTAAACTATTTTCCAGATTGGGTATACCATCTTATAATCCTACCAGTAATGTATAAGTGATCCAGTTTCTCCATGTGTTCACCAGTATTGGTGTTGTTGCCATTTTCATTTTAGCTGTTGTGATGACTAGGTGCTGATAATTCTTCGTAGTTTTAACTTGCATTTCCTTAGTGGTTAATGAAGTTGAACATCTTATGTGCCTATTTATCATCCATATAGCATCTTCTGTAAAACTACTTCTTATCTTTTGCCTGTTCTCTAATGTGACTGTCTTTTAACTGTTAAATATCGAAATTTATTTATACACTCTAGAAACGAGTCCTTTGTCAGAAATGTGTTTGCAAATATTTTTTCCTCCCTATAACATGTATTTTCATCCTCTTAGCAAGATTCTTGGCAGAGTAAAAGTTTTTTTACATAGAGTTAGTCAAATTTACCAATATGCCTTTTTTGTATTGTGCTTTTTGATATCACATCTAAGAACTTTCTACCCAGCCTCACATTCTGAAGATTTTCTCCTTTTTTGTCCTGTATTTCCATAAGCTGACATTTTACATTTAAGACCATAATCCATTTGAACCATTTTTTTAATATTATGAAACATTGGTTCTTCTCTTTTTTGTCTTCTTCTTCTCCTTCTTCCACTTCTTTTTCTGACGTTGGATGCCCAGCTGTTTTAGCATCATTTGCCAAAAGTCTATCTTTCCTCTATGGAAATACTTTTGCATTTTTTAATAGATAACTTGGTGTATTAGTATAGGTGTATTTCTTGGTTCTATGTTATGTCCCATTGGTCTATGTATTTGTTTCTCTTCTAGTACAAACAATTTTTTTTCAAATATATTTTTTATTCTAAGTTGTTAGAAATGACAGCAGAATGTATTACATTTCATATTATACTTGTAGAGCACATTTTTACATATCTCTGGTTGTATACAAAGTATATTCATACCATTCCTGACTTCATACATGTACTAAGGGTAATGATATCCATCTCATTCTACCATCTTTTTTTTTTTCTTCACCCTTTTGCCTCCTTCCTTCCCCTCCTTCCCCATTGCCCATTCTAGTGTTCCTCTAATCTTCCTATGCTTCCCATCTCAACCCCATTGTGAATTGGCCTCCTTATATCAGAGAAAACATTTGGCATTTGGCTTTTTGGGATTGGCTAACTTCACTTAGCATTATATTCTCTAACTTCATCCATTTACCTGCGAATGCCATGATTTTATTCTCTCTTATTGCTGAGTAATACTCCATTGTGTGTATATACCACAGTTTCTTTATCCATTCATCTACTGAAGGGCATCTAGGTTGGTTCCACAGTTTAGCTATTGTGAATTGTGCTGCTATAAACATTGATATGGCTGTGTCCCTGTAGTATGTGTTTTTAAGTCCTTTGGGTATAGAACAAGGAGTGGAATAGCTGGGTCATAAGATGGTTCCATTCCAAGTTTTCCAAGGAATTTCCATACTGCTTTCCATATTGGCTGCACCATTTTGCAGTCCCACATACAATGTATGAGCGTGCCTTTTTCTCCACATCCTCTCCAACATTTATTGTTGTTTGTGTTCTTACTAGCTGCCATTCTGACTGGTGTGAGATGAAATATTAGAGTGGTTTTGATTTGCATTTCTCTAATTGCCAGGGAGGTTGAGCATTTTTTCTTGTATTTGTTGATTGATTGTATATCTTCTTCTGAGAAGTGTCTGTTCAGTTCCTTGGCCCATTTATTGATTGGGTTATTTGTTTTTTTGGTGTTAAGATTTTTGAGTTCTTTATATATTCTAGAGATTAGTGCTTTATCTGACGTGCATGTGGTAAAAATTTGTTCCCAATTAGTTGGCTCTCTGTTCACCTCACTGATTGTTTCTTTTGCTGAGAAGAAGCTTTTTAGTTTGAATCTATCCCATTCATTAATCCTTGATAGTAATTCTTGCACTACAGGATTCTTATTAAGGAACTTGGGGCCTAATCCGACATGTTGGAAATTGGAGCTTACTTTTTCTTCTATTAGGCGTATTGTCTCTGGTCTAATTCCTAGATCCTTGATCCTCTTTGAATTGAATTTTGTGCATGGTGAGAGGTAAGGGTTTAATTTCATTTTGTTGCATATGGATTTCCAGTTTTCCCAGCACCATTTGTTGAAGAGGCTGTCCTTTCTCCACTGTATATTTTTGGCAACTTTGTCTAATATAAGATAGCTGAAATTATATGTATTAGTCTCTGTGTCCTCTATTCTGTACCATTGGTTTACCGGCCTATTTTGGTGCCAATACCATGCTGTTTTTGTTACTATTGCTTTGTAGTATAATTTAAGGTCTGGTATAGTGATGCCACCTGCTTCGCTCCTCTTACTAAGGATTGCTTTAGCTATTCTGGGTCTCTTATTTTTCCAGATGAATTTCATGACTGCTTTTTCTATTTCTATGAGGAATGTCATTGGGATTTTGATTGGCATTGCATTAAATCTGTATAGTGCTTTTGGTAGTATGGTCATTTTGACAATATTATTTCTGCCTATCCAAGAACAGCATAGATCTTTCCATCTTCTAAGTCTTCCACGATTTCTTTCTTTAGCGTTCTGTAGTTTTCATTATAGAGGTCTTTCACATCTTTGGTTAAGTTGATTCCCAAGTTGTGTGTGTGTGTGTGTGTGTGTGTGTGTGTGTGTGTGTGTTGTTTTTTTTTTTTTGTTTTGTTTTGTTTGATGCTATTGTAAACGCAGTAGTTTTCCTCATTTCCCTTTCAGAGGATTTGTCACTCATATATAGAAATGCCTTAGATTTATCGGTGTTAAAATTTTGTATCCTGAATAATGTTGGCCTGGGGATTATCATAGATAGCTACTTTGCTGAATTCAGGGGTTATATGAGTTCTAGAGGATTTCCATATGTTGAACCATTTTCTGGTGGAATTTTTTGGGTCTTCTAGATATAAAATCATATGGTCAGCAAATAATGATAATTTGAATTCAACATTTACCTATCTGTATCCCTTTAATTTCTTTTGTCTGTCTGTTATTTTGTTCAAATTTTTTTTTTTTTTTTTTTTTTTTTTTTTTTTTTGTGGGTACTGGGGATTGAACTCAGGGGCACTCAACCAAAGAACTGGGTCACATCCCAGGCCCGACTTTTTCTTCTTTTTTTTGTACTTTCCCCCTTTTTAATTAGAGACAGGGTCTCACTGAGTTGCTAAGTGATTTTCTAATTTCATTCCCTCGCCATTGCTGAGGATGGCTTTGAACTCACGATCCTCCTGCCTCAGCCTCCCAAAGTGCTGGGATTACAGGCATGCGCCACTCCACGCCCGGCCTTGTTGGCATATGGTTCCCTTGAGCAGTATATAGTGTCCTTGGGTTATCCCTTTTGATTTTTTTTTTTTTTTTTTTTTTAATCCAATCTGCTAGTCTATGTCAGTGTCTGTTTTTTTTTTTTTTTTTTTTTGATTGGTGAGCTGGGTTAGGCCATTAACATTCAGAGTTATTATTGAGATGTGTTTTGTATTCCAGCCATTTTTGTTTATTTTCGGTATTTAACTTGACATGGTTTGTCTTCTGATTGTTTTTTTCCTTTAGTGTATAGTACCTCCCTCTGTTGATTTTCATCATTGTTTTTCGTTTCCTTTTCATGGAATATTTTGCCTAGGATGTTCTGTAGTGCTGGCTTTCTACTTGTAAATTCTTTTAACTTTTGTTTATCATGGAAGGTTTTTATTTCGTCCTTGTATCTAAAGCTTAATTTTGCTGGGCATCGCCTAGTACGTGCGCGGCCTGGGTTTCGATCCTCAGCACCACGTAAAGAATAAATACATTGTGTACAACTAAAACAAATAAATAAATATTTTTTTTAAAAAAAAGATTCTTGGTTGGCATCCCTTTTTTTTCAGAGCTTGGAATATGTTGTTCCATGATCTCCTAGCTTTGAGTGTCTGAGTTGAAAAATCTGCTGTGATATGAATTGGTCTCCCCCTATATGTGATCTGATTCCTCTCTTTTGCGGCCTTTAAAATTCCATCCTTGTTCTGTGTGCTAGGCATTTTTATTATAATGTGTCTTGGTGTAGACCTGTTGTAATTTTGTACATTTGGTATCCTATAAGCCTCTGGTATTTGGGTTTTTTTTTTATTTACAAATATTTTTTAATTTGTAGTAGTAGTATGTATTACAATTCATAATGCACATATATAGCATCTTTTTACATACAACTATTTGTATACAAAGTATATAAGTACCATTCAGATATTCAATCATACATTTAGGATAATGATATCAATCTCATTCAACCACCAATTTTTTTTTCCTTTTTCCCCCCTCCCTCCCCTTTGCTCCCTCCCTTCCCCTCCTTTTCCTTTGACCATTCTAGTGTTCCTCTAATCTTCCTATGTACCTCCATCCAACAACACTGTGATTTAGCCTCCTTATATCAGAGAAAACATTCGGTATTTGGATTTTTGGAATTGGATAACTTCACTTAGCATTATATTCTCCAACTTCATCCATTTACCTGCAAATGCCATTATTTTATTCTCTTTTATTGCTGAGTAAAATTCCATTTTGTATATATACCACATTTTCTTTATCCACTCATCTACTGAGGGACATCTAGGTTGGTTCCACAACCTAGCTATTGTGAATTGTGCTGCTATAAACATTGAAGTGGCTGTGTGACTGTAATATGCTGTTTTTAAGTCCTTTGGGAAGAGACCCAGGAGTGGGATAGCTGGGTCATAGGGTGGTTCCATTCCCAGTTTACCAAGAAATCTCCGTACTGCTTTCCATAGCAGTTGCACCTATTTTGCAATCCCACCAGCAATGTAAGAGTGTGCCTTTCTCCCCACATCCTCTCCAACATTTATTGTTGTTTGTGTTCTTGATAGCTGCCATTCTGACTGGAGTGAAATGAAATCTTAGAGTGGTTTTGATTTGCATTTCTCTAATTGCCAGCGATGTTGAGCATTTTTTCATGTATTTGTTGATTAATTGTGTATCTTCTTCTGAGAAGTATCTTTTTAATTCCTTAGCCCATTTATTGATTGGATTTTTTTTTGTTGTTGTTGTTCAGTTTTTTCAGTTTTTTTATATATTCTAGACATTAGTGCTCTATCTGATGTGCAGGTATTAAATATTGGTTCCCAATTAGTTGGCTCTCTGTTCACCTCACTGATTGTTTCTTTTGCTGAGAAGAAGCTTTTTAGTTTGAATCTATCCCATTCATTAATTCTTGATACTAATTCTTGCGCTACAGGATTCTTATTAAGGAACTTGGGGCCTAATCCAACATGTTGGAAATTGGAGCTTACTTTTTCTTCTATTAGGCATATTGTCTCTGGTCTAATTACTAGATCCTTGATCCACTTTGAATTGAATTTTGTGCATGGTGAGAGGTAAGGGTTTAATTTCATTTTGTTGCATATGGATTTCCAGTTTTCCCAGAACCATTTGTTGAAGAGGCTGTCCTTTCTCCACTGTATACTTTTGGCACCTTTGTCTAATATAAGATAGCTGAAATTATATGTATTAGTCTCTGTGTCCTCAATTCTGTACCATTGGTCTACCAGTCTGTTTTGGTGCCAATACCATGCTGTTTTTGTTACTATTGCTCTATAGTATAATTTAAAGTCTGGTATGGTGATGCCCCCCCGCTTCACTTTTCTTGTTCAGGATTGCTTTGGCTATTCTGGGTCTTTTATTTTCCCAAATGAATTTCATGACTGCCTTTTCTATTTCTTTGACGAATGACATTGGGATTTTGATTGGAATTCCATTGAATCTGTATAATGCTTTTGGTAGTATGGACATTTTGACCATATTGATTCTACCTGTCCAAGAGCAAGGTAGGTGTTTCCATCTTCTGAGTTCTTCTATGATTTCTTTCTTTAGTGTTCTATAATTTTCCTTATAGAGGTCTTTCACCTCTTTTGTTAAGTTGATTCTCAGGTATTTTATTTTTTTTGATGCTATTGAAAATGGGGTAGTTTTCATCATTTCCCTTTCAGAGGCTTTGTCAGTGATGTACAAAAATGCCTTTGACTTATGGGTATTGATTTTATATCCTGTGACTTTGCCGAATTCATTTACTAGTTGTAAAAGTTTTCTGGTAGAGTTTTTTGGGTCTTCTAGGTATATTATCATGTCATCAGCAAATAGTGCTAATTTGAGCTCTTCTTTCCTATCTGGATCCCTTTAATTTCTTTCGTCTGTCTAATTGCTCTGGCCAGAGTTTCCAGTACTATGTTAAATAGCAGTGGTGAAAGGGGGCATCCCTGTCTTGTTCCAGTTTTTAGAGGGAACGCTTTCAATTTTTCTCATTTAAGATAATGTTAGCTCTGGGTCTCGCATAAATAGCTTTTATTATGTTGAGATATGTTCCTGTTATTCCTAGTTTTTCCAGTGTTTGAACATAAAGGGGTGCTGTATTTTGTCAAATGCTTTTTCCACGTCTATTGAGATAATCTTATGATTTTTATCTTTAAGTCTATTGATATGATGTATTATGTTTATTGATTTCCAAATGTTGAACCAGCCTTGCATCCCTGGAATAAACCCCACTTGATCATGGTGCACTATTTTTTTCATATGTTTTTGTATCCGATTTGCCAAAATTTTGTTGAGGATTTTTGCATCTATGTTCATTAAAGATATTGGGTCTGAAGTTTTCTTTTTTGGATGCGTCTTTGCCTGGCTTTGGGTTTAATGTAATATTGGCCTCATAGAAAGAGTCTGGAAGAGCTCCCTCTTTTTCTATTTCTTGAAATAGTTTGAAGAGCATTGGTATTAGTTCTTCTTTAAAAGTCTTGTAGAACTTGGCTGAAAACCCATCAGGTCCTGGACTTTTCCTTGTTGGTAGCTTTTTGATGGCATCTTCTATTTCTTCGCTTGTAATAGATCTGTTTAAATTGTGTATAGCCTCCAGTTCCAATTTAGGCAAATCATAGGACTCTAGAAATCTGTCGATGCATTCATTATTTTCTATTTTATTAGAGTACAAGTTTTCAAAGTAATTTCTAATTATCTTCTGTATATCTGAGGTGTTTGTTGTGATATTCCCTTTTTCATCACGAATGTTAGTAATTTGAATTTTTTTCTCTTCTTTTTTTTTTTTTTTTTTTTGTTAGCATCACTAAGGGTCTGTCAATTTTGTTTATTTTGTCAAAGAACCAACTTCTAGTTTTGTCAATTCTTTGAATGGTTTCCTTAGTCTCAATTTCATTAATTTCTGCTCTGATTTTAATTATTTCGTGTCTTTACTGCTCTTGGTGTTGGTTTGTTCTTCTTTTTCTAGTTCTTTGAGGTGTGATGTTAAGTCATTTATTTGTTGGTTTTTTTTTTTTTTTCTCTTAAGGAATGAACTCAGTGCAATGAATTTTCCTCTTACTACTGCTTTCATAGTGTCCCAGAGATTCCTATACATTGTATCTGTGTTCTCCTTTGCCTCTAGGAACTTTTTAATCTCCTCTTTGATGTCTTCTTCAACCCCTTGTTCATTCAGTAGCATGTGTTTAGCTTCCAGTTGATGGAGTAGTTTTTCTTATTCCTTGTTTTGTCGTTGATTTCCAATTTCATCCCTTTATGGTCCGAAAGCATGCAGGGTAGTATCTCTATTTTTTTATATTTGCTGAGAGTTGCCTTGTGACATAATATATGGTCTATTTTGGAGAAGGAGCCATGTGCTGCTGAGAAAAATGTGTATTCGTTTACTGAAGGATGAAATATTCTATATATGTCCATTAGGTCTAAGTTATTAATTGTTTTAATGAGGCCTAAAGTTTCTTTGTTTAGCTTTTGTTTGGATGATCTATCCATTGGTGAGAGAGGTGTGTTGAAGTCCCCTAGGATAATTGTGTTGTGGTCTATTTTACTCTTGAACTTGAGAAGTGTTTGTTTGATGAATGTAGGTGCTCCATTATTTGAGGCATATAGATTTATGATTGTTATATCCTGTTGATGAATGGTTCCCTTAAGTAGTAAGAAATATCCATCTTTGTCCCTTTTGATTAGCTTTGGCTTGAAGTCTACCTTATTTGATATGAGAATGGAAACCCCTGCTTGCTTCCTCAAGGCCATGTGAGTGATAAGACTTTTCCTAGCCTTTCACCTTCAGTCTATTTATGTCTTTTTCTACAAGGTGTGTTTCTTGGAGACACCAAAATGTTGGGTCATTTCTTTTAATCCATTCAGATAGTCTGTGTCTTTTGAATGGCAAGTTTAGGCCATTAACATCCAGAGTTATTATTGAAATGTGATTTTTATTCCTATCCATTTTTATTTGTATTATGGTCTTTAGTTTGATTTGGTTCTTCTTCTGGTTGGTATTTCCCTTAGTTTAATATCTCCCTTTGTTGATTTTCATTGTTATTTTTCTCTTCTTCTTCATGAAAAATGTTGCCCAGGATGTTCAGAAGTGATGGTTTTTGAGTTGCGAAATCTTTTGACTTTTGCTTGTCGTGAAAAGTTTTTATTTCATCCTCGAATCTAAAGCTCAATTTTGCTGGATATAAGATTCTTGGTTGACATCCCTTTTCTTTCAGAGCTTAAATATGCTATTCCAGTATCTTCTTGCTCTTAAGGTCTAGGTTGAAAAGTCTGAACATAGACTAATTGGTTTCCCCCTATATGTAATTTGCTTCCTTTCTCTTGTGGCTTTTAATATTCTCTCCTTGCTCAGTATATTAGGCATTTTCATTATAATGTGTCTTGGTGTGGATCTGTTATGATTTTGTATGTTTGGTGTTCGGTAGGCCTCTTGAACTTGGTTTTCCCATTCATTCCTCAAGTTTGGAAAATTTTCTGTAATTATTTCATTAAATAAATTACTCATTCCTTTGGCTTGAAACTCTGCCCCCTCCTCTACCCCAATCACTCTTAAGTTTGGTCTTTTTATGTTGTCCCATAATTCTTGAATGTTGTGTTCCTGGTTTCTTACAATTTTTGCTGTATAATCTAGATTTTTCTCTAGGATATATATTTTGTCTTCATTGTCTGAGGCTCTTTCTTCCAATTGATCTACTCTGTTGGTGATACTTTTGATTGAGATTTTATTCTGGTTTATTGCTTCTTTCATTTCCGGAATTTCTGTTTGGTTTCTCTTTAGAGCTTCTATCTCCCTATTGAAGTAATCTTTTACTTCCTGTATTTGTTTATGGAGTTCTTTGTCAAAATGATCTTTCACCTCCTGTATTTGCTCCCTCATCTCATTTTTTAATTCATTCTTAAGTTCTGCAAACACTTGGAATATGTAATTTCTAAATTCCATCTCTGGCATTTCACCAACTGTGCTTGCCATGGAATCTACTAAGGAGATATATTGATTTGTTTGTGTCACTTTCTTCCCTTGTTTCTTCATATTGCTTGTGTGTCTTATCTTCCTGCACTGTGGGACCTTGACTATTTTGATTTTACCTTAAAGCCTTATGTTGCTCCTATAGTACAAAGCTATCATAACCCCTTATATATCCTTTACACTTTAAAATCAAACACTTTCTATTCAGAGAATCCCAGTTTTATCTCAATGTACAGATTAAGTTAACCCAGATATTGTTTGCAATTTACTCTGTATGCTTCTGATGGGGTTTTATAGTTTCAAGAATTGGACACAGAGGTGATATGTTTAGGAAGAAGGAGGTGAGTATATTGAATTGTTCTTTCTTAGAAAGTATGAGAAGAGAGTTTTATGGAAGTGGTTTAGTATCAGCAGATGAGAGAGGAAAGATAATGGAGTGAATGCTTATTTGGAAAGTCCGATATATATACACACCTAACTTATGCAGTGGTTGAGAGAAGAAATGAAGAACGATGGGAAAGAGAAAAAAAATGACAAAGGAGTAGAAATTAGTGTAAGGGAGAGAAGAGAGTGAGTCAAAAAAATAGAGAATGAACTATATATAACACCACTTTTTTATATATTTCAATTGTACCCATTCTAGAACTCCCAATTTCTGCGTATAACTTGTTTTTGCCTCTGTTGATTATGCAATGGCAGGGTGTAAATAGGGAAGATGAAGGAAGAAGAAAAAGTACAAAAGTGAGAAGGAAGAAAAGAAAGAAAGAGAAGAGGAGCAGAGGCAAATAAACGAAGCCACTGTCAATCAAAACAAAAATGAAGCAAAAACATACAAACAAACAAACAAACAAACAAAAAAAAAAACAAAAAACAAGAAAACAAACAAAAAAAAAAAAAGTTGAACCCAGGAACCTGTCTCAAACAAACTGGACCCTTGGATGCCCTTCCTTTTTCAGTTGACTTGCTTCACATCCAGTCAGCGATCCTGTTAGTGGAGTCAAAGCTGCACCTTTGGCCAGTTGCAGAATGGCACCGCGGAAGGTGGCTCAGCGGGTGCCTACCTCTTGTTCTGGTTACAGCTGTGCAGGTTGCACTTCCCCTGGGAGTGGAGGGGGCTTTTCCTCAGGTCCTGTCTTGCGTGCAGCAGCAGGGATCTGCTACACTGGGCCCTGGAGGCCAGGCGAACTGGTGTCTGGGTCTCTCCTTCAGGGCAGGTGCACTGGCAGTCTGAACTGGGAATTCCCACCATAGGTCTCAGGGCCCGTAGGTGGAACTGGGATCTCACGCAGGCAGGCCGAAGTGGTATTTGGTTTTTTAATTCATTCTTCATGCTTGGGAAATTTTCTGATATTATCTCATTGAAGAGCTTGTGCATTCCTTTGGTTTGAAACTCTGTGCCTTCCTCTATACCAGTTACTCTTAGATTTGTTCTTTTGCTGCTGTCCCATACTTCTTGGATATTCTGTTCATGGTTTCTTACTATCTTCATTGTGTGGTAAACTTTATTTTCAAGATTATATACTTTGTCTTCATTGTCTGAAGTTCCAGTTGATCTAGTCTGTTGGTGATGCCTTCAATTGTGTTTTTTATTTGGTTAATTGTTTCCTTCATTTTAAGGATTTCTGACTGGGTTTTTTTCAGAGTTTCTATCTCTTTTTGGAAGTAATCTTTTGCTACCTGTTTTGCTCTCTTATATCTTTGTTGTAGTGGTCAATTTTTGCCTGTATTTGCTCATTTAGGTCATTCTTTGATTCACAGATCATTTTAATTATGAACCTTCTGAACTCCTTCTCTGACATTTCACCAACTTCGCTGAGCATGGGTTCTGTTATTGTAGAATCCTGGTTTGTTTGGGGTACTTTCCTCCCTTGTTTTTTCATGTTGTCTGTTTGCCTTACTTTCTTGCAGTGTAGATCTGAGTTATTACAGTTTCTTCCCTATATTCTTATAATATCCTTGCAGGTTGTCTGTGCCTCCACTTAGTGTTGGGCTATCAAAACCTGCCGCTGTCCCTCAAAGCATGCTACCTGGGGCTGGGTCCACGCAGGTTGGTGTGAGTTGAACTGGTTGAGTCTGAGCTCCTGTGGTGGTCTACTGGTTGGAAGAGGCAGTCCTCTGAGCAGAGGTCAGTGAAGCTGTCCTAGACTCCCCTGAGCTCTGGGGTGTGGGCTGGGCTGACCTGTGCCCACCTGTGCTTGGGCAGAAGTTGGCGGAACTTCCCTGAGCCTGGCCACACTTGAGGGAATGTCAGTGGGACTGACCTGGGGCTGGTCAAGATGGGCTGAAGGTCAGCGTGACTAACCTGGGCCTGGTGGCACTCCAATGTAGGTTCCCTGGACTGCCCTCAGCCTGCCTGAACTTAAGCAGAGTTGGTGGGTATGTCCTTCCTGTCTCCTGCTCTGGGGAGGAGGTCGGCTGGACTGGCTAGAGCCTGGGCCTGGTGGCACTCTAATGTAGGTCCCTGGGACTGCCCTGGGCCTGCCTGAACTCAAAGCAGAGTTGGCCAGTGGGTCCTTGCTGGCACCTGCTCTGGGGCAGAGGTTGGTGGGACTGGCTGGAGCCTGGTCGCACACCAGCCGGGGGTCAGAGGGACTGACCTGGAGCTGACTGCGCTGGGGTGATGGTCAGCAGGACTGACCTGGGCCCACCTGGACTCAAGCAGAGTTGGCAGGTCTGTCCTTGCTGTCTCCTGCTCTGGAGTGGAGGTGGGTGGGACTGGCTGGATCCTTGGCCTGGCCCCAAACAATCCTGATGACTATAACTTTTCATTAAAATGTCTTGATGTGAGAAAGAACTATTTTTTCCCATTTAATTCAACTTTTTTAAAAGTGTGTTGCCGGGCGCGGTGGCGCACGCCTGTAATCCCAGCACTTGGGAGGCTGAGGCAGGAGGATCATGAGTTCAAAGCCACCCTCAGCAATGGCGAGGCACTTAGCAACTCAGTGAGACCCTGTCTCTAATAAAATACAAAAAAGGGCTGGGGATGTGGCCCAGTGGTTGAGTGCCCCTGAGTTCAATCCCCAGTACTAAAAAAAATAAATAAAAATAAAAAGTGTGTTAACTCTTCTAGCTCCTTTGCTTTCTATGTAAATTTTTAGATAATCCTACCTATATTTGTAAAAAATGTTGTTGAGATTTTTATAGGAATTGCATTAAACTTATATATCAATTTCAGAAGAATTGACACCTTTACTAGGTTGAGATTTCTTGATAAAGTATAATTCGCCAGTTATTTAGATCTTCTTTGGTTTCTATCTACAGAGTTCTAGTTATATATATTTAAGCCTTGACATGTTTTGATAGTTTTATACCTAAGCATTTCGTTTCTGAGTGATTCTAAGGTTTTGCTTTGACATCTACATGTTTACCGCTAGTATATAGTGCTAATCAATCATACCAAGTTTTAGGTTGCTCTTCTTTTTCTAAGTCCTTTCTTCTGTTATTGATTTCTAGTTGGATAGCACTCTAATCAAATAATACACTGTATGAATTCAATAATTTTAAATTGGTTGAAGTTTATTTTATGGCCTGGCATATAGCATATGATTGAAAAAAAATGTATGTTCTGCTTTTTTAGGGTGGAGTGCTGTATAAATGGTGTTGTTGAGTTCTATGTAATTTCTGATTTCCTGCCTAATTGTTCCATCAATTATTGAGACATAAGTCTCTAGTCATAATTATGTATTTTCTATTTCTCCTACCAGATTTTTCTCATACATTTAATAACTCTGTTGTTGGTATTTATACATTTAGGACTGCTATGTCTTTCTGGTGGATTGGCCTAATTTTTTTATTATGTCCTTCTCTGTCTGACCATTTTCTTTGCCTTGAAGTCATTTTATCAGACAATATAGCCACTCCCACTACTCTTTGGCATTTGCGTGGTATATTTTTTTCCTTTCTTTTACTCTCAACCTGCCTCAATTTTTATATTTGAAGGGAGTTTCTTATTGACAGCACAAGCTTGCCTTATAAAATAGATTTAAGTCTGCCATTATGGTTTTTCTGTTTTCTCTGATTTTATATTTTTGTTTTCTTTTTCTTGACTTTCTATGGGTTTCTTGAACATATTTTAGAATTCCATTTGCTTTCATCTAAGTGTTTTCAAATATCTCTTTAAAAGCCTTTTACATTTTTTAAAATTTTATTTGTTTGTTTTGTGGCACTGGGGATTGAACCCAAGGACCCTCTGTCACTGAGTTACATTCCCATCCCTTTTTACTTTT
Organism: Tamias sibiricus; assembly: GCA_025594165.1. Lineage (NCBI taxonomy): Eukaryota > Metazoa > Chordata > Mammalia > Rodentia > Sciuridae > Tamias > Tamias sibiricus. Next base: position 103,237,565 of record CM046666.1, read on the forward strand.
TACTTTGAGACAAGGTCTTGCTAAGTTGCCCAGGCTGGCTTTGATTTTGTGATCCTCTGTCCTAGCCTCCCAAGTAGCTGGTATTATAGGCATGCACCCTCATACCAGATATATGCCTTTTTTATTATATACTTTAGGTAGGTAGGTAATGAAGAGATAGATATGGACATATAGATTTTTTATTTGTTCTAATTAGTTATATATGACAGTAGAATACATTTTGACACATCATACATAAATGGTATATGACTTCTCATTCTTCTGACTGTACATGTTGTAAAATCACAAGGGTAATGTAATCATATATGTACATAGGGTAATAATATCTGATTCATACTACTATCCTTACTACCCCCAAACCCCCTCCCCTCCCTTCACTCACTTCTGCCTAATTGGACATATAGATCTTAATTTTAGTTTACTGCTGCCATTATTTTTCTTTTCAATTAAAGTATGGAAATCTTACTAGCCTTAGTTATCCCATTTTTAATAGAATTGTCATATACATTAATTCTACAAACATTTTAACCACATTATACAGTATTGCAATTTGTGCTTCAATCATTAAACATAATTTAAAACATCCCAAATAAGAAGGAAAGTTTGCCTGGCACGGTGGCGCATGCTTGTAATCCAAGCACTTGGGAGGCTGAGGCAGGAGGATCGAGAGTTCAAAGCCAGCCTCAGCAATGGTGAGGCACTTAGCAACTCAGTAAGACCCTGTCTCTAAAATACAAAAAAGGGCTGGGGATGTTGGCCAGTGGTCAAGTGCCCTTGAATTCAATCCCCCCGGTACCAAAAAAAAAAAAAAAAAAAAAAAAAAAAAAAAAAAAAAAGTAAGAAGAAGAAGGAAAGTTTATTTTATTTGCCCATAATTTTGGATACACTATTCCTTTTCCCTCCCTAATATTACAAGGTTTCTTCTTTTGTTGTTTCCTTTCTGATTAGAGAATATCTTTAGCTCTTCTTTTAGATGCATGTGTTAGAGAAAAATCTTTCTTTCCTTCTTCTAAGAATATGTTAACTTTCTTTCATTCTTGAAAAGCATTTTCTCTGGGTATAGGATTCTAGGTTGACTTTTCTCGAAGTACCACCCTTACAACTTCATTATTTCCTCCATGATTTCTGGTGAGAAATCTGACAACATTTTAATCATTTTCTCCCTGTACACAGGTGTTGCCTTTCTCTGATTTCTTTCCAGGTTTTTTTCCCCCCTTCAGTTTTCAGAGGTTTTATTATGATGTTCTTGTCATGTATTTCTTTGGGTTTATCCTGCCTGGAGTTTGCTCATCTTTTCAAACTGTAGGGTTTTTCTGTTGTGGTTTGGTTTGGTTTGGTTGTTTTTGTCTCTTACTAAATTTGGGAGGTCTATCCTTTCAGCCATGATCTTTCTTTCCTCTCCTGGCACTCTCAAGGCACTAGTTTCAGATCTTTCGTTATAGCCCCACAGGTCCCTGAAGCTCTGCTCATGATCTTTTATCAGTTTAGTATGTTTGCTTATTTTTCTCTCTGTTGTTCAGTTAAGGCAATTTCCATTGTTCTATTCCAGTTCACAGTTTTTTCCTTCTTCCCTCCCATTCTGCCGCTCAGCCCATCCACTGAGTTTTTAATTTCTGTTAAAGCATTTTTTAGTTCTAAAACTTCTAATTGATTCTTCTTTATGCTCTTTATTTCATTGCTAAGACTTTCTATTTTGTTGCTACTGTTGTTTCAAGTGTTTTCATACTTGTTCCTTGAAATATTTTTATCATGGCTGATTTACAATCTTCGTCTGATTTAATTTTGTTGTCGTTGTTGTTGTTCAGTTTCAGGTTTTTGGGTTCTTGAAATGACTGATTGAAACCTGGACATTTTTCTATTATGCTATGAGACTCCAGATTTTATTTAAGCCTTCTGTTTTAGCTCTCTCTAGGCAGGGTTCTTTGATGATATGAGTGAGAGCAGGGCCACAGCTTTGCCTGTGGTCCTTGGTTGGATTAGACTAGTTACTAGTTAAAAGCTTTCTGCTTTGCTCTGCTGACCCTTTTCTGACCTTTGAATAGACAGAACAAGCTTTTGTTCTTTCTTGTTATTTGGTTTTGTTCTTGTTTGGTCTGTGCCCATTGGTGTTTGCTGGTTGTAGTCTTTTTCATCTCCACTCCTGTGATATGTAAAGCAAGAAGAAAACCCAGGGAACTCACTACTGTGTCATTCCTCAGGACCCAATATCTCTAAGCAGTCTGCCCTTTCTTCACCTTCCAAAGTCTTCTTATGTTTGTTACATAACATTCTAATGTTCTGAATTTTTAATTGTACCTAGTGGAAAGAATAAAGAAAAAAATGCCTACTCCATTTTCACAGAAAGAAATAGCTAATAGCTTCCTTCTATATAATATATTTTGATAATAGATCACATAGTACATTTCTAGAGCAAATTTTCTGCAGAGTTGATTAATAGGATTATGTAATTTTTGTGATAATACATACAGAAGAACAAAAAGGAAAATAAGCTTAAGGTCATAAAAGGCAGGCAGCTAAAAAGGAAATGGCTGTTCTAAGATGATCGCATCCATCTTGTCCACTAGCAGAAGCAGCCTAATACACTGTGTAAGAGTACCTGAGATCCCAACAAAATTTCAGTTCCACACCTATCATTTCCACTGTTATACCTTTGTTCTTTGAGCATTGACATTTAAGGCATAGCAGGAAACTTACCATACTCTATGAGTGAATAGACTTTGTTTCCAAAGTAGGTGGTTTTGTTTCTTTGTCTCTGGAGATCCCCATCCTAATCCTACTTCTGGCCTCATCTTGACCTTTAGCTTGATCTCAAGAATTTCAACATTGTGACATTTTATGATGTGCTTTGTTATTTTAATGGTGCTCTGTTGTGTCTAGAAATCAACTGGACTTGCTTTTCCAATGAAAATCAGGATCAGCTTGGCCACCCAGGAAGGGTTTGGTGATTCCAGACATCCTAAGGATGCTCTCTGAATTCCAGTTATAGTTAATAACTGAGGGAAAAGGAGACTTGAGAATGTAGGTATAAAGATAAGATGGGGCATCAGGACCCAAATCTTATGAATGGCAATTAATTCCCAAGTCCCATTGTTAGTTGGGAGGAGAGTGATGTGTGTCCCACCTCTCAGAGGAAGCCTTAGGAATAAATGCACCTGGGTTCACCATCAAGTAGGAACAGAAAACCTTGGCTTAAGAAATAAGACTAGATTAATGCTGCTAGTGTTCAGTAGCTCTTCTTAAAAAGTAAATCTCTATTAAGATGGGTTTCATTAACATTTCAAAGAGATTTATGGGATATAAGAAGAGAACAGCTGCCGAGCATGGTGGCACATACCTGTAATCCTAGCAGCTCAGGAGGCTAAGGCAGGAGGATCGCAGGTTTGAAGCCAATCTCAGCGATTTATCGAGGCCCTAAGCAACGTAATGAGACCCTGTCTAAAAATAAAAAATAAAAAGGGCTAGAGATGTGGCTCAGTAGTTAAGTACCCTTTGGTTCAATTCCTGGTACCAAAAATATGGGGAAAGCGTTGTAAAATAGTTCATAAAATAAGAATGGGAGACACTTTAGAGCTGCAAAAAGGGACAGGTAGAAAGGGGGTGGAAGATTAACTATTTAGCTCATATTTTAACACAGTCTGTCAAACTGTACCTTAAAGATCTTATTTGGTTAAGTTTGAGAAGACAGAAAAATAAGGTGGTAAGAAAAAAGGGAAGGTAGAAATAGACTACCTGGCATCTGATGGGACTTCTGCTAACCAAGGACTAGGTACTCTATATTTCCTAATTCCTACATTCCAAATTCTAAGAAAAGATCTATTAACCAAGAGAATTTTCTGGATAAAACACTTCAGAATTGTTTTTAATTATTCAACTTCTTGATTTCAAGATTTTTCTTTATTTTCTTCTGACCTATGGTTATTTCAATTTGATCTGGAGTCATGATCATTTTCAAGTTCTATGACAGAAACATTAAGATTTTCAGAGAAGAAGGTGGGGAAATCCTCTTTGAAAAGCTAAAGTCTGTCTTTTCTCAAACACTGCAAGATTCGATTCTTCACATATTTAACAAAACAAGGACCTTTCTTGGGATACAATTTGTGAAAGTAAGAAGTAAAAGACTTTAGAAAAGTGCATGATTGTTCTTTTTTATCAGTAAAATTTACTTTTAAGGTAGTTTTAGGCTCACAGCAAAAGTGTGGACAGTTCCTGCATACTCCCTGTCCTCCTTGCACAGGACCTCCCTCCTTACCAACGACCCCCACCAGAGAGGCTTGTGCATGGCAATCACTCATTTGTACCATGCACCACAACTTCCCTCCTGTGGACACTGCAAAGCATTCCTGGGTATTTCCCTGGGAGTTTCCCTACCCAATCCACAGCAGATACCTGTTCTAGGGCACCTTCAGTCCTCAGATCTGAATATCAGACAGTCACAGTGGGAAGTCAGGGCACTAGAACACTTCTTCTCAAGAAGCTTTATTTTGTTTGTTTCTGTTTGGTTTAATGTTTTAAAATTCCAGTAATGCTTTCCAGAGACCTCAAGAGATTGCCTCTTCTTCCCCAGAGGTTCGTGTGAGCATCAGGATAGCATCTCAAATGGGCAAGCAGGAAATGTTGTGGATTTTCCAATCCAGCCTCTTTTCTGTATAAGTGAATAAATTGAAGAACAAAATGGAGGAGGGATTTGCACCAGGGAACAGTGTGTGGAGCCAGGCCTACATCCCAGTTCTCTGACTCCTTGTCTAGGGCCTTCCCTGTCCTATATATTATATGAGCTTATGCTCAGTTGGGTACTGGGGTAAGGATGTGCTGTGGGCAGCTTTGTTTTTCTATCCCCTCCTCTCAACCTCCCCAGCTCAAAAAAAAATTGGTTTTAATCTCTCACTAGTCACAGCCTAAAGGCTTGAAAGTCAATCTTGGCCTCAGTGTTGGAGAGACTCAGCCTTGCAAACTAAAGCCCCTTAGCCCACCTATGGCATCCTCTTCCTGCTTCCATCCTCTCCCTGTTGACCACTTGCTCCCCTGGCTTCTTCTCCACCTTTTCCTACTTCTTTCTAGGTTCAGATGGAGGGGCCAGAGCAAAAAACGGTGAGGTACCTGAACCTGTTAGCTGACCCTCCTGAGATTTGGCCCCTGGTCTTAATCATTTGCTGCCCTCGTGGGTGAGATTGAGTGTTCTTCTGCATTATCTTGAGGGTTCCAAATGACATTTGTGCTGTTATAAACATGCATAATTCTGGGAAAATTTCCCAGAGTTACAAGGACCCTGGCTCTGCCTGCCAGAGAGAAGTGAGCCTTTCCAAGTTCCACTCCCTCCCTCCTCACCCAGGCCAATGGCCCAGGGCACAGTGAAATCCTGAGTCTCAGAGCTAGAGATGGGAACACTGAAGACAGCAAAGCCTAGAGCTCGCCTCTAGCTGCTCTACTGAGCATTCCACACTTTCCTCCATCTCAATCTTACTCAGAGTTAGAGACAGAAGAAACAAGCCATGGAGTTGGTAATGGGATAAAGCCATCCCACCCTAATTCTTCTCTCTTTTCTGAGTGTATTTAGGGGGAAAAACTTCATATATTTACCCACTTTCTCTTCACACCATCCAAAAACAAAAATGAAAACAAAATTTCAAATACATTTGGAAAACATCAGGTTCAGTAAATAATTTTTGTGTTATTTTAAAACATAGTATTTGAAGAACTTTCATGTATTTAATCTGAATTAGTTCTTATGACAATTCTAGGACAGATGTTTCCAAATTGTGTTCCCAGGAGCAGGTATATTCTCACTAGGCGATTTATAGAACACACTGAAGGTTGGAAAACCTATGTGGCAAAGAAATGTATTTATGTTACGTTATATAGTTATGTACTTGCCTCATCAAATTAATTTTCTATCTCTGATCCCCTTACTCTGCCCATTGGTTGGAAATTCCTGGCTGATTTTGAAGAAATGAGCTTTCCCCTGTGGCCCTAGCCTTAACACCTATTACAATAGCTCTGCATAAATTCTGGATTCCATGTTTACAAGTTTCAAAATAATTTTTTCTTTAACAAGGGTGAGGAGTGGGAAGGATCCAATGGGAAGTATTCTCTTCCTTCATTACCTTCAAACATCAGAACCACTCAAATAATCGGCCTTGCTCTTCTTTCATGTTCATCTAATAAACTCTGATTGATTCTAGCTTCCAAAGTTGTTTTCAGGCTAAGGAGAATGTTCTCCACCATTTCACTGTTCTCACTGTTAATTCATAAATAGGTATAATACCATTTTATATACTTGTGTGTTTAAGTTGGTCCCGGAGCAGTATCCCCAAGATCAAGCATATTGACATAAATAGAGTTTCTGGGCCACAAAAGAGAGAACTGAAGGATAATACCTTGACACAGTGAGCTACAGCATTTAAGAATCCTTTGTAGAGTTTAGATGACATGGTTACTTGATGAAAATACCAGCAACAAGTTTTTAAAAAATCCATAGGAAGTTAGAGATGAGGAAATAATGTAGATGATTCAAATTAGTTTCACTGTTGCATTTAGAATTTAAACTTTCTTCTCTCCCGCTGCCTACACCTTACAATTAAATATGTCTTATTTTTCTATACTTTATCTCTCATATATGACTATGGATTTATCCTGATCTGTGTTCATATTAAAAATGCAGATTCTTGGAGCTGGGGTTGTGGCTCAGTGGTAGAGCGCATGCCTAGCATGTGTGAGGCACTGGGTTCAATTCTCAGTATCACATATAAATAAATAAAATAAAGGTATTGTATCCACCTACAACTAAATAATTTAAATTTTTTTTTTTAATGCTGACTCTGGCCGGGCATAGTGATGAACACCTGTATTCTCAGCAGCTTGGGAGGCTGAGGCAGAATAGCAAGTTCAAGACCAACCTTAGCAACTTAGCAAAGGGCCTTAGCAACTCAGCAATATCCTGTCTCTAAATGAAATACAAAAAAGGGCTGGGGATGTGGCTCAGTGGTTAAGCACCGCTGGGTTCAATCCCTGGTACCAAAAGAAAAAAAAAAGATTAACCAGATTGTGATCAAAAGTCAAGTAGGGGTGGAGACACGAGTATTCCTTTCTAGCAAGCACTCAGGGGATGCAGAGACTGCTGGTCTGGGGACCCCCTTTGAGTGTAAGTGATCTAGTTTCTATCATCTTCAGTCTGGAGAATTGTGACAGACTCCTAATTGATCTCCTACCTCCCTTTCCAAGCTATTACCCAATCTGCAGCTAGAGTGATTACTTTAAAATGAACATTTGAACAAGTTCCTTCATTTTCTCTCTTCCAAGGGGTCCCAGATCCTACTCCTGACTCTCACACTGGTTCAGACTCAAGCTTGCTGATGAATTAATGTTCCACTCTTTATAAACACCCTGTGACCTCTATTCCTGAGTTTTTTCACAAGTTCAATCATCTGACAAACATTATTTTCTTTCTAATTACTATCATATTCCCTCCTAAATCCTCCCAGACTTTAAAAATCCAGATTATATGCCCTTCCTCTGTGATTCCATAGCAACCTGAACATCTCCTATCATTTGACTTATCAACCTTTATAATTAATTTTCTTAGATTTCTATTATTAGATCATAAATGAGAGAGAAGTTAACTGCATTTCTTTTTGTTGTACTTTCACCATGTTGTTTTGTAAATAGAAAATGCTTAAAACATATGCACTGAATTTAATGGAAAAGGGGAGTGTATTCAGAAAGTAGATATCCATAAGAGTTTCAATTTTATATCTCAGATCTCTTTTTCATGAAGTCACAATCAGGGTTACTAAATGTTGAGGATAAAATTGACAAGGTCATAAAATTGAACCACAGACTGTTTTGAAGCTTTCTAACTAGTTTAGAATCATACTACACTTACAGTTCTGTTTGAATTGTATCTTACTTATCTTACTTTGTTATCTTAAGCAAGACAGAGCACATATTTTACATATAAAATAAGGCAGGCCCTGACCAGCTCTTATCTATCTTTACAGAAGAGCTAGCAAATATACGCATAAATTGCAAAGAGATATGCAAAAGAAAGAGTAGATAGTAAGTGGGGGAAGTTTTGAATCTTAGTGAGATGTTTGTGAATAGATTGAAGTAAATTGTTTTTTCTTAATGGAACTTGGTTTAGAGGTTCCCAAATGCATTATTTTAAAAACTCAAAATGGAATCTTCTCAAGATTAAAAGTTACACAAGCTTGACAAAAATCTATGTGAATTATGCATATTAATTCAATAAGCCTTGTTTATTTCATTCTATACAGAAATAGAATTGATCATGTATTGTATCTTCACGTTGTTCTTTTACTATGATTTTTTTTAAAACTAGAAATTTTCTTTTATATTTCGAGGAAAGAATTGCATGTGAAAAGCAATAGGATCCAGCTGGTCTTTTTGTTTCCTCATTATTACCAGATCCTAAATCTCTCCCCTTATCTGGCTCAGGATTCTGGTGCAGCAAGATAAGGCCATTCCTATCAAGATATTGGCTGAAATGGGAAAGGTCATCCCTGGGAGCCCACCTGCTGCACTCTTTGAATTCCTCACTAGTGAACAATGCTTCCCATTGTCTTTGCTTCCACATATCTCACAGGGCCAACCTGTTAGAATCTGGCAGCAGCTGTCCAAACTCACTTTCTTAAAAAAGAATGAAGAGAAATAAGAAAAAAAGAAACCTGGGGTTAGGAAGTGATTTCATTCCCCAAGGTATCTTTTTATGGTGTATGTATGTCCTACACAAGGATATTCAAAGACCATTATTTTCATAGAAATGAATTTACTTTCAATTTAAACATGATAAAGCCTACTATTAATGTACCTCCTTCACATGCTAGAACTTTATATACATATTTATTTTATCTGCAACAATCAGGAGAGTTAAGTACATTCCCCAATAAAACTGAGGCCCAGAAAATCAATTCCAGTCAGTGGCTGAAGATTCAATACTTGGTTGGGTTTCATTTCTAAAGGACAAGGTTTTGTTGTTTATTTCCCCCTCTAAGGTCTCTACCTCTGAGAAAGCAAAGTCCCAAAGACAATTCTCATTTTAAATTTCAAAAGTTAAAAAACATAAACAGAGGCAAAAAGAACAGGATGTGTGAAAGCAGTTCCTCGCTGGTTATCCATAGATTACATGACAGACCAATACTCGGCCTTGGAGCGGTTGCTGCTTCGTCTCCGCCCTCCCGCAGTACACCCCCTCCCTGAACTCCAGGTGTAACTACCCCAGCGCACCACGGGGCGGTGCAAAGTTTACGACAAGGCGCAGTGGAAGTGCTGGGAGACCACTAGAAGTCTAGAGAAGTCAGAGTCCTTAAAATGAGTACTTAATCGCCCCTCGTCCATTTCCACTGTCACTACCCCATTCAACTACTCGGTAATAGGCTCGTAATTCACTCTTCCAAGATGCCTTCCCCAAGCCTTTGTCAGTCACAGCTCTGTGAATCAAACCGTGTCACTGCTCCCTCTGAATCTTCGGTGGCTACCGAGCACCAAGTTGAATATTTTTTTCGTGGCCTGCCTGGAGCTTCATGTTCTTGTCCCGATGCTGTACACTGACTGACTTTCACCTCTGGCCATACACCCACGTGTTCACTCGCTCCCTCAGCCTGTTCTTCCCTTAGTCCTTGAACACCTTGCCTATTACTTCTGTCCTCCGATTTCTGCTTTTACGATTTCTGCTTTTCCAAGTCGCACGGGCTCCCCAAGTCTTAGCCTAGATGCCACTTAGTGAGGTCTTTTCTGGTGGACTCCCCCCTCCCCGCAGCTGCTTCACCAGTCATCTAATTAGATTTCCCTAAATGTTCTACAAGAATACCCTTCGTGTCATTTAATGCAATTTGCATTACATGCTTGCCTTATTATTTTCAATGTCTGCAAGTGCCACATGGATTTAGCACACTGCCTGAACTAATAAATTTGACTGGAATGAATGAATGAATGAATGAATGAATGAATAGGGAGACCTAAGTTGGATTTTACTTGCCACCGTCAACATCTTATCGTCCAACTATTTCAGGTCCTCCAGTGTTGCTATCACTGGCATGCCACCCCCCACAGAGTTGGCAAAGTCATGAAGGGTAGGGGTCTCTGCAGCGCCGGCCACACGCTCAGACACTGTGGAATACGACCGCACAATTAGGCTCTGGACTGGTCTTTCCACCTGGCTTCCTTCTGGCTCCCAGGTTCACGTGTGATGGAACAGGTGGCGCCCCGGCCATGGTGGGAACGAAGACTGGAGCTCCCCTGCGGGGAGCCTCGGGCCCTGCCACGGGTCCCCGCCTGGGAACACGACTGCCTCTTCTGGGGGCCAGAGCGCAGCGCGGGGCGGGGCGGGGCAGGGCGGGACAGGAGACGCCCCCGCCCGGTTGGGCGCAGGGCCGCCCCAATGGGATTCGGTGCCGGGCAGCGGCTGCGCCCCATCCAGGCGCCGCGCTGGGCCGCGGAGGAGGCGGCCCGGCAGGGGCAGCGGCGGCTCAGGGCCCGTCGAAGGGAGGACGAGGCTGCCAAGCTGGCGCCCGGCGGGGCTATGGTGCCCCGCGCCCGCGGCGGCCGCGCTCTGGCTGCGGCCCCGGGACCCGGCCTCCTGACCCTGCTGCTCGCTGCCTGCGCCCCGCTCTGGCTGCAGGCGGAGGAGCTCGGTGAGTAGAGCGCGTCTGGCGGACAGGGGGCCCGGGGCGCTGCGGGCGGGCTGCGGGGCAGGCCCGGCCCCTGAGACCCAGCGCGGGAGGAAGTCGGGCTGGCTGCCTACACTGCTGGCGCTGGCTCTGCCAGGCCGCGGCTCCGGGGTAAAATAAGTTACTGCATTCCTATCGCTCCCCCACAAACTCCTTCCTTCCCTACCAAACAAGAAAATCAACTTGGCGCCTCTCCACTTTCTCTCTTTCCTGTCTCCCAGCCTAGATCACACAGTTTCCAGACTTTCAGACTCTGCCGGCCGGTTGAGAAGTGACATGGCCCAGGGGTCGCCTTAGGGGAGAGTCGTGTGCGGGGTCGGTTCTCTCCAGTCTCCTTTTGACCGAGCTGCTCAGGCCGGGTGGCTGGGCGGCTGGGCGGCTGGGCCCTCCCAGTGCCGCTCCTCCCGCGCGGCGTTGGAATCCTAGCGTGTGCGTTTGGTAGCTCCTACCTAAAGGTTGGGAAGGGTTCCCCACCCACCCCCTGGTAGACCTCGGAGCAGGCGGCCAGACAGTGCCAGTTTCTCCTCACGAGTGTCCTGCTTGACTCGGATCCTTCTAGGGTATTTGAGAGTGTCACCTCCTGACCAGGCTGCCTTTTCTCCGAACCTGACTTCAAATTGGAACTAATTTACCCACAACCGAGTTTACCCTCTCTCTGTCTACCAGATTGAAGCCGGAAACTGGTTACCATCCCTAGGTGGCTCTACTTCATTAATCCTCCCTAATTAGTTCTTTTTTGATAGACGGGCCAGCTTTCCGCCAAGTTTTTTTTTTGTTTGTTTGTTTTTTGTTTTCAGCTTTTGTTTCTTTCCTCTCCTCCCCTGCTTTTTGCCCCTGTATAACAGGTTATTTAGCAGGAGGTAGTCTATGCAGAATCCTTGACAGCTCCCACCACCACTGTGCTTTTGGGTGAAACAAATTTCAAAGCTTAACCAAATGCTGGCACTTTTTCACTAAATAATGTATCCATTCCAGAATGATACATAGGATGTTAGTAGTGGTTCCTAAGTTTTCTTGCATACCAATTTGTCAAAAAACGAACCCCAAAGTTACTTTGTTGACAGTCACCATACCACAATGCTAGCATATGGTAAAAATTGTAATAAATATGTAAAGTTTTATTAAATATATAGGATTTTTACCATGGACGTTTGAACTTTAGGGTTTTTGTTTGTTTCAGGTCACTGTTTGAAAATGAAACTTTTTTTTACTGTACATTTATGAATCTAGCCAAAAGTATGTTCTCACACTAACCTGGTCAAAGCTGTCACCTGTCTTTCCATGAAGGTTCAGATTTTATGTGGCCATCCAAGCTGTTAACTGGGCACAGTGTAGAACAGTTCTCTGGGATTCTTACTGAGCTTCAAATTTGAGCTTTATTGTCAAGGATTGATGAAAGAGAATATTGTCATTTGAGTTTCTGTGAAACACTCTATATATTTAGGAATTTTTTAAGACAGTAAAGATGCAGGTATGTAGTCACACACAAAAGGTAAAGTTTTGGCTCTACCTCAGTGGTAGAGCACTTGCTTAGTGTGCCAGGAACCCTGGGTCCCATCCTCAGCACCTTAAAAAGAAAAAAAAGTAAAGCTTATATATGGGTCCTTTACTGAAAAACATTCTTCATTATAGAAAGAAAATTCTCTTCTTTAAGTGAAGAGGCTTAGTCAGTGTTTTGTTGTTTTGGCTTTTGTTTGTTGTTTTGTTCTTTTTTTTTTTTTTTTTTTTTCCCTTACATCTGTGATTTTTCAGACTAGCCTTGGTCATGTATTTTTCACGTGTTCATAAGTTTAAGCATGCATAGCCATTTCAAGTTGAGGTATGCTACAGGCATGTAGTTGAATGGTAGTCATACATGATATCAAGTCTCTCAATGTTTAGAAGAAGGCAGCCTTAATGTAATAGCCTAGCTGGTGAGGAAAAAAAAATACTTTTGTTGCATTTTACCTTTCTTGTTCTTGGATTCAACTTAGTCTGAGGCTTCTTGGTTCTCCAGGCTCCCCAACCTGTCTGATCATCAAAGCCTCTGTCCCTTATTTTAAATCTGATTTCTAGAAAGTGGGGCTTGGGAATATGCAATTTCACAAAAGTTCCCCCAGGTAATTCTGATTCAAATTAGTTTTGAGATGGATTTGGAACATTTTCTAATGTTAGGGTTGGGCTGGCTGAAGGGCTACCATTTGTGTAATAGATAATACTAGACTTTTATTCATTGTGTTATGTTTCAGGAAACAAATGTCATAATTTAATGCAAACATTTATAAGCCTAATCAATGAAATTATTTTGAATTTTTGCATGTTTGTTAGGGTCCAGTGACCCCATAAAGTTATGCTGGTCCCTTTCTGTGACTGCTGCTTGATCTAGATCTTGCTTTTGTTGAATTTATTTACAAAGTGTCCATCCCTCCTGGTGTTCTCTGTCTGCTAAGCCCTAGGCACTTGGTGAACAATGTGGGCTGACTTCAGCTTCTTCTTTCACCCTGTTCTTCTGGACCCACTTAAGTAAAATTAGATATTTGCATAGACTGTTTCACATGGTTTTTGACCTTCCATAATATGACATGTAAATTGATCATTAGTTTTGATTCAATTTATATAAATCCATAGGATTGGATTTAGTCCAGCTTTATTACCTTCATGTATTCTATAACAAATGTTATAGAATAAAATGTCCTCATTTTTTTTGTTGAATTTGCACAAACTAAAAATCTCTTAATTATTTCTTTGCAAAAATATTTGCAAATGGGTACTAAGAATTTCCTTCTTTTGATGTAAGTACTGGGGGGGAAATAAAAATAATCAGTTGACCTCTGAAGAAACTTCTAAGTGTCAGTTGAAACCCTGGATGCTTACAATTGCTCTTCATTTGTTACTCTTAGAAGGTCTGCTCTTCAGTCTTCAGACATATATGTGTGGTTAATTAGACATGGGATCCACTGATATCTGATGTTTTAGGTGAGTGGCTTTTTAAAAAGTAAGTACAAGTTTATTCTGGAACCTTTACACTAGTGTATACACTCCCCCCAGACTTTCCCTGATCTTATCTACGAGAAAGTCTGAGATTCAGTCAGCCCAGTAGTCTTGTGAGTTCCTGAGGGCAGTGACTGGGACTGTCATCTTTGTCTTCCTAGCATCTGACAGAGGGGCTCAATAAATATTTCTTGAGTTGAACTGAACGCCTTCTTTGTGTTCAGGAGATATTTTCAGACCATTTCCTAATTAGTGGAAACTAAGTAGTAAAGAACCTACTGAAGTTCTTTATGAAGGTATGTTTGCTGTGTCCACTAATTAATTTATCAAGCCCAGCTCTCTTGCGTGCTTATTTCTACATGTAAGGATGCCTTTTAAATAAAGTACAGCAGAAAAGAGGGAATGTACCCTCAGGACAATATGTACCATATCTCTTGGTTTTAGTAGACGTAATTTGCAACACTCAGAAACATTAAGAAAGACATTATGTTAAAGGATTCAGTGAACAAATCAAAGGATTTTTTTCATGGTGGAAGAGGAAAAGGCAGGGAGAGAGGCAGAGATGTCATAGGGAAGTAAGAGAGCTCAAAACATGTTATTAGGTAGGATTTGAACTCCTGAGTCATGCCCCATGCTGTATTTATTAACTTTTCATCTCATAATTTAAACCCTTTAACCTTGTAGTACTGAGACAGACTTGAAAACCCCTACAACCTGGGAATAAGTTAAACATCTGACATTTATGAGGAGTTATGTTTTTATTTTTAAGATGCATGGGGAAGTTTAATTAATTGCAGACTATGGCAAAGGTTTGATCAGGTTAAGGCTCAGTCATGGAAATATATCCTGTAGAGTTTTAGATTTGACTCTGTGTTTCCTAAAGCTTAGAGTGAACTCTATACATAGTAGAGCAACAGGGTTTTTTCTTTGGTAAGGAGATATTGCACATAACCTGTCTGGTATTGCAATTAGTACATATTAAAAGCTCAATAAATGTCAGCTACCTTACAGAGCATTGCTGTTTATTACTATTAGTTTAAAAAATATTGGGACTTCTTTGTTCTGCCTCCCCTGCCACCTCTCTTACCTTATTCCCTGCCATGGTCCCATATTTTCAGGACTATCCCACCATATTGGTTTTCTTGCTATTTCTCCATTATGTCAGGCACCCTTCTACCCTTGGGGCCTTTGCAGAGGTCTTTCCCTGTGCCTGAACCAGTCTTTCCTGGAATATCTACATGGCTCACTCCTCCTTGAGTCTTGATCCACGTGTTGCCTCTCAGAGAACTTTCCTAACCACATGAAACCCTCCCTCCATTCCCAGAAATCCATCTTCCCGTTCTCTTCTTTCAGTTTTTTCTAGAGCACATAACCTCTTCCAATAGACTATGTTATTTACACTTTCATTTGACTGTCTTCCCCCTAGTAGAATATAAGGTCCATGAGGAGGTCTGTGCCTTGAACAGCAGCCTGCACATTTGGGTGCTCAGTAGGGAAGGGTGCTCAAGGGGTGAGAACGCAGTGAAACACGATCCCTGCCCCCATTAGAGACTCAGACCTGACTCATTGAGAATCAAAACCAATAATGCAGCAAAATAATGAAACTGTGTGTCTAACTCAACTGTTGTTTGTAATTATAAAATGTCTGAAAGTATGGATTTAAAATAGAGAAACTCATTCTGGTGTATGAGAAGTCTGGCATTTGGCGTGCAAGGAAAACTACTGCTAGAATTTCAGGTCTTTTTTCCTTTTCTTTTTTTTATCTCATTAGATTGTGAAGTAATTTTGTCTTTTCTCAACTGAAGAGTCATGTTGTTGTCATGTTCCAGATGTTCATTCTCTGCTTTGTATATATTTTTAAGAAGTAGTTGTTTGCCTTCTTGAGGGGAGGAAACTTACTTGATGGGGGGTGGCGGTGGAACACATGGTAATTTCTAACCCAATGTGAAAATGAACTTGAAACTGTAAGCCCTGGTACACTGAACCACTGCCAAACTTGCCTTTTAGCAGGATTAAAAAGGAGGGGTTGTTTGGAGGGTAGAGAGGAATTGGGGGATTCTCCCAAATTCATGGGAGCAAAGGTGAGAAGGAGCCTCTTTTTTGGGGAGTGGGGTACTGAGGATTAAACCCAGGAGTGTTAACCACTGCATCACATCCCCAGCCCTTTTTGTATATTTTATTTAGAGACAGGGTCTACCTGAGTTGCTTAGGACCTCACTAAGTTGCTGAGGCTGGCTTTGAACTCTCGATCCTCCTGTCTCAGCCTCCCAAGTTGCTGGAATTACAGGCATGTGCCACCACACCCATCTGAGAAGGAGCCTCTTATTTCACCACTAGCACCTTGTACAGTGCCTGGTGGAGAACAGGCTCCCAAAAGCTCTTCCTTGAGTAAGCATTTGCTGAGGCAGTCATGCTGTGAAAGAATGAGCTAAAAGCTAAAGAATGAGCTAAAGGTTTGAAAGAATGAGCTAAAGGCTAATATACGCTGTTCTGATTTCAGCAGACATTATATATAGGACTATCATGAAACCTCAGAGAGCACTGCACATGTATTCAAGAAAATAACTGAATTCAACTCTGAAAAGGGTTGAGAATCACTGAAGCTTCTTTCAAGTACCAGCTGCAAACTGCCATGAATTAGGTGCTGGCAGTTGTGAGTCTAAAAGAGCAGGTGGCACACTGATTTAGACCAGGTAAGTCAGTGTACCCCTAAGATCTGCAGATGAGTATAGGACAGCAGGGACCTGTTTCACCTCAGTGATCATTAAGAGACCCTATTTAGGCCTTTCTGATGTTAGTACTGTGTTAACCCAAGTTGTCAGATATGTGTGCACACACTTAAATATTGTTTATTGTCTACTATTTATTTTTATTAAATATCAGATGGACATAAAATTATTTACAAAGTATATGTAAGATATAAACAACAGCCATAATACCTGGATATCCAATCTACTATATACTCTGCATATGCTTTTTTTTATGATATTGCTATTTTTTAAATGAATTTGTTCTCTATTATTACAGATTAATTATACAGATATACATGCTTTATCTGCTTTGTTTCTTTCAAACTAACTTATTAAAAGTTTCTAATTATAACATTTGGAAAAATACCACAGATATTTATTTTTATAATTAGCTTTTAGTTAAACCAAAAATTTATTTCAGTCATTTATTCTACCTGCTAATATCCAGTGGGAAAGGGGAATTTTCATCCTGACTGACACATCAGCTACAAATCTTGTCAAGAGTTTTGTCTTTGTATTATTCAAGTAACTCTTCCTTCCTTTCTTGTGAAATCAGGAGTAACTTGCTCATCCATACTTTATTTGAGAAAAGTATATAAGTTTAAACATATTAAGCATCAAAAAGGTAAGGTGTATTTCTTAATCCTTTTTAGATGAGATTCTTAATTTATATTAAAGGGGTTGAATGTCAAATATTAGACTATTTGGAGTCTCAGAACCACATTTGATTTTATATTCAGCATTTTCCAACTCAAATTATAACCACTATTATAGCCTTTTTATTCACTGCCTACCATATTTACATCTTACTGCAAGGAGAAAGAACACAGTCTTTGTTCTCTTTCATCACAAAATGAAAATCCTTGCAAATTAGTATTATATGGCTCCATTTTGCGATTGAGCATATGTTTAGTGGATGTACCTAAAAGTTGTATGTAAATTACTTTTTATGAAGCACCATTTTTTTATATAATTTTTAATATGTACAACTCATAGTGCATGTATTTAGCATCTTTTTACATACAATTGTTTGCATACAGAGTATATTCGTACAATTCAGGTCTTCAATCATGTGTTTAGGAAAATGATATCCATCTCATTCAAACACCTTTTCTTTTCTTTTTTTCCTTTTCTCCCTCTCCCTCCCCCCTTGCTCCCTCCCTTACTCTCCCTTCCCTTTGACCATTCTAGTATTCTTCTAGTCCTCGTATGTACCCTCCCATCCAACCATACTATGAACTAGTCTCCTTATATAAGAGAGAACATTTGGTACTTGGATTTTTGAGAGACTAACTTCACTTAGCATTATGTCTTCCAACTTCATCCATTTACCTGCAAATGCCATTAATTTATTTTCTTTTATTGCTGAGTAAAATTCCATTGATGAAGCACCATTTTTGAAAAAAAATGAAAAAAGAATTTTCATTATTATTTCTAATGAAGAACAAGACAAAAAATATTAAAACTTTAAAGTCCAGTTAAGTTTGAATTACCAGTGCATAAAATTTCCTACAGGGAAAAGAGGCAAACATTTCTGTGTTTGCCATTTAATTTTTAAATGGTTGAGTGGATTTAATTCAGTCCTTTTATTGCATCTCACAAAAGCAAGTTCAACTCAGATTGAAACGTGGTTGATTTCAGTTCCAGGAGTAAACGGAGGAGACTTCATAGCCCATGGGACCACCAGAACATGAGATTTGCATATTGAATTTCTCTTATTTCAGGGACTTTAGAATGGAGGCTGCTTTTTTTGAGAATAAAATGAACCAAGATTTGACTCTTTAAATTTTCTGCTAGACCCTTGGAAAGCTCTTACTTTGCCAATGAGTTGAATAGGAGATGGCCTAAACCTATAGGTAGAGAAATGGCCCTGTACCTACTGTCACAGGTAGCTCAGAAGAGTCTAAAAATCTTTTGAGACTTCAAAGTCTATTAAATGACTAAATTAAAATTCTATGAAAGAATTTACAGCATTTTTATCTTCTTTTTTTTTTTTTTTTTTTTTTTTTTTGTTTTTTGTTTGGTTTGGTTTGGTTTGGTTTTTCTTGCAGTACTAGGGAGCCTCTACCACTGAGCAATATCCCCAGAACTTTTTATTTTTTACTTTGAGTCAGTCAGGGTCTCACTAAGTTGCCCAAGCTAAGTAGCGGGGATGACAGGCATGTGCACTGTGCCTGGCTTCTTAAATATTTCATTTACATCTGTAAACATTTTCTTACATAACTGCAATGCCATGAGCACACCTAAGAATACTGAATTTACATCATCTAATTGTCAAGTCCTATTCAAATTTCCCGTTATCCTAAGCATTTTCTTTTTTACCTTTGATTTATACAAGGAAGGTCTCACATTGCAGTTAGTTATCTTATCTCTTGAATCATTTTCAGTCTTCCCCTGACCCTTACCCGCATGTCCTTTCTTTTCCTGTGAGGAAGCCAGGTTCAGTGTCCTGTGACACAGCTTACATCCTAACTGTACTGGCTGCTTCTGGTAGTGTGTCTTTCACTGGTCACTATCCCCTATATTTTTTCTGAGAAACCTGAAGTTAAGACTTAAAGAATTGATTAGATTGAGGTAAACATGCCTAGCTCTTCTACTTGAAATAAGATGTATATATTATTTTTGTTTGTTGTTGTCATATTTTTAATGATGCTGAGAATGATCTGTGATTTTAGGAAGTGACAGTTTGATTCCTCCATTATATTGTTGCCTTTTCTCCTGAAGACCTGCAAATACTTTGTGGAATGATAGTCTCCTACTTTCTCCTCAACATTTCACTCAATGGTTTCAAGTGTCCAGTCACTTGTGGTTGCTTGTCCAGTGGCTTATTCATGGAGATAAATTTTTTTTAGATTTTTTTTTATGTGATGCTGAGGATCAAACCCAGCGCCTCACGCATGTGAGGCAAACATTCAACCACTGAGCTACAACCCCAGCAGACCTGAGATTCAGAGAGCTTGAATCATTTATTCCAGGTACATTCGCTTCATGTGTGCAAGTGCAGGTCATACAATTTTAATTCCTAATTTGGTTATTTGTTCATCATATAAGGAAGCCTATTGTATGCTTATGTCCAGGGGAGAGCAAGTTAAAGAAAAGAAGTCTTGCTGGGGATATAGCTCACAGGTATGAGGGCTTGCCTGGCATACCTGAGGCCCAATGTTCTATCCCCAACACTAATAGATAGGTAGATAGATAGATAGATAGATAGATAGATAGATAGATAGACTGATTGATTAAAAGAAAGAAAGAAAAGAAGTCTTGGAGGAACAGTGTCAGAGCATTATTTATGCAGTAAAGTTGTTTTTGGTACCAAGGATTGAACCCAGGGGTGCTTAACCACTGAGCCTCATCCCCAACCCTTTTTATTTTTTATTTTGAGACAGAGTCTCACTATGTTGATTCAGGCCATGCTAAGTTACTGAGGCTGGCTTTGAATTTGTGATCCTCCTGCCTCAGCCTCCCAAGTCTCTGGGATTACAGGCATGTGCCATCATGCCTGGTTTATGCAATCAAGTCTTTGGTTTTTCTCAGCAGTGATCACATTTGCTACAGAAACATTAACACATTTGAAAATTCCAATTGTAGCTAATTTATTTGCTTCTATCACATTGTAATAAATTCAGCAGCACAGAATACAGAATGTGCAAAAAACAGTAGTTTTCCAGGCTGTGAAATGTGATATGAGTCTTATAAAGTTTATTTTTTTTCTTCTCAACTTGTATTTCATACCTTATTAGATATGATCTCTTTCCCTATTAAGATTTTCTGTTTTCTGACCAGTAAATATTGATGACATTTTTCTTATTTATGGTACATATTTTTATGTGCCTACAAACTTTCTTATCCCATTTCTTGTGTATTTTCCACAATATGCTCAATAATTCCTAAGTTGACATTCTTGTTGATGTGTCATAAATGTCACCCTTGCTTAAATATAGATCTTGGACCTCATTATTGCCTGATTTGGACTTGTAAATGAATCTGGATTGAAAATAAATATCGGCAAATTGAAAAGCAGTTGTATTCCAATTTTAGGAAGAGATGTTAAAATAAAATATAAAACTGATATCTCAAGGACTTTTCACTTTTAAAAAGATTCACCTCAAGATCCAAATCAATATTGAGGACTCTTTTAGTCTCTTCCTATTCAGAGTAGCAGGAACCAGCAGAATAGTAATTACCAAAAGCTTTTCAGAAATGCAGAATTTCCAAGCCCTGCATAAGATCTCAAGGTGCTCAGTGTGCAGAATGAAGTTTGAGAAGCAGCACTTTAATCCACTGACAATTTCATTTACAGAGCATCTTTTAGGAGTCACAGCAGTACTAAGCAAAGTGAACAATCTTTGTTGGAGGTGAAACGGTCACCTCTCATTAGGCTGTTCCCTTAATAGTCTAGTGAAGAGTACTTAAATAATTAAAAAGACAGCAATGGAATTTCTCATATAATTTTTATAAGAAACCTTGAATTAAACATGACTATTTTCCTCAAGTTAATTTTGAGATAAAAATTATATAACTGCAAATAATGAATTGTATTGTTGGCTTTAATAACAGTTGTGCTGCTCAGCAGTAATATAAGCTTGGGCAGTGCTCTAAATCTATCTGCCTCAGTTTCCTGACCTTTGATCTGGGTGACTAAAGTAAAGGTATACTTACAGCGTGGTGATTCTGTCCCACTGTCTCTGGAGTCAGACCAGGCTCAAATCCTAGCTCAGCCACATAAGCTGAGTTATTCTACCTTTCAGAGTCTCCATTTCTTCACATGTAGAATAGGGAGACTCAGAGGGACACGTGGTGAAGAAAGGGTGTGTAGGCTTCAATTGTGTTGCATTAGAAATTTCCTGTCTTATAAGCTATGGGGTATATACTTTGATGTTTAGATATCACTGTTTATATGTATATATCTGTGTGCATATATATGTGAAATATTTCATATCTTTAAAAAGTATCGATATCACCTATCTATTATGATTATCATAAAGATTAAGAAAACATAAAAAGTCCCCAGAATATTCTGTATGTGTTACCTTTTACAATAAATACATGATAAATGCTAATTATTAGCAAAGACCCTTTCACAATTAATTTTATAATCCCCCCCTCCTGCTAACTTTTTGGTTCTTAGTGATTTTTTGAAAACAATAAGTGTAAAAGTGAAAACACATGTGTGAAGGAAAGATGTTTACTGATTTAATTTCTATAACTCATATAAACTTGGTACTTAGTAAGTTGGATTTTCTGGACTCCAAACAGAAAAGACAATGTCAGTGTTACACTTTATCTGAGTATTGGTGGATCCATGTTTAACATGTAACCAAGGTTAGAAAACACAGCATGTTCTAGAGTCAGGAAAGACTTTTCAATTTATCTTCAACCGAAACATCAGCAGTTTGGACATTACGTCAATATCCTGACATTATTAGTAAAGGTCAGTACCCACTTTTCTCTGACTTCCTTATTCTGAGCATCTATTCAATGTAGTTGTCTTAGACATTTTTTGCTACATAAGCAAGCTCTTTTTCTTAAATTTTCATATGTGGAATTAAGAAACTTCTTTTAACCAATGTGTCCAATGCCTCCAAAGTACTTGTCACCTAGTAACAGTATGGAAACTCTTGCTTTTGGAAATCAAATCACGTAGTACAATTGCAGTGTCATTTTTAGAACTCTAAAAGCTAAAGTCCACTTCTCCACACTGGGATCCTGAACCCCAGAATCCCCATTCTGGGATCTCTCTGTGAGTCCCTCTTGTGAGAGCCCAGTACAGAAGTTCACCAATGTGTTCCTCCTCCCAGGAGATGCCCAGTGAGGAAGGAGCCTCCTGGGAAATACTGCAAGCTGCCTTCCTCCCCCATTAGAGCTTCACTATGCACTGCTAGGGCTTTGAGATGTGCTGCGGTGGAGGAAACAGGCTTATTCATTTACCTTACAGCTCTTTTCTGGGGAAAAGGGAACAACTTCCTTATAAGACTTCCCAAGGACTAGTGGTACTAGTACTCAAGGATATGCTGACTAGCAGTAAGTGGGCATTATGTTACTGTTAGAGAATGTATTCTCATTAGACTTTTAGATTTTCTCAGCAGTTTAAAGCATTGAGCACACCCAGCCTCATTTATCTTTACCACACCCTGTTATGGTTGGTAATTTCAAAGATGAGGAAAATGGATAACACACAAAATGGGTAACTTCTTAAAATCATACAACCAATGAGTAATGGAATTTGGGCAAAGTCAGCTAATTCAAAGCAATATTCTTTATATTCTAACATTTTTAGTATGTCTAAATAATACTAATAGCAATTTAAAATACATTAAATTCACCCAGGGCAGTGGTGCATGCCTGCAACTTCAGCAACTCAGGAGGCTGAGGCAGGAGGATTGCAAGTTCAAGGTCAGCCTCAGCAACTTAACAAGCTCCTAAACAACTTAGTGACACCTGTCCCAAAATTTAATAAGTAAATAAATAGGGCTCTGGATGTGGCTCAGTGATTAAGCACCCCTGGGTTCAATCCCTGGTACACACACACACACACACACACACACACACACACACACATTAAATTCTTACTATATGGTTGTCTCGGCCTCTGTTGCTTTTAAGTTGTAAGAAAACAATTTGGGTGAACTACAATGAATATTGCCAAAATATCTTTCTGATTGTTTACTAACTAGTCCCGACTATGACAGCAGCTTCAAACGTTTCTGATTATGACCTATAGTTAGAGTATAACCAAAGTAGGCACATATGTATACACATATGCATACACATGCATAAACAATACACAAAATTTAATGGCTTTGTGCC
Source organism: Tamias sibiricus (assembly GCA_025594165.1). Taxonomy (NCBI): domain Eukaryota; kingdom Metazoa; phylum Chordata; class Mammalia; order Rodentia; family Sciuridae; genus Tamias; species Tamias sibiricus. The sequence continues at coordinate 103,260,774 of CM046666.1, forward strand.
TGTCACTTTACTCTTGAGCAGTTAAGTTAGACACTTCCATTGTGTGCATCTTACACATGAAGTTGAAGCTTGGAGAGGTGAAAGGACTCACCTAAGGCCACACAGTCAGTACTGGGCAGTGCAGTGCCAGAACCAAGGGTTGTAATAGTAGTTCTCTGTCACCTCCCATGCATAAGGAAATAATTTACAAAATAAGAAAATGGTAGATGTGCTGACACTTCCACAACATCTTTAATTTCTAGTGGAAGTCATGAAACTATAGAATGACCAAGAACTACAGAGTTTTCACTGATTCTACTTATAGCACCTCAAAGAGTAATACCAAATTAGGTTTTGATTTTTTCAGTGATAAATATGGCTGACAGGAAACATGGGATTGAGAGTTTCCTTGGAGAGAGTTTTGACAAGTTTCTTGTGTTTCCTTTTACTTTCAAATGTCTTTTATCTGCTCAGGCAAAATTATTATCATCTTCATTAGATCTTTAGTCATATCATTAGTATCTCTTTTATATGTAACAAGATTGAAAGAGATTGCCCAATAGTTTTGCAGAATTTATCTGTGATTCATTTTCAACATAGTAGTATTATGCCTTTTCCTTTCAGGAAAACTAAAGATTTTGAATAATTGTTCTGTTTTATCATCACAACTTTGTTTTACCTCTCTTTATTTTCACATAGCTGCTGAGACCCTTCTGCCTTTGTTTTTCCATTTCTTCTGGCAACATGCAAAGTATAAAGTTAAGCACAATTGGAAAAGAGCAAAGTTTAGAAGAGTATGGCTGGCAGTGAAATTAATGATACCTAGGGAAATCTGTCTGCCTTACCATCAGACAAAGACCTTTGTAATAATTGCAAGCTCGCCTTTGTGGTTGAAAAGATTGTAGTCATCAGGAGCTCACTTGATCTTAGACATGGGAAGAAATTTTCTCACACCCACACATGGATGATTGTGTGTTTTCAGACCTGTTGTGACTTGAACGTTAGAAAAGCAAGATGCAACTATAATGAAATCATGTTTCTAGAAATGGTTTCACTCTTATGATATTTTAGAGTTTTCCAAATTGTTGGTGAGAACCCAGTAGTAATTAATGAAATCAACTCAGTAGGCAAACCAGTATTCTTTTAATAAACAATGAAATGGAATAAAAGAGAGAATATGACAGTGCCTCACGTGTAATAAAAGCATTGTACCATTAAATTTTTTGTATTGTTCAAAGTGGATCAAGGACCTAGGAATTAGACCAGAGACAATACTGCCTAATAGAAGAAAAAGTAAGCTCCAATTTCCAACATGTCGGATTAGGCCCCAAGTTCCTTAATAAGAATCCTGTAGCGTAAGAATTAATACCAAGAATCAATGAATGGGATAGATTCAAACTAAAAAGCTTCTACTCAGCAAAAGAAACAATCAGTGAGGTGAATAGAGAGCCAATGATTTGGGAACAAATATTTAATACATGCACATCAGAGCACTAATTTCTAGAATATATAAAGAACTCAAAAAACTTAACTCCAAAAAAACAAATAACCCAATCAATAAATGGGCTAAGGAATTGAAAAGACACTTCTCAGAAGAAGATACACAATTAATTAACAAATACATGAAAAAAATGCTCAACATCGCTGGCAATTAGAGAAATGCAAATCAAAACAACTCTAAGATTTCATTTCACTCCAGTCAGAATGGCAGCTATTAAGAACACAAACAACAATAAATGTTGGAGAGGATGTGGGGGAAAAGGCACACTCATACATTGCTGGTGGGACTGCAAAATGGTGCAACTGTTATGGAAGGCAGTATGGAGATTTCTTGGAAAACTGGGAATGGAACCACCCTATGACCCAGCCATCCCACTCCTGGGTCTATTCCCAAAGGACTTAAAAACAGCATATTACAGTGACATAGCCACTTCAATGTTTATAGCTGCACAATTCACAATAGCTAGATTGTGGAACCAACCTAGATGAATTTATCCAATTATGAATGGATAAAGAAAATGTGGTACATATACACAATGGAATTTTACTCAGCAATAACAGAAAATAAAATAATGGCATTCACAGGTAAATGGATGAAGTTGGAGAATATAATGCTAAGTGAAGTTAGTCAATCTAAAATATCCAAATACTGAATGTTTTCTCTGATATAAGGAGGCTGACTCACAGTGGTGTTGGGCCGGGGTACATAGGAGGATTAGAGGAATGCTAGAAAGGTCAAAGGGGAGGGAGAGGATGGGAGGGAGCAAGGGGGGATGGAGGGGAAAAAAGAAAAGGTGGTTGAATAAGATGGATGTCTTTATCCTAAATGCATGATTGAAGTTTGAATGGTAGGAATATACATTGTATACAGTGTTTTGTAAAAAGATGCTCTATATGTTTACTATGAATTATAATGCATACTACTATTATAAATACAAGTTTGAATAAAAAATAGATTTTAAAAATTGTGTATTGTTTATGCAGGTGTATGCATACGTGTATGCATATGTGCTTACTTTGGTTATACTCTAACTATAGGTCATAATCAGAAAAGTTTGAAGCTGCTGTCATAGTCTAGGGACTAGTTAGTGAACAATCAGAAAGATATTTGGCAATATTCATTGTAGTTCACCAAAATTGTTTTCTTACAAGTGCAAACTCAGTTTTCATTTCAATCTTAATTCATGCTTTCTAGTATCACAAATATGAGACTATACTAGGTATATCTTATTTTGCTTTTCTGTTAGTGGAACATGATTTCTTATCAAAAGGAAATAGTCTTTTAAGGAAGTTATTGTTTTCCTTTCTTTGTGGGTGGAATTAGAGTAGACTAAATAAAAGTTGGCTCATTCAGACAAGCATATAGGGTTCATTTTAAGCTTATTTAGAAAATAGTTTATATACCCATACCTCCTGAATTGCTGATATTAAAGGCTAATAGGTAGAGGCATATCCGTTATTTGGAGAATAGATATTGAGTCCATATTTCTGGCTTTGTGCCTGTCACTTTACTCTTAAGAATTACTTGTGAATATGTCTCTCATGATCTTGGGCTCCTTGAAGTACAAACTACATTACACTAAATTCTGAGCTGTTTGTTGCATGCATTTTTAATGACAGTTTGAGCATCGTGGTTTATGGAGCCTTTTCCCGGTCGGTATTATAAGGCTAATGCTGACGGTAGCTTTTATTGCTACAAAGAGCATTTGATAGATTTGGTATTTTTAATTATATTATTTTTTTCTAATTTAGATGGATTTGTATTATAGAAAACTTAAGACATAAATGTAATAAGATGAAAATTGCCTTTAAAATCCTACCATAGAAATGAAAGTATTTATTAACCAAGAACTTTTATTACATATCCATGTGTGTATTATATATTGTTTTAAAATTTAATCTTCTTCCAAAACATGCTGAATTTTCTTAATATCACATTGTTTAGAGATATCATAGTTTGTTCTTTTCTAATGAAATTGCTTCCAAATGTTCAGAAAATAAAATACTTAACTCTGTGTTAAGTATTTTACAACTCTGTGAGAGTTGTAAAATATTTATGAGTACTCTCAGCTTTTTCCAAAACCTAAATTTTATACATCCAGTTTTATTTTTGTGAGTTGTAGGTGGTTGCTTAGACTCACAGACCATCTACTCTCAACAAATGCCAGAATGTAGGCCCATCATGGAGGGAGGGACCACTCTTGAAATATTCTGTAGTGCAGAGTTTTTAGTCTAGGGCAAGGAGGAAATGATACATAGTTTAGTCACCATGTGTTTTGGCAATTAAATTACAGTTCAAAGAAAGGAAAAGATAAACATTGTATAGTAGTTGCTTTTGAAGAGCAGACAATTCCCTGTAGCGAGAAACTTCCTCCTTCCCTCTTCTCTCCCCAACTCCCCACCCCCCTTTTGATGTTAGGTAGGTAGGTGGCAGTTTAATCTAGCTGTCACTATGCACAACAGCATCACTGCAGCTTTCTGCCCAACACTCTTCCTCCCTACACTACATGAAATTAAGCATAAAACCATGGCTTTATTTTTTTTCTTTAAAAATTGACTTTTATTACTTTCAAATTATAATTTCTTTTAGCACTGTGGCTACTCACCATGCAGCTACAGCAACCATCAACATGTCCCCATGTCTTATAAGTTATACTGTCTCTCCCCATTTTTGCTAAGTATTTTAAGGCAAATCCCAAAACTTATGTCATTTCAGCCCTATAAAACTCAGTAGACATCTGTTAAAATGACATTTTCTTACATAACCTCAATACTGTTATCACAACTAATAAAATTAATAATTATTCCTGATATTTTATTATTTAGTATGTCAAATTCTCTTTTTAAGCCAAGCATGGTGACGCACGCCTGTATTCCCAGCACTTGGGAGGCTGAGGCAGGAGGATCACAAATTCAAAGCCAGCCTCAGCAATGGCAAGGCACTTAGCAACTCAGTGAGACCCTGTCTCTAATAAAATACAAAAAAGGGCTGGGGATGTGGCCCAGTGGTCGAGTGCCCCTGAGTTCAATCCCTGGTACCAAAAAAAAAAAAAAAAAAAAAAAAAATCTCTTTTTAAAAGGTTTTATCAGGTTAGTTTTTCAAGTTAGGATTCAAACATGATTCACTTGGTTATTGTGGCTCTTTAGTTTCCTTTAATCTAAAATTAACACTTTGATAAGTGTGTTTCTTCGTACAATTCAATCTGGTGAAAACAGTGTCAGTTGCACCCAGGGTGTATACAAAGTCTGGATTCAACTAATGGCCTATTTATCTATTTAGACAGAGTCTCACTGAGTTGCCTGGACTGGCCTCAAACTTGCAATCCTTCTGCCTCAGCTTCCCTAGTCACTGTAATTAGAGGCATGTGACCCCATGCCTGGCTTCAATGGCATCCTCTTGGAATCAATAAATTTGTGCTTCTATCCCCTGTGTTTCCTGAGGACTGGAAAGAACCAATGAGACTTAAGGTCAATTATTATTGATTGACATGTTTCGCTTTTGGGCAGGAGTGCTTTCATAGGCATTGATGTATATTTTATCCTCCAAGGAAACATATAATATGTGGTTTCTCACATGTAGTCACACTGAGATCTAGCTGTGAGTTTAGATGATAGCAAATGTCATCCCTCCATTTTTCAAGTTCTTCCTCAATCTTTTACCAAATAGTTTTATTATCTATGGATAAGCATAGCCAGAGTCAGTTACCTCTTACTAGGAGCTATTCCTTTTAATGGAAGATTGTTGTAAAAATATCAAAAGGGATGGTCTGATAGGGCAGAAATTCAGGTGTTTTTCAAGATTAAACACAAAAACACAAGTGTTGTTCAATCAAATACGGTGGTAAGACTAAAATGCTTGAAAAACCCACCAGCCTTAAAGAAAGTCAATCTATGTTTTGTTTTCTCATCCATAAACTGGAACATGTATTGTGAGCCCTCTTCAGACACAGGGCCTCATGCTCCTTAGACAAATGGAAGGAACTGGGATAATGGGTTTGGTATATAGAGGTTTTAGAATAAAATTGGCCTCCTTTATTGGTTCTCATTTCAAAAAGATCTCCTCAATGCAAATTTGTATAAATGCTTCACTTAATGGAAGCAACTTAAATAGAAGAAACACAGGATAACAAGTCCAAATAGTAAAGTATTAAAATAGAAAGTAAAAGTCCCCTCACTTTCACTTCTGATCAGCCAAACTTAAGTGGACTGACAAAAAAAAAAAAAAAAAAAAAAAAGTATTAGAGGCCCTGTCCCTGTCCTAAGCTACACCCCCAGCCCTGTTAACTTTTTATTTTCAGACAGGGTCTCATTAATTTCATGAGGCTCAAACTTGCCATGCTCCTGCCGTGGCCTCCCAAGTAGCAGGAATTCAGGCATGTGCCACTGTGCCCAGCTCAGATTTTTTTAACCAGATTTTTTTTCAGTGTGTTATACTTTTTACTTTGAGATGATTATAGATCACATATAGTTATAAGAACTAACACAGAAAAGTGTTGTATACTCTTTTTCTAGTTTTCCCAAGTGGTAACATCTTGCAAACCATATACAATATCACAACCAAAATGTTCACATTGATGTACAAAATAAGGAACTTGAACTGATAGATTTTTAATTATTCTCAATTAGAGAGTCTAGCTGTGAGATTTAGGCTTCCTGAATGTCAGGATAATGTCATGGAAACAGTGCTTCTCTTGTTTTTCATTTACATGTGTCTGTCCTATTCAGTACATGAAACATTTTCTCTCCCTACCAGTAGACATTTTCCCTCCCTACCAGTTTTTCATTTTCCCATTTGGCATATTCTATCTAGTCCTCTGATATTGTTAGAAGAAAACTAAGATGAAATTCCTGATGCAGTAAGACCCACATATAACTATATTGCATTAATGCTCACAGGAAACTACTTCTGTGAACAACAGTGAAACTTCAACTTTTGATGACAGTTTTCCTTTTAACAAATTGGGACTCTACAGTTGCTTTTCAATTCAGTTTTTTGGCAGAACAAAGACTCATGGGGTTTCAGTCTGATAGTTAATGGAAAAGTGAAAATTTCCCAAGGAGCTCCAGGTCCCCAGGCAAAGTAAGGACTGGGATCTCGAAGACAAACCTGCCTGCATCCTGCCAGCCTCTCTAGGTGACATGCTTCTTCTTTGGTTTTAGTGTAGAAGTTGTTGGAAAGAAGTGTAATTATAGGATTGAATGAAAATGACACCCTGGGGTCTTCCTTTGTTGTGACATGTCACTCTTTTAAAAATAAAATTTAGAATACAATAATCTCACACAGTGTGATTCACATAATTGTTCCTCATTTTATATTAACTTATGTATCTTTTTAAAAAGTTTTCTTTCTCTTCTTTTATTGAGGAGAATTCTTATAGGAAAAAGGTGTTCAAATGTTCAGCCACACTCTCTCTTGGTGGCTTGGAGAAGTTATGTGTATAGTTATGTGCACAGTTGTTTGTATACTAGTTACCCCAGGGTTGCCTTCTCAGTGTGCTCAAAATCAACCCTACAGTGGTGGGGAAAGTAACAAGGATCTAGTGGGAAACTACCAGATCCAGTTTATTTCCTTTAAAGGGGCAGCTACCTTTATCTCACTAGCCCTGTGAGAATGTGATTGTCATGTCTCTTCCAGTTTCCAAGAGAAACTGTCAATAATTTTTTTTAAAGCAATTTTTTGTTTGTTTTTTTTGGGTGTTTGTTTGTTTGTTACTGGGGATTGAATCCAGAGATGCTCTACCACTGATCTATATACCCAGCCCTTTTCATTCCTTTTTATTTTGAGACAGAGTCTCATTAAGTTGCCAAGGCTAGCCTTGAACTTGTGAGTCCAACTGAGATTACAGGCATACATCACTGTGCCTGACTCTTTATTAAAGCTTTTTTTTTTTTTTTTTTTTGTGGTACCAGGGATTGAACTCAGGGGCACTCGACCACTGGGTCACATCCCCAGCCCTTTTTTGTATTTTTATTTAGAGACAGGGTCTCACTGAGTTGCTAAGTGCCTCGCCATTGCTGAGGCTGGCTTTGAACTCGCGATCCTCCTGCCTCAGCCTCCCAAAGTGCTGGGATTACAGGCGTGCGCCACTGCGCCCGGCTTATTAAAGCTTTTAAAGGAAGGGAAATAATTCAAAATTTTAAATTAAAGCTCTATGCACTATGTGCTTCTATACAATATGCCTCTCTCTAGTATAATATTCATTTAAGTCTCAGCAATTTTGTGCCAACTGCCCAAGAGCCCAGGAAATTTAGTTGTCACCTCAAACTTTATAACCAAACTTACAGTCTTTGCCCCAGACCTGCTTCCATTCTGAGTTTGCCTTCCGTTCTGTATTAGCATCAGTGTTCCAATCATTTTTCTTCACTAAAAACTTGGATTTTGTTTGCCTCTTATCTTTCCCTATGTAACCAGCCCAAACTTGAGGCTTGATTTTGTCTGTGAGTTTCCCATTTTTTTTTTTCCCATTCCTTTTCATTCCACCTTGCCCACTCCCACTGCTACTGCTTTTCTAATCAAATTCTCTCCCCTTTCTAGTTTCTGGAGCATTATCGAACCAATTGATCATTTTTTCCTAATACCTCTTTCCTTATCTCCCTATTCAGAGAATTCTGTAGGTCTTTATTGCCTACCATGTAATTTTCACAACTACTTCTTTAGATCTCAAGATTTCATGGTATAGTTTTATCTTAGCTGTCTCTCCAGTATTTCCTCCTGGCATTCCATTAGAATCAACTCTGCTTCCCTGACCCAGGAGCTGCCAAGAATCTTGTCCAAGTTTCTGGATAACAGTGAATCCTTTTCCTTGGTTTTGGCTCCTGAGATCAGATAGATTCTGGAGTTGTATAGCTGTTTCGACTATTTGTCCTCTGTTAACCCTTTGGGCTAGAAGCCTCAGCAAGAAGGAAGTGGAACGGTGGAAAATTCTAGATGGGGACCTCCTCTAGCTAGCTAGGGAAGAGGCTGGGGAGAATGAGCACTGCTTTGGGCCCTTCAGATTCCCAGTTATGGCTTCTTTGTGGCAGATCTTGGCATGGAGAGACCTTCTTGCACTACCTCAAAGAGATCCTTCTTCAACAGATTTCTGCTTTCCTCACTCCTGCTGAGATCAGAAATTCTTCCTCTGTTTTTGTGAAACCACACTAGCCGCAGGCATTTTGCAATCTGGATGTTGTGAATGTTTATTCACCTTTGCATCCCACTGGGTTGTACATGTTATTAGATATTTGTGTGATAAACTTGATCACTGTAATCAACTGGAACAACTTGTTGGTTAATTGACGGACTTCCTCATTCAGAAAGTCTTAAGATAATTCTTGTCTTAGTGAAGTACTAATAATTCACAAAAACAGAGTCTTGCCTTTCTCCTCTTTGTCCCCTTGTTTGATCCCTTGGTAAGACAGCACATGGCATCTAGAATTAGTTATTCAAATGTGTGACCATCACCCATTTTACTCGAGTCCATGGGGCAGCTCATGCTGTTTTTATGTCTCCAACAGTCAACGTGTGTCTGGAATGTGGCAAGCACTCAGTTCAGTAGATTCTTGATGTTTTCTAAGGATACATATGAGTCTATCAGGAACCTTCAAACCTGTGACTGTCATTAAATAAAACATAAATATGAATTGAGTAGCAGGCTTAATCCTCAGCTAAGTGACTTGCACCTAAACCAAGTCCTTTCAGTGTAATCCTTGGATTCTACCAAGGGCATCATGAATATATTATTTCATTCATCAGCACAAGTGTCTCAGGTGAGTAACTTTTTTTTTCTGCTGCAAATTATTTTATGACATTGGCTTTTGGAGTGTCATAACAAATGAGTGAATGTCAAGGGCCTACTGGACAAATTTGGATGGGTAGATAGATGATATGGAAAAAAATAGTATGATTGAATGATGTGTTTCCTAACAGCTTTCCATTTTAATACAGTATATGAAACATTTTGGCCATCAGTGTTCAGAAGATTAAACTGGGAAGCAAGAAATGAAATAACCTAAAATGATAAATACTGTTTAATAATTCAGTCTTCATTGATTAGCTTTTCCTTCTCTCAAAAAAAAAAAATTGTGCTGGATTCTCTCAGTTATCAATAAGAATTGATTGCATTTATATCTTTCATCCTTTTTTCTTCACCAGGTGATGGCTGTGGACACATAGTCACCTATCAGGATAGTGGCACAATGACATCTAAGAATTATCCAGGAACTTACCCCAATCACACTTTTTGTGAAAAGACCATCACAGTCCCAAAAGGGAAGAGGCTGATTCTAAGGTTGGGAGATTTGGACATTGAATCCCAGACCTGTGCTTCTGACTATCTTCTCTTCACCAGTTCTTCAGATCAGTATGGTAAGAAAACAGATTTGGTGTTCTGTGAGCATGGAACATTTTGGGAGAAGGGAATATGATGTGCTAATTAATGTTACAGCATGGGAAGATAGGAAGAGAAACTTGCTTTTAGTTACTCTTGGGATAAGTTAGATGGATGTATTTGCTCATAAGCTGAAACAGCAATGGACATCCAAGGAAGAGATGTTTGACATTAGCTTCTGTGTATCTCAGAAGCTTCGTTTGAGTTTTATTCTTCCCAGGAAGAGAATTGGAGATGTCTGACATTCGGCTGAAATGTCTACAGTTCATTCATTCAGTTTACCAATGTTTATCAAATAGTGACCATGTGTTTCAGACACTCTGTAAAGAACTAAAACAAAGTTCCTCTCGTGGAGCTTATACTTGCAGCTAAAGGAAGGAAGGAAATAAACAAAATGCATCTGTAATATGACAGGTGGTAAGAAAGAAAAACAGGGAGTAAGAAAAATAAGGCATCCTATGGTGATGTCGAGCCGTCTGTGCTACTTCAGATGGGATGGTCAGGAAGGCCTCTCCAATAAGAGGACATTTGAGCAGGGTTCTGAATGAAGTGAAGGAATGAAGTGAGATCAGAGTTTTCTGGGAAAGGGAACAGAAAGTACAAAAGATACTTTCCTAAGTAACCGTTGAAATTTAGCTTTTTGTGCTTCCAGGTGTGTTGTAAGTGTATCAGAGTCTGAAATCACTGTAACAGCAACCCTTTGATCCTAAGTTCCAGGAGATGGTTTGGAGTTAGACAATTGGAAAACAAAGACAAAATTCTATATATATTTTCTTCTGCATTTAGGGACTTTTTAAAAATTCTCTATTCATTCAACTCCAACCTGTCACCCATCAGCTCTACAGGTAGATTCTCAATCACACTCACCTGTCCACCTATCTTCATTCACCCTTTTGCCCAGTTGTTTCCTTGCTCCTAGTGCCTCCCTCACAGTCTAGAAACTCAGTCCAGCCCCCAGACAACTCAGAAGTCTAAACTTGTCTAACCCACAAAGGTATAAACATCTAAGTTGTTTTTTTTTTTTTTTTTTTTTTTTAATCCTTGGGAATATTACGTGTATTTTAATGATGGTTGAATTACTCTGGCAGAGTCAAGATGGTGGTTTCATACAATCGGTTGTAATTAATCGGTTGTAATTTTTTAAATGGAGTTTGGCACAAATGCAAAAAATGACACTTGTGGGAATGTCAAAGTCCCCGGAGACACTGATTATTCAGTAACCTCTGGTAATATAAAGTGAATTGACTTAGGGAGGCACTTGTCAGGGAATCCCTTGGCTAAGATACCAAGGAGGGAGGGAGTGTCAGAGCTTCAGTGTAAAATATGAGACAGCCGCTGCAGGACCAGACACGACTTTTCTACTCTGGCCTCTTTGGAGAAGCATCTACCTTGCCTGGAAAATAAATGAACAGGTAATTCCACATGCTGACAGAGCAGTGGAGGCGTCATCTCTGTTGCCTTGGTGAGATGGCAGCAGTACAGAGGGGAGCAAATCCTTCCAAAGCAGGGCTTGGAAAATAAGTGCAGCTTCCCACACCAGGAATTTTCTCCGTTGACTTTGAGGTGTATTCCCAAACATATAAAAAGGAGGAAAAGAATGGGCTTAATTACATAACATAACAATATGTAGTTAGATAGGTGAGCTTGGCTTCGGGGTGCTACCCTCCACGTTTCTAGATTCTTGAGTTTTCAAGACAGACTTTTCACTAGGAATTGTAATTCGTTTGTAGCAATAAAGCCAAATAAATTTTTTATTTCTCTTTAATGTTTTCCTGTATAAAATTATGTTTGTCTTTTAAAAACAGAGTATATGCTCAAGGAAATAAACATACTCAGTCCTTATTATGCTGCTTGGCACATACTTGACCCTTTTATATATCTTCTAGAATCCCCACATTCATCCTCAGGTAAATATTATTAACTTCTTTCTACAGATAAACTGAGGCACAGTGAGATTAGGTAACATGCCCAGGACCCAGCTAGCTAGCTAAGGGCTAAAAGAAAGATTTATTTCTTTGTCTTCATGGCTCTAAGACATTGCTCCCGTCCCCCAGTTCTACCACCCAAAGAAAGCCATTGAATTATTACCTTCCAAGGTAGACCAGCCCATTTTTATGTTATGTAGCAATTTTGCCTAAATCACAAGGAGGAAGTAATATTCTTAGCTGGGAGTGTTCTTAAGATAAAATGTTTAGTGATATTCAGAATTCTCTCTTTTGTGGCTATTTTTAAGGTTTTCTTTAACCCAAAACACTAACCAGACATCTATTTTAACTGAGTTAAATAGTCCCCTGGTCAGATTGAACTTCCCTAAGGAATGCAGAAAGGGAGGAAGCAGAAGTGCTTTGTCTTTCTGTGGGTCCTGTGTGGCAGCTGCCCTGGGAGGGTAGGATGGTGGAAGTGTGGGAGGCAACTCTACAGCGGAGGTGGGGGGTGTCACAGGATCTGCATGACTGCAGGCGTTGGGCCCTGTGGCCAGCACAGGATCCCAGAGATCCATAGCTGTATAGCCTGGGCCAGCAGTGGAGGGGAATGCCTCCCTGAAGGGAGGGAGTGTACATTCTGGAATAGCCTCTCAAATTTTGATATATGGCAGCTCTAGCAATTATGTATGGGGCTGAACAGCTGATTAATTTTAGTTTATCCAGCTCGATAATTTTCATTAACCAACTAATTATTAAAACCCACTGCCCAGGAATTTTAAGACTTATAGCTATCAGAATTTTGAATATAGAGTTAATGTTTTAAAAAAGAATAATGTTTTCTGGCATTAGTGTTTATGAGCTCTGCCAAGAGTGGGCACACTTGGAATGTGATTACATTAATCATTGTGAATACGCTGAAGCTGTACAGTTTTATCACTGTGCAGTTAATTTTTAACAGTTCATTCCCATGTCAATTTTGTTTTAAAATGTTTCATTTATATGCTTTAGGCATTTTTAAGATCCACATTCTTGGTAACAAAATGAACTGTAAATAAGTATCAAAAGCCACACCAGCTTTCACAGTAGTCAGGCAAAGGTGCACTTGATCTCATCGGTGTTAAAAGGTCTGATACAGACTAGATGTATTACTATATTGTGTATTACTATATTACTCTTTTTGTCATGTATTATAACTGTAGCTCCTCTTTCAGATTCCATTATCAGTAGAAAAAATGTATTCTTATGTCTATGGCTGAGTGAGGAAACTGACTCTTCAAAATACCCTTGAAACACTCAGAAGATAGAAAAATTGATAATGTTAAATGTATCAACTTCATTTTAGAAAATATGTTAAGATTTTTATAGAAAAGAACAAGTTATTGCCGGGTGCGGTGGCGCACACCTGTAATCCCAGCACTTGGGAGGCTGAGGCAGGAGGATCGAGAGTTCAAAGCCAGCCTCAGCAATGGCGAGGCACTTAGCAACTCAGTAAGACCCTGTCTCTAATAAAATACCAAAAAGGGCTGGGGATGTGGCCCAGTGGTCGAGTGCCTCTGAGTTCAATCCCCGGTACCAAAAAAGAAAAAAAAGAAAAAAAAAAAAAAAAAAGAAAAGAACAAGTTATTGAAGATATTTTAAACGTTAATTTCATTTTTCAACATAAAAATGTTTTGGATAAGTTTTTTCAAGATCGTGTGTGCCATTATCTTAGCCAAAAAAAAAAAAAAAAAAGTCTTTAAGAAATATTATACTTTGCTTAGTAAAGATTGTCTCTCCTAGTACAAGGGAACTGTACGTTTTTATTTAAGAGACCAAAGTAACTGAGATTTCCTTCAAAGGAAATACTAATGTCCTTTTTTTAGTCCAGGATCACAAAGCATTTATTTGCCATACCTTCTCAGTCTCCTTTAATCTAGAATAGTTTCTCAGTCTGTCTTTATCTTCTTTATGGTTTAAAGAGTGCTGACCAGTTATTTTATAGAGCATCTGTCAATTTGGGTTTGTTTGATGTGCCCTTATGATTAAATTCAGATGATACATTCTTGGCTAGCATAATATTATAACATTTCCGATTTCCATTAAAAAATGAGGTCATAGATCCCCACTCCACAAAATGGGAATAAATCTGCATTAAATTTTCTTGTTTCCTTTTCACTGTCTCGTCAGGTGGACTCTTTTTGCACATTCAAAATTATATTGATTTTAGGTTATGTCAAGCTCAAGTACCTTCCTGAATGGTTGTTTCTTTGTTATTCAAATAGATCATTATAAGATGAAACTTCAGCAGGACTCATATATAAGGTGATGCTTTCTTTTTGGAAGATAAGTTTTGGGAAAAAGTTCATATTCTATTTGGACATGTAAAATAACAGAAACTTGATTAAGGTAGTAAATCTGTTCTAGGACTAAATACAGTTACTTTTAAAGGTAGAATTTGAACTTGCAAACAAGTAGTCTGTTAAGTAAGCTTTCTTTAAATTTAAAATTGTGGTGTAGGACATTTAAGAATGCTGCTTTTGTACTGATTCTCATACCATCCCTCCCTACACTGTTTATATTCATGATGTAAAATAGTAGGTTAGTTACATGAAAATATCTTGAAGAAAGGGGGCTAGGGATATAGCTCAGTTGGAAGAGTGCTTGCCTAGCATGCACAAGGCCCTGGGTTCAATCCTCAGCACCACTAAAATAAATAAATTAAGTAAATAAATCTGAAGAAAATAGGTGCTGACTCAGGCCCCTACTTAAAAATATAAAATTTAAAATCTAAGGTTTCTTTACTGAAGAGAGGACACTGAATTCATATGGGTGATCTTTATTCTTTTTCCTTTTCTTTTTTTTTTTTTTTTTTTTTTTTTGGCATCAGGGGTGATCAACCACTGAGCCACATCCCCAGACTTTTTATATTTTATTTGGAGTCAGGGTCTCACCAAGTTGCTTAGGGCCCCACTAAGTTGCTGAGGCTGGCTTTGAACTTGCAATCCTCCTGCCTCAGCTTCCCAAGCCCCTGAGCACCACCATGCCCAGCGGGTGATCTTTATTCTTTAAAACTTCACTTGCCTTCCAGCTAAGTTCCATCTCCAGTCTTGCTGACCAGAAGAGACCTCAGGATTTGAATTCACTTAGAGGTACATTGTGCTGCCACTGTCTTTGGGGACCCCAGAGGAACTATCATTTCCATTTTCCTGGTCTTTCAAGAGATTGACTCTGTTCCATGAAAATGGACCTTCTCACCACAGATGGAGTTCCTTGATACCCTGAAATCCTTCTGGAGAGGTCTTAGCTGGAACCAGATATTGGCCAGTTCTCCTAGACCCTGAGGACCTCAAAAGGATCTTGTTCTGATGGAGACTTCCAGACTTCCCCACCTGGATCACTACAGATCAAAAAAACAAACAAACAAACAAACAAACAAAAAAAAAACAGGCTGGCCTTGAGCTTGGATTGAGTTTTTGTTTCTGACTAAATTTTTGCACTTCTCACCACATATTTTTTATTGAACAAATTACTTAGCCTTTCTGTGTCTCCATTTCCTCTTCTTTGAAATGGGCAAATTATAGTGTCTACCACTTATGGGTGATGGAGGCATGTATGTGTAGATTTAAAGAATGATGTCTGGCTCAGAATAAGCACTCAGTAACTGTTAGCCTCATCAGCTCTGTCCTCCATCCCCTGCCCTTCTCCTCCTCCCAGTAGTCTTGCACACCATTATTCTTTGTCTAAGATGCTCCTTGGTCCTTCTCGGTACCCTGCATTCTACTTCCACCAAGCAGAGACTGAACAGCAACAGCATACCCTACTTTACTCCTGGTATGTTCCAGTGGCCTTAGATTTTGCTCAAATCATTCTAAGCCAGTGGCAGTATTCTGTGAGCCAGAACTAGCTCTGTGTATGGATATTCTCCATCTAGCTTTGTGAAGTGAGCAGAAAACACCTATTCATTAAGACTATTATGATCAGCCTGGCTTTTTAAGTTTTTTTCAGTGATACTACCAGGTGACATCTTTGTGTCTACAGGTTGAGCTTCCCTAATCCAAAAATCTGATATCCAAAATGCTCCAAAATCTGAAACTTGTTAAGTACTCATGACACTCAAAAAGTTTTGGATTTTTGAGCACTTTGGATTTCAAAGCTTGTTGGCTTTGGATTTCTAATTAAGGAAGTTCAATTGGTAAATCTTGGCAAATATTTCAAAATCCAAAGCTTCAGAATCTGAAACACTTCTGGTCCAGAGCATTTCAGATAAGGGGTGCTAAACCTGTATTTCTTTATGAACAATCCTGATTTTCCTCTCTCCTCTTGCCAGTCTCCATTCCATCCAAGATTATCTTGTTAAATATTGTGGTAATAATTCCTTATTTCAAAAATTGTCGATTGTGCTCTTCTGTCTAAAGGAACTTTCTAGCATGACATCAAGACTGTTCTTTCTCTCTTCTCTACCCTCCTATCCGGCCTCATCTCTGAAACTGTTAACTTTGTGCCTCTTCCTAAATATATCTTACAGTTTCCCGTCCTGGTACATTTTCACATTTGTTGATGTTTTTGCTCTCACGAGCTCTTTTTCTTCCTTCTCCTGCTCCTTCTAAAACACACACACACACACACACACACACACACAGACACACACATTTCTAGTTCCAAAATCTAGGGCTACCTGCCCTAAAAACTTCTCAAATGTCTGGCAATTTCAGTCACTATCTTCTGTGCCAATAACCTTTTCCATACTTTCAGCAGAGTACCAATTTTCAGTTGAAATAATTATTTTGGCTTCTCTACCAGATATGGGTTCCCTGAGCCACAAAGTGCCTTTTATTCATCCTTTTATTATCCCCTAATGCTTAGAGTAATCCTACAAGTGAAGATGCTCAATCAACATCAGGTTGTATGTAGTTTGATTTTGACAAACATAATATAAAGGTCTAGATTTTTCGAAAAGATATATTTATTTGCACTGTAAAAAGATTCACAGTAAGATTTCTCTATCTATAGACATCTCTTCTTCATTGAACGACCTGATGTCCATAAAGTTTTAGGTCTACATTTATTATATGGAAAAGACCTTGAAATAGTTAGAAGGTGCCTGTGACTGAGCACTCAACCATGTGCTCAGTACCTTAGAGTTCCTGATTCATTTCACCCTCACAGTAGCCCTGTGAGACAGGTCCTGTTACTAACAACTGTATATAAGGAAACTGAAGCTTAAAGAGGTCAAAAAAATATGCATAGATCACTTAGCAAGATTCAAGTGCTCATTTGACTCCAAAAATTCCACTCTTAAGCACCACACTGTCTGATTCCTTGGTTTGTGTTTCAGAAGACCCCATTTACAGTTCTTATTTATCACTTGCTGGAAGAAATGGAAACTTCTCCAAGCCTCTCCACAGGTGTATCCTGAAAATTAGATGGGATTATGAGAAATCGCTCACTCACAGACTACTGGTATAAATTTAAAACTTACAAAAAAAAGTTCTTTAGTTAAAATACTTAGAGGAGGCAGGTTGGCCAGGGAGACGAGGAATTGCTTTACTACAGGATACTACGTGCAGTCAGTTACATTAATCATGTTCTGCTAAATGATTTGCACTGTAGGAAAATCAGGAAGTTCAAGAATTGTTCTCTTGCATTTCCTATACCTCCACCTCCAACCTCAATTTTTTAACCGTTGTCAGTGACTTAGAAGTACAATGAGGTGAAGTCAACGGCTCATGTTCACACTAGCAAAAAGAGAAATGGGAAAAGCAGGAAGCAATAGTAAGAGTTTTGACTCAATCACAAGATTTCTCTGATCATTTTTTAGAATGATACATATCTGACATACTGCAATGAGATCTAATTGTAATATCTCTTGATTTTTTTTAAAAAGCCCAAAGAGAGAAAAGCAATACATCAGAAGCCTCTATTTTATAAGTAGCTTATGTATCCCAGACACATTATGGAGTAGAATTATGAGTTTTAAAGATAAAACAAAACTTCAGAGAAATTCCTAACATATTAAAGGTCATGTCAGCTAGAATGTGCCACTCTAAATATTTCATTAACATGACTATATGTCTCCAGGAGAAAGAGCTATTGGCCTCCTCCTTTTCCTTCCTCCCAAATGCTTCCCAAGACAAACTGTGTCAATAACTGTCATCTTTTTGGGAGAGTATTAAGCTTCAGTGCTAAGGCACTATTGACCTGGATCCCTGAACCCCAAGGAAAGTTGCACCTTTGTCTAGGAACCCGCCTGTTCATTTGTCATCTGTCACTGATTTTTGTCTGGGAACCAGAGACCAAAACTCTCTAGGGATACCACTTACATTGTTACGTGACTATGGTTTTAATGGCACAGTCTAGGAATATCCCTTTTTAATGCTAATTTCTCTCTTTTCAAAGAAAATGGCCCTGAAAATTCTGTAATTTTGTACAATGACTCTACTACAATTAGCAAGCAAGGACAAACCCTGCTATTGGACTGCATTGAAAAAACCAAATGGAAAATGGACACAAATCTAATGTGTTTGCAGCCTCAGCATTTCTGGAAGTTGTTTTATCAGCATGCCTCTAAGCACAAAGCCAGGCCAAGCCCAGAGCCACTTTTCCAGCAGCTGATGGTGTGCCACTGCCTCTGCCAGTGATATTCCCAGGGATGGCCACTGAGGCCCACCAGGCACGTTCTTAGCTATCATGAGAAAAATACATGTGTACTTCAGAAAGGGCTTTGTAAGACTGACCAGGGGTTTTAGGAGGCTGTTTTGTTCTTGTTCCTCTTAATTTATGACAACCCCCTCAGGAGTTAGGTGTTTTACTTAGTGTTTCTCTTTCTTACCACTGACAGTGCGGTTATGGAGGGAGTGATGTTTCTTTGTCTTTTTCTAATGATGTGCATAGCACTTTAAAAATCATGTCCCTTTCACAGATGAAACAATAACAAAGTTTCATCAATTTCAAGATCAAAACTACACATGCACCTGAAATGAATGGCCTGGAACAGTTTTTAATCAAACTCTCATTGCTTCCTAATGCCCAGAGACTTGGGCAGACAGTTATGGAGAATGGAGAAAATGCTATAAATTGCTTCACAGATTGTCAGAGAATCAAGAGGATTCTGGCCTTGGCTTGGAGCAGGCAATTTATTCTTCCTTGTAGGACAGCTCTCTTTTATTCATGGATGGAAAGATAAAGGTTTTCCTCTCAGCTGCTAAGCGAACAGTAGCCCCAAACAAGGGATGTGTGGAGAGGAACTGGGCGACTAGGCTCAAAGAAGGCAGCTCCTAGGGTTCCTGGCCCTTTATTTCTTTTGTCCAAGGAATCAGTCCTTTGTCTACTAGATCTTGGTCTCTCACATCTGATGCCAAATGCCATAAAATGTTTGCATTTGGTGTTACTGACAGTTCTTCCCATAATCCAGGGCTGCCAGTTACATTCCACAAAAGGTAAAAGTTAGATGGCAAGTCCCAGTGTAGTGTGGCACTGCTGGTTGTAAAGCAAACATCCCTGGAAAGTGAAAGTCCTCTTTTTAGAGGGAAGCTGGAGTTCATTCTCACTTTGAATTGAGACAGGTTTGCAAATCCAGGAACACTGCCTGGGCCAGAAAATATAACCATGGTCAAAATTAGAAATCACTGAGCTTTTCATTTGGATTTCCAATTAAATTTATCATTATAAATGTTTAAATACAGGTGTAGACCCTTCTTAAAAGTCAAGACAGAGCATAACAGTGAAGAGACTTGTCTCTGCTGTCACTTAGCAGTAGAGATAGATGCTGAGAAATGCCCTGGTAGGCAATTTTGTCATTGTTCCAACATCAGACTATAGTTATGCAAATCTGGATGGGATAGATCAATCAGTTAACAAGGTCCTTGATGCAACCAATGATGCGGTAAGCATGAGATGTATGAGGCTGCTGCTGGTGTTGTGTGGCTTACTCTTTAGCAGGAAACCTCTTTTATATGTAAATAGAAGGAATGCACTCCAAAATAATGATAAAAATATAAATGCATAAACCAGAACTATAATCACTTAACATTACCAAAGCATATGTACTGCATATGCTTGTATGTTCTGTACTTTTATACAATTAGCAGCATGGGAAGTTAATGTTAACATGTTGTGCTGACACAACCATGGCCACAATGACACTAGGCTATAGGAATACCAGCTCCATTACTATTGTATGGGATCACCAAAATATACATAATCTGTCATTGACCAGAATATTGTTATGCAGTAAGTGACTTTACATCATTTGGGCAGAAAAGCTTTCACAGGAAAAGATACCATCTGGTGAAAACAGAGAACGTGGCTTAGGGCCTTTCAGTGGTTTCCTGTGAATTATTTTTTTTCTTTCTCACAGTCAGTCACATTTTTCTGTTTTCATCTCTTTTCCCTTTTAATGCTAGGAATGTAGTTATTGATGTCTTGTCTGTAAGGAATCTGCATCTGTCAAGCCTTAAGATGGGATAATTAGGATGTTTTGTTATAGGCCACCCTGCAGCTTGGGCTCCACTCCTATACCCACCCCAAGCTCACTCCCTCCTGCTGTTGTGATGGTGGCAATTGTGAGGAAACCATGAAAATGACTCTTAATCATGACATTTACACAGAGAGGGTGCATTCCACTCCTTCTAGGATCCAGTTACATTTTTGCAGCACATTGGTAGATGTGAGAGGGCTTGGTGTCTGGGGCATAAGGGTAATTAAAGGAGAGTGTGTTTACCTTTTCTTCCTTTGAACTTCTTCCAGAAGTATTTATATGTCCATCATAACTTTGGGAGAATGAAACCAAATTAGAGTTTTACTGTATTACTGTATTTCTGGGCCTAGGGAATCATATATATTGCACAACTTAGTGTGATAACATACACTTATCTGTATAAAATGAATACAATTTTACAATCTTTCCTTTTAACTTTTCCATAAAAATCTTAAAAAAGACAACAACAAAAACAAAACCAAAAAAGCAAAACCAAAAACTCCAAAAAGCAAACAAACATTCCCATTGATAATGAGTCAAGCACAGCAATGTGACTCACTTTAGTCTTGTAAAAATGCTTGTCATTTGGGCTGGGGTCGGGGCTCAGTGGTAGAGCACTCACCTGGCATATGTGAGGCACTGGGTTTGATCCTCAGTACCACATAAAAATAAAATAAAGGTATTCTGTCCACCTACAACAAAAACAAAAAAAAAACACATTTAAAAGAATTTTTTTAAAATGCTTGTCATTCAACCTCATTATGTTAAAATAGATTTAGTCTATATTGCCTGTCTATAATATTTATGAGCAATATCAAAACATAAAATGCAAAAATCTGTATTATCCATTACACTATTTTTTTTTTTCTTCTCTACGGTTTTCTTCTTGACTTTCTATGGTATTTTTACTTTTTGGTACCAGGGATTGAACCCAAGGGCACTTAACCACTGAGCCACATCCCCAGCCCTTTTTATTTATTTATTTATTTAGAGACACTAGGTTGCTTACAGCCTCACTAAGTTGCTGAGGCTGGCTTCAAACCGATGATCCTCCTGCCTCAGCCTCCCAAGTCACTGGGATTACAGGTGTGTATCACCACCCCTGGCTTTCCATGATGTTTTAAAGTGACAAAATTAAAAATATTTTATGTGTCCTTTTATTTGGGTTTGGCATTTACATACTGTTGTAAATAGAAGAACATTTGGATCAATTCAATCCAAATGATATTTGACAAACTGCACCTGCCAGGTGCAATCTGTTGAAGCCAAACGGATGGGTATAAAACTTCCTTGCCTCCTGGAATGCAGTCTAAAGAGAAAATAGACATTATTTGTTTGTTCATTTTTAACTTATTCACTTATTTATTTAATAAGCATTTATATAGATCTCACTACGTACTAGATATGCTATTTTAAGTAATTTTCAGCATTTAGTCTTTAATTATATGTGATGAGGTTTCTAAAGAAGGACATGGTCGTTTTTTATTTGGAATTAATTAGGACTCCATAATAAGGAACAGCAGAGATGCAGGGCATGCTTATACGCACCCAGCGTACTTATTCTGTCACATCTCCAGAATGTGAACCCTGGTCAGAATAGGAAAGAGATCAGATCCTTTGTGGCTGAAGAGGAAGGCTTAGTTGGTTCATGATCTCCTGGATGTTAAACAGTTCAGTCCCCTTTGCTGGTTCTGGTTTGTGTAACCCAGTTTTATTCACACTGAGTGGGAGTGGTCTTTGTTCTTCCTTTCCTTCTCTTTCATTAATCTGATCATTGTTCTTGTTGCTGTTGACCATTTCCATACTGTTTTGAGAGAAGTTCATGAAGAATACATCTTTTCCAAATTTGCGTGCTAATCCCTATTTCATAGAGATTTGTTATTTGTTTTTTAAGCTCCACATGTAATTTTGCCCTTTTAAAGTTCATTGAGATTCTGATTGCTTTTCAAGCAATCCTTTATTTAGAAAACTACATAATTTATACTATGGTATTACAAAAGCCTTTAGAAATTTTTCTGCTTTTTATAAACCTATTGTACCCATCAAAATACATTATGTGGTTTAAGCAGAAGTTTCTGTAAGAGACAAATGTGAACATTGCAGATGAGTAAGATTTTCATCATGCGTTGGGGCAGTCTTCATTCTGGAACCTCAGAATTTATGAGTTTCTTTGAGCAAATTTAGAAAAACCCTAGAATATCTGTCTTGTGATAATATTTTCTTTGTTACATAATGCATTTGTGTTTATTAGTCTTCTTTTTCCAAAATCAAAACCTATCTCAGGTTGTTCATGATAACTAACTACAGCCTATTGCTTATTAAGAGTAAGCCACTTTACCCCCTTGGCTTAGTAGTCCAATCAAGTTCACAACTCAGTCACAAATTATCAATCTCCATATCAAGCAAAACTTCAGAGAGGTAAGAATTAGAATCTTACCTATGTGTTATGTGATAAATTTGACCCTTAAGGGAAGAAATACATAAGCAATTTTTTCAGTTGGTGTAAATTTTGAAGTGTGCCACAAGTATGCTTTGTTTTAGGTCCATATTGTGGAAGAATGACTGTTCCCAAAGAACTCTTGCTGAATACAAGTGAAGTAACTGTCCGTTTTGAGAGTGGATCCCACATTTCTGGTCGAGGTTTCTTGCTGACCTATGCCAGCAGCGACCATCCAGGTATAGCATATGAATCAACACAAATCTGTAAATGCTATCTAAGACTTCCTCTCACCACTTATCACCTTCTCTGGACAGAATTACGATCTGAAGTGCGCAATTAAGATGTGAGGGAAGAGAGGAAAAACTGTCTTCATAAGTAGAGGTGGTTAGATCTGAATGGAATCATTATGTCATAAATGGATCCATTGACCTATGTGGACTAAGGTGGATCTCCTGGCCCTGCTAAGGCCTGATGTTGTCTGAGTCCTCCCCTAGCTTCCCTCTCTTCAGGGGACAAGCCTTTGAACTGGTTACCCCATCCCTACCCTCAACATACCCCAGTGCACCAACACAGGAAACACGCACAGTGTAAGCAGGATGCAAAAGGCGCTGTCACAAGGTGCCCTAACCTTGGAGCTGAACCTTGAGTGGAAGAGAAGTGAAGGGAAACACTGAAGTGAGGAGAGGAAAAAAGTGTGTCCTCTGGTCCTGGCTCCTTAAAAACCCCAGAGTCATTACTATGCAGCTCACTCCGCACCCTCCCAGGGTCACAGAGGTGCCCAAAAGTTCTGCCCTCTGGCAGAAATACTCTGGGAAAGGGATGCATTATTCATTTCTTTCACAGCTAACCAGATCTGATGGGCCATGTGGCCAGTGTTCACAGCATGTTGCTTCTTATGATTCTTGAAAAGGTTTGTGAAAGGAAAAAACTATTATAGCAAGAGTGGAATATTTGGGGAACTGAAGTAAGTTTATCTGAATTTGTTAAGATCCACAGTATCTCTGGGTGTGGTGGTGCACACCTCTAATACCAGCTACTTAGGAGCCTGAGGCAAGAGAACCACAAGTTCAAGGCCAGCCTGGACAACTTAATGAGACCCTTCACAAAATAAAAAGGTCTGGAGATGTAGTCAGTAATAGAGTGTCCCTGGGTTCATTTCCTTGTACCAGGAAAAAAAAAAAAAAAAAAGTGATTCACAGTATTTTAGATTCCCAATTGCTGAATATTAGTTTAGTTATGTAAATAACTCTAGAAAGCATACTGTTTTTTAAGTACTTGATCCTAAATGATCAAAGCTGATGTGCTGTTGGTGTTCTGGGTAAATACCTATTTTTGTGTCACTGGAGGCCACTGACTAAATTGTTGATAAAATGTTCCTGGGAAATTATATGAAGCATGCTGGGCTTTTGAAATTCCTTTCCTCCTGTCCTGGGAGTTATGCACAGGATCTGTGTAGGTATGTAGTGGATAATAACTGGTGTTGGTTTTTCTGTTGAAAATAGATTCTGTTATCGTGCACTAGATGATAATACTGAAAAATATTCACCAGTGATAGAAAAAAGAAAGGAGAGGAACTGATTTAATACTAGAGATAATGTTCTCAGTTTTTATTTATTTTTAAACAGGAAAATAGGACAACTACATAATGAATTAATGTTTTTAATGTTTTTTTTTTAATTGTCTTTTTTTAACTAATATTTAGAACATGAGTGCCTTAATTTCCACTCAGTTTACTAACTGCAATTATCTTTATTTATGACAGATTTAATTACGTGTTTGGAACGAGGTAACCACTATTTGAAGACAGAATACAGGTAAATATAGGTTTCCCAACTGCACTTCAGCCATGTGGCTAGACATATTGTTTTCCTTAATATGAAATCAGATAAAGTACCCTATTTGTACTTAAACCATTCATGGTTTAACTAATGTGGATTTTTTAAAAAAAAAAATTTAAATTGTAGATGGACATAATCTCTTTATTCTATTTATTTACTTTTATGTGGTGCTAAGGATCAAACCCAGTGCCTCATGCATACCACTGAGCTACTACCTCAGCCCTAATGCAGAATATTTTAAATGATTTTATTTTTTTTATTGAACCCAGGGGCGATTAACCACTGAGTCACATCTCCAGCCTTTTAATTGTAGAAACAATGTTTTAACTTTTAGAGACAGGGATCTCGCTGAATTATTTAGGGCTTTGCTAAATTGTTGAGGTTGGACTTGATCCTCCTGACTCAGCCTCCCAAGCCTCTGGGATTACAGGTGAGTGCCACCACACCGACAAAAATGATTTTTTTTTAATACAGCAGAGATCAGCAAACTTTTTTTGTCAAAGGCCAGATAGTAAATATTTTAGAACATATCCAATGGATTCATACAGCGCCTGTTGCTATTATAGTGAAAAAGCAAACATAGCTAATATGTAAACAAGCAAACATAGCTATGTTCCAGCAAAACTTTACCAAAACAAGAAGCAGGACGAATTTGGCCCACAAGTTATAACTTGCTCATTGTATTACCAATGAGCCATAATTGAGTCTAGAGTACACTTTTTTCCTGATCAGTATTTGGGAGTGAATTTTGTAATTCTTTCATAGGTGGGTATTGGTAAGGAGGGCTTTATTTTGTCTTTCCCACTTAAAAAAAAAAGAAGAAGAAGAAGAAGAAAATTTTAAAAAAAACAACAACTACTGAGAATAAGGAGATGAAAATTGTCATCCCCGATTTACTTTAACTGGAAAATCTACTTAATCTCTTTGATACATATTTCCTCCTCTATAGAATAAAATGGTCTTTAGCAGGATTTTCAACCTCAGGACTGGTGATGGTTCAGGTTGAGTAAGTTCATTGTGTGGAGCTGTCCTGTGCATTGTTGCACCCTGGTTTCTCCCCACTACAAGTCATCTGTGATATGTCTCCAGACATTGTCAAATGTTTTTCATGGGCAAAAGCACCCCCAACTGAGAACCACTTGTCTAGAGATCACTGCCCACAAAAACTGTAGTGCTTTAGAGTGTTTCCTTAGTGGCACTCCCTGCACTTAGCACATGAATAATTCATGCAATTGTTCCTACAAGGTGTGTTCTGGTTTATCCTGAAAATGAGGCACAGAGCAATTAAGTAATTTGCCTAGGGCCACACACCTACTAAGTGCATCCCAGGGGAGAGGGTTTAACAACCTGTGGTTATAATATCTCAGACATTTGGACATTCTGAATGTAATTATTTTGTGTACAGAATCAACTCCAGTGTTAGCTAATGCTGTCTAGTAGAGGTAAGGGAAAACCAGAAATGAGTAACAATTTCTTCAAAGTGATATGACCTCTGGGCATCAGAGGTCATTTTCTGTCCTAGAGAAAGGAAAAATACTCAAGGCCACAGGGTGGCATTGTGATGCCAAATGGTCTAAGCTGTAGGCCAACCATTTTGTAGTGGATCCACATCCCTCATCCACAATTCTGAAATATGGAAAAGTTTGAAATCCTTTGGTACTCATTTGATGACAATAATCTGATTAATGTGACCTTAAATTCATTTGACAGCAAAATTGGATTAGATTAACATAAGGTTATTTAGTCTTTATGAATTTTACTTAAAGTTGCTCTTCATGTGTTTGAAACAGAGCTATTACTGTTTTGACTCCACAGGGGTCTCACATTATGTGTATCATTGGCACCTTTTAACTTTCCTGATATCCAAAACATTTTAAATGTGGACATGAAGAGAATTGACTCCTAAAAAATTGTGAATCTATAGTAAGATTCCCCACTATTTTTGTTAATTCCTTGATTACTGCTTTAATACCAGTACTCCAAAAGGTCACTAGGAAAGAATTATGAAACATTTATTTGGATAGTTGTGATAATTAGCTGTCATTATAGTATAATTTGCTGAGACAACAAGAGAAAACTGAAAGGAAATGGAATAAAAACAGCTGTTATTTTGGAATCTTGACTGGCACACTCTTTTTAAACAAACCAAGTAAACACTGTTAACTGGCATATATAGAAACTAGGACACATGCCATTCATCTTCAAAGCTATCAATGTTCTCATAAGACTTTGCTTCCTTTTTTATTTTATAAATGTAACTCACTCTCCCTCATATCCTACTGATATGTTAATTCTTAAAGGAACTAAAGGTGAAGAAACTGAATCGAAGAGAGAGTATATGCAATATTAGGGTCACACAGATAGCTAGGAGGTATCATTACCTGGTCACCCTGTCCCTAGCACTAAGACCCTCAGCCACACTACATTTCATAATGTGCTTCTGGGAGAGGTTCTTCAAAGATGACTGTTCAATAAACTTAACCCTAATTTTAAACAAACATAGATGAGTACTGCCCAGTACAGTAACCATTGGTGCCTTGTAGCTATCAAGCACTTGAACAGGGGCAAGTTCAAATGGGGATGTGCTATAGGTATGAAATACACCCCAGTTACTGAGAACTAAGATTAAAAAAATAAAAAAGAAAAAGCAGAAAGAAAGTAAAATATCTTCATTGATAGTTTTTTATTACATGTTAGAATGAATAAATTGGGATATATTATTAATTGTGCCTTTTTTATTTTTAATGTGGCTACTAAAATATTTAAATTTGCATATATAGTTTCTATTCTGTTTCTATCAGACAGTGCTAGCACAGAGAATGAAGATATTTTGGTAAATGTAGCATACTAAGTGAAAATTCCTTACAATTTTATTCTCAGAGAGAATTCAGGAGCATTCTTTTTTTACCTTATTTTTATCCATAAAAAAATAAATAGTCAGGGGATGGGGTTGTGGTTCAGTGATAGAGAACTTGCCTAGCATGTGTGAGGCACTAGGTTCAATTCCCCAGCATCACATAAAACTAAATAAAATAAAGTTATTGTGTCCATCTACAACTAAAAATATTTAAATAAATAAATAAATAGTCAGGTGCTAGGGTGGTGGCTCAGTGGTAGAGCACTTGCTTAGCATTGTGTAAGGCACTGGGTTCAATTCTCAGCACTGCATATAAATAAACAAAATAAAGGTCCATTGACAACTAAAAAATATTTTTTAAAAAAATAAATAAATAGTTATATATTTCAAGCATTTGTTATTATAAACATGTTATAAACATGTTATTATAAACACTATATAGATGAAAATTTTCTTTTACCTTAAAAATACTTCTTAAACATCTCAGAATCTAAATGCATTAGGAAAGCTCATTGTTTAATAGAGTTTATGGTCAATCCTTATATAAAGTAAATAGTTATTGTGTAAAACTTCCTTTTAGATTAACATTTTACATCAATTTGTTTTCACAAGTCAGGTCTGTGATTTGTCATTAAAGCAAGTATCCCCTTCTATTCTATAGAATAAAGTACTTTTAAATTTAAGTATAGTGTAACATTTCTTTTGTTTCAGTATAATTTAATAAATAAAAATTATTTTTCTTTTTCCAGCAAATTCTGCCCAGCTGGTTGTAGAGACATAGCAGGAGACATTTCTGGGAACATAATAGATGGCTATAGAGATGTGAGTAATTGAGGGTAATGGCAGAGAGGGAAGGAATTAAAAGGAATGTTGGTTGCTTTGTCTAAATTCATTTCAAAGTGAAATAAGACATAAAACTCTATACGGGTGCATGGTTCTCTCTTCTGAGACTAAATGAAATTAAATAATAAGTATAAAAACCAAGGTTATCTATGCATGCATTCATTTCTATTTCTAGCATTTTCAATTATGCGTATTGTAAATGAAATGGAAAATGAAAACTTTTCAACACCTAAGAGTTTTGTTAGTCAGACTTCTATTACTATAACAAATAACTGAGATAAATCTACTTAAAAAGAAGACAGGTTTATTTTTAGCTCACAGATTTGGAGATTTCAGTCCATGACCAATTGGCCCAGTTGCTTTGGGGCCTGTGGTGAGGGCGTGCATTATGGGGGAGTATGTGGTAAGCAAGCTGCTCACTTAATGGCAGCTAGGAAGCAGAGACAGGAAAGGGAAGGGTCCCACAGTTCCCTTTGTGGGGCACAGTCCCAGTGATTTAACTTCTTCCCATTAAGCCCACATTTTAAAATTTATACCACATCCCAGTAGTGTCATGGTTTGGAGATCAAACCTTGCCTCCTTTGGAGGACCTTCTGGATCCAAACTATAGCATCCATCTACTTTTAAAAAGAGGTTGCAGATTTGTGTCCTTTTCTTATTATTTATTTCTTTAATATTTTAATTGGTTTCTGTAATAGAGCAAATGACATGAATATTCACATCAGAGAATAGTGACATTGTATCTGGGCCCCATAAAGCCATCTGCCCTCCTCTTGTAGATTACTCCCCACCCTCCCTGCACCCCCAGTTTTTTATGCCTAATGAAACCATTTAGATTATATAGATTATTCCAAGGCAAAAATAAATTCCCAGGAAATCAATTTTCTAAGCTATATATCCTATTTCCAGATACCTAATCCTTCATTTATTTTTATTTACAGATTTCTATCCTAGATATCTGGTATCTGAGTCTTTAAAAATTAGCATTACAATTTAAAATAATTAGGTTTATAGCTTGGCTTTTGGGAATTGGTTTGAATTATTAGAAATTGAAAAATATATATAGTGATGGAAATGTTCTTAAAGTTATTGATCTGTGTCTTCAAGCATAGGGGGAAATACCCTTTTGCACATTTTAAAGATTGATAATTCATCTCTGGCCAGAGAGGAAAAAAACTGGACTTTAATTTTTTCACTTTTTAGCACATCCTGATTCTGATAGTGGCAGATTTCACTATGTTGCTTTTTGTTTCCTTTTCCCTGTATTACTTTTAATTATAAGTTTGATACAGGATATTCAGTTGACATATAAATTATTTTAATCTCAAAATTATTTATACTACTTAAGTTTGAAGATTAACTTGGCACAAATGATCCCAGGAAATTAGCTTAAAGAAGTAAAATGTTGGGCTGGGGTTGTGGCTCAGCGGCAGAGTGCTCGCCTCGCACGTGCGTGGCCCGGGTTCGATCCTCAGCACCACGTAAACATAAATGCATTGCATTGTGTACAACTAAAGTAAATAAATAAATATTTTTTTTTTAAAAAAGAAGTAAAATGTTAAAGTACAGCGTTTCTTTCCCTAACAATAGAAAAATTTTTATTTACTATTTTACTCTTCTGTACAAGAAGCATAAGAATTGTGTGCAATAAGAGAAAGAGTATAGGTTTTTCTACCCCTGGGTGCCTCCTGACAGCTATCTTTTTCAGTGACAACAGGTAAATGGTTTCCTACATGGTAGATCTGAGTACTTGATCTACAAGTGCTGGCAAATAGATTTCCTATTGACTTACTAACTGGTTTGGCACCATTTGCTTTTAGAGTGATTTCTATCTAAGGAGAAAATTTGAATTTTGAAAGCTAATCAATTCAAATAAAGTTGACTAGTGTCTTTTTTGTATATGTCTATAGTGTGGGATTATTAGATTATTTATTGTTGCATAACAATATTACCATAAATTTAAGGTTTAAAACCACACATGTTTATTATCTCTCATTTTCTGTGTGTTAGGAATCTGGGTGTGGCTCCACTGGCTTCCCGCTTCAGGATCTCACAAGTGTGCACCCAAGGTGTCAGCTAGGGCTACCGTCTGTTCCCAGGCTCAGCTAGACACAGATGTGCTTCAGAGTTCATATGGTGTTAGCAGCATTTGGTTACTTGGGAGTTGTTGGCCTTAGTTTCTTCATGGACTGTGTCTAAGCTGTCCTCAGCTGGTGTCATGTGGGCCTTCTCACTGTGGCCATTTGCTTCCTCAGAGCCACCACAGGAGAAAATGAATCTCCTAGTAAAACAGATTACAATCTTATGTAATACTTTCACAGGGATGGGTATCTCACCTCCTTTGCCATATTCTATGAGTTAAAACGTCACAACTCCAGCCCCAGACTGGGGGAATTCTATAAGACGGGTATCTGGAGGCAGGGATCCTGGACATTATCTTAGAGTTTGCTTCAGATGGCATCTTCGTCTTGGGAAACGTATTCAGTTGTAGCAAGTTTTTCTTGGAAGGGTCTTTGCAAAACCAAAGCATATCCTATGTTAGGATGACAGAATCTGTAAAGCAAAATACTAGAGGAGCCACTGAAGTAACAGGTGCTATATTTCAGGAGAGAACATGTTGTTTTTAGAAAGCTATTATAGAAAAGACATTGGTTCATTCTGTGTGGATCCAAATAGCAAAACTAGAATCAGTGGATAAAAATTATAGGGAGGCCAAGTTCATGTGCATGTAAGGCATAATTGAACAGTGCAAAATGGGGAAAGGATGGCTAGAGAACATTGCAACAATTTGTTGGTCATAGTTTGTGTGCTGAGGGGTACCGTGGGGTGGAGATGGGGATGATCTGTCAGGAGGAAAGAAATGACAACTTTAAATGGTCTTTTTGTGGATTCTATCTCCTTAGAATCCAGTCATCTGCATTGGTGTCTGCTTCCAATGTCAGTGAGGCAAGCAGTGTGGGTTTCTCTTTAAGACCTGCTTACCTGTCTCCAAAACGGTCTTTCTCTTGGCACTGTAAGCCTGCTGATTGTACCTACTGCTTTGACGTGGAACACATTGCTTAATTAATTCATCTCAGTAATGCTCCTTCTCAAAAACAATCAAGAAGTAATATAAAATGAAGTCCATATAGTGTGTTCCAGGTAAGTGGGAAAGAAAAGAAACTGGGCCTCATGTATATACCCATGGAAAGTCACAGGGAAATACAGTGTATTGTGAGTGATTATCTCTGAGTGAGGAGGAAATTATTTTATTATTTTCTATATTTTCCAACATTTATATAATAATGTATATTTCTTTCATAAAGAAAACATTGATATAATAATTATGAAGGTACTGATATAATTATGTATTAATATTATTATAATTATTACGTAGACATAATTGATATTTATGTATATGTATGTGTACACACACATACATATACATATATATAAATTTTTTTTTTTTTTTTTGCCACAGTGCTGGGGGATCCAACCAAGGGCCTCACACATGCTAGAACAGGCATTTTACCACTGAGCTACATCCCCAACCCTGGATATAATTTACAATCATTTTACCATCATTCCACCAACATTTTGAAGGCTGTGCTTTATTCCACCTGTTTTTAATTCAATGCTTATTATATACAACCTAAAATGTTTACTTTTATATTCTTTTTAATGCATTGTCAATACGTTGTTTTGTTGTTTTGTTTTTTGTACCTGGGATTGAACCCAGTGGGGTTGCTTAACCACTCACTGACCCACATCCCCAGCTCATTTTATTTATTTATTTATTTTTAATTTTGAGACAGGGCCTCACTAAATTGCTGAGGCTAGCTTTGAACTTGGGATCCTCCTGCCTCATCCTTCCAAGTTGCTGGGATTACAGGCATGTGCCACCATGGCTCTCCAAGCCATTGTCAGTACTTTTTTAAAAAACAAGTTGGTTTTTCCTAAGGAAAGACTTAAGAAAATGTTTCAATTCTGGTGTGATTTGACAATTGCTTTACTCTTACCTCATGCTAATCTGTTTGACCATCTTTGTGGCTTGGTGAGCTTCAAAAATGTTTAGTGTAGATGACGTGGTCCATCTTCAATTGCAGGTGTTCTCCTTCCTTTTCTGAGGAATTGTTATGCTTAAATTACTTCATTTGAGTTAATAAATGTTGTTTAAAGTAAATCACTAATTAACACAGGCCAATGATATGGCTCTCCTATATTTACATTTGAGTGAGAGTTAGACTTCAAATATGGCTAGACAATCTTAGTATAAATTATACCTCTACTCAAAAGGGAATTTTTTAAAAAATCAGATTCAAGGAAGGTGAATTTTTTAAATCGACGCCAAAAAGCTATGCCAAAATAAACATTGATTTTGTTTAAGTTGGATGGGCAAGGGAATGGGTTTTTTTTGGCAGTACTGTGCTGGGGGCCGGCCTCCAGCAATTGGCGCCCAAAATGTGGGGCCTGACCGGTAAGTTCACTTACCTTTAAAGTATTTTTAAAGAGATTTAGGCAGAGGACAAGCTTCTTACCTGAAGTGCCGCGGACTTCTCAGTAGAGAAAACTGAGTGAGGAAGGGTAAGAAAATCACAAAACTATTGAGAAGTCATATGCCATAAAAAAGTCTAAAGAGAGAAGATTCCACAGCCTGACTCGTGTGTCGGTGTGTTATTTCTTCCCCATCGCTGCTCCTCTGCCTTCGTACTTCGCTGAGCACTCTCGTTGTACCCCTCGCTGGAGGCCGGCCCCCGGCAGTACTGGGTATCAAACTAGTGCTTCAAACAAGCAACCTACCATTGAACTCTATGTTCCCAGCCCTGTGAATTTTTTTAGAGGCTGATAATTTTACAATGATAGGATAGGCAGATCTGGTGGCTATTTTCTTGGAGATGTGTCCTTTGGCCCACATTAAATATTAGGAGGGAAATATAAGTTGCAATTAGATAAATTCCATAAGAAGGGCATAAACCTTTGGATTCCTTCAGGAATGGGTATTGTAGGAAATGAGAATATCTGTTGGCCAAAGATGATGGGAGGTCCTGCTGCTTGTTGACCTGTGAATCTGTACTCTTGTAACCAGTGAGAGCTCTACATAGGGCAGGGCTCTTGGGATGAAGACCCACCCATCTTGAGGCAGAGTTCTGAGGAAGACATGATCCTAAGGATGGTCAAAATAGCTACTGAACAGACTGGTGGTCTGATTTGCTTTTCATTCTGAGCTTTAGAGAAGCAGACATACGTGGACCCTACAAAAAGTACACTGGGTACCATTAAGAATCACAGGGTGACAGGCGCTCGGAATAGACACTAGATAAGATCTAGTCCTTTTCATTGCCCAGATGAGTTGGGAAGCCAGGTCAAGAGCATAAAAATGACTCCAGTTTATCTACGGGAGTTAGATCCAGGACCAGGATGACAAGCTCAGTTGCTAAATTTAAATTTAACTCTTTTTTTTTTTTAACAACTGGCTTCTCCATTTCATACCCCAAGAATCTAAGCCAATGATAGGATAGCATTTTAATGAAAGCAAATTCAGAAAAAAATAAAAATGCAATCTGCTCCCACCCCCACCCCACCCCCCGACTCCCAGTCAGGAAGGTAGGTAGTATCTGCCTCGGGGTCTCAGCATTCTCATATTTCTTTTCTGTCAAGAAATCTTCCCTCTCTTTGGCTATGATAGCAGTTAGTTCAAAACTGACTTTCTCTGCAAATCTAGTCTAGTTTGGAAAATATATATAGTATCTAAATTGGAGATCACAAAAATTCTCAATTTTATCAAAATTACCATACTTACAAAATGTGATTTGTCTCATTGGTCCTGCTAATAGGTAACTTAAATCTAAGGGAAAATTTATGTTACAAGGAAGGTAAATAGCACCCCTTAACATAGAGTAAATCCTAAGGCCAGTTATTGATATTCACAATTTCATGAGCTACTGTTCTCCCTTTGGGCATTAGCTATCAAGGAGAAGTGGAACATAGAAAATGATAATTTAGAAAATGATTGTCTCAGCTCTTCAATCCTGGCCTGTCTGCCATATTGCCTTCACACATAGGTCTGTGTTCAGGACCTGGGCACCCCACAGGAAAGTTCTAGTCATGGCAGAAGACCCACTTACCAAAAGACCTAATTCTAAATCCCATCACTGTGTATCAGCCAGAGCCAGTGAGTTGTTCCTGCTTGGGTTTACCAGAACATCCTGCAGTCTGCTGAAGCCTCCCCCTGAGCCAGGCAGGGCTGGGGAGGCACCTGCTGGCTGACTTTCTCTGAAGGCATTCAGAAAAATCAGATAAGGCTGTGGAGTGTGATTTGCTCATTCATTCTTCCAAGATCCACGTTGAATTTTCTGTTCTATTTTGTGTTCTTTGGCTGTTGTTACCATTATAGTTTTGAAGCCTTTCTGAATCTCTAAATTAATAAACAAGACCCTGGTATGGAGAGTTCACTTTCTCAAACAACACCTAGTACATGTTTCTGGCAAACCAGATCTATGTAAGGTCCATTATCTTTTTTTATTTTTATTTTTCTTGGTATTGGGGATTGAAATCAGGGCCACTGGACCACTGAGCCACATCTCCAGACCTATTTTGTATTTTATTTTGAGAAAGGTCTCACTGAGTTGCTTAGCACCTCACCTCGCTTTTGCTGAGATTAGCTTTGAACTCATGATCCTTCTGCCTCTGCCTCCCAAGCTGCTGGGATTACAGGCATGCACCACTGTGCCTGACCTCTTTATCTTTTTATGCATAACAAGTCACCTCAAAACTTAGTGGCTTGAAATAACCACCATTTTATTTGCTGATGTGTTTGCGAGTGTTTGGGTAAATCATTCTTTAGCTCCCTTAGCGCTGCAATTGCTCATGTGGCAGATCAGCAGGAGCTCCAGAGACCAAAGGTGACTTCCCTCACGTGTGTAGGTTGGCAGGTCCACACAATTTGCCCCAGAACAAAACAAGCCCCAGGGGCCAGTTCAGAGTGCTTGTGGGAATTGACTGCTAAAGACCATGGCCACCAGAATGCATTATTCTTTTGGGGGAGGGGGTTCACTATTGTAAACTACAATAAAAATGAAAAACTCCAAGCAAATCTTAAGTGTTTTCTTCAGTAAGCTCTGAACAATGATTCTGCTGTGTTTCAGACTTCTTTATTGTGTAAAGCCGCCATCCACGCAGGAATAATTGCAGATGAACTGGGTGGCCGAATCAGCGTGCTTCTGCGCAAAGGGATAAGCCGCTATGAAGGAATCCTGGCCAACGGGGTGCTCTCAAGGATGTAAGTACTTTTACTTTTTGTTCTAAGAGGAAGGTAGTCCTGAGGCCATAACTAATCAGCTCACAGCTTTGAAAGGACAGCAGGGATGTGATACCAAGCATTTGCCAGCTGGGATAAATAAGTGTGAGTGCTTAAGCAGCATTTATAGTCTCTGTGTGGAAGATAAATGTAGCAATAAAAAAAGCCCACTGGTTAGGCTGACATGTAAATTAAAATGGCCCACATCTGAAGCCCCAGAGCACCGGAGTATTTTTACTCTCAGGTGCTTTAGTGGGAGAGAATAAAGGCTTATTCCTTTTTGGTTTTATAGTTTCATGTGACTTACTCTAGTTATCTATGATTTTACTTAAGATACTAAAGGGGACAAGAACCTGAAATAAACCCTTACAGAGCCATTGAGCTTCCCAGAAGTTTCCTAGAGACAGTCTTTTAATGATGAGTACTAGTGAAGAAAAGGAAGTTAAAAAAAAAGACTTTTGTTAATGTTGTTAGGATTTTGACTTGGTGTTATCTTCTCATTTTACTTCATCAGTAAACAGTACGTCAGTTGCTTTCAATGTTTTAACCTAAGCGCTCCATACTTTCAGATTTCCTGGGAGTCCAGAAAGTAGAAAACAAGAGCTGTGTAGAACAGGCTTGCTTTGTGCTGCAGATGTCCGCACATACAAATAGGCAGCTTGGAATGGTGGAGAAGGAGGTTCTTCTAAGACAACTAGTGGTGGAGCCCCCAGATTTCTCTTTCATTTCCTCACTCTCCTTGCGCTCCTGGAAATATCTTTCTCTACTTCAGCTCTGTCTTTTTGGACAGGTTTCTACATGGTTTTAGTTCCAATGATAAGGCTCAAGACAGAGAGTATAAGCATTTTGGGATCCAAAAGTGGGAAAAAGTAAGTCAGTGTCATGAGCGGCGCTTTAATAATTACTTAGAGGCTGATTGTCTTTGAATGCAAGCACATATTTGATCACACTAATTGTCAAGTGCAAACGGTTAATTCACACTAATTAAACACAGCAAACACAACATAAAATCCCAGGGCAACCACAAGCCCCAAGATACCTCTGATTCCACAGACTTCTCTTAGCCAAAAATTGAATGTTGTCGTTGTCGGGTGGTTCTCTCCAGCCAACGGTTGGATGTCAACGAATGGTGGAGTCAGTCCTGAGATGGACAGCAAGGCGGCCAGGCTCACTGATGTCCTTGGAACAAAGCTCTCTGATGTTTCAGGACAAGGGGTTTATATACAGTTGCAAGTTGATGCTCATTGTTATTACGCTCCAGCACTGTTCTGTCTGTCTCTAGATGATGGTCCTTATCAGTTGTACCCAGACATGACGAAGCATGCCTGTGGCTGCTGTTCCTTACAGCTAGCAACTTAGTGAGTCCCAGCATGTCTATGGCAGATGCTGCTTACTGTCAGGAACCTTGTCTTCCTGCCAGTCTTCCTGCCAGGCTGCATAAAGATCTCCAACCCCACTGTCTGGTCCCACAGGTAAAAATCACATATGGCCAGAATATTACATAATTTTTCTC
Source organism: Tamias sibiricus (assembly GCA_025594165.1). Classification (NCBI taxonomy): domain Eukaryota; kingdom Metazoa; phylum Chordata; class Mammalia; order Rodentia; family Sciuridae; genus Tamias; species Tamias sibiricus. Next base: position 103,297,769 of record CM046666.1, read on the forward strand.
TTCTCTCTCTCCTACTTTTTTTTTTAATGTATTATAGTATAGCAATGTCATGAATCAAATAGTGATCCTGACCACAGGTGATAATGTTTTTTATAGTAAAATGTATTCTAAATTCCAAAAAGAGACATAATGAAGTCACAAGTAAATTTGGGGACTAAAACTGCTTTCAAGATGGGATGTTGGCCCAGGCTTGTAGGAGAGGGGTTTGGAAGTTGGTTAGGTCAGCATCACGAAGGGGGTGAGCCTTGGTTTTGATGTGAGACAGGAACAAGGCCTAGGAGGAATACCCTGGTAGAGTCAAGGCCTGAGGAGGGATGCCAGAAGGGATTTGTGGTGGCCTCCTGCTCCTGGCCAGCAGGTGGCTAGTGGGTGGCGGAGGAGAAAAGGCAGAACTCTGACTGGCAACTCCCAGTATGGGATAGGAGTGGGCATAACCTGTGAGGGTGATCCAATCTAACTCATTCACCAGCTCTGCTGGTGTAATCCATAAAGGCTGTCAAATGTGAAGGACTGGGTGTGCGTTACACACTGGACATGCAGGACTACCCCACCATGTAGGCGTTTTCTGCCTACACAATTTTCTATTTACGTTCCTCTTCTGGATAGGATTTCTAGTTATGATAGCCCACAAAGTCTTCTTTCCATACTATCTGAACAGTCAGAGATAAATTAGTCTTCAAATTTGCACCAAAGTTGAAGATATAACAGCTTAGCAATAGGATGCCTTTAGAAAATTAAAATCCTCAAATAAATAAAATCACACACACACACATTTTTTCACTATGTAAAAACTAAAGTGAGTTTTTACAAACTCACATTTCCAAACTTTTGGAACATTAACATTTGGATCCTGATTTATAGTAAAAGTGATTGCTCATGCACTGTGCGTCTTTTAATGTCCACTTGATCATGACTTCTGAGGATTTCACTCTTTTTAAGTCTTTTGATGGTTTCTTCTATTGACACTAGTATGCTATTTCAGGAAGATATGATGCTCTGGGCTAGATCTGCTGGGTACTGTTGTTTCCAAATGCGAATTAAGTCTTGGTGTTTGGATTCAAATCTCTTGAAGAAAAGTTATTAAAATTATTGGAGCCAGGCGCAGTGGTGCATGCCTGTAATCCGAGTGCCTTGGGAGGCTAAGACAGGAGGATCGGAGTTCAAAGCCAGCCTCAGCAGAAATTGAGGCACTAAGCAACTCAGTGAGACCCTGTCTCTAAATAAAATATAAAATAGGACTGGGGATGTGGCTCAGTGGTCAATTGTCCCTGATTTCAATCCCTGGTACTTCCCCCCTCAACAAAAAAATTTATTGGATAAAAAAGTAGACTTCGCTCTTTCCATTACTTCTACATCAATTGGACTTAATGTGATTTGAAATTAAATGTCCATGCCAAAAAAAAAAAAAAAAAAAAACAAAACCCACACAAATTTAAATCATTAAATAACTGGAAAAAGGTTTGCTCTATATTGCACATAGTTATTTAAACTAATTGTATTATTTTTGTTTTGGTGGGATTTGATAGCCCAAAATTATATCAAGGTCTCTTCTTCCTTCTAGTTCTGTGACTTTTGCCCTAAGCGATGAGTAAACTGTATGTTAATACAGTCACTTCCACTCACTCAGACTCCCAAATCTTCAGGGAACAGTTGTTTTTATCTGTGTTGTTTTGCTGTTGGGAAGTCACTGTACACGCGGTCATTGAACTTCTGTTCCCACACATGATTGTTTGGCCATCAGGAAAAAACAGAGAAGGAAGCACTACAGCTGAGGAAGAAGGAGTCCCTTAAGTAAATATCCAGGGTTCTGGGATTCATCCCTGGGTCAGGCCATTTCCTTGATCTGAGGAGACCAGAATGGAATCAGGAAGAGGGACTGACCTCATACAGAGGATGAGGGCTCTGGCCATCCGCAGGGAAAGCCTTTCTTTGTGTTTACATCAGATTATTCTTTCTTGCTTCTGCAGCCTCTGGGAGTCTCCTCATTCCTGTAATCTGATTTGAATTCATTCACCGCAGTGTGCCTCAGAACCGACCCCCACTCCCCAGGGCTGTTTTCTTTTTCTTTTTTTTTTTTTTCAAAGAGAAGGCTTATTTACCTATAGCATTCTCTAAGTAGTCACTTTTGGCTACTTCAATAGAGCAAAAGAGAAAAAGATATTCCAGCTAACGCTGGAGGAACACTTGACAGACCTCTTAGGAGCAGAGCCTTGCCTGCTGTCTTCTTCTCCATGTCAATGCCAAAATATCCTCCTATCCACATGCATTCTCTTTGGTCTTCAAGAAGTAAAAATAAACATTTTACTCTTTCATTGCAGTGGGAGAGAGTGTAGGCTTTCATGATCATAGTAGTATGATTCAGGCTTACTTGGGCCAAATTTCAAGTGTAATACTCAGTACAGGAACATTAAAGAAAATGGGAAAATCAGAGAAAAGGGATTCTTGAAATAAATCTGAAATTTATTTGCAACAATGTGCATCTTCTTTTAAGTGTGATGAGAACTAGGTCCTGGTCCCAGCAATGTTGCTAATGGTGAATGTAGGCAGGTCTCATGGCCCATATGGTCTAAATTTTCTCATAGGAGAGATGATTGGCACCTGCATTCTATGCAGTGCAGAGATTATAATAGAACCTTTATGTGGAAGTCCAAGATTTGTAGAGGCTCTGCCTAAGGGTAGATAAAGAACGTGAAGGAGAAAATCTATTACAGAGCCTTGTTACCTGACACTTCTCAAGAGAGCCTTTGATGGGAAGTCCTTACATTTGGTCCTTACATTCTTGAACAGATTATTTTTGGATTCTTTATGGGTTTCATGTTTTAGTTTGTTCTCTCTCTCTTGCTCTCGCTCTTACTCTTGCTCTCTCTCCATTATTCCCATAAAGTATATAATTCAGAGTTAAGCAGAATAGTAAGCAGTATTCTCAGACTGTGATATAATTGAACACAGCCATGGTTTATTACTTTTTAGGTTTATTTCCAGTATCTAGTATAGTAAGTACTACACACGAGAGTAACACTGAGGATTCCAGAATTTCTATGCATTCTATGTAATTTTCACATCACTGACTTGCTGAGGATTTTTGTTTGTTTGTTCGTTTTAAGGTAGAATGGTCTGGGGTGCCGAGACAGGCAACTAAATCATTCAGGGTCACTCCAGGTGAATTTGGGGTTGGCATGAAATAATCACACAAAGACAGAGAAAATACCTTTCTCTCAAGGCTCTCAACTTTAGGGGTCCCTTGGAAAGAGAGAGAGCCACCTGAATTCTTTATAAAGGGGAATGCAGAGGGAGGTTCTGTGGAATGTTCTTTCCAAATAAGGCAGAGGGTCAGGTGTCAGGGGGTTGAGTCTAGCTTGGTGGTGTCTTGTGGTCAGTAGAGTGATTGACATTTTGGCAAGTCACACCCATCTCAGGTGCTGTGTAGGAACACAGGCAGAGTGAGAAGAAAGTGCACACGTGTGTTGCACAGCCCAAAGAGCATACAACATCAGGCCAGTCCTGCCATATGCTCAAATGCTCATAGCTCACACACATAGCCCGTGGCTGGCGTGCGACACTTGGGCTTTAGCATCTTTTCCCTGAAGGAGACAACCATAGAACTAGGCTGATTTGGTAAACTCTCCTACGCAGGTAATATAAGCTGGAGAGCTACAGGGGCCAAAAGGCCAGAGGATGGGTGTCCGGCAGCAGGAGGAGTGTTCCAGCCAGGTATCTAAGATGAGTTCTCTCCAGCTTTTCTGCCTTTTTGTGCAGAAGAAGGACGTAGTTCATGGCTTCTTGCTAGTTGCCAGAGTAGGTAGGAGTGTAGGTGTGGAGAGGGTGACAGGGCTGAGGCCGTCCGTCCCCACAGCAGTGCCCATCAGGGAAACAGCAGTGTAGTCTGCAGAGAGGGCAGCTGTACATGACCTGCTCATGGTTGAAAAAGGACTGGGCTTCTTCATTTCTCTCCATGGTCCTTGATTGTTGACAATGAGCATGAGGCTTTTAAGGTGACTGCTGAAACGAAGGGAGATTTCAGGGCAGCAATCCTTCTGTCTCTGTCACCGTGTATTAATTAGTTGGGATTTAGGGTTGTTTTTGAGACTTCCCTATTAGGAAGGCCTTTTGTTAATATGGCATGAGGAAAACAGCACAGGATTTTGATTCAAAAGCAATGTCTCAGAATCCTGGCCTGCATCACCTGCATGAATTCTGGAAAGTGTCTCAGCTTCCATGGGACTGAGTTTCCTGATCCATAAAATACTGAGGATGGAAGCCGGGCGCGGTGGCGCACGCCTGTAATCCCAGCACTTTGGGAGGCTGAGGCAGGAGGATCGCGAGTTCAAAGCCAACCTCAGCAATGGCCAGGCACTTAGTAACTCAGTGAGACCCTGCTTCTAATAAAATACAAAAAAGGGCTGGGGATGTGGCCCAGTGGTCAAGTGCCCATGAGTTCAATCCCCAGTACCAAAAAAAAAAAAAAAAAAAAAAAAAAAATACTGAGGATGGAGATAACAGCAGTGGCCCTGAGGGGTGTTGCAGAGATCACCGAGGCAGCACTTGTGGGAAGGCTCTGTGAGCCCTGGGACTTGGCACTGTATTCGTCATTCAGATCCTAGTGAAGCAACTCACTCCTCATGTCTGTCTTTATTCTTTCAGTGGTTCCCTGTCAGAAAAGCGATTTTTGTTTACCTCCACTGGTAAGTATCACGGTTTCCTTAAGAATTTGATCATTTAAAATTCTCCAGCGTTAGTTTATTCCTACAAACCCCACTAGATCATATAGTTTAAAGAATTTTCTTTTTTCCACAGGTCACATAGCAACACATTTTCTGTGACTTAAAAATATGCAAGACAGTAAGTCCCCTTAGCATTAAGCAGAAAAAGGTTTTTCTTCATAAGCTAACATCTCTCAAACTTCTACCAAAACGAAGGAAAAACAAATGACATTTATTTTTTAAGAGAATTCCTTTATGTTCATTTTTAAGAAAAGAAGCTTTTTAATATTATAATTCAATCTGTGCTTAACTTGAATAAGGTGATTGAACATGAGTATATAAAATAAATTTTTTAGTTCATTTATCATGAAATATAATCCACATAAATATTTTCCCTCAGCATAAAATAAATTATTTTAAGGAAAACAATATGAATGTGCCTTTGCCCAGAAAGAGGAATCTGGGCTTTATTTTCTATGTCCACATTGTCTGCCACCTGTCCAAAAAGAGTTAAGGTCCTTTGACACTACAGTGTGTTGAAATCAGGGTCGATTTAGGTTGGAAAAGAAAATCTATGGTGGTAGGGCTCAAGGCAAGTCAGTGAGTTAGATTCTTGTCATCCCCTTTCACACATCATGCTGCTAATGTGGTTTCTCCAACACCCTTCTTTCCCAGAGAATGACTCAGTGGAGTGGCACAAAACAAGTTCAAACACTGGTGTTTCAACCGAGAGAGATGACCAGACGATTACAAAGCCTATCCCCTCCGAAGACATGCCCACAGGTAGAGAAGCTACAATTTCATGGTTTCATAAGGGGTGTTGTAACTGGTACCTCACAGGATTCAGCATAATAGTTTCAACAGAATTTATTTTTCTGTCATATAAATGCTGGATGAGATGGTCCAGTAGTATTTGCATGTCTGTAAAATTATATTTGTTTATAACTATTCAATGTAATCTTGGGAATAGAAAAAGATTAGAAACAAACTTGTATGTCCTTCAAACAGTCAGGTCATATTTCATAGAAAAATCTAATAGCTTATCTGCACAATGGGCCGGGTGTGGTGGCGCATGCTTATAATCCTAGCACTTGGGAGGCTGAGGCAGGAGGATCTTGAGTTCAAAGCCAGCATCAGCAAGCAAGGCAATTAGCAACTCAGTGAGACCGTCTCTAAATAAAATCCAAAAAAGGGCTGGGGATGTGGCCTAGTGGCCCAGTGGTCGAGTGCCCCTGAGTTCAATCCCTGGTACCAAAAAAAAAAAAAAAAAAAAAAAAAAAATAATAATAATAATAATAATAATAATAATCTGCACAATAGAATACTCTGCAGCCATAAAAAAAGAATGTGTTAGTAATATGGAGAGTTCCCTGAGACATACTGGCAACTTACATAGGTTATGGAACAATCTATATAGTCATTTGTATAAAAAGCGGGAATAAAGAATGAATATATGTATTCATTCCCATATCTTTAGAGGAATGTCAAGAAACACAATTTGGGTTCTTAAGGAAGAGGAACAGAGAGGGAGAGGGAAGACATTCCATTCCCCATACCTTCTCATACCTTTTGAATTTTGAACATGTAATTATATATTCAGGTAATGTACATTGGAAGTGCTTTTTTCCCCCAGAATATACTTTGCATGCCAACATTAGAAAATTTGGGCTTGGTGTGGTGGTGCACGCCTGTAATCCCAGCACTTGGGAGGCTGAGGCAGGAGGATTGCAAGTTGAAAGCCAGTCTCAGCAATGGTGAAGCACTTAGCAACTCAGTGAGACCCTGTCTCTAATAAAATACAAAAAAGGGCTGGGGATGTGGCCCAGTGGTCGAGTGCCCCTGAGTTCAATCCCAGGTACAAAAAAAAAAAAAAAAAAAAAAAAAATTAGAAAATTTGAAATGATGAGAAAAATATAAATAAGAAGCTAAAAGTGAACCATAAATCAGCATCTATAGATGATTACCATTTCCATGGTATTCAATCAACTGTATTTTATATTTTTTACTTTAAGACAAAGTAGTAGCATGTCCTATATTCTGTTTTGTTGCATATATTTTCATTTGACATATCATGAGAATTTTCTAATGTTATTACATACTTTAAAAAAATAATTATTAATATCCTTATGGTATTTTTTCAATGGATATGCCATTATTTAGTTAACTATTCCCCTTCTGGTTCTTTATGTTGTAACATGGTGGCTTTCCCCTTCTCTAGGAATAAACATTACAACTGTGGCTATTCCATCGGTGCTCCTTGTCGCCCTTCTGCTGGCTGTAATAGGGGTCTTGGTTGCCATTAGAAAGTATGTGACTTATTTCTTCTCTAATTATGTAAACAATCATAAACCCAAAATGTTTACTTTTTGGATATTCAAATGTAGAAAAGCAGCATGACTGCTTTCAAGATAAAATAATAATCTGTATTTTAAAAACAAGTTGGATAGAAGTAAAAATTCTGATGTCTTATGAAAGGCAGTTCTTGTCCTTTAGAAACCTTTGATAAAGGCTCAACCAGTGCGCACTGTTGAGGAGAGTCTGGGCACTGACACATTCCTTTTGAGGCATCCACTCTCCCACCTGTACAGTAGGAAGACTTATTAAATGGAAATAAGGAGGCCCATGTTCTGGTCCCACCCCATTCTCTCCAAGCCCCAATGTTCTCATCTATAAAATAAAGGCATTTATTCCATATTTATTATAACATATTTCAGGAGTTGGATTTTTTAAATGAAAATCATTCTTTAGTCTTCTTTCTACCTTTTAAACAGCTTCAGAATGTATAAATGTGTACATTAGTGCAAACAGAATGAAGAATTTTACTAACGTGAGCAAAGGCATAAAATTCTAAGCTCCAGGAAGATATTTGTGAGTCCTAGCTCAACGTGTTTGAGTTAAATTCTTTTAAAAACACCGATAATTTTGTACTGTAGTGTAGAAAACAGGGATGAAGTGAGAGCACATGGTCATGAGGAATTACTTCAGGATTTATTGACTGCACGAGCTAATGTGAAATAGAATAATAAAGCATTACCTTCTAATATATAAAAAAATTAGTATGCATCCTTTAGTGAAAATATTGTGACCTCTATTTTAAGTGAGATAGATTTATATATAATTCTGTTTTCATATGATTTTGTAAGCACATGGCAGCTGCTCTCTCATTTAATCCTCACATCAGCCCTATGAGGTAAGTACTATTATGAACCTCATATTATACAAGGAGACAGAGTAGGTATATTGGATTCTAACTATTAAATAGGATTTTTTTTTGTCTTGACAGGAAGAAGAAGAAAGGAAATCCATATATATCAGCTGAGGCCCAGAAAACAGGTTGGTTAAATCTGTTCTTCATCTGCAATTTTATTCTGTCTTTGAGGAAGTGACAGGATCTGCTGATTGAAAACATAAGGAGCCCAATGGCTCATAATTATACTGCAGTCCCCCTTTATCTGTGGGGGACTCTCAGTGGATGCCTGAAACTATGGATAGTGCTGAACTCTATATATACTATGTTTTTCTCTACATATATGTACCTATAATAAAATTTGATTTATACATTAGGTTTAGTAAGAGATTGACAATAATAACTAACAATAAAATAGAACAATTATAATAAAATACTGAAATAAAATTGCTAGTGTCAAATGCTTGTATTTGGGGGCCATTATTAAGTAAATAAGGGTTACACAAGCACTGTGATACTGCAACAGTCAATCTGATCACTGCGACTGCTACTAAGTGGATAAAGGGAAGATAGTGGGTAGCATATACAGAGTGGATATTCTAGACAAGTGATGAGTCACATCCTAGGCAGGAACAGTGCAAGATTTCATTATGCTTCTCAGAACAGCACAGAATTTAAAACCTATGAATTATTTCTGGAATTTTCCATTCATATTTTTGTTCCACATTGACTGAGGTCCTTTGTTTTTTGGAAAGCAAAACTATGGGTGAGGGGAACTGTTTTTTTTTTTTTTAAGTTAAGCTCTGATAACCTTTAAATTAACAAGGTAATTAAATTTCTACAAGGTAGAGATTTATTGTGTGTAGTCTCTTTCTGTATATGTTTTGAGACAATGTTTTGCTAAGTTTCCCAGGCTGGTCTTGAACTTACAAACTTCCTGCTTCAGCCTCCTGAGTAGCTGAGATTACAGGCATGCACCACCATGTGGGGCTTGCCTCCTGTATTTTAATTCATAATTTTCATGGTCACTTTACTTATATGTTCAATATTATCCCTATCATTCATCAACTTTTTTTTTGGGGGGGGGGGCATTGGAGTTGAGGTCACCACACTGTCATGAAGGAGAAGTTACAATAGCCCCATCACTGAAATGAAGATAGTCAACACTCTCAGCATCTTCAGGCCTCTCTGTGGACCACAGCTAACTCATTGCTTGGGCAATATGTGTCTTAAGGATTCTCTGAAACCTGCACCTGATTCTTATCTGGTCCTTTCCTCACTTTCCCAGAAAATACAGTGAAGGCCTGAAGATGCTGAGTCTGAATGCCAGCTGTGCTGTCCCTGTCATGAATGCTGTGTTAGTGTGGATGATGGAGAACCATGTCCAGATGGTTCACACAGGGATAATCTGGGATACAATCAGTACACAAATACTTTTAAAACCAGTGGAAACATCCTTGTGGTAGTGTTTGCTATTGTCATAGCATATTGGCCTTAGCATGCTATTCTCAGCATTCGCATCTGAAACATTCTAGCTGTGCATTTGTTACTGTCAGTCACCAAGGCACAGCCTGACCTCTGTCTCATTAAGGAAAACAGTTTAGCATACATGCATTACATTTCTAATATATCGGTTTGCTTCACATGATCTTTATTCCAGGCTGTTGGAAACAGATTAAATATCCCTTTGCCAGACATCAGTCAGCTGAGTTCACTATCACCTATGACAATGAGAAGGAGATGACACAAAAGTTAGATCTCATCACAAGTGATATGGCAGGTAAGTGTCACACATCCAGAACAATGCTAGCAGTAGCTGCTGCCCAGCAGGGAGACAGGTTGGAAATAACACTAAAATTCTTTCTTAAAAGTGGAAATGTTATTTTTCCTGCACTCTGTATAGTTATAAACCAATACCAAAATATTACTCAACAGCTCCACTCAGCTGAGTCTCTTACACCTGTGGGTCACATAATGAGATTCATTATGATGGCCCAAAGTTACATTAGCATGGAAAGGCCTTAATCTACTTTTATTACCAAGGTTTTGACTAAGACACTGTCAAAGAGGGACTAGAAAGATGAATTAAATACAGCTCCTGCCCTTGAGGAGGAGATACATGGAGGAACTCTTCCAGTGTGAGGGACAGTGTCCCCTAAAAAGCCATCTGTCATCTCTCTTTGCTACTTTTACTTCTCAATTTTTTATCTTTCCTTCTTCAGTCTGCCTTCAGAGTTGCTTCTAATTGTGCAGGTGTGTAGATTTCTACACAATTAAACCAAACTTCCTAGCAAGGCACTCAGCACATCCCAAGATCTCACAAATGGTTAACAACAAGCACTTGCAATGTGGGTTTGAATCCCGGCTGCATTGCCTGCTAGCCAAGTGATCTGGGAAAAGTGACAGACTTGCTCTGCTTTGTTTTCTCACTTGTAAAACAAAGTAATAATTCCTACCCCAGAGGATTTTTTTAAAAAAGATTTAATTCATGAATATCTTGCTATCTTAGAATAGTGCCTAGCACAGTTAGGCTCAACAAATGTGAACGCTTTCATTATCCTCACCGTCATCAATAGCTCCTGACCAGCTTTGCTCTTCATTCCATTAATAACAAACTACTCAGCTTCCCTTATTCCCTGGCCACATCAAACTCTGTTTTCATGGTTGTTCTCTTTTGCCTCAGTGTTATCTCCACCTCCAAAATCCAGCATCTCAAGAAGCATCTGATTTTCCTTTTACCTCAGGTGCAACTTACCCTCTCCCTTCCCTAGATTGTTATGGCCCTTTGAGGCTTTCTGAAGCGGGCAGTATGGTTGTAGAGTCCCTGCTTGGTATCTGTGACTCCATGTGGTCTTTCCCACAGAGTCTGGGACACTTTAGGCACTCAGTGAAGAGTTGAGTGGAGGGGAAGGCAAAGCATCCCCAAGCGACAGGCAGCTGGCTGGTCCTTGTACCTGCGTGGTGCACAAACGGTGTGCCTTTTATCCTCTTGGTTTCAGATTACCAGCAGCCTCTCATGATTGGCACCGGGGCAGTCGCCAGGAAGGGCTCCACCTTCCGGCCCATGGACACTGACGCCGATGAGGCCGGGACGGGCGCCGAGGCCAGCGGCCACTACGACTGCCCCCAGCGCGTGGGCCGCCACGAGTACGCGCTGCCCTTGACCCACGCGGAGCCCGAGTACGCCACGCCCATTGTGGAGCGGCACTTGCCGCGGGCCCACACCTTCTCGGCTCAGAGTGGCTACCACGTCCCCGGGGCCAGGCCCGCTCACAAACATTCCCTTTCTTCCGTCAGCTTCTCCCCCGAGGCAGAGGCCACCAAGAGCGGAGACTATCAGTTGCCACAAAGCCCCAAGCCCGCGGACAGGGGCTATGACAAGCCCAAAGCCAGCAGCAGCTTCGCTGCCGAGGACAGAGACTCTGCCTCTCAGAAGCCACCGATGAATCCCGGGATGAATGATGGTTATTCAGCCCCCAGAGACTGCCTCACACCCCTCAACCAGACAGCCATGACTGCTCTTCTGTGAACACAATGTGAAAGAAACCTGCTGTGGTACTGAGCGTGTGGCTGTTGCCAGTCACTGGAAGATGGGAGACTGCTGTTCAAGTTGTGTGTGCACGCGTGCACGTGACTCAATGGGATCCTAGAGAACTTCTCATACTGTTTACAAAACTGTGCAGCTGGTTTTGTTCTGACCCTTTTGTTGGTTTTTGTTGGGCTAGAAAAATGAAATTTCTGATGGCATTTTCATTTCTATAACTGTGATATTGAGCTGCTTTCTTGTAAAATGTGCAATCTGTACAGAGTTGTATTTAACAAGAATTAAAGTAACTTAAGTTTGCTTTGTCAGATTTTAGTTTTGCGCAGAGGTTAAGTGAAAAATGAAGATGTTGCAAAAACATAGTATGTGTTCAATTTTTTCAAAGTTTGATTATCTGATACTGTGTTAACAGCAGGTCTGTTTAAACTCGATCTTGTTGTTATTGTGGCTCATTTCCTTTCCTGTGATAACTAGAATTAAAAGCATTTTTAACATTCTTCTAGAAGAAATGGAATTACTTGAAGTATGAAAAGCATAGGAGGGTGGTTGCTTGTTAGGAATCATCTTGTTTCCTTATGCTCCATTTCAGTTGTAGATGTGAAGTGGCCCATCAGGGAAGCCCATTATCCTGTAACCTGAAGGTACTCCGCTGCTCTTGGCCTGATGCAATGGTCTCTGAGGAATGGCCTTCAAGTATGGCTTCCTCCTCACCATGTGCCTGCACAAATGTTATGCAGCCTTCGTATGCAAATCTGCCTTTTTGAACTGCAGAGCCAAATGCTGAGACTTAAAAGCAACCAAAACTGTTCTTTCCACAAATTGTAATGAAGGTGGCACAGCAATTACAGCCTAAATTACTGTGTCAATTTTTTCTGTGCCTCAGATTAAAAATATTGCTGAAGTCAGAAACGGACACTTTTTGTGACCTTCATAAATGGTGCATGCTGATGACTTCCATTGTTCCCTAAACAACAGAATAAAGTTATTTGACATGTATTCCAATGAAAGTGACTGAGGTTGTCTAAAAAGAGCTTTAATTTACTTCAACGTGTCTACAGTTCTGGAGTAGCCCAGATCTCAGCTGTAACTCACGTTCAGTGATTTTTATCTGAGTTTGCTATGTAGAATTAACTGGGAATTTAACCTCTTTTGCCAAAGAGGAAAGTGTTTCATTTTTTAATGGAAAATATGGACCAAAATTTTTTCCCCTAAAAAATATTTATAACCCTATTTGTATGATTATCACTTTCTGTGGAATGTGTATGTATTAAAGTAGCAAGAGTGCCGGAAGATCAAGGCAGACTATCTGTTGGCTACTGTGGAAGATAACCCATTTTTTGGAGTTTACATGGTTTCATGTGCATGCTAACTGTAATAAACTATGCCAAATCAGAGTGCCCCTCTCATTGGAGCCCTGTTTGCTGGGCTGTTGAGAGGCTCACTCTGTAACTTTCACTTCCTAGTTAAAATTTTAAAATCAAAGGGCACATTTTTCTCTTTTTTGAAACTCAATCATAGGAAACCTGAATAGACTGATGCTAGCTTTACTATGGATAATACCTCTGATGCACGGTCACCTTAGTTTAAATTGCTTTTTTAAAAATGGGATTTATAGAAAGCCTTGTCTGACTCACATTTGTTAAAGCCAGGGGCCCCCAACCTGAACCTGCAAAAGTGTCCAATAGGTGACCTTTTGATGCCTGAGGACCAAAATCTCCATCATCATACCATTTTCTAAACAAGCACCCTATAAAGAGCCATTAAGATTGTTTTTACATGTGCAGACCACCAATTACCTTACATATCCTTACCTCCAATCACCATTCCCCACACCTCATTGTTTTTTCATCCCACAAATAACCCTAAACTCAGGGAGGCAGATTTAAGTTCAAGAGCTCCCCCTCCTTACTCTTGGCCACCTCACGAATTAAATTATTTCTCATTTGAGTTGGGTGACTGGTTTACCTGCAAACAAGAGACTGGTTCAGCAAAAATCCTCAATGGAGAGAGCATGGCCTTCGTGACAGACAGGTATTGGTTCTACACAGATTGGCCACAAAATAGTTGATAATTTTTGGCTAGTTATGTAGCACTGAACCTTGGTTTCCTCATGATGGAAAATGGTGTTAGCATGTCTTCTTCCTCCAAAGTTTACTGGTAAGAATAAGTTGGGACATTTATTAAGTTCCTGTTCTATAAATGGGCCTTTTTTCTCCCTAATCTAGGTCTTCTGTGGGTGACATATAGCATTTTAACATGACAATATTAGTCCCTAAGATGAAGTTGGATCTGCAGCCCTTCTTTACAATAGAGATGTTTTCCACACGTCACATTTCTACCCCATACTTGTGATCCAATTGTGAAAAAAAGCAAGAACTTTGTTTGGGAACAGTACTTCCTCAGACTAGGGTATATGAGTGGAATGATCTGATAAACCCTATGCAGCCAAGCCTAAACTAGGAGTTAAGAGCAGAAAAATAATGTATCTTTTTCAGTGTAAATGAGGAATGAGATTATTCTAATTCTCTGGTTTTCTTCTATGCTATCAAATCCTACCGAAAAGCAAAGATTGCTTCCTGTCACTTCTTAAAACTGTGGCTGAAACACATCTGCTTTGACAAACAAGACTTCACTGGCTAGAGGCTGCTGAAACTTTGCTCCAGGTTTTATTATTGTAATCAGCCTAAAAATATCCAGAAAGGATGTGAGGGGTTGTTTTTTTATTTTACACTGCTTTGAATTATTAGCAGAAAATGAAATCACATTTGTATTGTAGACACAAAGACACCTTTCCTAAATCTATCAGTTCACTCTGACCAATCAATCACTGCAGTCCAAGTGTGCCCACCAGATTGGCCTCTATTCCTGAAATTCTCATCTTGCATCCATTCATGCCCCAAATAGTTACTAATGTTTTGAGAGCTGCATTTGCGAGACAGCATGCCCAGGATCTCTCCAGGCTTAGGAAGGAGCTTAATCTTTTTAATGGGATACTAGAGTTGAACACAATCACTTGCATCTACCTGCTAGCATTTCCTGCCCCCAAACACAGTCTATCCAGTCACCCAGTACTTCCTTGCACATACACACAGCTGTATCCACAGCACGTGACAGATCTCATTTCCCCACTACTGGTCACACTCCCTAGCAATCTGCTTCTGCAATAAACTCCCCTAGATGCTTTATTTTTTGTTCAGCCTTCAGTATTCTACAATTTCACTACTGTGTTTGTCTATGAATTAATTTGCACTCATATTGCTTGGAATTTGTACATCTTCATTTATTCATCTTCATCAACTATGAAATTTTTTTTAGCCATCTTTTTACTGTTTTCTTTCATCTCCCCTTCTGGAATTCCTATTGGATGCCTATTAGAGCTTTTTGTTCTATCGCCCTGTCTCTTAATCCCTCTTATTTTCTTTTTATCTTTCTGTGCTGCATTCTGGGTAAATTCCTAAAAGACAATATGCATGGTAATTGAATACACAGACTTCGTACTGCCGGACACGGATCTGAAACTGTTTGGTGCCTTGTACAGAAACAAGGCTACCTATTATGGCTGTCAGAAAACCAAGTGAAGCATTTATTTATTTTTTAAATATCTACAAAGTTAGTTTATTTTCAAATTTTACAAAAAATTCTCACCTCTCCAATCCTGTTGGTGCAGTTAATCTAGAGTATTGTCTTTTTTTCTTTTAATTTCACTATGTAAAAACACAGAAGCTGGGCACAATGTCACAGGCCTGTAATCCCAGTGGCCTGGGAGGCTGAGGCAGGAGGATCCTTAGTTCAAAGCCAGCCTCAGCAACAGCAAAGCGCTAAGCAATACAGTGAGACCCTGTCTAAAACACAAATAAAATACAAAATAGGGCTGGGGATGTGGCTCAGTGGTTGAGTGCCTTTTGAGTTCAATCCACAGTACCCACCCCCATTTAAAAAAAAAAAAAAAAAAAAAAAAAAAAAACCAGAACATGGGTATAAAGTTCTATCCTAGCACTAGTGACCACCCATAGAGTTAAATGAGGTGTGCAAACGGATAAAGAAGAATCACTATATTTTTCAAATAAAGCAATGTACTATATCCTAGGACGTTTATGTAGGTATAATAGCTAAATGCAATCAGTCACAGGTATTTCCAACTAAATATTCAATAATTGCACCTTTAGGAAAACATAGTTGATAAAAAAAAAAAAGGCTGGACAAAATGTACTACGACTAGGAGTAGATTAAAAAAAGAAATTCAGATGCAAATCAAAGACGTAGCCATACTCCATATCATAGTCTCTGCTCTGTCCTTTCACTACTTATCAGAGATGACACATTAAAGTTGATATCAGAAGACCAACACCTGCACGATCCTTGAACGCAACCCATAGGAGAAGCTTTATTGTCTCAAAAAATCCAATGCCCAGCACGAAACCAAATCTTTTAGTGGATACAGAGTCAGATACTTAATAGGACCAAGAGAGCAGTGTCATCTCTGACCCACTGGTCCTTTATCTGTTTCCAGTAATGGAAGTTTCTATAAATCCTTTGTGGGGCAGTGAACATCTGCCAGACAGCAAACTCAAAGTCCATCTGTTGAAATCGAAAAAACCTTCTGAGGTATTTGCAGCGTCTGCTCTAGCCATGTCTTGCTGCATCCCTAGAATTCAAACTGTTCCCCTGCACTGAGGACTTCACCGAAGTACCTGGTGATATCTTCCTACATGGGAAAAAAAAATCTTTTACACATAGTATTAAGAAATGTTTGGCTACTGAGTTATTTAGCAAGAAGGTCACTTTACAATTTCTCTTCCATCCTTCAGAGCAGTCAGGGATCAAAAGTAAATGGAGTTGGTGCTGAGGCTTATCTAGAGGCTGGAGAATTGCTGCCTGTACTTCAGACTAGGGCAACACCACATCCTTCAGAACCATCTCATAAGACTTGTGCAGGGGCCTTATGTTTGCCACACTTCACCTCACCCAATCCTCAGACAGCCCTCCCAGGTGGCTAATGTTAGTAGAGGGAAGGAAGAGGCGGCACAGGGAAGTGAAGTGACTTCCCTATGAGCACAAAGATAGTAATGGAGCCAAAATCAAACTCCAATTCTGTATTCTGTATTCTTAGCCAACAATCCCTTAGTTGAGGTCAATTAAAAAGCAATGTTACTGAAGCGGTAAAATAAACAGCATTTTCACTCAGGTCCATTAGCATATGGACAGATAACTCTTTGTTCATCAGAATGCAACATAAATCAAAGTAAAACTCCAATCCCTAGTTTTATCTGCCAGGACAGTTCAACAGAAGGAATGACAGTATGGAGGGGTCAGTCCAGTCTGAAGCCCAATCTGGCCACTGACCCATCCCATGCCCAGCAATCCTATTTCCCATTTCATTCCACTCAGACTCCAACAGCCCCTCACCTGGTCCAGCTGTTCTCCATCAACCCAGCCAGTTACAATCGAGATGAAATACTTCAAGGAGCTCCCCACTCACCATGATGCTGGTTTTTGGGTAGAGCACACTTATTACACTAAGGCATGTTACCATGTTAAGAAACCACCCATTTTATTTTATTTTTTTTTTACCCTCACCAAGAATATGTTTTAAATATTGAGCAGTACCTTTTCAGCATTTGCAATCAGAAGTAAATGATTTCCCTCCATAAGGACCCCTCCCCAGACCTATCATAGAATTAATTACATCACTAGATGCCCTAATGTTAAACACTTGGTTACAATGGATGAATCTATTAATGTGTTGCCAAATCCATATTGCTCCTTGCAGCAATATTTGGTCTTTTGTTTTCTTTGTGGAAAACATCAGACTTTGTTAGCTTGACAAAAGCAATTTAGCAAATTTCTTCTGTCAGTTCTTCTTTTGCTAGGCATTGAAATTGCCGGCTATTTCACTGGATGCCCTTATACATATTCTGGAAGTATGTGGGGGAGGTGCTTTGACAGCTTTTTACCATCTTTTTTCTTCCCTACAGAAATTTAATTTTAAAACTTCACTGGAGTCAATTTGGTTACATTACACCTTCCTAGAAAAGTTTTCAAATTTATTCCTATATAATTGAACAAAATACTGTCTCATAGTTGGTATTGCTATTTCTCCCTTAATTTTTATTTTGTGTATTTGCATTTATTCTTTTTTGCGACTCAGTTAGCCAACAGCTAATTTTATTGTCTTTTTCCTCTGAAATATCACTTTTTTAAAAAATTAATTTTATTACTTTTGTGCTTTCAGAAGGAGACAACTCACTCAATATAACATTAGACAGAGCTAAAAATTCCCTCAACCATAATGACAGTAGGGAGCACCTAGTGAAGATAACAAAAATATCACTAATATTCTAAAGAATATGACAGTGGGCACACAGGAAAAGAGAATTTCATTCCCTACGTATTTGTTGGTGGGGAGGAGGGAAATGCTATAATCACAAGGATCTAGGAGGTGTAAGAATTTTTCTTGCTTTCTATATTTACTTAACTGCAGCAAAATTATTTCTCATGAAACTTAAGTCCAACTCATCTACTGTCTAAAAAAATAAAAACTTAGGCCCCATCAAACACTGTACCATTTAAGAAAAATGAAAATAATGAGCTGGGGAGAAAGACTGAAAAGCCTGTAACTTCCTGTATATCTTTTTCCTTCTTAGTGGCCCATTAAGCTAAAATTAAGAGAGATTTGAGTCTTTGTTCTAATGCGTACTAGTGGTATAACTCTAAATAAATAGTATAACTTCCCTAGTCTTCGACTTATTCATCCTAACAATATTTTAATGATTTTCAAAAAGCCTTCCAGTTCTAACAGGTTAAATTTACATCACATTTTGAATCTGCTGCCCCCTGCTGGCAGTTCACCAAATTGAAAATTCTGCCTTTCCAAAGGGAGAATCCCAGTTCTAGTGGTTTACATTTGTTTATACAATTTTCCTTGGTATAGTCTGTTCATTAAGTTCCTACTAAGAAGCCACAGGTATTTTTTTTTTTTTTAACAACCAAATACACTCTTAACTTGAACTTTAAAACAAGATTTTACTGTTCAAATCTTCCTTTTTCATATCATTTTCAAAATACTATAATCTCCCACTGTGAGATTTTTAGTTTCATTCTTCAATTTTGGCTTTCTGCATTTTGAAGCTATTTTAGATATTTTAAATATCATGTACAAGATTAGAACTATTTTGATTTCAGAGTAAAGTGATTAAGTAATCCTTGCCAGGATATGCTAGATAATTCTTACAGTTTTAGTGCATATCTCTTTTTTTCCTTTATCAGAACTAGCATATCCAGGTAGGCTTGCCAGTCAGAAGAGAATAGGTGCGGGTGCCACAGTCTTGAGGGGAAGGAATTAGCAGCAGGCTCTACAGCACCTTGTAGCTCAGAGGAAGTGCTAGGTGAGTGGGCCACTTCTGTAAGATAAGGGATTAGGTAAGAACAGCAGAGTCAGTATCATCAGGGGCATTTCTCCATATAGATGCTTTGACTTTCACAAAACAGAAAGGTCTTGGCACAACATTCAAGCTTCCAAAACTCTGCAATTTTAATAATTAGATGTTTGGCCTGGAATTCAGCTGTTTATATCCTTCCACTGCAGGAAGGCCTCTTTGAAATGCTCTCCCTCAACAAGGACCTCTGGTTCTCACATTAGGCATTAACAGCTTGATCACAGTCTCAGTCTCTCATTATCCTTCTGTAGGTCACCAATACAACCTAGTAGTAACCAGTAAACTCTGCTCTTTTATGGACATTGTTCTTCCCACATTGTTCAAATACCTGCATCATGGAATCTCCTTGAAAATTCCTCTCTATAGGGACATTTTCCCCAAATTATAGACTATGTCTGGGGTCTCCAAGACCACCCTCAAATTGAGTGATTTGCTAAAAGGGCCTACAGGACTAAGCAAAGGATCATATTCATAAACAATTATGAGTTATTATAGAGAAGAACACAAAGCAAAATCAGTAAAGGGAAAAGGCACATGTGCAAAATTCAGAGTAAACCAGACACAAACTCCCAATGGAGCAAAACAGGATTGCCTAATGCCTCCAGCAATGATGTGTAACAATACATGTAAAGTATTGTTCACCAGGGAAGCTGGTCTGACTGAGCCCACTCATCCAGATTTTGTAAGGGTCATCGGCACCCTCTGCCTACTATGTACCAAAATTCTAGATTCCCCAGTGGGAAAAAAGGTGTTCAACACAAATCTTAACTGTTTTTACAAACATTTCAGGCACAGTAAACCACCCTTATTAGTTAGGGAATGGGAAATCCAAGTTGCTAGATACTAGCCAAGGGCCAATATAAGCAGGCCTTTCTAAGGACAACAGGTCCATGACTGTTGTTAATTCTTCTGTAGATCTTCTGCAAAATATCTAACAACTGAGTCATAACCTTGTGCCAAATACAATATATACTCCACTTACCTGACAAAATGTCACCCTCTTTACTCTTTGGAGCAGGGAGGATGAGCCAGCTCTTAACCCCAGTTTATTACCTGTTTCCTCAAATCTCACTCCTGGACAACTTGTTTTCATCAGAGTTCTCCTAGAAGCAGACACCAATACCAGAAAGGGATCTGCTATGCATTAGATTTATTAGTGGCAATTCTGGTGAGGAAAAACAGGTACGGCGCTTGCAGACAACTAGACCACAATGCAGGTGAATAAAGGGGGAAGGCTGTATGAAAGCAATTTAGACTATAATGTAATACTTAAGGGAGTTTGGCAAGACTTTCAGGGAGTCCTCCAGTCAATATCCAGGAGACATAGTATCCCTGTCATGATCAGTCATTGGCTGGCAGCAGCATGAAGATCGATAGCCTCAGCCTGAACACAGGGACAGTTTGAGAGCAAGGAAGCTGAGCCTGTAGACAGGTATGTTCCCTCCTGCTGGAGATAGGACAGACGCAATCTCATGGCTGCCGCAATGGTAGGTATGGCTCTCAAAATACACCTGGAAAAGATTTATTATCAAACAAAATTTTTAGCACCAACAGCACATAGTAATTTGCAGTACTTAAGTTTTCTTTTTATAAAGTTAGTTATAAAACCCTTAATATAGAACACTGATTAACAATGAAACTGTAAATCATCTTTTAAATCTTATAAACTGAATAATATCCCATGAGGATGAGTTCTGGACATAAGACTTCTTTTCCAAACAACATGGTGAATTGGAAGCTTAAGCCAACACACAGAAAGCATATTAGAATTAAAGTTGTTGATAACAAAAGAGCAAGTATTTCTAAATGTACACAATTCAACACATTTTCTGAAATATGATTTATATTCGTTATCAATGTTTTCTAAAAATATTTTGGAAATAACGTGGATACTTCTAAATTAGATTCTACAATGAAAGAATATCCTCTTAAATACTGACAGAATTATTTCCTAATTTTTATCAATTTTGTCCTCATCAATAACATTAACTGCCAATATTTATTCCACAAAACTAAACCAAAGACAAGGGTTTTTGTTATCTGCTAAGTTTCAGCAGAAAACTGGTCCCACAGTTGCTCAGGTAGTTCTTTCCAACCAAAATGCTTTTAACTAATTCAGATTAAATAACTATTGAGATTAAACAGTTTCTTCCTATTCCATTCCAAACTAATATTGTTCTACCACCCCAATTAGGTTCAGCCTTTAAATTTTGACATGCTGGCACAAATAACAGAAGCTACTTAAAATAATAATCAACCAAATAATTATGTGAAAGAAACATATAGTATTTATTTTCTTTTAATGAGGTCAAGGGCTGGGAGTGTGGTGCAGTGAAAAAGCGCTTCTCAAGCATGCTCAAGGTCTTGGGTTTGACCAACAACACTGCAAAAAATAAATAAATAAAAATGAGATCAATAGCATTTTAATGTAGGAGATGCCACCTTTATTTACAGGCTAATAAAAAAAATATTTAACTCAACTAGATATAACACATTTGTCATAAATCCTATAGATTTGAGGCTGACCCTAAGTGAAAGGCTAGATAGGTAGAGTACTGTATTGCATAATGAAGATGTCAAATAATGTGCAACTTACATGTGAATCAATGTATTTCTTGCTTTTAAATGTGAAAACAAGTCTACTGTGGTAAAGAAAAAACCAGCACCATGGACAAACTATATTAACTTTTGGCAACTGTTTAGTTATAATTATCAAGACCCACAAAACTGTCATCTTTCTTAAACCTAAACAATAGTCCTATAATCCAAATGTTGTTTCAATCATATTCATAAGAGATACTGTAGAAGAGAATTTTAGAAGTTAAAAGTCTAAATACACATATACATATACCTCTCATGTTCTACTGAACAATTTTTTTCAACTACTATTTTTGTATGGATGTATTCTGTTTTCTCTTTTCACTTTTCCACTGTGATGGCTTTGCAGCAGATCCCTTCTTATCCATTTGGCTTTGTCATAGAAGCTTTAGTATTGTGTGGGTTTCCTTTCTACAAATGTAAACATACAAAAACTGGTCCTCACTCAGTCCTTTGGGGAAAGCCTAAAACTCAGATCACTCACAAAGATCATATATTCTAAAATGAACTTTCAACTAGATACTTTCTGACCACTATCAGGAAGCTCACAGAAGCATCTAAACAACAGTGCCCTCACATATGCCTGCAAACCATGATGAAGCAGTATGAAAAGGAAACTGACCTGTGAAATCTTAAAGCTACTTGGAAAACGTTTTATTCTGTTTATCAGCCCTTGAAAAGAATTTATATCATAACCATACAATCCTCCAAATTATATGCAAAACTACCAAAGTTCCTAAAAAAAAAAAAAGAAACTCTTTAGATATGTATTTCTTAAAATTTGAAGGATTATAGCTTACATTTTCTAAGGATTTAGTCATCGTAGAAAAAGGATATTCTCTGAAAAAATGCCATGGCCATTCCATCCAGGCCATGTTTTAAGAAGATAATAGTAACATGGTAAATGTTTCATTTCACAGCAAAACTTTTAGATCTGCCATATGGAAGTTTTTGTTTTTGTTTTTTAAACTAAATGAATACACTGACTAAAATCCAGTTTGTAGATCTTATGTCATGCATGGGTGTATGGGTTTGACATAGAGGGAATGCATGAAGTGAAAAACAATCCTTTTCTTTTAAGAGGCCCAGCCTGTCATGAGCAAACAATAATATGTAACTTGCTTATTCATTTGTACATTTAAACACTAACTTTTGCTCAGAAGCAATGTTAATGCTACAAAGCATATTAATATCAGTAACAATATACACTATGAAGTGCACTTCTAGTTACAAATTAACATGGTGATTTACAGATGAACATAACCGCCCAAAACAAACCATAAATGAGCAACAGTTACAACACTGAATTTATAAATAGCAAAATCATGAAATAAAGTATATACATTTTATAGAATTAACTGTCAACAAATATATAGTACATCTGGAAAAGACAGGAAAATGTGTTTTATCAACATCTGAATACTAAAAATGAAGATACTGGTAATATTTTAAAAGCTTTGTAAGCTTTCTTCCATTTAATATTCCCTTAAATGTATATCCTTTACAACAATGACATTTACAAAAACCAACACTTCTTTAAATGCAATGTTTTTACTTTGTCCAGAAGGTAACAATGGCCTGCAGAACAGTATATAAGAAAAGAGACATAGCTATGTTTAATCCTGGGACAAAAGAACTAGCAAATTCCAAGTTTGCATATGAGAATTGCTTTAGTAAAACATATTGCTGTGTTGATTATAAATCAATCAATTAATGTATCAAAATCTCTTCACCTCATCTTGCCTACCTTAGCCCCCAACTTTTGGATGATTGGCAAATCAGGTACTTAGATAAAACCGTTGTTTGAATGCAATGTATTTCAAGACACAGTAATAAATTTGAGCCTTTCCTGCCAGAAAAATTTATCTTTAAGTGACAGAATTATCACAAGACAAATTTTATGAACAACTCAAAATGTATAAAACTGTCTTTCATGGATCCCAAAAACATTTAAGACAAAACATTAATAGTGTAATGTTCCAATACCATGCACACAGATCAACATAATTGAGAACAGGTATTTTACACTCATTTCTTTTAAAAACCAAAAGTAAAATGTACAGTAACTTTTCAGAAACTATTTCTAGTGCAGCTTTGATTGATAAAGGATTGCTTAAAGAAAACTACTTTGTACTGCATTGAAAAAGCTGGAAGGAAAACTCATAATAAACGATCATGAAAAACTAATTTAGACATCCGGATGCACAATATATATTTTTTAAACCCTAAAACCATTCTTTTGGTTAAAAAAAAAACTTAAGTCAAGGCTACATTTCTTCAATTCTTTGAGTGAAGTTCTCCTTTGAAACACTACAGTTAACATTCTGGAATGTATAATATGAATTAATTTACTCTCTTGTATTGAAAGGCTTTTTTTTTTTTTTTTTTTTTTTTTTTAATAAAATTCCAGTTAGCATTGTCCTTCTACTAAACAGGAAAAAGAACCAAATAAAATAGTAGCACTTCATTTGGTACTTATGAGTCTAGTAATATCCCTTTGGGAAACACATGCTTTGGTGCTTACAATTTCAAGAAAATCAAAATTGCTTTACATGCAATAGCTAATTATGGTATAACACAGAAAACAGAGTTTTATGCATTTAGAATTGTTCACATGAAGCCCTGAGGTACCAGCCTTTTCTTAGGCAACAAACAGCCTCCCTTCATCTTGTATAGTCTTTGTCACCATCTTCCCTAGTGCCCCAAATTCAAAATAGTCTGATTAACAATCTTGTCTGGAGATACAGTCAATTTAATAAGATTTTTTATGATACAGACTGTGCAGATCATCTAATTTTGAAGCACTGTCATCTTGCAGCGTTTCATTTGAAGTTCCCATGTCTCCATTTTCATGTGTATCAGTTACTGCCTTCTTATTATACCCTAAAAGAAAAGAATAAAAGCAGATACTTTCTGATCTAAAAAAACACCTAGTTTTATAATTTTATTGCACAAAAAACCCCAAAAGAATGCCCTATGTAATAACCAGATCTCAGATTAATCAAGTTAGTGATTCTGAAACAAAAGAATTTTTCTTTCTTATAGGAGATAGCAAACACTATGCAGATTTTAAAGTATTACCTATGGGCCCTACCTAAAAATCATATAAAATTTCCTATAAAGTGTTCTATGAAATTTAGAATTGACACACACAATTGTAAAATTTAGTCAACTGGATATAAGTACAAATACCTACAGAATTGTGAATTATATTTTTATTTTACATTTTGGCTTTCATATTATTGAATTTAACTTCAGTTAACTGAAGTACATACTAACCGTTTGCTAAAAATCATTTGTTGGCAAGATCATATCTAGTTAAACATTAAAACTAATTTTGCTTAATCTACAAAATAAATAGGTAAACAAATAAGAGTTAGCTACAACACCTAGTGAGCTATGAAATATAGATATGTGCCAAACAATAATCAAAAGATACATTTTTATGTGTACAAAAAATATTGTGGGTAGGTTAATAGTGATATATTCTAAGTATACATTTTGGTTATTTGAGACACAATGTAAATGTCTTCAATTTAAGAAGTCTTCTAGCCTCAGCTAAAAAAGGAATAAACCTGAAAGGATGAATGATGATGAAACCATGGGGAAGTCAGCTCAACAATGTAAAGTGTTGGCATATTACCACAATATAGTTTTGTTTAAGAGACATTCAGAGAACAGTAATTGCTACTGATGCCTTTGTGTACACAATCAATAACATAGGTTTACCAAACAGGCAATGGAGTTCATCAGTTTATGCTTGAGTTCTCCACCTGTTGGTTTCAGAATGCTTTTACATTTTTAATAAGCACTAAGGACTTCAAAGAGGTTCTGTTTACATGAATTTCAGATACTGATGTTTACCACATTAGTAATTAAAACTGAGAAAGCTAAAAAAAACTTGCATTACTTCATTAAAAATGACAAGAATATATCCAATATATGTCAACATAAACAACATGTTTAATGACAACTCAACATTCCAAACCAAAAAATTTTAGTCAGAATAGCACAGTTTTCTAATTTTGCCATTCTCCTTAAATATATGGTTTTACAGAAAGCCATTTATATGCATAGAAGTTAGCTAAGTGGATTCTCATTTCTGCTTCTGCTCAATCTGTTACAAGTAAATGAAGAAAGTCCAGTCCCTCAGGAATAAACAGGAAAGTAAGAGTATTTTAATAGCCTTTTCATATAACTGTCAATATTATTCTTTGATATTATACCAAAATTTGACAATGTAAAAATTGAAAATTTATCAATGAACAATCTGCTACTAAAATCCATTTGCCTTATTTGCATTTTTACCTATACATAATTTGGCAATATCATGTTCTGTCAGAATCAATAAATGGAATGGATTCAAACTAAAAAACTTCTTCTCAGCAAAAGAAACAATCAGTGAGGTGAATAGAGGACCTACAGAATGGGAGCAAATCTTTACCACAAGCACATCAGATAGAACACTAACCTCAAGGATTTACAAAGCTATTAAAAGCCTTAACACCAAACACACACACACACACACACACACACACACACACACACACACACACACACACACAAAACCCAATCAATAAATGGGCCAAGGAACTAAACAGACACTTCTCAGAAGTTGATATACAATCAACAAATATATGAAAAAATGTTCAACATCTCCAGCAATTAGAGAAATGTAAATCAAAACAACTCTAAGATTTCATCTTACTCCAGTCAGAATGGCAGCTATCAAAAAAACAACAATAAATGCTGGCGAGGATGTGGGGGAAAAGGCACACTCTTACATTGCTGGTGGAACTGCAAATTGGTGAAGCCAATTTAGAAAGCAGTATGGAGATTCCTAGGAAAACTTGGAATGGAACCACCATTTGACCCAGCTATCCCACTCCTTGGCCTATTCCCAAAGGACTTAAAAACAGCTTACTACAGGGACAAAGCCACATCAATGTTTATAGCAGCACAATTCACAATAGCTAGATTGTGGAACCAACCCCGATGCCCATCAACAGATAAATGGATAGGGAAACTTTGGTATATATACACAATAGAACACTACTTAGCACTAAAAGAGAATAAAATCATGGCATTTGCAGGTAAATGGATGGAGTCAGAGAAAATAATGCTAAGTGAAGTTAGCCAATCCCCAAAATGCAAAGGTCAAATGATCTCTTTGATGTGAAGATACTATTTATAAAGGCAAGAGAGAGGAAATGAGAGAAATGAAAGAGCTTTAAATAGAACAAAGAGGGGGGAGGGAGAGGAAGGGGCAAGGGGAGAGGAATAATGGCAGACTGAGTTATCCATGATTACCCTAAATACATGTATGAAGACACAATTGTTGTAAAAATACTATATATTAAACCAGCAACTCAAAAAAAAAAAAATTGGACCATGGAATTATGCAGCAATTTCAAAAATTGACACATTTCATTTTACTACAACAAAAAACTACATTCAGGGACTGGGGACATAACTCAGTACTAGAGTGCTTGCTTAGTAAGCTACAGGCCCTGGGTTCAATCCCCAGCACTGTAAAAACAAAACAAAACAAACAAACAAACAAAACCCACATTCATTAAAATAAAAATCAATCTCATTTAAAAAGTTCTAAGTGTTGGGAGGCTATCAAGCTCACAGTGGCTGATGCATCTTTTATAAAACTCTAATTTTCATTTGAGAACTCACATTTCATCACTAGCAATAAATACTGCTAGTTGTCTTCTTTGAAGTTATGAACCAATTTTGTTCATTTTTAAAACAATGGCAGCCAAACAGTCTACCATACACTGTCAATCATTCTTTCAAGTAAAAATTATCTTCCATGAGAAAAAGGTCTAGTTCAGATAGTAAATCAGATTAGTATTTTCCTTTGAGGCCAGGTTCTTTGTGCATTATGCAGGATAAGTGTTCTATGTGTACTTTCATCTTATCATACAGATTATTACAAAGCAACATACTCAAGGGTCAACACTTAAGAAAATGAACAGTTTTTATGGTTTCATTTCAAAATATCAATTCCATTTACAAATAAAGTCCTGTTTCACCAAGAATATGTTTAAATGAAACTATCATTTTGTTCTTCACTTTAATTGAGTGAATGGCAAGGAAGAAAACAATGATTTCTAGTATAGCTGGATACTACTGCCTTAATTCGTGCTAGGAGTCACCAGCAGTTTTACCCCAATTGCTTTTATACAATCAATACAAATATCAAAAGACAGATGACATCTTGGTATTATTATGAAAAGCTTTGACCTCATGGACCTCCCCTCACCCCTGAAAGATCTTAAGACACTAAAGATCCATGGATTATAATCTCAGAACCATTACTCTATGTAAAAGAAAGTGCTACAATTTTTCCTTAAAACGTTAAATGACAGCAATAGAAGTGAACCCAGAAAAAGCTGGAATTTTTCCTTAAAAAATGTAAATGATAATGGTGGAACTAAACCAAAGATCCTAAGGTCACATATCCTGATTCAAATAATAATCATAAGACAACAGTCTAACACTTACTCATACATAGCCTATAAGTCATCATATAAATTATATATATTATGTACATTACATGTATTATGAGAAAAATCTGCATTGAGAGACTATATTAATATATATCTACTCTAAAAGGCATGTTGACTTTGTTTCAGAGACTAGAAAACTTGAATTTTATTTATCATTCAAGGATATTAGAAGTCCATGATGAATCTAAGAAACATACACATAAATGAAATTTAAGAATAGTCAGTGGTGAACAAGCAAAGGAAAGCTATTTATTCCTTTGGTTTCCTCATCATTATAAATATTACTGAAGAACATCTGAGGGTTTTACATTTCTAAAATGTATTAATAATAAATTTATTCGTAATAATTTTTAGAGTGATTTTTACCTTGTAACACTTTGATTTCCCCACCTGCATCTTTGCAACTAGCACCAGGATTACTACTTCCCTCTAATTCATCAAGGTACAAACGGTAACGATGTCCACTCTCGTCTTCATACTCCACATTTTCATCATCAGAATCTACTTCAGGAGCCACATAAACTACTTCAAACTCAATCTCTCCTCTCTAAAGTAGAAGATGAAAATGAGAAAGTCAAATTACTGCAACTTTAATTCAAAATGGATTTCCAAAATTGTTAGGGTGGGGACACTTCAGATATAGCTCCTTTCTAGACAACAAAAAAGAAATTCTACCCAGCACTTCTGAGGCAGAACGAGTTCAAGCCAGCCTCAGCAAGCGAGGCACTTAGCAACTCAGTGAGAGTCTCTAATCAAAAATACAAAAATGGTCTGGGGATGTGGCCCTATCAGGAGGAGTCTGAGAGACCATGATGATGATCCTTATTTACAAGAAACTTCCTTTTAATATTATAGTAGCTCTTTCTACTAATCACAATATTTTTACTATCAGATCTAAAAAAATAAAAAGATAAACCTTAACTATTAAATTTTCAGACTTTTGGAACAAATGTTCAGTTTAAAAGTCATTTTGCCAGTTTGTATTTTACACAGCAATTCAACAAATTCATCTAAATAGTTATTAAGAGCTGGGGCGCGGTGGCGCACGCCTGTAATCCCAGCACTTTGGGAGGCTGAGGCAGGAGGATCGCCAGTTCAAAGGCCAGCCTCCGCAATGGTAACACACTTAGCAACTTAGTGAGACCCTGTCTCTAAATAAAATACAAAAAAGGACTGGGGGGATGTGACCCAGTGGTCGAGTGCCTCTGAGTTCAATCCCCGGTACCACAATAAATAAATAAATAAATAAATAAATAAATAAATAAATAAATAAATAAATAGTTATTAAATAAACTTGCATGTAAGGGTATCGCACAAACTTTTCCGTTAGTTCAAGAAACCCTTAGGTGATTTGTTGTTTCTTACTGCATAAATCTTGAACCTTCTCTTAACTTTCACTGAGTACCAGACATAGTGTCAATCAAGGTATTTTGTCTAGAAAGTACTATATTTATTATGTAAAATTATAGTCTTCAATCCTCAGACAACTATAACCCCATTGTAGTCTCTCTTTTTTTTTTTATGAATGAGAAACCCAAGTACACATGCAATGAGCAGATAACTTCCTCAATAAGAGGAACAAGCACACAGAAAAACAGAAGTTGATTCCAAAGTTCCTGCTCTTTCTATTATGCTTGATGAAATGTACACTATTTGTATTGTTATTAGCCAATAACTTATGTTAAAGTACAAAGTTATAAATCACTTTAGGTTTAAAAAATTCTAAGCTATAGTTGTCATTTAATAAGAGACTTCGATAGCTACATACAAGTCTGGTGTTTGCAACTCTGAAAATTATGGCCTGCCTTTGTTGAAAAGAGAAAGCATGTCATTTTTAATTGCTGTTCGCTAATTGAGTTTCTCTGGTGCTCTATTTTCCCAGACTAAATTGTTAGAAAAGTTATACCTGATAATTTTAATATGTGCTTAGCATTTCATTAAACATTATGACAGACTATTTGTAGCTCCTTTACCAGTTTCCATTCATCCCATTCTTTGTGCTACTGACAGTCAAATTGGGTTGAGGAATCACTAACTTAAAAAGGCTACAGTAGCATTCTTAGATCTCGCTTATCAGATACATTAAAATGTAAACTGGAGCTGGGTGCGGTAGCACATGCCTATAATCCCAGTGACTTGGGAGGCGGAGGCAGGAGGATTCCAAGTTCAAAGCAAGCTTCAGCAAATTATTGAGGCCCTAAGCAACTTAGTGAGACACTATCGCAAAATAAAAAAGGGCTGAAGATATAGCTCAGATATAGCACCCCTGGGTTCAATCCCCAGGACCAAAAAAAAAAACCACAAAACAAAAACAAAAAAAGGGAGTGTACATGCCTGTAATCCCAATGACTTAGGAGGATGGCAAATTAGAGGCCAGCCTTGGCAATTTAGTGAGACCCTATCTCAAACAAAAAAAAAAAAAAAAAAAGAGGAGGAGGGCTAGAGATATAGCTGAGTGGTACAGTGCTCCTGGTTTAATCCCTAGTACTGCAAATAAATAAATATTATAAATAAAATACAGTACTGTATTTTATTTAATATATTTGTAATAAAATGAAATATATATATTTACTGTATAGTACTATGGAATGGAATGAACTGTGCTATCATCAGTGAGTCTTCCCTTTAATGCAGTAAGTAGTTATATTGCAGAGGTGATTTATACATCACATGGAGCTGAACCAATGAGCTATAAATTCACATTCAACTGAGATTCAATTCTACACTGGCACACTATACTGATGATCCCAGAAACATCTAAACATACTAACAACATCTCTGTAATTCCCTCGATCCTATTATCAAAGGAAAAAACAACAGACAACCACCCCTGGGGGGGGGGGGGGCGGTGAGATTTTAAAATATACCAGATAACAAATACTTATCTTGGATACAAATTCCAATTCTGTAATTTATTTGCTCTGTAACCTTAAGCAAATCTTTTAATCTTGAAAGAGCTAAATTTATTCTTTAAATAACAGAATTGGGCTAGATGATTTCTAAGGATTCTTTCAGTTCAATATTCTATTTTAAAATCTATTCTAAAATAAATCTACTTCAAGCATTCTTTTCTGTAACATTTTATATTTGTATCATGATCTTGTTATTACTGACGCTGCTTTCTAACTACCATATCACGTTCTGAGTATTAACACACTCCCTTCACCTCTATTTCAAAACCTACTACACAGAGGAGAAAACTGTAGCACAAAGGACTTAAGTAACTTGTTCAAAGTTGTGTAGGCAAGGAAATGGTCCTTTTTCAGTAAACTGGACCAAATGACATTTGTAAAAGTCCCAAATCAAAAGAAACAAATGTGAACCTATAACACTTTAATAGATTCAAAAAGAACCAATTGATAGATCCAATTTTAATTACATAAAAGAAATTTACGGGCTGGGGTTATGGCTCAGCGGTAGAGTGCTCACTTGACATGTGCGCAGCCCGGGTTCGATCCTCAGCACCACGTAAACATAAATGCATTGCATTGTGTACAACTAGAGCAAATAAATAAATATTAAAAAAAAAAAAAAAAGAAATTTACCTGCTGGGAAAGTATGGTTACAGCTTCTTTATGTTTTGTGTCCCTTAGATTAACTCCATTGACTGCCAAAATAGCATCCCCAACATGCAGCCCTCCACATCTATCAGCAGGTTGCCCTGGATGGATCTCAGAGATGAGGATTGGAACACCATGTTCTTTCCCACCCTAACAACAAAAAGGCAGTAAATTAGTTTACACTTTGTAAATTACAGTCACAGACTATTGTAGAGATGAAATATTTTCTTAAAAATACCTTTCATAAAGCATCTCTACCATCTCTGCAAACACTGGGTGAAATTTTATTTGTTACTTAGATAATGATAAATAAATTATCAGAAGTATCAGGTAAAATGATTAATAATATGTGTCAGAGCCAAAACACCAAAATGCAAAAAAATTCAAAAAACACAACAGCCGAAACTCTAAAACATAAATAAAAATATTTATGTATTAGTACTTCATTTATTTTATCAAATCTAAATTGCCAAGTATGGAAAATATATTTATTTTATGTGCCAAAAAATAACTGTAAGATCATAAGCTGAATCTCAATTTCAGAAATGTTAAAAAAAATTGGAAAAAATATGCGATGTAGAATTGAAATACTATAATTAGTATCTCTCACTTTCTAGCTCATACCAAAGTGTGTATGTATTACTCTCCTACTAAAATTTATGAACTCTGAGGGAAGTGTATTTTAAAAGATAGATACTTAACAAAGAGATTAGATGAACTTTTTATTATAAAAAAATGTTTCTACATTAAGCAACACTAGGGGAACTTACACAGTGCCTAAGTATTATTAGATGAAAATTAGAAGAAAGCTACTCTATTTAATAAAGCACTAAAACAAAGGACTCCCAATATATAATAAACTATTCTCAGGAATGATGTCCAAGACAACTGAAGGCATCAAATTAACAAAAAAATATGTATTATTTAGACCCCTAGACCTAGTGCAATCAGACATCAAAGAATGAGACAAGAAAAAGAGAACAAATACCCTAGAGAAAACAACACAATCTGGAGCCATTAGAAGAAAACAGCCACCTCTAGTTCCAAAGGCTCCTACAGTACATGATACAAATCTATGACTTCAGTCATAATGAAAACGTTATACACACTATGCTTCCTAAAGGAACACTTAGCAGTTGTTAAGATTTACATACAAGAAAAAATATCAACACCAGGGGCTGGCGTTGTGGCTCAGTCCTAGAGCGCTTGCATAGCACGGGTGATGCACTGGGTTCAATTCTCAGCACCAAACAGAAATAAATAAAATAAAGGTACTGTGTCCATCTACAACTAAAAAAATTTAAAATAAAATCAACACCAAAATGACTGTGTCCAAGTGTTAGATATATTTATTTAAAAATATATCCACAATATTTTGTTCTCCAAATAATGTCCAACAAACAACATGACTGTACTAAATAATTGCCAAAAGGAAACTGGAAGCACTACTTCTTACTGTAATTGAAATGCCAAGGCCTTCATGATCTTCCTTGATGAGGAGAACTTTCCTAATTGGACCAACTCCCTGGCTTTTCTTCAAGGAGTCTTGATCCTTATTGGGAGAAAAAAAAAAAAATTAGTATCACTGAAATAATATACTAAGTAGGATAAATTCACATTACATAACTCACCTTTAGAAATCTTTATTAATTCCCTAGTAAAGATACACACTGTAGTGTTGAGAAAGTAACTCAGAAGTGAAAGAAAAATTCATTTATTTATAGATGGTCTTCTCATCCTTTCGTCCTTTCGTCAACTTTTTAAAATACTGATACATCTTTTTTAAAATGGTAGGACATTAAAAAAGAAAGTACTGTCAGGAATTAATCAATGTCTAAATATCTCCAAGAAATCAAAGTGGGTAACTATGTCTTTCTTCACTGGAAAATATCCTGATGATTTCAACTTATTTCAAATACATTTCAACTTACTTAATTTCAACTTATAATTTATAAAATAAAAATAAATTTCCAATTTGATCATTTTCTTTTTCATTCCCTGGTCCTCTAGAGTTTACCTCTTAAAGGACTTTGTTCCATTAACAATTTTTTCTCTTGTACATTTCTACTTTCTACTAAACTCCTTCCCTACTCAGAAGATAAAATTCTAAGTACCTTTCAGCTTAAAATGCTGACAATGTACAAACATGAAACAACCTCTTGATCCTCCACTATCTTCTTTAGCAACTAAGCACCTTTGCCTTCCCTAAACCTCCACATAAAGCTCATACTCACTGTATTTATTTCCATCCCTCCCACACAGTACTCTAATCACTGTAATGAGAGTTCTACTCCTAAACTCAACAGATGGAATTTTCTTCTCTAAATATTCCTACATCTAGCACATTTTATTCACTACCATTCCTCAACCCTGCAGAAATTGATGCTGTTTACTAACTCCTCTTGACACCTGCTTTTTTTCCTTGCTTTCTATTAATACCATTTTCCCAAGCCGGGCGCGGTGGCGCACGCCTGTAATCCCAGCACTTTGGGAGGCTGAGGCAGGAGGATCATGAGTTCAAAGCCAGCCTCAGCAATGGCGAGGCACTTAGCAACTCAGTGAGACCCTGTCTCTAAATAAAATACAAAAAAGGGCTGGGGATGTGACCCAGAGGACGAGTGCCCCTGAGTTCAATCCCTGGTACCACAAAAAAAAAAAAAAAAAAAACAAAAAAAAACCACTTTCCTAGTGGCCCTATATCTAACAACAGCTCCATCTCAAGCTTCCTCCTTTGGTAATCTATATTCTTCCTTCATGCCATAACTCAAGAATTGTCTCCTGAATTCCAGTCATATAGAAAACTGAATGGACATCTTAGATGTTCCACCGACATCTTAAATATTTTATGTCTAAAACTGCTACCATCTTTCTCCCTCAAACTTCCTTTCCTCTACTACTTCCTTTATTGATGAAAGCCAGGATCACACTTGGTTCACCAAACTCCAAAGTTAGACTCTTTCCTTCTTACTCACCTACTTAATCAACAGCAGTCAAGGACTTAACCAATCAAGTCCTTCTAATTTTAATTTTCCTAATGATGTCCTTCTCAAATGCCTCTTCCCCTGCCTTCACCACTCTCTCCTTCAATTATCATAGTATCTTCCTGACTGAATTAAGTGGTCACAATACCATAATATTATGTCTATTATTTTATTTAAATATCCCGTGATCCTCAGGTTAAAGTAAAAATGCCTTTATGTAGTATAAAGTAACTTCTCTCATCTGATCACTGCTAAAACTTCAGCTTTGCCAGGCGCTGTGGCGCATGCCTGTAATCCCAGCACTTGGGAGGCTGAGGCAGGAGGATCATGAGTACAAAGGCCAGCCCCCGCTATGGCAATGCTCTTAGCAACTCAGTGAGACCCTATCTCTAATAAAATACAAAAAAAGGACTGGGGATGTGGCCCAGTGGTAAAGTGCCCCTGAGTTCAATCCCCGGTACCAAAACAAAACAAGTATGCTTTAATCACGCACATGCAGGACACTAACTACTTTCCTAATCTCTCCATTTCCCAAATCTACTGGACCTAGAAGTTAATGGGTACCACCAGTGTACTACAGAAAACAATAACGTAAGTTTGTGTTGTGATCCCCCATTCCTATTTCACTCACTCTATGTACATAACAATTTTTCTTATAGTAATTTTTGCAGAAGCAACAAATTATTTTTACTATTTAAGTTCATACTTTATCTCTTAATTAAAAATGACAGCCACTGGGTAAGAGTTTAGAGATGTTTTCATATATTAAGATGTGTATTATCAAACCTCTGTTGTAATAAAATTATGTAATAAAAATTTATGCAGATAGAAAGGAAAATTCCTATAAAATGATGACGATGGAAAAAACAACTGGACACATTATCTCAAATTCCATCTCACTCCAAGACCAAATGGGGTGTAAATGTTAGTTCAAAATCTACAGTTGGATTTAACTACTAAAAATTGCCTTGATGAACTTCTACCCAGTATTTGCTATCTATCGAACCAAGCACACACACCAAACAAATTTAAGCATCCACAATCATCAGCCAGGAAAATTTTGAAATGTGACTCAAAGTACTAGCAAAATATGCTTGCTAGCAATGGCTCACAGTCTGCAGAGATATCACTCTCAGGGCATTAGTCAACCTGTGAAGAACTACCAAAATTTTGTGGGTTACCAAAATTTTAAATATGTATCTATTTTAAATAGGTTGAATACCATTTTCACTCTTTTCATAAAAGTTTCAAACACTACTAGAACAGAAAGGACTTGTGATTAAAGCAAGGCAGAAGTTGTGTGGGAAGCAGCAGCAAAGCAACGTACATGACCTGGTGGAGCTTGCATGGGTCGTTTCAAGTCATTACGTCCTCTACAGGCTCTGATAACAGTTTTGTGACGATGCAAATGTATTTCAGCTTCTAATTGGTTCCACAGTTTATCATGAGCAGGTCCTTTCATATCTCGTCCTAGTAACTGTATTTGTTGGACCCTTCATGTTAGGAAAAGAGTTTAGTTAATCTTTTACTATACTGAGAGAATTCAGAAGAATTACTGAACACAAGTAGTTTTTGCATAAATCTCAACTGATAATAAAACTAAGACTCAGCAACTTCCCAATGTCACTCAGGTTTATAAAGATATGAAAACTCTGCAAGGAAAACAAATAAAAAACAGTGGAAAAAAAATTTTTTTAAAGAGATGAATGAGCCAGACTTGGTGGTGCACGCCTATAATTCCAGCTTAGGAGGCTGAGGCAGGAGGAACTCAAGTTCAAAGCCAGCCTCAGCAACTTAGTGAGACCCTGTCTCAAAATAAAAAGTAAAAAATGGGCTGTGGATGTGGCTCAGTGGTGGCTGAACACCCTTGAGTTCAATCCCTGGCACCAAAAAATAAAAAGAGGAAGAGAGAATTCCTTTAGTCATATACTTAATTCAAAATATCTAAAAAACAATTTATGAGTTTAACATCAATTAAAATGTTTTATGCCTTGCATATAATTAAGGTAACTAAGGGAACTCCGATAAACAGTATTAAATATTAACTTTTAGATGACACTGACTATATAAAAAATTCCCTTTAATGATAGTTTCTTTCAACAAAAGAAAATTATTAGAAAATTTGTACTTCAAGATGATAGAAATTCTTTTTCAATACTTTACATCAGTTCTCGGTGTAACATTAAAACAATAAGTATAAAAGGACTTATACTAATAATAAATCACCAAAGTTCATGAATGATTTACCTTCAAAAATTAATGGCAGAGAAACTCATTTTTTTTAAATAATAAAATCATTGCTGTTAACTTAATTCCAACTATTTCTTTTGGAGAGGCAATGTGAACATCTTCTGCTATGTTATCAAGGCAGGAAGTAGATGGAATGTGATCGTCTGCAGAGTTGTCAGCATTTCACAATAAGTTTTATTATGGTCTGGATATGAGGTGTCCCCCAAAAAGCTCATGTTAGGCAATACATCAATGTCCAGAACTGAAAGGATCATGAGAACTATAACCTAATCAGTGGATTATCTGATGGGTTAATCACCTGAATGGATTACTGGGTGGTAATTGTAAAAAGGTGTGGCATGGCTGGAGGAAGTAAGTCTCTAGGGGCATGCTCCTCCCATGCTCCCCCCCTCCCAACTCTCTCTTCTTCTTTCTTTATAGCTGGCGTGATTTAAGCAGTTTTTTCTCTGCCAGGCCTTTCCATCATGTTCTGCCTTACCTTAAGCCTAGAGCATGTCAACCATGGACTAACACCTCTGAAACTGAGTCCAAAATAAACTTTTTCTCTTCTAGGTTGTTCTTGTCAGGTATTTTGGTCACAGTGACAAAAAGCTGACTAACACAATTACTATCTAATAATGTGTATCTTTATGTATGCTTAAACACATATGTAATACATAATCTATTGTTAATTTAACAATAAGACATAAGCAACTATAAAATAATTCTAGGAATAAAAATTGTTTTATTTATAACAAGTAGAGTCAATCTCATTAAATATTCAACGTGTCACCTAAGAATACAAGTATGCCCATTATTTTACACACCTTCCTGCCAGTTCCTTATCCAAGTATTTGGCAGCCAGTCTTGCCCCATAAACTTCAGCCTGGAGAACGGCTATATGTCTACGAAGGGCCTCATTCTCTTTTCTCAACAATTTCACTTCAGCTTCAAGTTGAGCTTCTTTCACCTTTTCTTTTTT
This sequence comes from Tamias sibiricus, assembly GCA_025594165.1. Classification (NCBI taxonomy): domain Eukaryota; kingdom Metazoa; phylum Chordata; class Mammalia; order Rodentia; family Sciuridae; genus Tamias; species Tamias sibiricus. Next base: position 103,335,507 of record CM046666.1, read on the forward strand.
GTTTGCTTCAAGCTCTCTTTCCTAGTGTAATTTTTTAAAAAACATAAATTAACAAAAATTCCTTTATGACTCTAAGTAGTAGACCATGTTCCTTAAAATATACATAAGCACATGGTCTATAATACCAACAATGAAAGCATATGATAAGAATTGCCACTTCATTTCTATATGATAGAACACAAAGATTTGAATCTGGTTCCTTTTAAGAATTTCTTTTTCTTTTCTTTTCTTTTCTTTTTTTTTTTTTTTTTTTTTTTTTTGTAGTGCTGTGAATCAAACCCAGCGTCTTACACTTGCTAGGCAAGCACTCTACCACTGAGCTACATCCCCAGCCCACCTGGTTCTTTTTAAATTTGTATCATTATGTCTTGTAGATTAGATAACTGCAGGTGATGAAGCACCTGATACTGAGGATAGTAGAGGAAGTAGTTTTCTCTAAGTAGACAATAAAATCTGAAACTTACTTCCTAAAAATTACTTAAGAAACAAGACTAATATAATCACTATTTTTTCTAACAATTAATCTTAATGCAACATCGCTATAAGACAAGTCAAAACTATTCAGTTACAAGGAGATTCATTTTATAACTAAATTTAACTTGGAGGACTGTAGGAAACACAATGCTTAAATTAAAAGAATTATTCGAACCTGCCCCCACCCCCACCCCAGTACTGGGAATAGAACCCAGGACCTAGCCCATGTATGCTAGGCAAGCGCACTCTACCACTGAGCTATATCCTCAGCCCATTATTCTAATATTTAAAAAAAAAAAAAAAAAAACATATTACACGTTAAAGATTTCTATGGATAAGTGCATCTTTGGTGTAGATTATCACTAAACTTTGGGATCTGGCTCATCTATTTGTCTATATATTAAAGTGGATGTAGAACTATTTTCTGAGGAAAACACTGGCCTCCCTTTGCCCCCAATGAAGTAAAAATGACCATCCAATTTCAGCTTTCATAAAAGGATGCCCTCCGATGCTCCACTAGGTAGGTAGAACCAAAAAGTATAACTCCCAAGATCTTTACCATCAAGTTTTTAATCACAGGTTCATATGTGAGAAATAATATTCAATTCACCTAAAAAGCATAAAGTATAGACAGTATATTCCCAAAGATCAAGGGTTACAAATTTAAATGCCTTCAGGGTTACAAATGACCCAAGCACAGGACAGATAGATAGCTTCAAGACAAAGTAGAATGTAGAACAGAAGGTTTAAAGTCCTGCTCAAAGGCAGGCAAATTCAAAATCAAATATACATAGTATATAGTCAAACAAAACCTTTCTCAGAGTTAAATGTAGGCCCCAGTAGGTGTTTTAAGTGCTAATTTAGAATGAAAAAAAAAAAAAAACACCCAAACACTTCAAACTTGCATTTATCCTGAGCAGAACTGCTTTTACTGACTTCTGACTTATAGAATCCACAAATGCTACAAAAAGGTGATATGTGCTCATCAGATGTGGAAGACATTGTTTACTAATACCACCACATCCTTTCATGAAGACTTGGAAATGGCAAAAGGTATTGTTTCTATTGTATGGGCATAGACTACATAATTATTTCCATTTTTATTCGGTATACTGAGATGCTAAAAACAAATTTAAGCAAATTTTTAGCAATTCCTGGAATGTATTTTGGGACTACTTCAATTGTCTGTTTTGGTCTACTGTTTTGACCAACATAAAAGATATATTAAAATTCAAGGAAAGTGTACACCATAAAATTTAAAATATATGTTTTCCTAAATATGTGTATTTTTTTAAGCAAATACATACACACACACACACACACAGAGAGAGAAGCTAAAATTAATGAAAACTACAAAATGCTGGATGTATTTATCATTTTGTTTAAAAATGTTATATGTGACAGAAGGAAGATTAGTAAACTTTTTCAACTTCTATAAATATATATATATGTATAAAAACCTCTAGAACACAATTCTAGATATTTTTTGTTGGCTGTTTTGCAGTACTGGGGACTGCCCACATTACTTTTAAAGAGTGTGAAAAACTAATAAAATTCTCCTTTTGTAATAAATTTGGAATTATTAACATCACAATTTATTTCAGAAATTACTTCCTAAAAGGGCAGGTGTATCATTTATGACATTTATTAAAGTTGGTGGCCTTTCAGAAAAAGCATTCCTAAAAGATCAAGATTTCTTTGGTCTACAGTGACTTTCAATTACTTTAATGAGCTATTTATACTATATTAATGAAATCTGAGAAACATTAACTACCACTTTGCATTAATGATTCAAACCCCTAAGGAATCTGACAAACTCTGAGAGCTGAAATTAATAGATAAAAAAATAAGATTAAGTTAACTAAAAGTAATTACTTTCAGAATTCAAGATAATCTTGTTTTTTTTTTTTATTTAATCTGCTTGTTATCAGGTAATATACAAGAGGTTTATTTTATATTTAGTTATCAAAAGAATATATTTTCAAAAGATGTAAAGTCATAAGTTAAACTAAAACTTCATTAGGTTGGGATAAGGGTAAAGATACTAAAATTTTATACATTGTTATTTTCCAAATTAATTTCTGGTAAAGAATTTTCAAAATCTAATTGTTTAGAAAGCCACACAATTATTCTTAAGACTGCTGAAAAAATGTAACACATGCAGTGGATAACAAAGAAATCAGCATGCACCATCTTTTTCTGGGAATAAATTCAAATAGAAACTTCACAGGTTAAATACTAGGCTGCTTAATATATTTTCAATACCCTTGGTGTGGGCAAACCAATCGCTCTTTTAAGTAGAGTTCTGAGCAAGCCACAGACTATGAGGTTGTCAAACATTGATGGGTTCTACAAATAATGGCTATAAATCACAAACAAAAGAAAAAGTTTAACAACATGCAGTGAAAGAGGCCATCCACTGAACTTTTCAGGTATTTGAAAATTTAAAAACTGCTATCATTAACATAGTTTTCAAATACAAAGAGTGACAACATGTAATATGCAAATAAAACAATAGGAACACTTCAGCATGACATATTAAAGCAAAACAGAAACAACATACTTACCAGCTCCTCCATAGAGGGGACAGACTTAAGATATAAGAAAAAAGTTTTATAATTAGAAAACCATCAAACAAGTGAATTTACCTAGTGGTATAATCATTATGAAGAAAATCTGTGTATGTTGAATATCATTTGGGTAAAGTTCATTAGAACAAATATATTTGCAAATCTATAAACAATAATAACCATATAGTACTAGATTAAATTTTTTTGCTTTATTAAACACATACAACACAATTGGTTCAGTGTTCTTTCCTCTACAGTATCATGTTTCAAATCTAATGTTAAAATTTCAGTTAAATTCTTTCCTTGAGAAATACGTAGATTATTTCTCAATGCTATTATCAAATACCTCAAAGAAGCAGTTATGATCTGACCTTTATTCAGTTAGATAAACCACTACTAACTTAAATTCACAGAATTTCAGAATTTAAGGACTTTAGAATATGTTCATTTAAATAAATTCTAACATATCAGTACAAGAAACCAATCAAAATAACTGAAAATAATTAAAACCTCAAAACACATTATTTCATCATATCAAACATCACTGCATGTTCTGTCCCTCCAAAGCTATATATGTCTTATTTACTGCTATGTCTCCACAGAGTTAATACAATGTCTGGTACATAGCATACACACAGTACACATGAGGTTAAATTGAAATGAGATTTCAAATTTTTTTTATATTTAAATAACCTGTATTAATTAAGAGTAATTTAATTAGAGTAAATTCATACAATGAAGTAATATGCATTGCAAAGAGTTCAATAGCAGGAAAAATGCTTATAATAAACTAAAAGCAAAAGAATGAATGTGCTACTGTATGGCATCCAATTCCACTTTCCCCTTCCCATTAACTGAACTCCAATAGCACTGAATGTGGCCATGTAACCAACTAAGAAACTGGCATGCAGCTAGGGAAAGCCAGTGAGATGATGGCTGAAATTACTAAGGAGAATTTGATGAAAAATTCTTGAAAGAGATTAACACAAGTGAGAAGCATCTTTTTGTCCTTTTCCTTAAGATTCTTCCTTCTTTCTGCCTGGAGTGCAGATAGAAGAAATCTATGGAAACAATGAGCTAAAACTGGCAGAGCACTACAAAAGAGGGAGACTGGGTCCTTGTATCTGTGGAGCTGCCACATCAACTCAGGGTTCTTTTTTTTTTTTTTTTAATATTTATTTATTTGCTTTAGTTGTACACAATGTGTTTATTTTTACATGGTGCTGAGGATCGAACCCAGGCCGCGCACGTGCTAGGTGAGCGCTCTGCCACTGAGCCACAATCCCAGCCCCAACTCAGGGTTCTTTTGAGAGAAAAATAACTACTATTTAAGAATAATCCCAATGTCAGTTGGGATATGAATTATATGCTGCTGAACTTAATCCTGACACAGTAAAAAACTGTTTTTATGTTATAATCACAAATTTTTTTAAACATATTTTTAAATAGGAAAATATTCTATTCTAGCTATCAGGTGGTTATTGATATTATCACTAATTTTCTCTTGGTGGTGAGATTGTAGACAAACAAGATGATCACAATTGCTATCTTTGTCTTTCCTGTATTTTCTAAATTTTCCACAACAAGCACATTTGACATTTTATAATTGAAATGTCTAATTAAAAATTATCCTTTATACCTTCTAAAATACATGTCACTCTTTAAATACTTACCAATTTTGCCTTAATGGTACCAGAGTCAACACTTTGACCAGTTTTAGCATGAAGTTGAAGCTGAACAGAGTGCAACTGTAAAAGCTGATCATGCACTTCTTTCTCCAATACAACTTTCTCTGCTTGGGTCTCTGTCAATTCAGATCTTAGATCCACCAATTGTGCCTTATAAAACAATTAAAAAAATTAAGGATGCTTAATTTTCTTCACTTTGATTCTTAAAATCATTATTCAAGAATGACAAAGACTCTTTAACATGAATACATGAACACTAGAAGACTATTAATTGAACAAGATACTCATCTAAACTGACATGAAATCAACGCTACACGTGAGAAATTTGGAAAGAAAGTCCTGCTATAAATAGTATCTTCTAATAACCCAGAATGCCAGTTTAATTTTAAATAGCTCATGTTAAAATTCCTTTTCACTATTTCACCTTTATCTTTAAATCTCATAAAAACATACAAGTATGATGGGACAGCTCATCTTCATGCAAAGATAAAGTGTTACTGTGGTTCACTAACGTTAACAGTATATCAGAGGACAGGCCAAGAATTGTTCTATCTTTAGCCCAGAGACTATTAATCCAAATCAGACCAATCACTATCTGTTAAAGTACTAAAGTATCGACTTCAAAGACCATAGTATTTCTAAAGATCAGAATTAACTCTTTTTTTTTTTTAATATTTATTTGTTTTAGTTGTACACAATGCCTTTTTATTTTTAGGTGATACTGAGGATAGAACCCAGGCCGCCCATGTGCCAGGCTAGCACTCTACTGCTGAGCCACAACCCCAGCCCCCAGAATTAACTCTTAAGTTTTTAGTTATAGTGTAACAAAACCACTCAACAGGACAACCTACCCATTCAATTAAAAGAGTTTTAGGGCTGGGGCTGCTCAGCGGTAGCATACTTGCCTGCCATGTGTGAGGCACTGGGTTTGAGTCTCAGAACCACAGATAAATAAATAAAATAAAGATCTATCAACAACTAAAAAAAAAATTTTTTTAAGTTTTATATTTTTGCACAACTGATACTATATTGTTTTACCACTGTATACAGTATACAGGATGTGCCCCTTGTGTTTGGTCTTCCCAACCAGCCAGCAGATCAAAGATCAACACAACATCTTTGTTTTCTATTCAACTCAACATAATTTTATTAAGAATCAAAGGGCCAAGAACTATGCTGGCACAATAAGGGAAAAAAAGTACTGTAGACAGTACTATAAAAAGTATAGATGAAGCCGGGTGCGGTGGCGCACGCCTGTAATCCCAGCACTTTGGGAGGCTGAGGCAGGAGGATTGCGAGTTCAAAGCCAGCCTCAGCAATGGCGAGGCACTTAGCAACTCAGTGAGACCCTGTCTCTAAATAAAATACAAAAAAGGGCTGGGGATGTGGCCCAGTGGTCAAGTGCCCCTGAGTTCAATCCCTGGTACCACAAAAAAAAAAAAAAAAAAAAAAAAAAAGTATAGATGAGCCAGGCTGGGCACGGTGGTGCACGCCTAATCCCAGCAGCTCGGGAGGCTGAGACAGGAGGATTACGAGTTCAAAGCCAACCTCAGCAACATCGAGGTGTTAAGTAACTCAGTGAGACCCTGTCTCTGGGGATATGGCTCAGTAGTTGAGTGCTCCCGAGTTCAATACCTGGTACCCCCCACCAAAACAAAAAACAAACAAAAAAAATTATAGATGTGTCAGATATAGTGGCACATGCCTACAATCCCAATAACTCAGGAGGCTGAGGCAGGTAGATAGCAAATTCGAGACCAATCTCAGCAACTTAGGCCTTAAGCAATACAATGAGACTGTGTCTCAAAATAAAAATAAATAAATAAAGATTCTGGGGGTGTAGCTCAGTGGTTAAATGCCCCTGGGTTCAATCCTCAATACCAAAAAGTGTGTGTGTGTGTGTGTGTGTGTATGGGAGAGAGACAGGATATTTATGTTCTTGAGAAGCTTTCATATCAGGGTGAAAAATATGCACATAACCAACTAAATTTTTAAAATGTGGCAAGTTACAGATTATATAGAGAAAATAGGACCAGTCTCCAGGAATTCAAAGTAAAGGAAGATTTTTAAAAGTCAGTAAGGAAAAACTTATGCTTCAGAATAAGTTAGACCAGCATTTAAGGAAAACAAAAACACGGACAAAAATATAAGCAGTGACAAAATCTAGAGATGGGAATAAGACTAGCAAAAGCAAAAAAGGCAGAGAGACACTAGAAGCATCTTAGGTAAATACTCTGACCCAGGGACCAGAGGACTGAAATATCTCTCTATATCCCAATGGCATGAGCAAGTTTCTAGAATATAAAAGATATTCAATAAGGATCTATTAAGTTGAAATTATTTCTAATACTAACCTTGTAACTCAGAATATTATCTCCATTCAAGTTTCCTCAATTTTAAAATAGGAATAATTTCTGTGGTTTTGACTAATTTCATAAATTTATTAACATTTGATACAAAAGCACTTATTAGACTATGAAAATGATATTATCAAGGGGATAAGACCATCCAGAGGGATTGCATACTGACATACTGGATAGGACTGGATAGGAAAGGTGAGGCTGGATACGATGAATCGCTTGGGATGATAAACTAAAACGAGTATTTAATCTGATAGGACACCACTACAGGATTCAATGATATTTTTGTACTTATATCTAATACTACCTTCATTGAAATATAATTCAAGACCATAAAATTCTCTTTTTTGGAGAGCGGGGGTGGAGAGTTTACCAAGTAGCTTTTAGTATATTCATACACTAGTGCAACCACTGTCTGTATGTTATTTTGAAACATTATTCTGACATTTTAGCAACATGCTATTTTCAGGTAAGGAGGCAAAGACAAGGACATAGCAGCAATACCCTATTACTGCTTTCTGAACAATAGGTTATGAAGGTAATTTAGTAAGCAGAAATAAAAGATTTTTCAATGCTTAAAAAATTGTTACCAACACTTAAGTGTTGTCTAGTACAGTGAATGTCCAGTGGAAAACTGGGTTTAATAATAACTACTATATTTCAAGTTTAGAGAAGAGTATAACCCATTGATACAAATAGATTAGGTAGAATAGTAGCTTACCTGAACACAAGGGAGGAAGAAAGATATTGTTTGAAATTTTAGACATGCTGATCTCTGTATAAACCATGATATATATATATATAAAATCAACAGGAACTATCCCACCAGAATGCTAGAAATAAGCAAGTAAAAAGTTGGGGCTTGGACTGGGACCAGAAATAGAGAAGTGGATTAATATTCTAAGACAAAGTTATAGGGAAAAAAGAATATCAAGGATTGGGGACTGAGAAATAATCAATCAACAATGACCTGAGAGATAGAAGTAAAAAGATGACATGCTAAAAACTGAACCATAATGTGGCATAATAGAAATACTGTGCTGCTTCCTGGTTTTTTCCCTTTTTTAAACTTCCTGGAAATCACTCTGTATCAGGAGAGTTTCCTCATTTCATTTTTATAACTTTTTCATTCATGTATAAACTTATATAAACACACAAATAAATAATTAAAGAAACTAAACACACTAGTTTACCACCCAGATATTTTTTAAAAATAAGGGTGCCACACACAGTGCAACAGACCTGGAATCCCAGCAACTGGGGAGGCTAAGACAGTAAGAGAGCAAGTTCAAGGCCAGCCTGGGAAACTTAGTAAGACTGTCTCTAAATAAAAAGTAAAAAGGGGCTGGGCATGTAGCTTAGTGGTAGATCAATCCTAGGTTCAATCTCCAGCACCAGGAAAAAAAAAGTAGGACAATATTAGCACCCCAGGCCCCTCCCTGTAAACTCAATCACTACCTCCACCTCATCCGCAAAGATAATACCCTGACTTCCAATATTACTGATTTTTTTTTAAATGCTACCTAAATGGAATTATATAGTGTGCATTCATTACATCTGGCTTTTTGCTTCAAGACTATGTTTATGAGATTCATTTATGCTGCATGTCATTCATTTTCATTTTTATATGGTATTCACTTAAATAAATATACCACAACTAACAAATTTCATTTTACTCTTGATAGGCATTGTGCTATTTCCAGTTTTTTACTATTAAAATGATATTGTTATAACCTGTGCTTCAATAAATATTTAATATACTTCTCTTGAATATGTATCTTGGAGGGAAATTTCTGAGTTTCAGAACATGTATGTTGTCCCAGAGGATTGGTTACAGGACACCACCTTCACATATCAAAATTCACATATGCTCATGTCCCTTAAAATGTAAAATGACCTAGCATTTAACTTTCACACATCCTCCTGTATACTTTAAAATAACTTTAGATTACTTGTAATACCTAATACAACATAAATGTTATGGAAATAATTGTTATATGGTATAGTTCAGAAAATGATAACAAGAAAAAAGTCCATACGAGTTCAGTTCAGACATATTTTTTCAAATATTTCTTATCCATGATTGGTTGAATCCATAGATACAGAACCTATGGATACATACAGAGGGCCAACTATGTATGTTAACCCTCAGTAGAAAAGGTTGAACAGTTTTTAAAGTGATGGTGATAAGTGACATGCCCACCACGTATGACAACTCTGACAGCTTATTGCATCCTTGCCTTCACTTGGCAATGCCAATCTTTTTAATGTTAGCCATTCTGTAGGGATATACTGGCATTTTACTGTGGTTTTAATTAATCCTTCCTGATTGCTCATAAGGTGGGTCACCTTTTCATTTATTTATTGACTATCTGAGTATTTTCTTTGTGAAGTATTTTTAAGGGTGCCCCCCCCCCACACACATATACACATGCATGTGAGTTACAATATCTTCTCCTATCCTGTGGATTTTCTTCACTTTATTAAAGTTGTCTTTTAATGAACAAATTGCTTAAATTTTTTAACTGGGGATTGAACTCAGGGTTGCTTTACCACTAAGCTACATCCACAGGGATGCAGGTATCAAAATTCAAAGTCCAATTTTTTTCTTTTGAAACAAGTGTTTCAAATTTACTCTAAACTGAGTAATATTTAAGTAAGATATTATTTAGATAATAAAACTAAGGCCCATAAAATCTGTTTACTTCCTAGGACTATCCAGTTGGTCAGTGGCAAAAGAACACTTGAATCCCATTCTTCTGACCCCCAAGACAGAAGTGAAAGTATTACCAAGCAGGTAGCCAAAGGAAAAATTCATTTCTATAGCTACAGTAAACATGCTTAACTTAGAATACTCACACTACCACAAAGCAAGCATTTACTATATGGCAGGGATACACACACTACACATTATCTCGTATCTCAAATTCTTATCATACTCCTCAGCATTTTTTTCAACAGTTGAGGAAACTGGAAGTCATTATTTGAACAACTTACCTGAATCACACAGCTAGTAAATAACAGACCATAGTTGCACTATAAAAAAATGCCTGGACATCTTTCACCTCTTTTCACCTAGACTATACTTTGGTGAAGAGTGTGAAAGTTAAAGAGAAAAAGCTAATTTCAGTCATTAGCCTTACTTAAAATTTCAAGTGATGCCCAAATGTTTTAAAGAAAAAAAAATTAGAGGTTATATTACATACACATTTTATTTAGTAGACAATATTCTCATTTTCTTATATTTGATTAAAAAAGTTAATTTATAAAATAAAACTGTCCTTCAAAATAGTCTCTCTAGAGCTCATCAAAGATGAAATAATCTCATCCTAGGAAAAGTTTCTAGGCCTTAAGATCCTGGTCTTCACTTCTCCTAAAACACTAAATCAATCACAGGTAAGATTTTTCTAAGGTAGTGATTTCTCAAAACATGGTCCCTGGATTATCAGTATAAGTTGGAATTGAGTCAGGGATGGATGAAAATTCAAGGACAATGTCACAAAGCTTTGACCCTTGTAGTCTCATAATTCCAGATCTTATATTAAGTCTTTGAACCATTCTGAGTTGATTTTTATATACAGTAAGAGGATAAAAGGGTCAATTTCATGTTGCATGTGGATATCCAATTTTCCCAGCACCATTTATTGAAGAGTCTGTCTTTTCCCCATTATGTGTACTTGCCACCTATGTAAAAATTCAGTTTGCTATAGATGTGTGGACTAATTTGGGGGCTCCCTATTTGTTTCATTGGTCTATGTGTCTATTTTTATGCCAGTACCATATTATCTGGGTTACTATAGCTCTGTAGTATATTTTGAAGTCAAATGGTGTTAATACCTCTAGCTTTGGCTTATTCAGGGTCTTCTGTGGTTCTTCTATGGCTATGCAAATTTTAGGATTCTTTTCTCTATTTTTGTGAAGAATGTCATTAGCATTTCGACAGGGATTACTCTCAACCTGTAGACTGTTTTGAGTAACAAAGGTAACAATACTTTATTTCTTATAAATGTATTACTTATCAATATATTATTTCTTATCAATGTTTTATGGTTTGGGATAAAACCCCAAAAGCATAGGCAGAAAAGCAAATAAAGACAGGAACATCAAATTAAAAAGCTTCTGCACACAAAGGAAACAACAAAGCAAATAGATAAACTACAGAATGGGAAACTAGCTTTGCAAACTAGACATCTGATAGGAAATTAATATCCAAAATACATAAAGAACTCAAATAACTCAAAAACAAAGAAACAAATAACACAATTAAAAGTGGACAAAAGACCTGAATAGACATTTCTCAAAAGACATACAATGGGGTTGTGGCTGTGACTCAGCTTGCCTCGCATGTATGAGACACTGGGTTAGATCCTCAGCACCACATAAAAACAAACAAATAAAATAAAGGCATTCTGTCCATCTATAACTACAAAATATTAAAAAAAAAAAAAAGACATACAACAGCCAACAGGTATATGAAAAAGTGCTTAGTATCAACGACCATTAGGGAAATAGTACAGATCAAAACTACAACAAAATATCTCACTCCAATTAGAATGACTATTAAAAAAAAAATCAAAAGACAAGCATTGGCAAGGATATGGAGGAAAAGGAATCCAAATTAGCATAGCTGTTACAGAAAACAGTATGGCATTTCCATAAAAAAAAAAAAAAAAAAAACTACAAATAGAATTACCATTAAGACTTAGCAATCCTACAACTCTGTATACACCCAAAGGAAATGAAATCGGTACATCCAAGAGATACTGTACTTCCGTGCTTAGTGCAGCAATATTCGTATTAGCCAAGATACAGAAGCAGCTTCATAAGTGTCCATTGATGGATGAATGGATAAAGAAAATGTAATGTATGGATACACAATAAAATACTGTTCAGCCATTAAAATAAAATAATGTCATTTTGTGGTAACATGGATGAACCAGGAGGACATTATATCAAATGAAATAAACCAGGAATAGAAAAGACAAATGCTGCATGATCTTACTCATATGTGGCATCTAAAACCATTTTCATTGAAGTAGAAAATACAATAATGTTTGGGGTGGGGGCGGTAAGGTGGATGGGGAGAGATTAGTCAATGGGTACAGTTACAATTAGGAAAAATAAATTCTGGTGTTCTATTGCATAGTAGAGTAAGCAGAATTAACAATAATGTATATTTTACAATAACTAGAAGAGTGGATTTTCAATGTTTCTCATCAAGAAGAAATGATAAATGTTTAGGGCAATGGATATGCTACTTACCCTAATTTGATCATTACACAAAGTATACATGTATTGAAACATCATGCTATAGCCTATAAATAGGTACAATTATTACATGTGTAACATTAAATTTAAAAATTCAAGATATACTGCACAAAGCAGAAATGAATTACCAAGAATGGAAAAGAGAGAGAAGCATTTTACCTAAATAGCATTTCAGGACTATCATCACATCACTATTCATTGGTATTTAGAAGTCATTACTATTCTATTTCTTATCACATACTCTCTTCAAAACATCCGAACTTTTCTATGAAGATAATTCCTTCTTAATATAATTCTTAACTACTAGATTCTACTATGTAGCACCAAAATCAAAATAAGTGTTTCATTTAGAATTTCCTATTATTCCACTTTATCTAGACCTAATCCTCTGCCTAGTTAATCTTCAAGAATACATAACAGCTACACTTTTTTCTTTCCAAACATAAACTAGATGTTTTTCTTAGCTTTTATTGTTATTGTTCTTTTAATACATGGTTCATAAACTAGATTTTATTCCTAAACCATTGTATGAATAAAAATACTGATTATTTTACTTTAAGCACCCCATTAAAAACCTCATGCTTTGGGGGAGGATCAAGCTAAAACAAGAAATTAGCAAAGAACAAGTTGCACAGGCAGGTAAAACTGGATCCAGCACATTCCCTAATTCCAATATATTATACAAACATTTGATAAGATTTTAGAAGGTCTGAGATTAAAAAGGTTTTAAAAATCTGATAAAGCATCCAAATTTGCACATGCAGGAACTGAGGCCAAAAAGTTTATTATGTGAATTGCCCCAAATTACAAACTACATTGGATTAAAACTCATCTTGTGATATCTTTTGTAGTTCTAGCAATAGCAGGAGAACTGGTGAAGAAGCAGTCCATGAGCTCCAAATGAGATCATGTTCCCAAATCTCAGAACTACACCAACATCTAAGCAAGATTCTGAAACCTTCCCCATCATACACACCATACCTCACAAGCACAATGACAAGCACTGGGACTTAATGTTCTTGTCACATGAACCCACACAGACACACATGCAGAGATGCAAACAGGCACAGACATGTTTGCACATAAAAGGACACATTTCCCTAATCTGTTTAGAATTACAAAAAAACGTTGACTACAAATAGCAATTTAACTATTGAACTACAGCAAAGAAAGATACTGATAAATATATACACATACGTGTGTATGTATAAAATATTGCACATCTACCTATAATTACTTCTACACTTTTTGTTTTAAAGAATGTGTATAAGTGTAATTACCAGGAAAAAAAAAAAAAAAAAAACCATGCTTTTGAAAGTGCTGTTTATATTTGTAAAGATACAATTTAGGATGAAAAGCATGCATGGGAATTTAAATCTCTAGCAATTGTGCTATTTAATCCAGCATCTAAAATTTATCATGTATACCCAGATACTTTTCAAAATGCTTCACAGCCCAGTCAATAAAACAAATGTAAAAAATAAAAATCAAAGATTGCAAGACAATGCTATAAAAATCTCTTACAACTTATTGATTACTAAATTTAACAGTAATCTTCCAATTAATAAGAGATCTTTACAGATTACCTACTTCTCCTCTCATTAAAGACCATTTTATCTGGAAAGGCTGTTCTTTTTCCTAGAACTTGTCGGGATATTATAAGGGGTTGGGGTCTTTAGCCCCCCTGTACCCGGGATGGACCTCTTTTGTCCAGCAAAAGAGGCCAGAGAGGCCTACCCCAAGGAAGAGACTAGATTGGGAAAGCGAAGGCCACCGGAATTCCTTCCCCCGCCCTCAAAAGGACACAGGAACATACTGGGGAGTCCAGTCAGTGGTCAGTGCTGGAACTCGTTTATTGAAGGGGTGCACAATGCTTTATAGTGGACATCAACCAAGGTTTTGGTTCTCACAGCCACGCCCCCTGCTTAGCCTAGGTCCAGTAACAGGGCGTGGTAATGTGGCAAGCAGCCAGAAAGCCAGAGCTTTTCCATCCCCTTGGCAGACAGTGTAAGGTCCCGACAAGAACTAAACTTTTAAAAGAATATATCATAAGATTCTTAGATAAAGGATCCCAAACTATCTGACAGCTAGTGGAAGTTGAACTACTCTTCACAAGATCTTTTATTCTGTGACAAAGGTCAATTTGAGAATGTAACTAATGAGAAAATTTCCATCCATTCTTTTTCTTTTCCTCTATTCATTAAAATGTTTAATTTAACTCATTCATTTTATTTTTTGAAATATTTATTTATTTGCTTTAGTTGTACACAATGCATTTTATTTTTACATGGTGCTGAGGATCGAACCTGGGCCTCGCACATGCTAGGCGAGCGCTCTGCCGCAGAGCCACAACCCCAGCCCTTAACTCATTCATTTTAAAGAAGAATCTTCCTCTATTTTTTTCTCTGCAGTGCTGTGTTGTTCCTACTATTCAAAAAATACAGAAAGCCAATAAGCCCTATTCTAAAATACAAGACTAACACTAAATATTCAAAAGTCAAATTCACAAATCTCTGCCATCTCTCAAGATAGAAAATAATACCCTCCTTATCCAAGTCTGAATAGGCTTCTGAAATAGTCTGTTCATTAGCCTATGAAAGTTCTGAGAAAATTTTACCTATGCACCCTACTTTTTTCTTTTCTTTCTTTTTTTTTTTTTTTGTACCAGGATTGAACTCAGGGGCACTCAACCACTGGGCCACATCCCCAGCAGCCCCCCCTTTTTTGTATTTTTTAGAAACAGGATCTCACTGAGTTGCTAAGTGCCTTGCCATTGCTGAGGCTGGCTTTGAACTCACAATCCTCCTGCCTCAACCTCCCAAGTGCTGGGATTATAGGCGTGCGCCACAGCACCTAGACTTTTTTTCTATCCAATCATAATGACTACTAATTTCATCTGTCATTATTTCTCCCTAAACTGTTCTGCAGTCTATACAAGCAAACGTTTTTATTTTCAGTCTTCCACACCATCACAATTATACTCATTCAACCAGTATTTACTACACTATAACCATACACCAAACACTGGGCTGGGTTCTGAGGAAACATTGGTGAACAAAATAAACGTAGATCTTGTCCTTACAGTGGGGTTTGGTACATGGGGCAGCCCATTAAGAAAATGAATTTTGTGTGCATGTGTGTGTGTGTATGTGTACACACACAATATATATATATTAGCTAATGCCACACTTTTTAAAATTTTTAATACCAGAAATTTAACCAGGGGTGCTTAACAACTGAGTCACATCCCCAGCCCTTTTTATTTTTTGTTTTCCAGACAGGGTCTCCTTAAAGTGCTTAGGGCTTCACTGAGACAGGCCTTGAACTTGTTGTGATCCTCCTACTTCAGCCTTAAGAGTCGCTGGGATTACAGACATGACCACCATGCCCAGCTGGCATTATTTTAAATACTCATATTGAATTGTCTTAAGCCTCACATTAATCCTGAGATGTGCATATTTTGTCCAAGGAAGGAAACTGAAGCACAGATATTAGGTAATCTGTCCAAGGTCATTAAAGAGCTGGTTAAATAATAAAC
Source organism: Tamias sibiricus (assembly GCA_025594165.1). Classification (NCBI taxonomy): domain Eukaryota; kingdom Metazoa; phylum Chordata; class Mammalia; order Rodentia; family Sciuridae; genus Tamias; species Tamias sibiricus. The sequence goes on from CM046666.1 coordinate 103,351,405, forward strand.
TATAAGCTTTATGAAAGAAACTAAAAGAAGAGAATTAGTGAGGCAGGGGTGCATGGTTATTCCTCTGGGAAGAGTTTCAATCATTATTAGAACATCAGTGGGAAGAACACATTTGGGAAGGTCTGTAGGACTCAGTGGATCAGTGAAGTCAAAACTATTTTTTTAATTATAAAATATATTTCACTTTTCCACTGTTTATACTGAGGTACAAAAGCAATGATGAGTAAAAGGCTGGCAGGTGAGTGCAACTTAAATAAAGCAGGGGCTCCAAGCTGTACCAGTAGTCACTGTACTTGTCACTGCTATGCAACTACAGTTTAAGAAGTTCACTAAATGACATCCTTCATTAAGTAGTAAAACTTATTAATTTTTAAAAATCTCAATCCTTTTGAGTACATTTTTTTTAACCTTTTAAGTGATGAAATGGAAAGTATGCATATAACATTCCTACTATATACAAGCTATGTTATCTCAAAAAACAGTACCTATACAATTGCCTGAGTTGCAAATTAAACATTTGTTTTTAAAGAAATAGAACTTTCACTTGAATGGAGGACAAACAACAGTTATTCGGATTAAAATATTTGCAAGACACAATCTTGGGAATGAATAAAGTAAACTTGTTATTTAAAAAACAAAAGAAAAGAAGGAAGAAAGAAAAAGAAAGCCAAGTGTACATGTTACCAAATATAAAAATCAATCTTTCAAGTGAAAATTAAAAATTCTGGAAAACCAGAATCCATTGTCAGAGTTGGAAAATTTCCCAACACCTAAAGATTTTCCTGATGAGACTGGAGATATTAACATATGTGATTTTTAAAAATATTGTATGAGGTGTGCCAACATTTGGAAGACCTGCAAAACTCAGTAAACCACTTCAAAATGATCCATGTGTGATGTTATAAAATCATGCTGGGGTAAAAGATCCACTCAAAGTCCCAGTCACCCAATTAAACAGTGTATGAAAAATTCATTTATATAGTTTCAGGCAACACAATTTAAGAACCACCTCTAGTCCACTTTTACTATCAAAAAAGAATATCCACAATTATCTGAAAAAGCTATGAAAACATCCCTTTCTCATCCAAGATCAAATCTTCTTCCTATAGTTTAAACAAAACAACATAGCACAACAGATTGAATACAAAAACATATGTGAGAATCTAACAGTCTTCTATTAAGCCAGACATTTAAAGTATCTGAAAGGATATAAACTGACATCACTTTTCTCACTAATTTTGTTCGGTTTTAGAAAATAGTTATTTTAAATTTAAAATGATATTAAAATGTAATGGGCTTGGCCCGGGTGTCATGGTGCACACCTGTAATCCCTGTGACTCTGAAGACTGAGGCATAGGATCTCAAGTTCAAAATGCCAGTCTCAGCAACTTAGTGAAGCCCTAAGCACCCTAGTGAGACCTTGTCTCAAAAAATAAAAAAGATGTTGGGCATATGGCTCAGTGGTTAAGCACCCCTGGATTCAATCCCTAATACCAAAGAAAAAAGGGGGAAAAAAATGTAATGGGCTTATTGTTGCTATTTTTTTTTTATAATTTTTTAGTTGTAGGTGGACACAACATCTTTATTTTATTTATGTGGTGCTGAGGATTGAACCCAGGGCCTCACACATGCAAGGCAAGTGCTCTACCACTGAGCCACAGCCCCAGTCCAGCTATTTTTAAATGAAGTAATAAATCTTTAAAGTTTCACAGTTCTAATTTCTAACATAGCAATTACCAGTACATATATCCCACATTTTAAAAATGGGGTCCTCAAAATTTTAGGAGCATAAACCAGTCCTGAAATCAAAACCTTTGCATATTTTATCTCAGAGCTTCTGAAAGGAGACCTGTATGGCTGGGTAATATAGATTAAAAGGAAAGAATGGTAAGATACATCACTGGAGGAATATTCAGAGGTCAGGCCATGCAGAGCTTGCCAGTCTTAATAAGGAACCTGCACATTATTTAAAATGAAGTTTCTGTTTTAATGTCAAAGAACTCATTTGCTCCATGATCAAACTTAGACGTAGGGTGATAAGGAGATCAATCTACCCTATATTTTAGGAATGTCACAAGTACATTAAACCCATACTCACCACCCTAATGACATTTTTAATCACATTTTCAATTTTTTTTAAATTGAAAACTGTGAAAAATTAATTCACAGATCATAGTTTTGTAAATTAAATACCAGGGGAATAAATGATTCAGCCATTGGATAGTATAGTGGGCATTCTGTTGGACAGCACAGATATAGCTAGAAGCAACAAAACAGAAACCATCCCAGCTCTCATGGGGTTTATATTACAGAATGACTGCTGGTAATCATGAAGATGCATTGACAGGAAACTAGCATTGTTTTGACTAATTCATTCATACAAATAAACATTTGCTGAGTGCACAATATTCACTAGAATTTAAGAACAAACAAGAAATAAGACAGAATTCTGCCCTTTAGAAGTTCACTATTAGAAAAAATACATTTCTAATTATAATGAAAAGTGTGACAGGCACTATTATAGAGGAGTCTTTATGTACCAATTCAAAAAGAGGCAAATGGAGGCAGTTAGAAAGATGACATTGAAAGAAGGTCTACTTATACATGGAGTGGTGAAGAAAAAAAAGGTCTGAGATAGGCAAACCTCTGTCAGGTAAGATAGGGATGTAAGTAGGTCAGAAAAGTTGATGTTTAATGTTGAGTTCCAAATTTTTAGTTTTAACAAGGGGCCAAAGATCAATTCTGTAACCTACTTTAAACCAACTTATTACCTATACTCAAAGGAAAATACTTAATACTCAATGTAGTTTAGAAGCACTGCAGAGAAAAAACAAAATGGATTCACAAAGAGATAATGCTAACCATTAAATCAGCTTTCACAAAGCATTTGATGGTTCAGATTATTTTACGTAAGACATGGTCCTCACCCTCAAAAAGCTTACATTCTGGAGGCAGAGAGATGTGGCAACCACTAATTACAGAACAATATAATAAATCTAACAGTACAAGTGAGTTCAAGGTGTCAGGACAAACTGTGCCTATAGAAAGCAGAGAAGAGGCAGGGTGAGGAAAGCCTTACAGAGATGGTGATGTAAACACAGTCTTAAGAGGTGAGTGGGAGTCTGATACTGTGGACAGTGGTAGAGAGAATGCATTATACGTGAAAGCTTATATCAAAACAAAGGTGCCATGAACAAGGCCTATTTAGAAAACCACAAATTGACCAGTTTCATTGAGACAAAAGTAGCTAAAAATGAGTGACAAGCAATAATGACAGACAAACAGAGTACTGATCACCATGTTAAAAGAGTTTGAATTTTAGCCAATAGGTGGAGGTATAAAAAGAAGAGTGACAGATTTGTCTTTTTGATATGAACCACTAAAATGATTTCATTTTAGAATGCTCAAGCAACAAAATATGGTTTGGAGGGGCTAAATTAATAAACAATTAGGAGACTACGTTAGGAACATGTGAAAGAGGGTAAGAATCTTAACTACGCATAATATCCTAAACTTATTACCTTTCCTACCAGAACTGGCTCCTTTCCCTGGTTTCCTTACTTCAGTGAATGGAACTATATTGGTTTCCTAGGGCTGTCATAACGAATCATTGCAAATTTGGTTGCTTAAAACAACAAGGTTATTTTCTCACAGTTAAGGACACCAGAGGTTTGATATCAAGGTGTTAGGAGGGTTGCTTCCTTCTGGAGACCCTGAAGGAGAAAATATTCCATGATTCTCTCCTAGTTTTGGGAGGTTGTTGGCAATCCCAGTGATTCCTTAGCTTGTAGACACATCACTCCAATCTCTTTCCATTTTCACATAACATTCTTCTCTCTTATCAGGACACTCTTATTGGATTTAGGATCCACTCCAATCCACTATGATCTTATCTCCCCTTTTTTGTTAATTATATCTGCAAATTACATACCTATTTCTAAATAAGGTCACATTCTGAGGTTCTGGGTAGACATGAATTTCCACAAGACACCTTTCAACCCACTACAGGTATCAGGCAAGACATTTCCCAATCAGAAAATGATGTTACCCTTAACCATTTCTCTTATCTTTTGTATCTGTATAATAATCAACTTCTGTCCTTTCTACTTCATTAATTTTCAATATATTTCCTTTTCTTCATCCCCATGACCATCTGCATTTCAATAACATTGTTGTCCATATAACAACTCCTACTCTACATCCAAACACAAAAATGGGATCCTAATTAGAATAAGTTATTCTCCATGTAAGTATATGTCAAAACTCTATTGTCATGCATATCTAAAAAGAACATTACAAAAAAAAAAAAAAAAAAAGCAAAAAGAAAACCACCTTTGCTACAACATTGGAGGAACCCAAATATCACTCTCATTACTGTGCCTGTACCTAGAAACAGGTAAATATTGCTGGAGAAAGTCACACCAAAGGGCAGGCTGGCTGCAGCATCAATTAAAGATAACTAGTCACAGGTAGGCACTTAACCCTACCTGGCAATCATTCTATCTTTCTGGCCAACTGGCTTTCTCACTCTTCCACAAGTATTGCAAACCACTTCCACCATCCTCAAACCCTTTCTCTCACCCACTTTCAACAGCTGGCCTAGGCTTCTATTTTATAGGAAAAAAAAAAAGAAAGAAAGAAAAACCAGGTGTGGTGGTGCATGCCTGTAATCCCAGCAGTATGAGAGGCTGAGGCAGGAGCATGGCAAGTTCAAAGTCAGCCTCAACAACTTAGCAAGGTCCTAAGCAACTCAGTGAGAACTGCCTCAAAATATAAATAAATAAATGGGAGGATGGAAATGTGGCTAGTGGTAAAGCACCCCTAGTTAATAGAAAAGAAAGAGTCAACCCACAAAAATTCCCCACAACCTCATCATCTCTCCCTTTCCTTCTAATAGCTTCTTTCAATATAAGACTATTCTTTTTACCTATACTTTCTATCTCCTCTTCACTCAGAATCTTACTAATATTATCATTCTTTCTATAATATTCACATTTTTTCTCTCAACTTGATGATTCTCACTCACTTAGAAACATGTTCAAAGTTATTTTTCATTTAAAACCAAAATGAGATAGATACCCCTCCCTTGAACCCCACATTCTCCATTCTAAGTTTTCTATGCAGCCACACTTACTTTCTGCCTACTTTTCTCTCCACCTTCCTTGTCCCCCACCAGTAATAAATGTGTCTTTATACAGAGATTGATTTCTCAGGCTCTGTAGCCTCAGGACCCTTACTTATTCCCATAAAATGGGAATAACTACTAAAAACCTGTCTCATGGGACTGTTGTGAGAATTAGATGAATCAATACACGCAGAAAACTCAGGACCAAATCTGCCCCATAGTCATTGACCAATAAGAGTTAGCAAAATCATTATTGCCAATAATATCTCATATCTATCTACCTGGCAATCAGCTGCAAGACTGTCATGATGGACTATTGTTTTTTACCTCTCGAGTCACTCTGGTTCTGAACACTTTCCTCCTTTGCCACTTTTTACACCACACTATCACATGGATAGTGATAAGAACCTCCTAAATGATTTTATGCATTTATTTTTATTCTTCCAAACTTTCTCCATACCATAGCCAGAATGAACATCTGGTGACCATCTGGTTTAAAACACTTTCCATTGCTATGAAAGTATCAATCTACTATATAGCCTGTAAAACCACTTAAGATTTGGTCTGTACTTCCATGTTAAAACTATCTCATGAGGCTGCAGTTGTGGCTCAGCGATAGAGCGCTCGCCTAGCACATATGCGGCCCGAGTTCGATCCTCAGCACCACGTAAGAATAAAGGCATTGTGTATAACTAAAACAAATAAATAAATATTTTTTTAAAAAAAAAAACCTATCTCATGTCTCACTTCTTTTGCCTTCCAATTTCAAAACACCTATCAAGTCTCTTTCAGATCTTTAAGTGCATTATACTCTTGTCCATTCAACTGCTTTCCACTTTGTAGCCCCTCTACTCCAATATGGAATGATAGTCCTACTTCTCCAAGTCTAATTAATTCCTACTCATCTTTTATGTCTTAGCTTAATGGTAGCTTTCTCAGGGAGCCTTTCTTGCTCTCGAGAATCAGTTCTCATTTACCCCATGTATCTTTCGTCATTCTTATCAAAGTTGCAATTTCTCATTTATGGTATTATTCCTCCAACAAATTCCCCCAATAGAATCCAAGCGCCCCAACAGCAATGATTATATCCCTTTTTGTTCTCCATTTTATCCCAAGTGCCCAATAAACATGTGGCATGTAACTAGGTTCAATTAATATATACTGGATCAACATTAAATTTCAATTTCAAAGTTGCAAAATAGCCTACTTTAATACAGGATAGATTTAAGAGAGTATAAGGACAAACATATCACGAGTTCATTATCCCTGTAGCTCTTGACCAACGTTAAAAGATTCTCTATTGTTTAAAATTAATCACTTAAAAATGATACTAATTAAGCAATTACATAGGGAAAGGAGGAGGCAATAGAAAGGTATTGTTTGGCTGTTATTTTAAAGGAGGGAACAAGCAGAACATTATATTTCACGGCAGAGGTGCAGAGGTGAGTTTTTCTATGGTATTGGTTCACGGTTTTTTGTTCTATTCCAACAAACCTTCTATGGCCGCTGCCACTACTACTACTACTATTACTACTATCACTACTACCACTGCTACTACTACTAATACTACCACCACCACCACCCCAATCAGGGCCTGTGACTCCAGCTCAGCCATCACCAAGTGGCTCACAACAGAAGGAATTCTCAAGCAAGTGGGAAGTTTCAAAGACAGATGAGTAATCTGAAATGGCACCACCTCTGATAGTCTCTGCCTCCCCCTTCCCTTTACTGATATATGTTTCTTCCCCAAAATATTTATGACAGGAAACAATCATATGGATGTCATTTGGATTTAAATTTACAAATGTAACTTAAGATCCCTGGAACCCAGCAAAAGTATTTTTCTAACTACCAAATTAAGTGTAGTGTTTTACCTGAACACACAAGCCTTGGGTAAGAAGAAGTGGTAATCTAGGAGGACACACAAGACCAATTTAAATATGTTATATGTTACCCACACCCTGGAGGAATCTGTTTGGTAATATGAAACTATTTTCTTATGACAATAAGGTTTAAAGTATTAATCTCTAAAACCACGGAACTTGGTCTACTTGTTACAAAAACTATAAGTGGCCTGATATATCATATCTTAATATCCATGTAATTATAACAATAAACCTAATTCAACTGCTTAATAAGAAATAAAGTAAGAAAGTAATCTCTTTTAAGATTTCAAAATCTCTGAAAATTAATAAGTTTATGAAGCAACTCTCAAAATGCTGCAGATAGTATACCCACAGGTCTATTTTGAAAGGAATTACAATGAGCCTTTCCACAGCAATATATAAGTGATTCCATAAAAACTGTTTAAGATGCCAATATGTAGCGCTTAACACCAAAGACAGATGAATCAGCTATTACTGAAAATACACATAAAAAAAATAAATCTATGTATGTCTCCTTACAATTTCTAAGATCTATCAGGGCTTTATGCCCACTGAAAAACCATGCTCACATTGTGATATGCTAGCATTTCTTATTTGGAGAGATACTGCTACCACCTAAGCTAGGACATGGAATCAGAATATGCAATTATAATTTGTGAAAAAAGAACATGCATAATTTATCGTAACTCTGAACATTTAAATATTTAAAGACTTTTTTAAACGGGGATACCACCACCTCCTCATAGAATGAGCCTTTCTTCAAAATTAGATTTTATTGCTGACATCAAAAAACATCAGTTTACTTCCCTTAATTTACTTAAAAAATAAATTAGAGATTGTTTCACTTTTAAAAAACCATTTATCCCCAGTAGGTACTCAAAGCTGTGAATGACATGAAAGTTCTCATGTGGTAAAAACTACTCTTGATCTTTGTTCTTTAAAGCTAAAGTACTATTTCTAGAAATCACCAATTGCAAATTCACTATCTGATAAAATAACTATCTTCTAGAATTTATCACTAATCAAGAAATCAAGAGACATATTAAATTACCTACAATAAGTGACTGCCTACATATCAGCACTTTAGTTCCAACATTTTCCAAAGGGATGGAAGAAATGAACAGTCCTCTCAGTGGAAAAGGCCACAATATCAGGGCTATGTAAATCTATGCTAATCAATGGTTGATTATACATTTTTCACAATTACTAAAGAAGAACACTGAACACTAAGCCAGGGAGAATGTGTATCTGACATACATATTAATTTGGATACAATGTGCATTCTCAATTAATTACAATTAGTAGCAATGATAAGTTTTCTTAAGAAACACAAGGCTCAAAGAGCTTTGCACAACACTGATTATCCCATTTTTATGTGCGTTAAAACGAAAACTAATTCTCTTATTTAAATTGCCTAGTTGAAAAGTGCTCTTTATGTAATAATGTTAATTAATCATGATTGCTAAATATTGTAATAATGCCTTAATTTAATTTTCTGCACAATGTGGTAGGTTTTTTGTTGTTTGTTTTGTAATCACCAATACTCCATCCCACATTCATACCCAGGATTAGAGACTAAAGCAAATGATTATTCTTCAAATACTCTCAAAAATAAAGCCAGGCTTCAGGAAATACAATATGAACACATAAGCCTCAATGTTAGAAGTTATTTGAATAATTACCAGGAGCTCTGAAGATATCTCCTTGTCATTAAAGGACCAACAGTGGATGTAAACCAAGAAAGACAACAACACTATTCAATATATATTCCACTGAATTTTTCTAAAAGCTTTGATCAGGTCCCCCTAAATAGTTCATGCATGTCTCTGTGTGCAATCACACACGTTGATCTGGGATAGTTAAAAATGAAAATGATCAGGGTTCTGCCTGTCTGATAATACACCAATCTGGTTTATCAATGTGAAAGCAAATCTGCAAAACTCAAATGTCAAAAGGTGGGCTAAGGTATCATGACAGAGAATCTGATAGGTTTGTTAATGTAACACCAAAAGGGAAGCTAATTGTTCTCTCCTGGGAAACATACTTAGGGTGGATGACAGGACTCCGCGACACCCACACGTCGGTCACATCGTTTTCTTCCCCCAACCTCACCTCACTCCTTTCCTTCACGCATATACAATCACTCTTCCATCACAAGTGTCCCAGTGGGCAGTTTTCTAGGGTCGTTTCACTGGTGCGTTATATGGGATCTAACGCTTCCCCCCCCCCACCACCAGTAGCCTCGGATTGAATGCCATCGCTGCCAGCCCTCACGACCCACCTCTAGCTTGTGGTTGATTTGGGACACAGTCTGGGCTTTGTGGCAAAGCTGGGCAAAGCAGGAACTCAAGCTGGTCATCTTTTGTCGACCCTCGTAAGTGATGTCCGCCTGGTCCGGATCGATCTCTCCCAGAAGCAGATCCACATCCACAAAGGCCTTGTCGAACTCCTTCTCCAGCACCTCCAGCCACCGGAACATGGATACCCCGCCGGGAGAGACCCCAACAGCGCAGGAGGCGCCCCCTGGGCCCCCTCCGGCTCCTGCCGGGCATGGGCCGCCCGCCGACATGGCGCCGTCTAGGGCCTCCCCAGACTGCTGCTGACCCTCGCCACCCACGCCACGCGAGGGGAACTGCTGGGACTACAGGGACCCCAGCGCGCGAAACACACGCTCCGTCAGTCCCTCCTTTCTTCTCGCGCCGCTAACGCCGGCAATGCAGCTCCAAGGTGGCGGGAGCAGCGAAGACCGGGCAGCCGCGGCGGCGGCGGCACACGGAAGACTTGGGCCGTCCCACCTCCCGGCCCGCCTCCGCTGCGCATGCGTAGAGAAGAGCCGGGCAGACGCAGCCCGGAGGGACGAAGTGGGCGGGGCCGAGATGCGACCTTGGCCTATGACAGGCTTCGGCCTGGGACCAGTCTGTCAGCTGCCATATTGACAACTGGCAAACCCACGCTTGATTCCCAGGGAAACGGAGGTGCACAGTGTCCGCTTCCAAGTTGGAAAGACCCGAAGGAGAGAACCGTGTCCACGTCGCAGAAACGAATGGCTTCCGCCAGTTTGACTTCACAGTGGTCGGAAGCTGTTCCAAAGCCTCCCGGGAAAGTTGCTGCAGTGGCGTCCAGGGGCAGAAACGGGAGAACGGAGAAGGGCGGTGTGAGCATGCGCTGAGAGCCACGTTTTACCTTTTCCATTCCAGTTCCTGTTTAGGGTGGGGTGGGTGGATACGCAGGCTCTTCTTGGCTAGCCGCGCTCTACTTTCCAGTTAGGGACTTCCTAAAGCTGCGCGTTGAAGCTGCTCACCAGATTTTGCTGATTAAAGTGTCAGGCAGGCCTGGGTTAAAGTTTTACACCCCATTACATACTAGCCGCCTCACCCAAGTTGTATTATTTAACCTGTAAGCCTAGTTTCCAAAATGTACTTAATTCAGCGCTAAGGTAAAATGTTCAGCTTTGGTGCTTGGCAGATGGTATTAATCTTATTACACCATAAGTTACACATTTCTAAAGCAACTACTTTACATGGCGTAATTTTTTTAAAAACTAGTACAGTGTTCCCACTAGTGACATTTCGGAAAAACAAATTTATGTGGACAAAGAGGAAATACTGGGAAGTGATATTGGCCAAATTATCATATTGTGTGCGCGCAGGACTATGTAACAACAAAACCCACCATTATGTTTATAATACACCAATAAAATATGGAAAAAATTAAGAAGATTCATATATTCATAAATATATTGAATGCCGACCCCAGTTGAGGCATTAAGGACACAAAAAACTGATGAGACATGACCTTTACTCAAACTGAGCTCAGGCTAGTGAAGGTAACTCTCACAATGAAAACTTTAAATTTTTCATGCATTTAGGAGCATTGAGCAACTGCACTTTGCATTCCGCCTACTCACTCTCCACCCAAGAGTAAGAAGTGCTGGAAAGGGAAGGAGAAACCAGTCTGATTAGAGTAGGTTGGAACTGTCTTTCCTGCATTGCCTAGGGGAGTATTTGGGGACTGGGTACAGAATCTTCTGTGATCTGTTCTTGGGACAGTCCCTTCTAATTAATCATAAACCTAAGCCTGTACAGTGTGCCCCTCGCCAACGCAAAACCAAAGAGAAACAAGAAATCATAGCTTCAGTTTGCACTCTGGTTACTTCAGCTTCTGGTTAGCTTCAAGCAATAAACTTCTTTGGTTTCAGAAAACTTAGCAAAACTAACCACAAGATCCTTGCCTTGAGCTTGAAAAGGGACCTTCACACACAGGTCTTAGTACACCATGAACAATATAAAATTAAAATTTGCATCTCACCCTATTCCAAAATCAGCTTTATTTTCATCTGCAGTGTTTGCAAGAATCATTGCTAGAGCTACCAAACTCCTAGCCACTTTCTCTACACTTAGCAATGCATTTTCAGGAACTTGAAGTAAAAAGTTAAAAATTTGTGGGAAAAGGAGGTAAATTACAGGGAACCTCAATAATAACAGCTTTCAATCATTGTGTATGTAATATGTGTTAGGCATTGTGCTAAATGCTTTACTTTGGTCCTCACAAAATCCTGTGAGGTGGATATCATCACTTTTTAATAGACGAATCACAGAGAGCTTAAGTGTCTTGGTAAGGTCACACAGCTAGAAAGCTATAGATGTAGGTTCAGTCTAGGAGATTTTTACTCCAAAGTCTTTGCTGTTAACCATGGGATATAGAAGACTGAGGGAATCCATTTCTTCTTGCATAAGTTTCCAGTATAATAAATTAGCAAGTGAGTTCCAAAACAATTTTTTTTAAAAAAATTCTTCCCAGTTATAAGCTATATACAAATCTAATAACATATAAGAAATATTAACAAAGAGTAATTGGATACCCATTTTCTATTACTCGTGGCTCTCTGTAGTTTACATGGCCTACACTTGAATCCTTTAAAAAAAAAAAATCATTCAACTTCCAACTATATTGTGTGGGTGCAGCTGAGCTGCACTTTAAGTATTTATATGTGTCCAGTGCTCTGGTGGTTGACGCATACCCCTATTTTCAGAATTGCAGAACCCAACTCCACTTCGATTCTACAATTTCACAAGTCACACCCTCTGTGTTTCAAAAGAATTTCATGTCATATTGTCCTTTCTGTGTAGCAGCTGCTGTATTCTTCTGTGCTTGCCATCTTGTTACTACATGACCATTTCAAATGTTCATGAGATGCTCTAATATGATCTTTTGCCCACAGAAATTGTAGTTTTGCAATTCTGCAAGTCACAGCAGAACATAGAAGTGGAAAAGAGGGCTTGGTATTCAAGTGCTGCCATCTGTTGTCAGTGTACTCTATCTACATTTATTGTCTTTACCTTAGGAACTTGGAATAATCTCTGTACTTGTGCAATTTGATTTCCAACAGATTAAAAACAATCTTGACACTTACATTTGCAGTTGGATGGCATAAACTTCCAATAACTTTTTCATAAATTATGCTTTTGTGATTTAAAACAATTTAATATAACTAAAATATGACAATCTTATCCCTACACAGTTTTGCCATTAAGAACAAATAGGACCAGGCGTGGCTTGGCAGGCTGAGGCAAAAGGATTGCAGGTTCAAAGCCAGCCTAGCAATTTAGTGAGACTGTAAGCAACTTAGTGAGACCCTGTCTCAAAATAAAAATAAAAAAATAAAAAGGGCTGGGATGTGGCTCAGTGGTTAAGCACCTTTGAATTCAATCCCTGGCACTGGGGCAAGGTGGGGGCAGAACAAATAGGGTAAAGACTGAGGAAAATGGGGAAAGAGAGAAGATGCTAATGGTTTCTTTGATAGGCATTGGTCGTTAGTTGTGAGTTACAAAGATACTTGTAGAGCACCATTAACTTCAAAGACACCATAAACAACATAGACCCACCTTGGATAGGAATGGGAGACTATCAATTTATTCACCTCTTCTGTGTTCCAGGTCCTATACTAAGCTTCACTTATTCCAGTTAATTTCCAATAACTTTACAAGAAAAAGGAAAAGAGATTATTAAGTGTTATTGGTGGTTATAAAAAGATGTATGATGAATGACTACAGTCAAGAAAATCCACTGCCACTTTACTTGAACAATGTGGGACAATCTTGGAATATTATGCTTATATGTATTATTTATATTTATAAAATTTATTATTTATGTTTGCCATCAATTTGAAATAATCATGCTAAAGAGGTAAATTTGGGTGTTCTAAAGTGATTTATTATCCTCATTTTCCTTGCTATTTTTTAATATAATGGGACAACTGTTGTTCCCTTGTTTATAAAACTTGAGAATTTTAGTGAAGTGATTTAAGAGTAGCTTAGATACCTTCTTCTCATGTGAAGCTATGGATTCCATCTCTAATTAGTTTTTTGCAAATATCTGCTATAGTAATTGTCATGTTCTTTTGGAGCCCTATAGACTGTAAGCCCCTTGCTTATCTGTATCTTGCTTATCTTGGAACCTCGGGGGCTAACACAGGATCTGGAATGTGGCAGGAATGCTTTAACTGTGGAATAACTTCAATAATAAAATATTCCAGCAATATATGTAGGAAATTCTACAGTCGCTTTTCAAGACACACTTTAGATACATGTTAGAGAACATAGCAACGTAGACTTTAATGTTGTCTTGGGGATTAGGGATATCTATAAAATATACATTAATTTCTAAAATTCAAGGAATATTTTTTTCAACTCAAAAAAGATGACTTAATTTAACAATGATCTGGCTTATTTGACTAACAAATCAAATGTAATTTAGATATCGAGAATTATTTTACCTATTTCATAGTTAAAATTTACTAGATACTACATTTTACATGGTATAGTCAAGCCTAAAAACAAAACTATTTTAATCCCTGTGACTACAATTGTATTACTTTACAAGATTAAAGATTGACTCTAACTGCTTTTCCACTGTTGCCAGATCTACATTCACATTTATCCTTTCCCACAGCTCCAGTTCAGCATTATTGAAAACCACCGTTTATCAACAGTGATATCCAAGTTTGCTAGTCATTGATTCTTCTTCTTTCATCTACTGTCAAGTCATTGTTTATTTCTCAGATTGTCAGACTTTACAGATCAAACACATACACCCCCATCAGCCTTTGTCAGTTATGTTTCTTATAGATTAGTCCTACAAGGACCTCCCAAACAGGTTCATTCTAGGTCCTCTCAACATTAATTATCTTTTCTTTGCACTTTTGTTAAAAATATAAGAATAAATTATCTGGTTAGAATTTGTATACTCTTCTAAATTAGCAAGTCAGAAAAATTATAGTGAAACATTTACACCAAAAGTCATGTCACAACAGTTGTTGGAAATAATATTTGTTTTGTCTCTAGTTGGTTATTGCTCCCTCAAAATTTGCTTGGCTTTTGTGACCCTGGTGAGCAGAGTGAATGAAGGCAAAAAGACTTCTCTAGTGAAAATTTGTCACTACATATGGGGACTGTCTATTTGAACACCTGCCTCTGTTCAGGGAATTCCCTATCTTCTGTATCTCCTTGGTGGGAGATGGAGTCCTTCCATAATGAACAGGAAATGTCAATCTCTTCCAGCTCTGTGACAGCTGGACCTAGGCTCAGCTAACTAGAATCATCTACCTCAAGTTTTAACATGGAGATAATGAAGTAGGGATCAGGAGAATTGTCCTTGATAGGGAGTAGAGAGGAAAGTGGAGATAGGGGCATCCAATTTAATCAGTTCTACTAATGAGGGTATTCAGTTTCTGGTTATGTTAGAGACTGGGTGATCAATGTTCTGTCCTAACAGTAGCAGTGATGTCCTCACTTGACTGAGGTGCAATTTTGCTTGTGATTCTGGTTATACAGACTTCCTGTTATTCTTGCCCATTCCCAAATCTAGTTCCCAGACTTTCCCACAATCCTGTGTAATACACAGTTTTCTCCCAGTATTTCCTTTTCTGGTTAATTGGCCAAAATTTGTTTTTGTTGCAACCAATAAGCCAAATGGATAAAACTATAATTTATACTTTTTGCCCATAGATTCAAGAAGCCTTGGTCCATTTCATCTTTTTCTTTCTGTAAAATGGAAACTATTTCCCTTGTTTTTGTCTATGTTTGATGGGAGATAAAAATGAAGCTTAGTGGGTTGAAGTAGTAGAAGCATTTATTTTTCTGTTTTACTTTAAACTTACACTTTCCATGCAACATGCTTCAGAATAAGCAAATACCTTTAACAAGACTCATATATACTTTTTTATTCATTATATTTTCTTTTATCTGTGGGAGGATTTAATTTTTTAAAGCCTTCTTTCTGTTCAGCTCTTCACTGATCCATTTTATGGTCAGAATCATGAGCTGGTGATTCTAGTCTCAGGTCAGGAAGAATTTGGATTAGTCACTTTCCTTCCTGGAATTAAATTTCCTATTGACAGTAGGAAAGAGGGTATTAATTTAGATGATTTCTAAGGTTCCTGTCAGTGCTAACATCCTATGAAACTAATAAAAATTCATCAACATCCAGGAAAAAATGTTAAATCTTCCTTTTAAGCACGACAGGAATGTTCCTTTAAAATTTGAGGTTTCTGCAGATTTTTTAAAATTCTGGTATAATATACTTTCACTAATGGCTCCCAAAATACTACACATAAGACATTAGGCAGCTTCAAGTTTTAGGTCAGTTATTTCTTGCCTTTTGCTTTTAATAAATAAGGGAAAGCCAATATCTATTTCATAGAGGTATATGCAATGTGTTCATTGCACAGTTTCTTAACAATGGCACTATTGCAAAAATCTTTGTTAGGGGGGCTATCCTACCTAGAAGGGTGTTTAGCAGCATCCTTGGCCATTATTTCCTAGAGGACATATAGCATGACTCCTTTTCACTTACATTTTTATGACAATCAAAACTGTTTCTAGGGAGAGTGGGAGAATAAAGTCAAAGGAAACCTTGGTTTAAGACTCTGAACCAAGAATCCAGTTCAAATTCAAATTCAAAGCATATTGCTTGAGATTGCTATCTTTCTTGTACTGAAAGATTAAACTAGATTCTTGGCTGTATTTTGAACAGAGTTGCTGTTTGACTCACTGAGTTTCCATGCTTGAGAAAGACATCCATGTTCTTTTATTTGCCTTCTTACCCAAAGAAACCAAATAAAAATAATCAGATTAGGTGTTGTTAAAACTCTCAGAGGAAAGAACTGCATGCCTTATGCTTCTTCAGAGCTAGAAGCCTGAACTTTATACCCTTGGCTCTTAATCAACATGTGAAACTCCAAAAATCAGCAGAAAGTAAGCTAGAAGCTAAGCAATAGTGACAGCTTCTAGGCTTACTTCATAGTATAATAAACAGGCAAAGGAGCCTCTCACCTTTAAAGCAGATACAACAAAACATGCAAGTCCTTCAACAATTCCAGCTGCACCTCTATATTATTCTTTTATAGTATCAATAAAACTTAGCCTTCTTCCTGAAAAAAAAAAAAAAAAAAAAAAAGGCTGAATTCTCAACCTAAATAAATAGGTGCAGTCTGGGAAACTTCATCCATCAGAGAATTCCCAAAATTTGTTTGATCAAAGTTATTTACATTTTCAATAGTAAAATGGGAAACAACCTAAAAATTCAGTAGTTAAAAATTAAATTATGGACAATAGTCTTTTTTAAAAATTAAAAAATAATTTTAATTGTCAATGAACTTTCTTTTATTTATTTATATGCGGTGCTGAGAATAGAACCCAGTATTTCACACATGCTAGTCAGGTGCTCTCCACTCAGCCACAATCCCAGCCACTGGACAAAAGTCTTGATGGAGAATTATTTAGACATTCAAGTTTATGGAAACTATGAAATACTACGAAAAATTTTATAAATGATTGTCCACAACCTGATTAGATAAAGCTATTCACGGTGTAATATTAGAAATAATGCCAAAATTATAATAAAGCTAATAGAATTACCATAAAATAAGAAAAAATTATACAGTATAAGGTTCAGAGAGAATCCTATTGTCACCAACAAAGAATAAAAAATAGAACTCAGTGCTATGCTACATAACAAAAACTTGTTGTCATTGACAGTAGATGAGAGGATAAGATTTTACAAGTATTTTATTTCATGTAACTCATGAATTTGCTAAAAAGCAACACACAAAAAAGTATTCAGGGAGTGTTTCTCTTGTCTTTTCAAAGACTAGGCACAGAAAAGAAATACAAATAGAACATTTGACTTTGGACAGGACTAAAGGTTTTTTTTTTTTTTCTTTCCTTACCATTTTTTCCAAATTTTCTTTTATTAAGCATTATTTGATACTTGAAAATTCTAAAAAGTAAAAGAATTATGTGATTAAAAAGTAATAAGAAAGATTATAGAAAGTCAGAATATTGACAAAAGAAATATCATTACCACTCCATGTCACTGATAGTTAGGAAAACAAACAAACAAACAGAGGAAAAAGCATCAGAAAGAGGAAGTAGAAAAGTCTTTTGGGAAAAACACATAAAACTTTATTTTAGAAATGAAATGAATTGATTATCAGATCAAAGAAACTTTGGCTTTAAATGACAATTATAGCAGTGGTTGAATAGGACTAGAGAAGTTTTTCAATGCTAAAAAGCACTTTGTTTCTTTGGAGCAACCAGCTGAGGCTCATTAAGAAAGACATTTAGTTCTTCTGTTTAAAGGGTTCTCTACATAATCTTTTGTTTAAAATGCTTCAAAAAAATTTTTTTAAGCAACTATTAAAATGCTTTCCAAAAGTCTCAGCAGGTTTACCGGGAGCAAGACAAAAAGCCACAACAAAGAAGTACCCTACACAAGTGAACTTTCCCCTCTGCAGTAAGTTGATGTTGCAGGACTGACAAATTACTTTGAAGAAACTGGAGATCCTTTCTACCATTATTACAAATAAAGCTAGTAGACCTATTTTGATGTTTTGTTCTTAACATGGTCAACAATATTTTTGAATGACAGAGATATTTCTAAAATATGATGTTTGGTTGGATCAAATGACAGATGAATGAAATAAATTACTGTGACCCTAAATAGTTTTCCATTGCACCCCATTGTTTCATCTAGCAGTAAACTGTTACTGAAACAACAATAACAAATATAAAACCTGCCTATTTTCCCTTACTAGTTAATGTGAGAAGAAAACACCTGCCAGTTTCACTCCTACAAAAATGGTTTTAATATAGGGTCACAGAAAATTCAAAGGTTTTTATGGCCCACTATAAAACAGCTCTTTGTCTTCTCCCACTAATCCCCTAGTGTCACGTTTAACAAAACAAGGAAACTACAGATAATAGAGGTGTTTGCAGATTAGCCTTCCAAGCCATAAATAACACAGGGTTTTGCTCACCTACAAATATTAAGGCAGCTTATCAATGTTTAAGCCCCTTCCTCTTTGTAATGGTTGCTAACATTTTAACCCGGACAAATTGAGAATTTTTTTCTTTCCTGTCTTCTTACATTGACAGAGTACACATTCATAAGATTCTATGATCAGATTTCATGGTATAAAGAGAGAGACATCACCTAAACTCCCACCTGCTAGCTGAGAGCCCCTGATTTGGAAGATGCATCTGCTTTCTGCTCTTCTTGTTTTGTTCTCTCTTAGTGATGCTTTCAGTCCCAGCTGTCCAGGAAGATGTAGCTGTGATTCTGTGCAGTCTGTGCAATGCTACAGAGTGATGGAGGTGCCATCAGGTATTCCTCCCACCACCAAGAGGCTCTACATCAGCCACAGCAAAATCCAGCACCTCCAGGTAACTATGTCATTCTACACTCAAGTTGCTACAGTTTTATTTTGGGAGACAGAGTGTTGGGTGAGTGTGGGATTTTTCAATTTGATTTAAATATCATAATTTAGAAGCCCTGGTTATCAAGTTAGGGCAGTTGTACTAGCTTCCTGCTTGCTGTATACTACGGAGATGGCATATGCCTCTGGCTATTTCTTTTTAGGAAAAGGGGGGGGGACAATCTGCAATTAATAATATTTTATTTCAATTTTTGAAAAAAAATTTAACTGTTGTTGCAAAGCAAAAGTAAAGAAGGTCCTATTCCTTAACAAAAAGAGCACATTATCACTTTATGTCCCTAGAATTAAGAATAAGTCCTTTCAAGGGAAAACATTGTATTTTATGCTATGCATGATAGATGACAGAGCACCATAAGGCTATCAGGATGAACTCAGTATATTAGAGTAATTCACACAAACCCACATACCAGTCAGGTATCAGTGTCTTTGTGGAAACTAAAACAGAGGAAATAAGTTTTTGTTGTATCAAGTTATCTGCATATCTCATTCTATGTGCTTTTAATTATGACTTTTATTTTTATTCTCACTTATCCAGAGGACACTATAAAGAGTGCTATAGATAGTTTCTAACTTTTACAACACGAAGGAAATCTTATGATTGATCTTTGCTTTTTTGAAAGGTATCAACAGACTGGGGTTCTCATTCTAGTTTTCTCAGGAATTAGAAAATCTTTGTGCCTCACTTTTTATCTTCATAAAGTGAAAAGGCTAAATTAAGTAAGTGATTTTAGGCCTCTTCTAGGTAGAAAATTCTATGACTCTGATTTTCCCTTTCCTCTTTGCTGCTTCTCCCTCACAGACCCATTCTAAGAAAATACCTCTTAATTAGCCAGGTACAGAGAGGTAGCAGGTGAATGTATCCTCCCATCAAATAGAGACAATCTCCTCCTACATTTTGTTAAAACTTTTTCATGTAGGTGTCAGAATTTAATATATATGCCATGGTACTTACGTCCAGGCTCAACAGGCGTTGTTGCCTAGTCTCCAGCCCAGTAGTATCTAAAGCCAGAGTGAGTCTGACCCTTTAGGGTCTAAGCATTTAAGCAAGACACCTGATTAAGTGGTAACACATTTCAATTTAAGCTGTCAGTGAGTTGGTATGTCAATTACGCCCTATGATGATAATGTAGTCCAACAGATGAAATTATACCTTTCATCAAAATCAGTTCGTCATTGATTTAGGCTCCTTAAACCATGGCATTGCCACTCCCTGACTTTACCCTACTTGTCTCTTGGAAGGACAGTTCACATCAGAAAAACTAATGAAAGACAGAATTGTTTTGTTAAGGAAATGAAAAGCCTTGAGCGAGGACACTTCTCTTTTGAAAATGCTCAGGTTTTAAATGACCATATTTCACTTGTATTTGGTGAATACAATGTATATTCTGTTTATTTGGTTTAAACTTACAGGATCAAGTACCTTTATTTACAGGGAAAAAATGCCATAAAATTGAATCCTCAAAATTAATAAAAATTATATATGTTTATATTAATAAATATATATCACATTTTTAAATGACTATATGACTTATTCCTATAAACCAACTATGTTTGGGACTATGAATGCTATGTTTGAGGCTTAATATAAAATATTAAAAATTCACAGTTTCTGCCCTCAGGAGAGATTTTATTTACACATTTATCTGTAAAATTCCCACTTCTTTGAGGTACATGTCATTGGGCTATATTAGTATTTCTTTGTTTTTCTGTTTTATACTGTGCCTCTGATCTCTTTTCTGCTGCTGGCTGGTAGTCCCTACCCCCACCCCTCCATCCTAAGGCCTGCATCTTCTTGGGCACTTTTTTTTTTTTAAGTTAGTCTTTTTTTTCCCCTTTATTTTTATTTACTTATTTTTATGTGGTGCTGAGGATCAAACCCAGGATATGCAAGGCAAGCGCTCTACCACTGAGCTACACCTTGGGCACCTTTAATGTCCATGTGCATGGCTGGTCCAATGTCCCAGTCTCACACTTCCTTGAACTCATAAAAACAAGTATCTACCTTTATTTCAATTTTATTTCAGCCATCCTGATTTTATCACTTAGTCATATCATAATCATGTATCATACTTCTCTACCCAGAAAATCTTGAATTTGGTCATTATCTCCTTGTTTTTCAGCTGTCAGTTATCTTTCTACCTTGTGAAGACTTCTTACCTGATATTTGCCCATGCTCTCCCAGATAATCAGTTTAATTCTTTTCTCACTTCTTTCCCTACTACCTTCCTGTCTGCATTCCACAATTAGTTATCTCAATACCTATCCAGCAAGTCCTCAGTTTTATTTATTCTTATTTATACTGTTATTTATTCTTAAATTCACTCATGTCTGGTTTCTATTTCTACCTATTCTGCACAGTTAAAACTTTAGAAAACTTTAGTTATTCTAAAGCATGATCGCTTCTATTTTCCAGAAATTCTTACCTTTTTGCCTTCTGTGATACCATACTTTTATGTCCTCATTATTCCTTTCTTATATGTCTTTTCTACTATTTTAGTAGGTTCTGTTTCCTCTAATGCTCCTCCCTTTTTGGAGTTTCTTCAAGGAATCTCAATCCTCAGTCATTCTTTTTCTTCTTATACCACCCACTCTCCTTAGGTGACCTCATTGTATCTAAGTGACAATGGCTCCCATAACTGAATTTCTGATACAGACTTCCCCCCATGTTTCAGATTTCTCCAGCTGCCCACTGGATAAATGGGCACGTCCCAAACTGAATTCAGTCTTTTCCTCTAAGTTTGTGATCTTTTGTGACTCACTTCTTTCACCTAACATGTCCTCAGAGTTCATCCATGTTGTAGCACTTATTAGACTTTCCTTACACTTTAAGATTTACCGGATTCCATTATATGTATATACTAAATGTCATTTATTCATTCATCAGCTATTGGACACTTGTTTCTTCTTTTTAGCTATTATGAATGATGCTGCTATAAATATTCATATTTCAGTCTACCCAAGCCACTCCTATTTTGAGGCATGCAGGTTTAGTTCAGTTCTTTGTTTCCACATATGCAAAACATAACTAAATTTATCTCACTATTACCATTCACACAAGCCAAAGGATATATTTGAAGGCAGAGGACAAATGCAAATGTAGTTTGCATTTGCAGACAATGGCGTCAGACAATTAAAATGATTCTATTTACATCTTTTTTGAAAGAGCAGAAGCTGCATCTAATTTCTCCTTGGTAAGAAATATAACAAGTAGTGGGATTGTGGATTATTTTAATTTTTTTCCATATTTTTCCAGGATTTTAAGATTGTTTATACAGAACAAACATTCAATTCCAACTTTATTTTACAGACTTTTCATTGGCTTGGTTTACACAGGTCTGAAGCCAGGTCTCTTTATGGGTATATGGCACACTGGACCTATAAGAAGACCAAGAAGGGTGTGTGGCCCTCTACTGCTTAGAGTAGAGCCTGCACTGAATTGAAACTAGAAACAAAGCCTTTTGTGGGAAAGCCAGCAGGAGCAACCTTGTGCTCTACTTTACATTACTTGCCTTGTTTTTTAAAGCAACATTGAAAAGTGTCAGCAGCTCCAAGGTTAGCTCTAGGGCAAAGGCATCTCCTTCCCCATCTTATGACTATAGCATTGCTGAGGCCATGGAAATGAAAAAGTTAGGTCTGGCAGATTCTTCCACCCATTAATAGCTCTGCAAACCCCACAGAAAAGTTGAAAATCAGTGGGTATCTTCCTCACTGTTTGTGACACCAGGACTTTATATTCTGCTAGCAGGATGTGTTTGGGCGGGTGACTTCACTTTCTTAAGCCTTAGTTTCCCTCTCTGAAAAAGAAATAATAATGTTATGTATAGGGCTTTATAAAGATTAAATTTTGTAAATACTTAGAAAATGGTAGGCATTTTAATAATAATAATTAAAACCAATCTATTGACTCTGACAAAAAGAAATTTTTTTTTTTTTTTTTTTTTTTTTTTTTTTTTTTTTTGCTTAAAGGAAAAAATGCTAGCTACTAGATTCAGGTGAGAATGTGAAGTCTAGTTTTGATTCCCCTTAGTTTCCATACATCATAAATAGAAAGGCAAACAAAGAGAAAGTTTGACATCACACTTTGTCTAGTTCCAAAATAAATTGCCTCTCTAGATTCCTGTCATCTCTCAGACTTACCACATAGTCAGCAATCTTTCAGGTTTTGTTGTCACTTGATACAAGTGGAAGTATTAATAACACCAGATTCTTCTTTTGGGATTTCAGCAGTCTAAGAAGTGAAGATCCATGATTACAGCCACTTCTGAATTTACGTGACGGATAAGTCATTTCAGAACAGACCCCAGATTAAAGATCTCTTGAGTCTTAAGCAGATCATTTAACTTTTTGTGGCCTGAAATCTACCACTGAAATGGCAGGTTTAGACTTATTATTCGCTAAATTTTTTTTTTTTAAGTTTGTGACTTGTGTTCAGATCTTGAGTCTTTTTAAAAAAGCACTAATTGTAGGTCAAATGCAATAGAAAATGGTGAAGCCAAGAAAGAAAAAGCCTTGGAGTCACATAGACCTTGTTCAGTTCTTGACTCTTTCATTTCCTAATACCCTTATCTAGAAGCCAGTGTTGACAATAGCAAACTTGCAACATTATCAGAAGATTGATGATAACATATAAAAAAAAAAAGCACTTGGGGGCCAGAGATATAGCTCAGTGGTAGAGTGTTTTCCTGGCCTGTTCAATGCAAACAAAAACACAAGTGACTCAACAAATGCAAGAATAAAATTGCAAGCATTAATTGGACTAGACAAATTAATACAACTGGTTAATTCTTAAGAAAATGTCAAATATTGGCAGCAATGTGTAATGCAAGGCAGCTGCCAAAAAATTAAGAGTAAAAACTTCCATTACTGGAAATGTTAATCCCATCCATTTATGGGATTTTTCTAAAAGAATAATATATTAGAAGATGCTTATGTACCACAATACACATCGTATGTCTTTCCATAATTAGATACCTATATTAAATATGTGATACAAAATTAACTCACTTTGAAGTTCAGACATTGGTATTATAAAAGGGCTCAACTGCATAGTTAAATCAAATATTTAGAAACTATCAATAGTAAAATTCATAAGCTATCCATAGTAAAATTCATAAAATTGTACACTGAAAATTTCAGCTAAATCAAATTCTACAGCAGATTGAAAATTTTGTAACTATTTAGCAACCCAAAGAAAACTTGTAGCAATTCTTTCTGCTTAAATACAACCATACTTTTACAACCAAATACAAATGATTGTATCATTGAAGAAAAGAGGTGGATGTCAAGCTAGGAGGTTGACAGAAGTGGATAGATGGAGGAACTTGCAAAACATGAGGGAATATATCAGACTTAGTAATTACGTAAATTCTACGAGAAGAATAGCATTAGGTCTGGAATATTTAGATGAATGAAGCTCTCTATTGATGGGGGGAGATTCATTTATAAATTTGTTTCTTTATGGGTTTTTTCATTGGTAAAGTGCAAACTAGGGATAGGAAACAGGTAAGCTCTTTTTCCAAATTATAATCTAGTTGAAAATGTTTCTCAGGTAAGTATATTCTACTGACAGTGGAATCTAGAACATTTGAAAGTTTTACTTTTAATTTTTTCAAAAGGGAAAACATTTTTAAAATGTCATAATTTCAAAAGACCAAGCAATGTAAACATCTTTGTAATCTTACAAAGAATTACAAACTGTTAATAGTTTGGTAAAAGATTGATAGATTGTTCGATTTCTGGCTATGATAAGATAATGCAACAAAAGAACACTCTAGTGCACAATGAATCATTGTGCAATTTGTAAACACTTCTGCCTAGAAGCAAATTTGCGGGGTCAGAGAATACACCGTAAGAGTTGGCCAATATTATATGTCTAATAGTGTGTGAAAGTGCTTAGAATATTTTTAATATCTTAAATGGATGTTAGCAATCATAAATAAAAGTAGTCAGGATCTAAGTGTCAACCCTTTTCCAAGAGGCAATTTTAAATAGAACCTGAAAGGAAATATGGAGTATCATTAGCATCATAACAATAATTTATAAGGAATTTTTTCACTACAATCTTGTTTTCTCCCCTTCCTTGCCTCCATCTCTTTTGTAGCAATCTAACTTCACCAGAATGTTGGCTCTAGAAGATTTTATTCTTCTGGCCAGTGGAACAGAATCTGTAGAAAATGACACCTTCAAAATTCTGAGTACCTTGAAGACCTTAGAACTCTGGAAAAATAAGTTAAGACGAGTCCCCAGTGCTCTCCCAGCCAGTCTCGAAGTGTTAAAACTAAATGATAACTCAATATGTGCCCTACATGAATCAGATTTTGAAGGACTGACGAAATTGAAAGTCCTTGAACTTAAAAACAACCTGATCTCTTCCTTGTCTCCCAGCATGCTCTCCTCCCTTGTCAGTTTGCAAAGTTTGATGGTGGATGATAACAATATAGAGTCTGTAACTGGACCCCTCATTCTTCCCCATCTGAAACACATGAGCATGGAGAATAATAAGCTACATCTTATATCAGGTGGATTCTTTACTTCTCTGCAGTCTTTGCAGTTTCTCAGTTTTAGTGGTAACTTTCTAACTAAAATTCCTATTAATCTACCCAAATCCTTGCTATCTTTAAAGATGGAGAGAAACCAGCTCAAAGTGGTTAGGTTTCGAGATATGAAACACTTGGAGAATCTTTCCCATCTTTACCTGTCAGAGAACCTCCTCTCTTCCATTGATGGGGCACAGCTCCTTGCCAATTTAACTACTCTTGAGGTGACCCAAAACCAGCTTCAAACACTGCCCTTAAGACTACCAGTAAGGCTACAAAAGTTTGACTGCAGCAACAATCTGATCCAGAAAGTTACGGCACAAGACTTTCAGGACCTTCCAGACTTGAAACATCTGTTTCTGGACAACAACATTGTCAGCTTGTTCGAAGCTGGGGCCCTTCAGAGGTGTTCTCAGCTGTCCAACCTGGCCCTGGAGCAGAACCTGCTGTTGTCTATACCTTTAAGGTAAGTGAGCACTGTCATTTATTGTAACTACCATAAGCATTTTCCAAAGATTGGGACATGTCAGCATATTGCACAAACAACAAAATGAGTCAGCAAATATAACAAGGGCTTAGGGATAAAAGTTTTAAACAGAGGTTTAGAATCTCCAGCCTTCAGACTGAATCCAGCACTAACTTATCTTGTATATAGGACAAGATTCCAACTGGTGATATCTATACAAACAGAATATGATGATATTGTAAAAAGCATCAAGGCTTCTAAGTATGTGGTATAGATAACCAATAGGCAGGCTGGGCATGAGTGGCCACTAGCAAAGCAAGGATACCAGGAAAAATAGAAGGGGCATACACAGTAAAATTTATATCTTTAAAATCATTTAGGTAGTAGTTATGGGGGAAAATCATAACTTCAAAATGTAATTCTGTATTTGAATTATTTATTGGGGAGCCTCATATTCTCTTATTTCTTCATGTGTCCGCTTGAATGGGTAAGTCCATCTGTGTTGGTCTTACCTTCTGTTTTTAGTTATCTCTTTAGCTCTTTGTTTCTCTATTCTTTCCTCTCTCCTTACTCCTTTTCCCCTCTCCCCTTCCTCCTCCTTCTCTCGTCCTGTTTTGAACACTTACCACATGCTAAGTACCAGGTACTTGGAACACAAATGTAATAAAGAGATAAGATTTGCAGTTCTGTACAGCCTAAATTCTAACAGGAGAAGACTGACAATAAATGTAATATAAAGTAAAGAATATAATATTTGGACCATGTTTGGTATTATAGTTATAACAACAAAAAAGACACGAATATACCATGTCTGCAGAGTAAAAGGTGGAATGGCTAGTTGCCATTTTAATTAGGGTAAGCACAGTAACCCTTATAAAAAGATAAGCTTTCAGCAAAGACTTGGAAGAGGTGAGGGATTTAGCCATGAAGCTATTTTTGGAGAAAAGTGTTTTAAACAGAAGAACAGCCAACACTAGCCCCCAAAGCAAGAACAAGCCTAATACTTGCTATTTAAATAATTTATTTAGTAGCCTTATTTTATATTACTGAATATTCCTACTCTAAGAAAAAAAAAATGTGTCGGGGATTTTAAAGGTTGCTGAGGTTTTTAACTCCCCTTTGACCCAGGGTGAGCTTTCTCTGGCCGGCAGAGAAGGCTGGGAGAGCACGCCCCAGCGATGAGGCGAGATTGGGAAAGGTAGAAGTCTCTGGTAATCCCCCCCGCCTTCAAAAGACCCTCCGAATTACCAGCGAGCCCCGTCAGAGCTGGAACTCATTTATTTTAGAAGATGGACGGCATTTATAGAAGACATGGGCCAATCAGCAGAAAGATCATAGGAGCACATAGGGAGCATGGGCAAATCACATTAGTGGAGCCATTAGCCTATCTTAGTGGCTATCTGATTTCCCACCACATGTCAAGGGAACATCTCCTGATTAGGCCAAGTTCCAGTATCAGGAAGTGGGAGGCAGCCAGAGAGTTAAGTTTTTCTATTCCTTCGGCTGATGTGTTCTTAAGTCCCCAACAAAAATGTACGTAAAATAAAAATCCATAAAGCAGGGTAAGAAGTGACTGTGTCACATAAGGATATGACAGCAGACTGTGACAGCCATGAGCAAAATGGTATAGCCAATGGACTTTTCTACTCAGTGACTTTTAGAAAGCATTTAGTTAACAAATCCTGCTAAGTTTAGTGAGTAAAAATAGCTTAATTATATACTCCTACCAGAGTACTTGTGTGTTTATAAAGTACAGACAAAACACAATGCTTTTACTCAATGGAGTATATAATAGAGTTGCAAACCTCAGCTGGCCATAGTTCTCAAATCTGACTTCACTATAGAATGATATCTAGAAAAGCATAAAAAAGTATGCTCATACCCAGGCCTTACTTCAAACCAGTTAAGTCAGCTGCTCCAGGGTTGGGGCCCAGGCATTTTGAAAAGCTCCTCAAATGAATTTAATTTGCAGCTGGGATTGAGAACCACTCAGCAAGGACAATGGAACTTGTGAGGTGGGAGTGGGCTTTTCATGAAGTTTAATTTAAGCAACACAACAGTATGTTCCATCAAGGAACTTGGCCAGCTACGATAGCAGAATTCCTGTGATTTTTAAGTACCCCCCAGCACCATCACTCCCACTCCATGACTTTTCTTTATACTGGAAAGTGAGAATTATCCAGAAAAGGTTCTCTGTGGTTTTCCTCTGATAAAGAATAAAAACATAACAACATTCATTCCCTATATTTGAGTTTAAAATTTTTATTTGTGACCTTTAAACAGCACACCTTTTCTGTTTATTTGCATACTTCTTGTTCATACATAAAATCTGTACTATGAAGTTCAGTTGTCTGTACATAGGTAACCTGCTCCTATTACAAATAGGATTTCCACAAACTCCTTCTTTTTCCTACCATCCTCCATTCTATAATTCATCTAGAATATAATAGTACATGGTTTGGGGTATACACATACTCAAATATATAAATAAATTTTGTGTTTATATAAATTCACCTCAATAATAGAAAATGATATCTAGCATGCTTGCTAAAATCAGCAATGAAGATGCTATAAATACATTTGCTATTCTTTGTTAGTCTATACAACAATCCTATAAAAGTTGGTTCATTGTTTGACCTATTATTTTACTAAGACTTAGAGATAATAAGAAGAAACCTGTTGAAATTCATCATCATGAGAGAGCTATGCCATTGACACAGGATACATTTTTGTCTTTCCACAATGTCAGAATTTATTGAATAACAATAAATTCACAAACTACATCACTTCCATTGGTTGTAATTCACTGAATACTCCTGGGTTACTTAGTAGCCAAGAGCTGGCAATCATAGGTTCTTTTATTCCAATCTTTATTTTTATTATCTCTAACACTCAAGTCACAGATCATACATGTTACACATCACACTTTACATAATGATAAATAGGTTATGGAAAGGCTAGAAAGGGTTAAGACAGCTACAGGGTTTTGAAAGCAAAGACAGCAGATTCAAATGCAAAAGAGTCACTGCAGGTAGTCAGATAAAATTAGGAACCAAAGAACTTGTTCAGGATGCAGAGCTGACAGGGCACAGTGCTGTCATGGATAGAATTTATCCTAGGCTAGTGTCTGGATAGGAGGCAATTTGAAAAGAGACCATGCAAGCTGGGAGATGGAGCCAAGCTGAAGTCCCAGGGATAAAGTCAGTAGTTTGTGTCGCCTGCCCACCTCATGAAGTGTTTACCAGATGGTCTGATGACCGGTCAGTGTGTGCTGCCATGTCACCATCTTAGTTGTCTCTCCTTTTATGTGTTTTAAATGAAGGTTTTGCATTATTTGGGGGTGTGGTGTGCCTCATAATCTCATGTGCCTGGTTTCCTTGACATGGGTTTGATATGCTCATGGTTCCATATGCCTCTGATTTAATTTGATAGGTTCACAGGTTGTTTTTTTTTTTTTTTTTTTTTTTCCTTAATGAGCACAATTCACTTATTTATTAGTTTTTGCCTTATGATTGTGCTATTCTGATGGTGGCTGTTTACTTGTACAAACAGGGACTAGAGGATTTTGAGTCAGCATTTGTACTCAAGATGGAATAAGTACTGCTTTGTAAAATGGAGTAACTAGGAGCAGGGCACACTGCCTGCTCTTCATGCACATCCTTAAAAAGTAGATTTAAACACAGTCATTGAACTCCAGACCCAGGGAGTTTTAGCCACCTCATGATCTCTCCTTTGTGATTTACTCTACTGTCAATAATACTATACTACTAAGAATGCCAAAGATCTAGGCTTCACTTTTTCTGCTTCACATTTCACCAATCTGCATCTTAGTGAACAAATAGAAGTAACATCATGTCTTTTTTATTCTCTCTTCAGTTAATTCAAATTTAGAATAGTTTTCCACAACATAAGGCAGTTAGCATTTAATCTTATTTACACATAAGCCCCATCTACTGGCAAAACCCAAAGAATATATGATAGTATTTCTAGAGGCACATTTACCTTCAAATCAAAGCACCCTTTTAATATGAATCAGGTTTATATAGACAAATTATATTGAAGCAATAAGTAACTGTCGAAAGTTTATAAAACCAGGATAATTAGTATTTTTTCTTATGATGTCATTTTGGCTATAACTTGACTAGAAACATGAAAGAAGGGAAAAGGAAGGAAGGAAGGAAGGAAGGAAAGAAGGGAGGGAGGGAAGGAAGGAAAGAGATGCCTAAAAACAGGTACAATTTCTGCAAACAGCCAGAGCTGAATAATTGTATTTGTTTAAAAGAAAATTTGGCTTGTTTATTTTTATTAGCTAACGTTTGTATGTGACTTCTCTGTACTGTGCACTTTCATCTGTTAGGATGGAAAATCAGAAGCTTCAAGAACATAAATAACTTACCTAAAGCCACATACTGGTCACATACTTGGGTCACATAGAATGACCCAAGTTAGAATGCAAGTCTTATTAAGTAGGTATTTTTTGACTCCAGTTTATTCCACCATTTTCCCCCAATTAGGCCCTGTTGTCCTCTGCAAGGGAAGTAGAGTCTTAGTTACTGTTGCAACTAAAGTCTATGACTAGTTCATCTTTCCTTAGGGAAGAAACAAAACAAAACAATGAGTAAGAGATTTTCCATATACTTTTTTGGAGACTCACCTTTTATAAATTGGTGTATAAGTAAAATTATATTTTCTTGAAGATTAACTTTAATACTGAAGTTAATGCTCAAACGATTAAGTATAAAATATTTTTCCCTGGTAAATTAATCTACTTTGTTAGGCAAATTTTATTCCACCTAAGAAGAAGACATTTTAAATAATTAAGGCTTTAATTAGAGTCATGTGTCACATAACAATGATTCTATCAAGGATAGACTGTGTATACCACAATGGTCCCATAAGATAATATCATCTTGTAATATGGTAGCTGTGATGTTCGCACAATGAAATCACCTAATGCCACATTTTACAGGATGTATTCCCCCATCATTAAGTGTTGTGTGACTGTGCTAAAAAAGCATAAATGCTTATGTGTGTTTAGGTTCTGTGTAGTTTGGGATATGAATACAAATACAAAATGACTGATTTAATTTAAAAAAATAAAGAAAAGAAAAAGAAAACCCAAGATCAAAATTTAGGCTAACTGCCAATAATCTGAATACACTAACTTTTAGGAATGATATTCATAAAAGAATAATACTATAAGAGCAAAAGGTAATACTATCATAGGATATGGTTAAACTTGTTTGCTTTCTCTCTTCCAAATAGCAATAATATAACTGGGTCTGCTACAAGTTTCTGAATACTAAATATATGAAGGTCCATATAATATGTTCAAACTATATGCAAATAATGTAACAGAAAGAGTCTCCAGTTCATTCTGATTTTTGAAAAAAATTTTATCAATAGGCTTTATCATGACATCTGTCAAGCTGATATCCAAAATATTAGAAAAACTTTCCTCCCTGATTATTATGTATCAACAGCTGATCAAGGTTGGAAACTTAGTGTGCCAAAAATTAAATTCATCCATAATTGTTCAGTCAGAACCATGTCTAGACATAAGCACATAATCTGTTTTTACATGTGGGGTCATTCTAGAATTTTTTTTTTCTTTTTTCCCCATTTCTCCCTTTTTCTCAAGTACTGCTATAGACTCCCTCATGGATTTTAATTTAGTGTGTTATAATCATGTGCTGTTGCTGGTCCCTTTTGATGTTCCCATTATCCCAAATTTGGCAGTGGGAGTCCTTCCAAGCCGCTCCTGTGTTTGTGACACATGACTCAGTTTTTTGGTTTTTTAATTGAACTGAGGGGCACTTGACCACTGAGCCACATCCCCAGCCCTATTTTGTATTTTATTTAGAGACAGGGTCTCACTAAGTTACTTAGTGCCTTGTAGTTGCTGAGGCTGGCTTTGAACTTGCTAACCTCCTGCCTCAGCCTCCTGGTCCGCTGGGATTACAGGCGTATGCCACCATGCTCACTCAGTTGATTTTTAAAAATTGGGTTAAAATACACCTAACATAAAATTTACCATTTTAATCATTTTCATCTTATAAATCAAAACTTCAAAGAGTTTTATGATTAGGAAACAGAAAAATCAGGGGATTAAAAAATAAGACCTATGGCCTGAGGTGTCTGGTAGCTCTGGTAGCTTTCCAGGTATGGTCCTCCACCCTGTCTTGGTCTTCTTGGGAACAGTCTCCCATCATGCTGAATTGTCTTTCAGGGGCTTCCCCCTATTGGGCTGGCCACAGGGCCAGCCCTGTCTCTCTGGTCACATATTATGTATGCAAGGAAGCCAGGAATACAGTTTTTCTTCATGATTTGGGTTTTAATTTTGTTTTCATTGTATCTGAGAAGATACAGTTATGATGGTTCCTCAATTGTTATTTTAATAAAATAGATTAGATTTAGGTTTAAAAAAAAGAATGTATGACCTATGAAAAAGAGTTAAAGACATATAGAATCAGGCAAGTTGGTGCTTATATATATATTTTTTAAAAAAATATTTATTTATTTGCTTTAGTTGTACACAATGTGTAATTTTACATGGTGCTGAGGATCGAACCTGGGCTGCGCACGTGATAGGCGAGCACTCTACCGCTGAGCCACAACCCCAGCCCCTATATTTAACTTTCTAACATAAAGCTTGTTTCCTAACTTGATAAGAACTGTACAGAAAATGAAGGTGATGCTCAGTTCTGGTGCCTTGGTGGTTGTGGAATGATGGTGTGGTCTCCTCTCACCTCCTGTGTCCATACTTTGCAGGCTCCCCAAGACCTTAGCCAGGCTGGACCTAAAAGGCAATGCTATCCAGGATATTGCTGAGAGGGAGCTCAAGGATCTCAAGCAGCTTCAGGTTCTAAACCTGAGGAACAACAAGATCTCTGCCTTAGACCTCAAAGCCTTGGAGGGTCTGCCTCGCCTCAGGCACTTGTACCTGGATGGAAATCCGTGGAACTGCACCTGTACTCTGCTAAGAGCTAGGGAGATACTGAAGGCCAAGGGCACAGATGTGAGGGGAGGACAGTGTGCAGCCCCAGCTGAACAACAAGGGGAAAGCTGGATGTCTTCCAAGAAGATCATGAGACAATGCGAGCAGCATTTACACTTGACCGAGAAAAGCAAAGAGGTCAAAAAGAAACCAAAACCGGAAGACTCCTCCAGCATCAAACTCATCATGGACGACGATGATTATGATTATGAAATAGATTAAGTATGAGCTTTGTTTACAGCTTAGAAAACAATTTTCAACATTTAATCTCTTAAGCAGAAATATACTATACTTTAGATATGTAAGCTTCTCTTTTGTAAGTAGTTTTTGTTTTCATTTTTTTTTAAACAAAAAGAAGAGATGAGAGTTAAAAAAAATTGAGGTGGGGGAGTAAAGTAGAAAAAACAATGGTAAGAAGTTGTTTTCCATTTAGAAAGTAATTTGTTTATGTTTTATTCTGAAACCTAGGCAAATAATAATGTCAAATAAAATCTTACATAGCTAACTTCCTGCAAACAGAGTATTTTATCAAGTAAGTGATGACTTTGGTACTATAGGCCTACACTATAAGCTGGGCACTACAGGCTTTTTGGGTGTAAGCAATAAAAATGACCTCTGATTGACTTAAGCATGAAAGAACTAACTGGAAGGATTTGGGGTAGCTCAATCAAAAGAAAAGCTGAAAAGCAAAGCAAGGACAATGTGTTAGTCACTGTCACTATGACAAAATACCTGAGATAAACAGCTTATAAGGAGGAAAGGTTTATTTTGGCTCATGGTTTCGGAGGTTTTGATCCATGGTAGTTTGTCCTATTGCCTTGGGCCCATCTTAATGGAAGCACATAGTTGACGAGGCCTGTTCACCTCAAGGCAGCCGGGAAGCAAAGGAAGAGAGGAAGAGGCCAAGGTCCCAATATCCCCTCCATTGGCTCGCCCCCAGTGACCTAACTTCCTCCAACTAGGCCCCACCTTTTAAAGGTTCCACCATCTCCCAATAGTGCTACAGGGTGGGGACCAATCCTTTGACACATAGGCCTTTGGGGAAATTTCAGATCATAACTGCCCCAGGGCCCCTTGCAGAAGGATGTAATACAGAAACCTAGTTTCTTCAATAGCTCTCATGCCACAGAATGAAGTATCTCCCACTATTTTCAGTGTCTGCTTCCCTCCTTTCAAGATCCTTGTCCTCAGAGGGAGCCACAAATTGGCCTAGCCTGATTCACATGTGTGTGTGTGTGTGTGTACCTCTTGGCTGGGGGACAGAAGATCTTGTTTGACAATTTTACCAAAGGGAAACCAGAATGGGAAATGCAACTGGTACCTTAAGTACCACAGGTGTTCCAAAAAGGGCCTTACAGAAAAGAGTTGTGCTTTTGTTTATATTGTTTCCCTAAGTTAACCACAATCCCCACGATGCCTTCCTTTTGATCCACTGCATGCTTGGGAGAGTTGCCTGTTTGTAATAGAGGTATGGCTGTAGAATAACATTTTTCTTTCAATCTATATGGGGATGCAATCTACTTGTTGAATACACTGGAAACCATATCCAATGTTAGTTTGTGTTCTCATTAGTAAGATTAATCTACTGCAGTGCTTAACAAAGTTTTCATCACAATACTCCTAATGGTGGAGAAAGTAAGTAGTAGAGATTGTATGGATGAGCAAAGATGCTACCAGAAGATAGAGCTTTCTCCAGAGAGTCATGTTTTAAATTTCATGCAAATTTTGCATTATTGCTTTATGTTCATATTTTCTTCCTTCAAATTTTATAAAATTGATACCCCTTGGAGAAGAACCATGTTCATATTGTGGTTTCTTGTACTCCCTAGCACACTGACACATACCCTCAAAACACAGATGTACAAGAAAGCATCTGCATTCATCTGCTTGGAAAGCCACAACAAAATATCACAGGCTGGTGGCTAAACAACAGAACTTTTCATTGTCTCACAGGTCTTGGAGGCTAGAAGTCCAAGATCAAAGTACATCGGTGTTGGTTTCTGGTGAGGGCTCTCTTCCTCTCTCTTCCTGGCTTATAGATAGCCACCTTCTTGCTGTGTCCTCATATGACCTCTTCTCCATGTATACCCCAAAAAAGACATTTCTGGGGTCTCTTTTTCTATTAGATTAGGGGCCCATCCTTATGATTTTAATTTTAATTACCTCTCTAAGATCCTATCTCCAAATACTGTCACAGCAAGGATAAGGCTTCAATTTGAATTTGGGAGGAACACAATTCAGTCCAAAACAGTATTCACCTATCTATCTACCTACCTCTCTACTTACATATCAATCTAAATTTCTGGTTCTTAATTAAGTTTATTGATTAATTTATTTAAAAAGGGGGAGCAACAAAGTAGAAAAGGGTAAGGAAATTTTAAAGCATGATTATCATATATTTATACTTGTGTACAGACTTTTAAAAAACCATCATGGAAAGTAGCTAGAGATCAGAATTGGGATGTAGGGCTGGTAAAACCTGGAAGAAAGAATGAAATGTGAAAAATTGCTTTAAGGCCCTGGAATGTGGAGTAGGTTAAGTGTCACTGGAGTTGAGCATACCAGTCCTCTTGGCAAAAGTATCCATCTGATGCCTGAGGAAATGAATTTCTTAGGGACAAATAAAGAAAAGGGCACTTGCAGAGACCAATTTTTCCTGTATGGCCTTTTAGTGATTTGTTTTCTCATCTTTGAAAAGGTGATTATGAAAGTGCTATGATTAAACACTTATGGAAGGAAAAAATTTCCTCACATCCCTATTATTAGCAAATCTGCCCCTTTCCAGATGGAGATATTGCTCAACAACCCAAATGCCAATTACATTTCTGATGTAAATAGGGTTATGTAGTGGACAGTGTAAGCCCATCCAGAAGGGCTTTCTCTTCCCTCCCTGGAATTGCCAACACTTCAAGTCATGCCTGCCTAGACCTGCAAGAGTCAGAACTGAATCACAGCCTGCTCTTACCATCCACCCCCGCAACACCCATGGCCAAGTGCTCCTTTGCTAATATAAGTCTGAATTAAGCTTTTATATTGCCCCCTGTCAGAATTTGATCATTTTCAGATGAAGAATTAGTCTCCCACTTAGTCTTGGAGGAATGTCATCCCAGTTTGGAACTCTTAAGAAGAATACCTGAAATAAAGGATCTGAAAAGAGGTGCTGATTCTCTTTTCTGGCACACACATGGTCTAATGTGAAAGAACTACTTTTATTAGAATCAATATGTTCAGTAAAGGGAATTCTTAATTTTTACTCAGAAATGCTCAAAATTTACAAACTTTGAAGGGTTTCCTCACAAACTTTTTTTGCTATGCAAAGAGCACAGCAGGAGATGCTGTACACTTGTCTCCCTCCAATGTGTGGGCTTTCTGCTCAGGCCTTTGCAAAGTGGTTCATGAGTCTCAAAATCTGCTTATTGCACCTGTGAGTCTCCTTCTTTATTTCAGAAAGAGGAAGTTTGTGGATGTCTTGGCTTTATGAAGGAAAGATGTCTTCAAGTTTATCCTCAAAAAACCCTCCTTGGGGATCGCGAGTTCAAAGCCAGCCTCAGCAATGGCGAGGCACTTAGCAAATCAGTGAGACCCTGTCTCTAAATAAAATACCAAAAAGGGCTGGGGATGTGGCCCAGTCGTCAAGTGCCCCTGAGTTCAATCCCTGGTACCAAAAAAAAAAAAAAAAAAAAAAAAACCCTCCTTGGGTGCTCCTGCTTTAGCTCTTTACCATGTCCCCCTCATCAAATTATGCTCTCATGGTAAGGCTGTAGTCCAAAATTCTGATCTTTTCAGTATAAAAGAACCATTGGTATGCATATTTTGGAAGGGGGCCGCTGACAGCATTTAACATTTTCATGCCTTTTATATACAGGTTATATGGATTTCACCAGCACTGAAAAGCTGAATTGAATATATATATTTATTTAAGGCTAATATTTAAGGCTCTAGTTAGTCATAGTAATAGTTCAGTTAATACACACGTCATTTAATTAGATATTCTGATCTTAACTAAATTCACTTAACCAAATACACAAATAAAATAATTACTGTCTTTGTAAGTCACTCAGGACTCAATATTTTTTTATCATATAGTTGTGCGGTGAATTTAAAAACTGGATTCTTGCAAAATTATCAATCCAAGGGAAGGGTAAAAGCTTCCCAAAGCACAGTTTCGCAAGAATAAACTTTACATGACTAGTGTCACCCTGTAATAATAATGGATTATCTTAACAGTTTGATTTAGGGATCTTGAACTCTCTCTGAGCCCTAGGCTTGCCTTTATTTTAGATGGTATCTGGTTTGGGCAGGAAAGAACCAGTATGATGGATTACCCTATCTTTTTCCTCTCTAAGGCAAGATATTGTATTAATATACTCAATTGGATTCTACAAAACACTGTCTTTAGGAATTCAATATAGAGGATTTGATTTAATAGACATTATTCAACTTTTGAAATAGTCACTGACAATAGCCTTGAGAGTGAGGGTGTGTTCTTAACTAGATCTATCTTGGACTCAAAAAAAACACTCTGTAGTCAGCTATTCTGTTCCTCCACCACACAATCCACACCCCTAACCACATCCTCCCTGATCCGGACTGGCTCACTGTTATTTAGACTTATAGTATTCATTTCTTTTCTTTTCTTTTCTTTTTTTTTTTTAGATAATCACAAATGGGGCTGGGGTTGTAGCTCAGTTGTAGAGCACTTGTCTAGCACGTGTGAGGCACTGAGTTTGATCCTCAGCACTACATAAAAACAAATAAATAAAATAAAGAATGTTAGGAGCATGATTTTCCCTTTTAAAAAATGATAATCACAAATGCTATTGAAAATTATTTGACTAGGCAATAAATTCCCATTTATTATATCAAAGTAGTTCATGATAATGATTCATCTGGAAATGTAATAAAATTCCAAAATAGGATCCCTGTGTTAAAGACCGTGTGTGTTGTTAATTTTAATTCATCAAAGATTATGGTTGTAAGAGATTTTTCAAAGATTACTTTCTTCAAATGTTATATCAACTCATGTTCCTATCAGCAGTGTTTATAGGTTCCTGTTTTCACAGTAATCAGCATTTATCCTCAGTCCTTACTTTTTGCCAATCTGATGGGTAAGAAAATGTATAGCAAATGTATAGCATTTCTATAGCATTTTCCTGACTACTAGTCAGGGTGAACATTTTCTATTATTTGTTAGTTTTTGCATACATACAAATGTGTACAAATATATGCATACACTAAGATCATGTTGATATATATGTGTGTATATATATCAAATAATCAACTGATTTATATATGTATGTGTATATATATGCATATATATATACACACACACACACCAACTGAACAATGTTTTAGTATTCTATGTTGCTTTGACATTATCCATACAACTTGATTACTCAATTAACCTGATTTAATATTTTTTTAAGTTTTTGAGTTACTTAAGGACTTTGGAAATTCTATTGAAGCTGACACAGTGATATAAAAATGTTGTTGAAATGGATAGAGCTCTAAATCGTTTAGCATATAATTTAAATTTTTTCTTAATTTTAAGCATTACGCAGGAGTAAACTTATCTGAAATAATCCAGTGCAAAAAAATTCAGGAAGTTTATATTAATAAGTCTCTTAATGCAAAGACAAATCCAAGGAACAGACTCAGAGCCTCTTTAAAAACCAACCCTAATTGTCAAGCAGGCTATTTAACCAAGAATTTTGAATTCTTATCTAAAAATGCTTCTGGCTTAGAAGTTTCCGTAATAAAAGGATTTCTTCACCTTAAAAAGTCAGCACGGGGCTGGGATTGTGGCTCAGCGGTAGAGCGCTCGTCTAGCACATGTGCAGCCCCGGGTTCGATCCTCAGCACCATGTAAAAACAAAGGCATTGTGTACAACTAAAGCAAATAAATAAATATTAAAAAAAAAAAGTCAGCATGTAGTTTCTTATTTTCTGGGTATTCCAGAACATCCCACCCAAGGTGCCATGAGACCCAAGAAAATAGGCCAATGGATCTACGATTACATAGAGTATCATTTATTCAGTGGACTTACTGATAGAAAAGTGGTCCTAAGCCACAGCAAGACCAAGTGAATCCCTGTAACTTCAGTCAGAAGGAGGAGAATAGAAATTGGTTAGGAGAAAAGTGACTTCATCCTAGCTGGAATGCACCTCATTTATCTTAATGCTAACATCAGAGTTAGACACATTCCTGAGCTCCAAGGTACAATTGTAGAGTTCCACATACCATTCTAGCAGTTTTGTCTATTTATTGCTTGCTGGGAAACTATGCAGGGGAAAATGACCAGAGTTACTCTGAGGCAATCATGTTGGTTATGACTCAAGATGGCTGCAATCATGTCTCGCCAAATCCATATACTGGGAATTCTGAGAACTCTAGGAATATTAGACTTTCATAAGTAGTTTTTAGCTTCTACAAACCAAATAGAATAAAGCTCCTTTTACTAAGGAGACTTTATAACCTAAAACAGGTAGTGGAAATCTTTTTATGTAAATAATATATATTTCAGATTTTGTGGGCCTTGAGTTCTCTGTTGCAACTACTGAACTCTATCATAAACTATTCATTAAATGAATGGATGTGGCTGTGTTCCAATAAAGCTTTATTTACAAAAATAGTAGGTCAGACCTCTCTTCCCAAATTGCAGTGACTAGGAGTTAAGTACTAAAAAAAATTACAACTTGCTGGAGCATGAACTTATGAGCAAAAACCTTCAAGGGAATCAGTGAAGAGGGTAGGAATCCCTGAATTGTATTTGATGAATTGCTGTAGGCTCACAGTGAACAAGTTTGAAGATTTAAACCTAAAGGAGGCCCACTCATAGGGGACCCAAATATTTACATGGGTTTTACTTTTTTTTTGGTACCAGGGATTGAACTCAGGGGCACTTGACGACTGGGCCACATCCCCAGCCCTTTTTTTGTATTTTTTATTTAGAGACAGGGTCTCACTGAGTTGCTAAGTGCCTCGCCATTGCTGAGGCTGGCTTTGAACTCGCGATCCTCCTGTCTCAGCCTCCCAAAGTGCTGGGATTACAGGTGAGCGCCACCCGCGCCCGGCTTGGGTTTTACTTTTAAGAGTTATTAGATCAGGTTCTCCAAATGAATGTTAGAGAAAAACCCTTCCTGCTACCATCAGAGGAAGGAAAAAAGGACCCTTTTTAATATACAACAAAACATTCTTCTTATTAACAAGTCCTACCCAGAAACTATTTTACCAGAGCCTCAACTATTGAAGTTTTTATCAGAGCCTAACCAAGAAATACTCAATTCCAGCCCACTCTAGCCAGCCTGTCCTACCTAATGCAGGACGTTGAGAAGCACTTGTGAATTCATAGTCCAGAGTCACAGGCTCACTAAACAACTGAGACCTAATCATAGGAAAATCGGATGGTTTTCCTCCTCACCTGTATTAGTTAGCTTTTTGTTGCTCTAACCAAAATACCTAACAAGAATGACTGAAAGAGTGCAAAGTTTATTTTAAACTCATGGTTTCAGAAGTTCAGACCATGGTCTTCTGACTCCATTGCTCTGGGCCCAAGGTGAGGCAGAACATTATGGCAGAAGAGTGTGGTAGAGGAAAACTGCTCACCTCATGGTAGCCAGGAAGAGGAGAGAATGCAGGAGGAGCCAAGAACAAAGTATATAATCCCCAAGGCCATGCTCCCAGGGATCCACCTCTTTCAGTAATCCCACCTGCCTTGTAGTTACCACCCAGCTACTCCAAATCATTAATCTGCCAAATGGATTAATCCACTGATTAAGTTATAGCTCTCACAACTAATCATTTCACTTCCTGCATTAATGCAGGTGATTTTGGGGGATACCTAACGTCCAAACCATAACACCACCCTCCCACCTTGCGTTTACATTACTAAAGGTAATGGTAGTTCTTTTTACTCAGCATGCCAGGTCTGGCTAGCAACAAAAATTGTGAGACATAATAAAAGGCAAAAAATACAGTTTGAAAGAGACAGAAAGAATCAAAAATTGACCTGGCAGGGATGTTGGGATTATCAGACTAAGAATTTAAAACATGTATAATTAAAACTCTGTGGACTCAGGTAGGATATAGCTCAGTGGCACAGCACTTGCCTAGTATGTGCAAGGCCCTGGGTTCTATCCCCAGTACCCAAAAGAGAGAAATAAATACCCTACGAACTCTAATGGTCAAAAAAGACATCATGTAAAAATAAATGGGTTATTAGCCGGGCACGGTGGCAAACGCCTGTAATCCCAGCACTTTGGGAGGCTAAGGCAGGAGGATCGCGAGTTCAAAGCCAGCCTCAGCAATGGCGAGGCACTTAGCAACTCAGTGAGACCCTGTCTCTAAATAAAATACAAAAAAGGGCTGGGGATGTGGCCCAGTGGTCGAGTGCCCCTGAGTTCAATCCCTGGTACCACAAAAAAAAAAAAAAAAAAAAAAAAAAAAAAAATGGGTTATTTAGGCAGAGATGGGTCTTCCAAGAATCACAAAGAAATGTAAGAGATTAAAAACTCTAGCAGAAAAAAAAGAATGCCTTTGATGGGCTTATTAATAGACTGGACACAACTGAGAACAAACCCTCTGAGCTTCAGCATATATTATTATTAGAAAATTCCCAAAAAGAAAAGAAAAGAAAAAAAAGGTTAGGAAAAGAAGGAACAGAATATTCAAGAACTGTAGGACAGCTACAAATAGTGTAACATACACTTAATGGAGAAGAGAGGAGAAGAAAGAAAGAAACAGAAAATATATTTGAAGCAATAACAGCTGAAAATTTCACCAAACCAAAGATCTAGGAAACTTCAAGCAGGATAAATGCCCCACCCCCCAACTAGGACCACACTGAAGCATATCATATTCCAAATTCTGAAAAGTCAAAGATAAAAAATATATTTAAAGAAGCCAAAGGAGAGAGATATTTTACCTATAGAAAAGCAAAAATAAGAATTACATCTAGGGGCTGGGGCTGCAGCTCAGAGGTAGAATGCCTGCCTCGCCCATGTGAGGCACTGGGTTTGATCCTCAGCACCACATAAAAATAAATAAACAAATAAAGATATTGTGTCCATCTACAACTAAAAAAAAAAAAATTACATCCAAATTCTTCTCAGAAACCATGTTAGCAATAAGAATGGGGTTAAGGGGCTGGGTTTGTGGCTCAGCGGTAGACTGTTCGTCTAGCACGTGTGCGGCCCGGGTTCGATCCTCAGCACCACGTAAAAATAAACACATTGTGTACAACTAAAGCAAATAAATAAATTTAAAAAAAAGAATGGGGTTAAATATTTACAATGTTGAGAGAAAAATCCACCAAACTAGAATTCTGTACTCTGCAAAATTATCCTTCAAAAGTGAAGGAAAGTAAGGACTTTCTCAGACAAAATTTAAAGAATTTGTTGTCAGTAGATCTACCTTACAAGGAACATTAACAGAAAAGAAAAATGAGATCAGTTAGAAATTCAGATCAATATAAAAAAAAGAATAATAGTGGAGAATGAATACATGAAGCTAAAATTAAAACTCTTGTTTTTCTAATTCTTAATTGATTTAACAGATACCAGTTTGTTCAAAATGACAGCAACAATGCATTTGATTCTGCACACATGTATTTGATTGTGTCTGGAGAGAATGTAGGAAGAGCCAAGAACAAAGTATACAATCCCCAAGGCCATGCTCCCAGGGATATTATATATGTATGCACACATATATGTAAATGAAATCAATGACAGCAATGATAAAAGGGAATGGGGAAGAGGAATTAAGATTACCTCATTATTTAACAGGATTAACATTACTTTCAGTGTTATTTGAAAGAGGAATGGGATTATTTGTAAAAAAATATTGCAAACTCTAGCACAACTACTAAAACGACTGTATAAAAATGGAGGATAAGTGATATGCTAAGAAAGGAGAAAAAATAGAGTCCTATAAAATGCTCAATTACAACTACAAATGGCATAAAAAGAGTGAAAGGCACAAATAGGAACAGAGAACAAAGGAAAAAGAGAAAACAGTAACAAGCTGGGTAGATATTGGTCCAACTGTGTACATCACCAATCACTTTAAACACGAATGGTCTATTTACACCAGTTAAAAGGCAGATTGTCAAAATACATCAGAAAATGAGATCCAGGTGTAGTGGCACATGACTACAGTCCTGGCTACATGGGAGGCTGAGGTAGGAGGATCACTTGAGTCCAGAAGTTTAGACCACACTGGGCAACAGAAAGAACCCATCTCAAACAAAGACAAAATAATCACAAAAAACATGATCCAATTATATGTTATCTAAAAGAAAATGTAAATATCAAGATACATATGGTTAAAAGTAAAATGATGGAGAAAGATACACCATGCTAACACTACTCAAAAAAAAAAAAAAAAAAAACAGGAATAGTTATATTAATTTCAGACAGACTTCTGAGCAAAGAAAGTTATCAGGGAAGGTTACATGAGGATAAGGTCAATTCTCCAAGAAGAAATACTAATCTCTTATGAGTATCCACTTAAAACAGGATGTCAAAATATGTGAGGCAAAAACTGACAAATATGTAAGAAAAGAAGAATTCACTATTATAGATGGAGACTTCACATGTTTAACAGAAATGGGCAGATCTTTTTTTTTTTTTTTTTTTGTACTGGGGATTGAACTCAGGGGCACTTGACCACTGGGCCACATCCCCAGCCCTTTTTTTGTATTTTATTAGAGACAGGGTCTCACTGAGTTACTAAGTGCCTCGCCATTGCTGAGGCTGGCTTTGAACTTGCGATCCTCCTGCCTCAGCCTCCCAAAGTGCTGGGATTACAGGTGTGTGCCACCGCGCCCGGCTAAATGGGCAGATCTTGAAGGCAGAAAATCTTTAAGGACATAGTGGATCTCAAAAACACCATCAAGCAATTAGATATAATTGACATCCATTGATTATTTCATCCATCAACAGCAGAGTACACATTCTTCTCCAAATCGCATGAACAATTCACCATGATAGACCATATTCTTGGCCATAAACACATATTTTTTAACATAAAATAGAATATATTGCTGGGCATGGTGGTGCACACCTGTAATCCCAGTGGCTCCGGAGATTGAGGCAGGAGGCTCAAGAGTTCAAAGCCAGCCTCAGCAATTTAGCGAGGCACTAAGCAATTCAATGAGACCCTGTCTCTAAATAGAATACAAAAAAGGGATGGGGATATGGCTCAGTGGTTAAGTGCCCCTAAGTATGAACCCCAGTACCCCCCCAAAAAAGTATCATGTAATTATGTTGCATATACAATATTCTATAAAACTGTATTAATGTATTAATTATATATTATAAAATGCATTTTTTCTTCATTAGACATTTTCAGCCTAAACAGATTTTTTTTTCTTTTCTTTCAGATATATACGATAGTGGAGTATTTTAACATATTATACCTACATGGAGTATAATTTCCCATTCTTGTGGTTGTACATGATGTGGAGTTACACTGGTTGTGTATTCATATAAGAATGTAGGAAGGTTATGTCTGATTCATTCTACTGCCTTTCTTATTCCCAT
This sequence comes from Tamias sibiricus, assembly GCA_025594165.1. Taxonomy (NCBI): domain Eukaryota; kingdom Metazoa; phylum Chordata; class Mammalia; order Rodentia; family Sciuridae; genus Tamias; species Tamias sibiricus. The sequence continues at coordinate 103,395,732 of CM046666.1, forward strand.
CCCTCCCCCTTCCCTTCTTTACCCTTTGTCTAATCCAATGAACTTCTATTCTTCCCTCCTCCCCACTTATTGTATATTACCATCCATATATCAGAGAGAACATTTGGCCTTTGCTTTGTTGGGATTGGCTTATTTCACTTAGCATGATGGCCTCCAATTCCATCCATTTACCAGCAAATGCCATAATTTCATTCTTCTTTATGGCTAAGTAATATTCCATTGTGTATATGTCGCTCATTTTCTTTATACATTCATCCGTTGAAGGGCACCTAGATTGGTTTAATAGCTTGGCTACTTAAGTTGAGCTGCTATAAACAATGATGTGGCCGTGTCAATGTAGTATGCTGATTTTAAGTCTTTTGTGTATATGCTGAGGAGTAGGATAACTGGGTCAGTGGTGGTTCCATTCCTACTTTTCTGAGAATCTCCATACTGCTTTCCACAGTGCTTGCACCAATTTACAGTCTCACCAGCAACATATGAGTGTAACTGTTCCCCCCACATCCTTGCCAACATTTATTGTTACTTGTATTCTTCATAATTGCCATTCTGAAAGGAGTAAAATGAAATCTCAGTGTAGTTCTAATTTGCATTTCTGTAATTGCTGGAGATCTTGAATAATTTTTTCCATATATTTGTTGACCAATTGTATTTCTTCTTTGAAGTGCCTGATTAGTTCCTTTGCCCATGTATTGATTGGGTTATTTTTATTTTGTGTGTGTGTTAGTTTTTTGTGTTTTTAATATATCTTGGAGATTAATGCTGTATCTGAGGTACAGGTGGCAAAGGTTTTCTCCTATTCTGTAGGTTCTTTCTTCATGATCTTGATTGTTTCCTTTGCTGAGTTTTTTTTATTTATTTATTTTTTAATTAATTTATTCTAATTAAGTATATATGACAGCAGAATGCATTTTGATTCATTGTTCACAAATGGGACACAACTTTTCATTTCTTTGGTTGTACACAATGTAGTGTCACACCATATGTGCAGTCATTCATATACCTAGGATAATGACGTCCATCTCATTCAACCATCTTTCCTGCCCCCATGCCCCCTCCTCTGCCATTCCTCTCCTTTGCCCAAAGTTTCTCCATTCTTCCCATGCCCACTCCCACCCCCCCATTATGGATCAGCATCCACTTCTCAGAGAGAACAGAGAGAACATTTGGACTTTGGTTTTTTTTGGGATTGGCTTACTTTGCTTAGCATGATATTCTCCATCTCCATCCATTTACCTGCAAATGCCACAATTTTATTCTCTTTTAAGGCTGAGTAGTATTCCATTGTGTATACATACCACAGTTTCTTTATCCATTCATCTGTTGAAAGGCACCTGGGTTGGTTCCATAGCTTAGCTATTATGAATTGAGCTGCTATAAACATTGATGTGGCTGTGTGACTGTAGTATGGTGATTTTAAGTCCTTTGGATATAAACCAAGGAGTGAGATAACTAGGTCAAATGGTTGTCCCATTCCAAGTTTACTAAAGAATCTCCATACTGCTTTCCATAGTGGTTGCACCAATTTGCAGTGCCAATAGCAATGTATGAGTGTACCTTTTCCCCCACATCCTCACCAACATTTATTATTACTTATGTTCTTGATAATTGTGATTCTGACTGGAATGAGATGAACTCTTAGAGTAGTTTTGATTTGAATTTCTCTAATTACCAGAGACGTTGAACATTTTTTCATGTATTTGTTGATTGATTGTATATCTTCTTCTGAGAAGTGTCTGTTCAGTTCCTTAGCCCATTTACTGATAGGGTTGTTTGTTTTTTTGGGGTTAAGTTTTTTGAGTTCTTTATATATCCTGGAAATTAGTGCTTTATCTGATGTGCGTGTAGTAAAGATGTTCTCCCACTCTGTGAGCTCTCTCTTCACATTATTGATTGTTTCCTTTGCTGAAAAGCAGCTTTTTAGTTTGAATCCATCCCATTCATTAATTCTTGATTTTATTTCTTGCCCTTTGGGAGCCTGGTTAAGGAAATCAGGACCTAATCCAACATGATGAAGATTTGGACCTGCTTTTCTTTCTATTAGGCACAGGGTCTCTGGTCTAATTCCTAGGTCCTTGATCCACTTTGTGTTGAGTTTTGCGCATGGTGAGAAATAGTGTTTTAGTTTAGGGAATGCTTCCAATTTTTCTCTGTTTAGAATGATATTGGCCTTGGGCTTATCATAGATAGCTTTTACAATGTTGAGGTATGTTCTTATAGTTCTTATTGTCCCTAGTTTTTCTAGAGTTTTTGATACTATTCCATTTATTGATTCTTCATTTTACACTTTGTGCTTTAAGAGTCTTGTTGAAAAATTTGGTTCCTAAGCCGACATGATATGAGTGTTGGGCCTACATTTTCTTCTACTAGACGCAGCATCTCTGGTCTAATGCCTATGTCCTTGATCCACTTTGAGTTTTGTGCAGGGTGAGAGATAGGGGTTCAACAGCATTTTACTACATAAGGATTTCCAGTTTTCCCAGTACCAGTTGTTGAAGAGGTTATCTTTTCTCCAATTTATGTTTATGGTAACTTTGTCTACTATGAGATAAATGTATTTATGTGGGTTTGTCTCTGTGTATTCTATTCTTTATTTTTGGTCTTCATGTCTGTTTTGGTGCCAATACCATGTTGTTTTTGTTACTATACTCTGTAGTATAATTTGTATGGTATTGTGATGCCTCTTGCTTCACTTTTCTCACTAAGGATTGCTTTGGCTATTCTGGGCCTCTTATTTTTCCAAATGAATTTCATGATTGCTTTTTCTATGTCTATGAAGAATATCATCAGAATTTTAATAGGATTTGCATTAAATCTCTATAGCAATTTTGGTAGTATGCCCATTTTGACAATATTCTTGCCTATCCAAGAACATGGGGGATCTTTCCATCTCCTAGGTCTTCTTCAATTTCTTTCTTTAGTGTTCTATAGTTTTCATTGTAGAGGTCTTTCACCTCTTTTGTTAGACTGATTCCCAAGTATTTTATTTTTTGAGGCTATTGTGCATGGGATAGTTTTCCTAATTTTTCTTTCAGTAGATTCATGACTGATGTATAGGAATGCAATGGGTGTTGATTTTATATCTTGCTACTTTGGTGAATTCATTTATGAATTCTAGAAGTTCTCTGGTGGAGTTTTTTGGATATTCTAAATATAAAATCATATTTTCTGCAAATAGGGATAGTTTGAGTTCTTCTTTTTCTACTTGTATCCCTTTAATTTCTTTTCTGCCTAATTGCTCTGGCTAGAATTTCCAGGACGATGTTGAATAGGGGTGGTAAAAGAGGGCATCCTTGTCTTATTCCAGTCTTTAGAGGGAATACTTTCAGTTTTTCTCCATTTAGAATGATATGGCTTTGGGTTTAATGTATTAGCTTTTACAATGTTGATGCATGTTCCTACTATCCTTAGTTTTTCTACTGTTCTGAACATGAGTGGATGCTTATAAACACATCTTAACATATATAAAAGAACTGAAATTATACAATGTCTATTCTCAGGTCACAATGAAATTAATCTAGAAGTCAATAATAGGAGGATAGAAAAATCTCAAAACACTTGGATATTAAAAAACATATTGATAGAAGAGAAAATATCATGAGAAAATGTAAAAATGGGGCTGGGGTTGTGGCTCAGCGGCAGAGTGCTCACCTTGCACGTGCGCGGCCCGGGTTTGATCCTCAGCACCACGTAAACATCAATGCATTGCATTGTGTACAACTAAAGTAAATAAATAAATATTAAAAAATTTAAAAAAAAATGTAAAAATGCTTTAAATGAAATACTTATCAAATTTTAAATTTCTCAAAATTTGTGGGATGCAACAAAAGTTGTGCACAGATGAAATTTACATTATTTAGTGATACATGTATATATATATGAAAGATCTAAAATCAATAGTACATGGTTTTACTAACAAAGAACAAATTAAATCTGAAGTAAGTGTAAGAAAAGAAAAAATAGAAACTAATGAAATCAGATAGGAAATCAATAGAGAAAATTAAACTGTAGGAGCCCTGTTTGGGGAGATGGCTTGAATTGAGGTTGACTATGGGCCACGGAGATTTGGGCATTGTCGCCTTCCGTAGTCTCACGGGACTTGGCCCGGGATCTCGAGTGACTTGGCCGAGATTGCTGATCGGGTCAGCGCCATTTTGGTGGTGTGTGCGGCGCGTGTTAGTCGTTGTTAGAGCCAGAGAGAAAAGTTATCAGAATAAAAAGCTGTTTGTCTCCAGTTTGCCTCTGAACTTCTTCCCGCGCTTCGTTGCACCAAGCGGCCATCGCTTCAGGCAGCAACATTAAACAAAAACAAAAGCTGGTTCTTTGAAAAGACCAGTAAAATTTATAAATCTCTGGCCATGATAAAGAGGAAAAAAAGAGAAGATACAAATTACTAATATCAGAAGTGAGGGGATAACACTACAGATCCCATGGACCTTTAAAGGATAATAATTGAATACTATAAACAACTCTTTTCCCACAAATTGCATAACTTAGATGAAATGAACCAATCCTTGAAAAATACAATCTGCTAAAACTCACACAAGAAAGCGTAAACCAAAGCCAGGCATGGTGGTGCCCGCCTGTAACCCAATGGCTCAGGAGGCTGAGGTAGGAGGATCATGAATTCAAAGCCAGCCTCACCAAAAATCAAGGCACTAAGCAACTCAGTGAGACCCTGTCTTTAAATAAAATACAAAATAGGACTGGGGATGTGGCTCAGTGGTCAAGTGCCCCTGAGTTCAAACCCTGGTACCCACCCCAAGAAAAAAAGTATAAACCATTTGAACAGTCTAAATCTATTAAATAAATTGAATCAGTAATTAACAAACTTGTAAAATAGAAAGCATCAAGCCAAGATAGATAAAATGATGAATTCTAGCAAACATTTTTTAAAAATTATACTATTTCTCTACAACATTTCCCAGAACACACAAGCCAATAAAATACTCCCTAACTCATTCTACAAGTCCTGCATTTTCCTTATATCAAAACCAAATAGGACATTATAAGAAAAGTATAGACCAATATCTCCTGTGAACACAGATGCAAAAATATTCAACAAAAATTAGCAAGTCAAATTCACAATGTATAAAAAGAATTATACACCACGACCAAATGGGACTTATCCTAGGAATGCAAGGCTGTTCAACACTGAAAAATCAACTAATATTCTCCATTATGTCAATAGGATAATTAAGAAAAACCACATGATGATATTAACTGATTATGAAAAAAACACTGGACAAAACTCAACACCCATTATGATTAAAAACTGTTAAACTAGGAATAAGATGGAAATTTCTTTAACTTGATAAAGAACATCTACAAAAGACTTACAGCTAACACACGTAATGGTGAGAAACTAGAAGCTTTCCTGCTAAAGTCAGGAAAAAGGCAAGGATTTCCTCTTTTACTACTCTTTTTCAACACCATGTTGGAAGTTCCAGCTAAGGAAAAAGATGAGAAAAAATAAGATATATTGATTGAGAAGGAAGAGATAAAACTGTTTTTATTTGTAGACAACATATTTGTCTATGTAGAAAATCCTAAGGAAAAAAAGCAGAACTAGTAACCAATTATAGCAAATCTGTACATATAAGGTTAATATACAACAGCCAATCACTTTCTTATATACCAGAAATGTACAAGTGAAATTTGAAATTAAATCATGTTATTTACATTAGAACCCCCAAATGAAATCCTTATGTATAAGGCTAACAAAATATGTATAATACCTGTATGAGAAAACTACAAAGCTGATGAAAGAAATCAAAGTAGAACTAAAAATACTGAGAAATAGTTAGATGTTGGAAAGAAAGACACAATGTCATCAGGAAATCAACTCTTCTCAGCTTGGTCTACATATTAAATATAATCTCAATTAAAATCTTGGCAAGTTATTTTGTGGATGTTGACAGTTTGGTATTTACAAATCTAAACATAGTTGTGCCATATGATCCAGCATAATGCTCTTTGGTATTTACCTAAATAAGTTAGAAACCTATATCCACACACACAAAACTATATACAGATGTAATAACAGCTTTATTTACAATCATGAACACTTGGAAACAAAGAAGATGTCATTCAGCAGGTAAATGGATAAATAATCTGTGATGCATTCAGACAAGGGAATATTAGCACTATTAGTAGGAATAGTAGTAGAAAACTATGAGAAGACATTAGTATGCACCTCAGTGAAAGGAGGCAGCATGAAAAAGCTACTTTATTTCAACTGTAAAACATTCTGGGAAAGGCAAAACTGTGGAGGCAGTAAAAGGATCACTGGTTGTCACAGGTTAGTGGGAAGAGAGGAATGCAAAGGTGGAGCACAGAGGATTTTTAGGGCAGTGAAAGTATTCTGTATGATACTACACTAGTGGGCACACATCCTTACACATCTTAAAAAACACACAGAATGTGCAACACCAGGGGTGAACCCTAAGGTAAACTACAGACCATGAGAGGTAATGATGTGTCAATGTACATTCAATAATTTGTTGTAAATGTACAACTCTGGTCAAGATGTTGATAGTGGGGGAAGCTATGTAAAAGCAGTGGTTAATGGGGCTGGGATGTGGCTCAGCGGTAGGGCGCTCGCCTAGCACGTGCACGGCCCAGGTTCGATTCTCAGTACCACATAAAAATGCATTGTGTACAACTAAAAGAAAATAAATAAATATTTTAAAAAAGCAGTGGTTAATATGGGAATTCTCTGTACTGAATGTCTTTCTTTTTTTTTTCTTCAGTAATTTTATTAGTCAGCTTTTTATTTCTGTAACCAAAATACCTGACAAGAATAACATAAAAGAGGAAAAGTTTATTTTGGGCTCATGGTTTCAGAGATTCAGTCCATAGTTGGCTGAATCCAATGCTCTGGGCCAGAAGAGAGGCAGAGCATCAGGGCAGAAATGCATGGCTGAGGAAAGCTGTTAGCTCATGGCAGCCAGGAATGGGGGCATGCAGACAGGGAGAATGAGAGAGAGAGAGGGAACACATGGGCGTGCACGAGGAACCCGGGACAAGATATAATTCCCAAGGGTATACACCAGTGACCTACTTCCTCCAGCTCTCTCACCCACCTATAGTTATCACCGAGTCATCCATTCAAATTATTAATTCATCAAATGGATTAATCTACTGATTAGGCTGCAGCTCTCATAATCTAATCATTAAACCTCTGAATTTTCTTGCACTAACATGAGTTTTTTTGGGGCACACCTCATAGCCAATCCATAACAACAAGTTTATTGACAAGTTCATCATACTGAAACATGTTTTCATGTTTCCAAGTATCCTTTTCTGTCATCATTCTTGTTTTTAAGTGTGAAGGTTTTAGGCTTACATTAGCAGGGATATCATTACAAATATTAATTAAAATTCAGTCTCATTTTTGGGGCTTGTACATTTCACAAACTATTTTAAATAATCTTCATTTTAAATTCTTAATCTTTGCTCTATTCTTAGAATGTGACTCATTGGAAATCAAAATTTGCCATTTGAGTCAACATATTTTTCTCAATATTTTCATTCTTTTTGCTTCAAGATTCAGCAGTTGAACTTGTACCATGTCTCTTTATTTTTACTCAGAGGATTTTCACCTCTTAATGAGAAAATCATCCATTTTAATGGCTAATTGTATTAGTTCAACCACAAGGTTACAATTGTCAAGAATAAATAATGTACTATATAACATGCTCTTCCTAAAACAGGATACTGAAATTTTGTCTTTTTTTCCTTCAGTAGATTAAATTACTGAGCTTTCACTACTTACCAGACAGTGCTAAACACTTCAAGCCCAACATCACCTTAGTTTTTACAACAAATCAAAGGCCAGGTAACATAACCCTCTCTACAACGCCATCTCCAGTTTACAGATGAGGAAGCAGGGAAAAGAAAAAGGATGAGCGGGCTGAATCCAGTCTGTTGAGTCAGAGTCCAGTTCCTTATTCACCATCTCAGTAATCTGATCATTTCTTTAACAATTTTCCTTTCTCTAAAATCAAGATGGTTCCACTTGACCGACACAGTTCATGTGCTGGTGGTGAGGATTTAAGTTAAAGTAATGTAATTTTGTAACCGAAAGTAAATCAAATACTGTCCCTATAATGTTTGGGACTTAACATCTTTCTTAGGGTGCAAAACTTTTTCTACATTATTCTGCCCCTGGGCTAATTTGGGGGGTAGAAAGTTAAATATGTTTAAGAAGTCCAAATTTTATATTCTGATCTCCCCAAATTCCTAAAAGTGCCACAATTACTTCTTTTTTGAAGTGACAAAATAAGAAAATCTTCAGGAGAGGGAGGATTCCATAATTGGATTGAATGTATATACAGAGCAAGATATCCAGTGTGGTTTACTTGTCTGAATTAATGGCTTAAAACAAAAGCCACTGAATTTACCTCCTTTTAAATATAGAGAAGCAGCCATAGTTGGGAACACTTACTAAATACAAAGCAGGTTCACCAGGCTCTGGTTACCACTTCAGCTCACTGGACCTTGGGCTACACTTTGACTATTGCCCAGAGACTGGTCAGGCAGAATGAATGCCTACACACAAATTACCTGAAGTATTCTTATTAAAGACAGGAAAGAAGGAGGCATGAAGGGACATCAGAAGCCTAGGATTCATGATGAGTCTGTCCCCCAAGGATCAAGAAAGCTGTCCAGGAGGGATGGAGTCTCGTTTGCATGTGCTTTCCACTGCAAATGGAAGGGACCCAGAAAACATCCTACCCAGGGTTTCATACCCTGGTGCAACTTGAAGTAGCAAGCATTGGGGTAAAGAAGTGAGTACACGAGAGAGGTGGCAGAGTGTCAGCTGTGTGGGTGTGGCGAAATCTCAGTGAATGTTTAAGGAGCATCCTTAGCCCAGCATTTTTTGTTGTTGTTATTTTTAGTTGTACATGGCAATAGAATATATTTTGACATATCGTACATACATGGAGTATAACCTCCCATTCTTGTGGTTATACTTGATGTGGAGTTACACTGGTGGTGTATTCATATATGAACATAGGAAAGTTACATCTGATTCATTCTACTGTCTTTCCCATTCCCATACCTCCCTTTCCCCCATTCCTCCCTGTCCAATCTAGTGAATCTAGACTCCTCCTCACCCCTATTGTGAGTCAGTCAGCACCTACATATCAGAGAGAATATTCAGGCTTCGGATTTTTTGGGTTGGCTTATTTCACTTATCATGATTGCCTCCAGTTCATTCTTCTTTATGCTTAGCCGAACATTCTGAGGCAGCAAAAACAGCAAGTTATGACCAGTGAGGAAGAAGATTGCAAGTTTCCTCTGAGTCATGACCTTTGCCCTCATCCTTTTCTTTGTCCATCATCAGAAGAACCAGTTCAGAACAAACAGAGAGACAGGGGTGAGCCTGGCGCCCAGCTGGCATTTCCTCAATCTAAGCTGCTAAAGAGAGGAAGACTTTGAGGCAGACATGAGATTCAAATTTTAAGATAAAGTGAAATAAGTCTTAGAAATTCAAATTAGACTAGCTGAAAAAATGGATAATGACCAAAAAATTAAACATGTAGCTAAGAGGCCAACAGATGTTTCCCACCGGGGAAAGGAGAAAAAGGTAGGTATGGCAAATGCAACCGTGTGTGTGTGTGTGTGTGTGTGTGTGTGTGTGTGTAAAATGGTTGAGTATGTATCATGTAGGCTAATACTTGAGAATTGGTTCGGAATTGGGCAATAACTGGTTGGGAAACAGGGATCCAGAAGGGAAGAGTTTGAGCAAAAGGGAGAAAAAAAGTACAGAATGGATGCTGGGAAGTGCCAAACTAGCCTAGAGGACCAAGGAGAAGTTCAGCTTGGTTAGAACACTGGGTCTTACAAAAGGTATGACAAGGCTTGATGGTGGTTGGTGACTGGATCAGATGCCAAGACTGTTTTCCTCCCCACTCTAAACCTAACTACCAGCTGGTGCTCAGTAATCACTGAATGAATGAATAGATAGACGAGGGAAGTGAGTGGATCATCGGGCGATTGAGTCTTTTATGTACTAAGCCACGGACAAGCCAGTAAGGATTCCTTTTCTAGAGGGTGTGTTTCAGGATCTTCATTCCCATTAGGAAGAGAGACGGTCTAGTTTGGGCGACTGAACAACCAGCAGTAGCAAAACCTATCTAAGGGATACATTCCAGTCTTTGGGGACACTTACCTTTGGGAGACCCTGGTTGATCCCCAGTGTCTACACTTGCTGAGGACTGCTTTCCACCCTTATTCTTTCCAGTATCTTTAATTTCCTAACCACTTAGATCACTTACTGTCCTTGAAAATCGTTTCTGTTCTGGCCGTCAAAGGAGACCGACAGTATAAGACGCCCAGGACGCTGGTCCCTGGAGCCACCCTTTCTACCTATGACACGTGTGCTTTTCAGGGGTCCCTCCGGGAATGGTCGGTGGCACCCGCTCCTTGCCCTCCATACGACCAGGGGGCGCACTCGGTCCAGGGCCGGTGCAGTTTTCAGACGCACGCCCTCTCTCGCCGCGCAGGGCTAGGCCTCATCCATAAGCCGCGTCAGAGCTCAACGCCAGCCAATCAGAATCGTCCATGTACTAACAGAGGCGGGGCTGCTAAGGGAGGAGGAAGATGGCGGCGGGGGCGAGGTGAAGTGTTGGCAGTGGAAAGGGGTTCGGGCGCGGGGGGTGGGGGGACGCGGAGTGATGGCCCGCGACGGCAGCAGGGGAGGATAAAAAGCCATCACGCCGCGGGTGTGGGTGGGAGGGAGGGGTGGGCGCCCGAGCGCCACAAGAGTATGACGGGGCTGTACGAGCTGGTGTGGCGGGTGCTACACGCGCTGCTCTGCCTGCACCGCACGCTCACCTCCTGGCTCCGCGTTCGGTTCGGCACCTGGAACTGGATCTGGAGGCGCTGCTACCGTGCCGCCTCCGCCGCGGTCCTAGCGCCGCTCGGCTTTACGCTCCGCAAGCCCCCGGCAGTAGGCAGGAACCGCCGTCACCACCGGCACCCGCGCGGGGGTCCGGGGCCGGCCGCCGCCCACCCCCGGCTGCGCTGGCGCGCGGACGGCCGTTCCCTGGAGAAGCTGCCTGTACACATGGGCCTGGTGATCACCGCGGAGGAGCAGGAGCCCAGCTTCTCGGACATCGCGAGCATCGTGGTGTGGTGTATGGCTGTGGGTATCTCCTACATTAGCGTCTACGATCACCAAGGTGAGGCATGGTGGTGGGTGGGCTGGCAGAGACATCTCTGACCTCCAGCACCGCGTATCTGGCAGGTGTGCCCCCAGTGCGCGCACACGGTCCTTCTCCCGACCCTTCTGTGCAAATCACAGTGACAGAGCTTTCGAGGAAGGGAGCTTTATTAAACATCTATTAAGTCCCTGGATTCGATTCAGTAAGTTAACACTTCAAAAAATGTTTATCATTCTTTATAATATCCCAGTAAGGTAGATAACCATCTTTGTATACCTTTGTTTCACAAAAGAGGGAGTTGAAGTTCAAAAACATTAACTGATTTATCCAAGGTCACAAAGGTAGTACAGGGGAAATTGGAATTTCAGCCAGTTACCTTTTGGTAACTGAAACACTACAGTGTTTCTCAAAGAGGTTCAAGGCACTGCTCTTAAGTGCAGTCAGGCTTTGTGGTAGGTGCTGGAAATTGAGTAGGCACAAAGGAAGGTGGTTCCCTTCTTTGGAAGCTGTCTTTGGAAGTCTTTGGCTGTCTTTGGAAACCTGGGATCCTGTGTGATTCGTGGTCCTTAGTGACCAGGACAGTACTTGATAAAATTGTCCTTCCGTAAGTTTTGATTGAGAGAATGAAATTCAACACAGGCAATTTTTGTAAGTACAGAAATTCAACACTTATTGTGTGAAAACAAGCCCAAAACACTGTGCCAGACATCCCTTGGAATCTTGCCTTTAATTCCATGGATGATTCTCAGGCTTGGGGAGAAAGGCACATACATAGGTGACATGGGACATTTTGTGAGTAAAGTAACTACTATGAGAAGGGAGGAGAGAAATTCTGAGTGGAGGAACTTGAGAGTTGCATACAGAGGAGATGGGATTTGAGCAGGCTATTGAAAAATATCTAAGAGATAAGACTGAGGAAGGCTCTAAACGTCAGGTTTGGGTTTTAATCAAGTCCTGACTGCATTGGTATTTTAACTCATTGTGTTCCATTGTCCCAGATGTTAAACATGTATGAAAACTTCAAATGAGCAACAAATATACCACTTATGGTCAGTTTGAAATAATTATTGTGTTTGTAGAGGTCTGATCTTTTGAGAAAAATAACAGATGAATGATTAGAGCATTTGAAAAAATACATAAAGGATATATAAGCTCTAGGTTATGATTTCCAACTTATTTTAAATAAAGTATTAACATAATTGAAAATTTGGGAGTTAGTGGGTTAAAGATAAAGATATGATGATTTCGGAGTACTGGTATGAAGGAAAGAAAATGAATGTTTTATTCTCTGTTCAATAACATAGATTACCTGTGTGCTCTAGAGAAGCTGCAACTTGATTTTTACCTTTAAATCTTCTTCATATAGGTAGATTTAAGTGCAGGGTTTCTTCAGGATAAGTAGTAATCTCTGACTACCCTACCATCTTCCTTGCTGTCAGCAAGGAATATAATTTAGTATCCTGTCATCATCAAATCATGAGTTGCCCTATAGGGTAAGGTTTAATATAGTCAGAGACAGACATTATAGAACTTGCTAAAAGAACTCAGCAGACCAATAGAGATTGTCAGGAGGTGATACAATCCTCGCCTAAACCAATGTAACCAGTATTGTCTGGGGAATAAAATAAATTAGAAATCAAAATTAAAGACATTGAGCAATGTACGGGATTGACTTATATCCAAGTGATTCTTTTAAATCAAGTACCTTTATCTTCCAATAGGGAAGGAAAATATACAGCTAAATTGTTTGACTTTGTGACTATCTTCTAGTTCAGGTTATAATATTGCCACACTTCCTTGTTCCGGCAATTCCTGTTATTGAATTTCTGATGTGATTCATATGTATCTTGTGTCATACTGGCTGAAAGCAAAATGATTGGTAATGAAAAGGAAGAAGTCAAGTTGAACCAAGTTTTGGCTGAGAACTAAATGGAGGTTTAAAGATTAGAGGACTTTATGTCCTACTCTAAAAGCATTTTTTTTTTTTTTTAAAGAGACAGGACAGTTTCACTGCTTGATTAAGAGACCTTCAGGCCGGGCGCGGTGGCGCACGCCTGTAATCCCAGCACTTTGGGAGGCTGAGGCAGGAGGATTGCAAGTTCAAAGCCAGCCTCAGCAATGGCGAGGCACTTAGCAACTCAGTGAGACCCTGTCTCTAAATAAAAAAAATACAAAAAAGGGCTGGGGATGTGACCCAGTGGTCAAGTGCCCCTGAGTTCAATCCCCGGTACCACAAAAAAAAAAAAAAGAGACCTTCAGTTTATCAATTTTGATTAATTCATTCAACAGTTTACAGTTGGGTGTCTATTAAGTGCCAGATATTCTTTCAGGCACAGGCATGTAGAAATGAACAAAATAGACAAAAATTCCTGGCTCATAGAACCTTAGATTTTAGTGGGAATCTGACAATTTGTACAAAATGTTTAGTACATTATAATTAATATAAAATATTTGGTATTGCAAGTGCAAGGAGGAAAAATAAAACAGAAAAGTGGGGCAGGAATAGGAGTGTTGAAAGTCAATGATGTAGGAAGGGGTGCCATTCTAAATAGGGTGGCCAGGGAAAGCCACAGGGACTTGAGTATAGACCTAAAAAGAGGTGGAGCAAATCATATGAATATGTAAGAAAAACTGGGCCTTTTCATGGAAGTATAGATATTTAAGCTTTAATTTTTCCAAAGAAACGTCTGTTAAACCTGTATCTCAGTAAATATTTAACTTATAAAAATCAATTAACATACTCATAAGTGTTATGTTATTGAATACAATTACTGTAATACAAGGAGTAGAAGAAATGATGCTCTTAAGTTTACACTCTAGGAGAGATATCTATTAAAAAACTAATACAGGCTAATATATAAATGTTAAGTGAGTGGGAGGAGACTTTAAGGGAAAGGGAGAATTCCCTGAGGGGGCAACATTATCCCCATATGTCCTGGAAAGAAAAGATAATGACATTTGAGCTGGACCTAGCAAAAACAGGTAGAATTTGGATCAGCTTGAAAGTGCAGTGTTCTTTGAGTGTGTGTAAATAGGAGTTCCCCCAACATATCATTCCTGATAGACTAGTTTGAGCAATAGCATTGAATGGAATGTTGGGATCAGTGAATACTATAGGTAAATCAAATGAGGGGAAAAGTTTAAAGATGAAGGTTTGGACATCTGTTCTGTTTTATCTGTTGCTTTGTAAAAAATCTGCCCAGAAGTATAATATTTTAAAACAGTTCATGTGTTGATGCAGTTCAATTGGTCAGTTTTCCAGAGTCACTCATAATACAATTGCAGACAAGTTGGCCATAAAGGTTTTTTTTTTTTCATGTGGCTGATGCTTGGTTTGTGATAACTGGTATAGATGAGAGCAGGTTGCTCTGTCTTTACATGGTTGTTTCATAGGGCTAGTTTTAGCTTCCTCATTTTATAGTGGCCTCAGGCTAATCAGACTTTTAACAAAGTAGTGGACTTCCTCTAGATCAAGTGTTCCCAGAGACTGAGTCCAAGACCAAAGCTGCAAGACTTCTTATGACTGAGCTTGGGAAATCAAAGTCATGCATCTGCCTTGAATTAAGGAAATGGAGAAAAGGATTTCAGTTCTCAGTTGAAAAATGACTTATGCAGAAAGGTGGGGGGGTTGACAGGGTTTATAGCAACCATTTTGGAAACAAGCTTACCACCTTTATTTTTCCTGTCCTATACCTCTTTATCCAAATAAAACAAGTATTCATTCTAATTATGTAGGAGTAGAAGAAATGATGCTCTTAAGTTTACACTCTAGGAGAGTTATACATTATTTTTAATCTTTAGACAAAAACCTCCATTTTGATGCTTAACTTGGCCTGACTTTATAAAAAAGCCCCTACCATTTTTGTTTTTGAACTGGGGGGAATCAAACCTGGACTTTCTGCATGCTAAGCAAGCACTCTACCACCAAGCTACACATCCAGCCTGATCTTTTTGTTTTTTTATTTTACCTGTAATTAATCTTTTTATTTTTATTTTATTTATTTATTTATTGTCTGATTCCTTTTCTTCATACTAGGGATTGAATCTAGGCATGCTTTACCAATGAGCTACATCCCCAGCCAGTTTTATTTTGAAACAGTCTAAGTTGCTCAGACTGAACTGAAATTTGTAATCCTCCTGCCTCAGCCTCCTGACTAGCTGGAATTACAGGCCTGCAATCCCATGCCTGGCTACCTGCAGTATTTCTTTTTTTCACATTTTTTAGCAAGAATATATTGTTTTTGTTTTGTTTTTGTATCAGAATAGTACATAGCAGTTGTGTTCATTTCAACAAAGTCATACATGCATGGAATTTGATTTACTCCATTTCAGTCCCCATTCCTCTCCTACTCTCCCTCTCCTCCCCCATTCTCCTTCCTCTATTGATCTTCCTTTAGCATGTTTATTATTTTTTAAAGGTGCTTTTTACATGTACATAAAGGTGGAATTCCCTGTGGTATGTTTATATTTGCACATAGTATGATTTTGTTAAATTCATTTAGCTTTTCCTCACCTTTCCCATCCCTCTTTCCTCCTTCTAGATTTTCTTCTCCACTTATTTTCCCTATATCTTCATGATATCTGATCCCTCATCCTCTTTGCTTTTATTTTGCTCTAGCTTCTCCGTATGAGAGAAAACAATCAGTTCTTGATTTTCTGAGTCCAGCTTATTTCACTTAGCATGATGTTCTCCATTTCTATCTATTTATGGCTGAGTAAAACTTCATTGTGTATATATACCACATTTTCTTAACCCATTTATCTATTGATGGGCATCTAGGCTGGTTCCACAATTTGGCTAGTGAATTGTACTGCTGTAAACATTGATGTGGCTGTATTGCTATGATATGCTATGCAATATTTCTTGATTATAATAATTTCTGTTGGTGTTTCATCTGCTAAAAGCTGGAGTTTTCTTAGGTCTGATCAGGAATTTTTGAGCTCAGAATTCTAGTAAGAAGATTGGTATTTTATTTACATGATTATAACTTAAGAAATGATTATAACTGGGATGCTTCAAAAACCAGTATGTGGGGTATGACTGTGACTTAAATGGCTTTTGCTGTTTGAGCCTTAAAGGTGTTATGCTTGCCTGTGTCTTAGTTGATGTACACCTAACTTCAAGTTATCTAATTGTATTTTGTTATCTTAAGTGAAAGAACTTGTTTATTGCCTGGCTGTATTGGTGTCATGCTGGTAACCTTGCTGTAGGTCAGTCTTTTTCAAAACATCTATGATTGAGTAATTGGGGATGCTTCTAAGAAATACTCATTGAAAACATTTACTGTTCAGACCGAATTAAGCTAGTAGGACCAGGACATCTCTGTTTTAATCAAGCTACTTGTATCATTCTTCTACACAATGAAATCAACAGTGATTAAAGGGTACTCGGCAGGTTGCCTTATATAAGATTGTTCATCATGTTCTTTTCTATAAGTGAGGTTAGTTTGAGTAGACTCAGTGTTATTTATTATAAATTGAAACAATTGAAAGTAAGGCATTGCTTTCTACATAAGAATTCAGCAAATCTTTAACTGTTTTATAGATCAAGAACCTGAGAATTAAAAAGACAAGACCTATGTTCAGTTATTAGCAGTTCTAGAATTTGAACCAGGTTTTATTCAAAAGCTTTTTTGGAGGGAGGGGGGTACTGAGGATTGAATTCAGGGGCACTCAACCACTGAGCTACGTCCCCAGCCCAAGTTTGTGTTTTATTAGAGACAGGGTCTCACTGAGTTGTTTAGTGCTTCTAGGTTGCTGAGGCTGGCTTTGAACTGGTGATCCTCCTGTGTCAGCCTTCTGAGCCACTGGGATTACAGGCGTGTTCCGCCGTGCCTGGCTCAGAAGCTTTTGTACTTAATCTTTGTGTTGTATTGATTTCTGACCACTATAGTCATTTTTTATACTAATTATGTTGGATCATCTTAAAGTTCTGGTCAAGTGGTACTCATCTACAGGTGATAGAAATTACTTATTAAAGAAATTATTAAGTCAAATAGAGCTCTCTTAATACCACCAATACATAAGTTCCTCCTGAATCTTAGGACATACTTTCTAAATCAACTCAGCTTAATTTTATAGAGCTCTTGCTCTATATTGAACTATTAATTTATCAGATGAGCACAGTCTGTGAAGATTTTTCATTTTTAAAATGTGCAGCCTGAGCTGGGGATGTAGCTAACTAGAGCACATGTCTCATATGTGGTAGGCCCTGGGTTCAATGACTGGTAAGCAACAACAAAAATAAATGTGCAGCCAGAAGCTGAGAAATCCACATGGCTTGTTCATGTTACTTATCTCCTGTACTGATGTGCCTGGACTTAAAATCCAGTACTCATTCCATCATCATACTTTGCTACCATTACACCTATCTGTTCCCTTGCTGCAGGACACCGATTCCAGTATGATTGTTGTTCTGTGAGGTTATCTGGAGGCTCTCTTGAAATAAAATAGTTAAATGGCTTCTGGGATTTAGTTGGTTATGTCTACTTTAGTTATATAAATTTTTAATAAATTTTTTCCATTCTAAATAATTGTATCATAAGTATATGTTTTCTTCTCTTAAGAGTCTCCTGTAGTTAGTTGTGTTATAGTTGGGTTGTTAGAGAAACTAAATGAGGGTAACCATTAGGTCACTTATTTAGTTGTATAATTTTAAAAAAAAATATTTATTTAGTTGTAGATGAACACACAGTATCCTTATTTATTTTTGTGTGGTGCTGAGGATCGAACCCAGTGTCTCACACATGCCAGGCAAGTGCTTTACCACTGAGCTATAGCCCCAGCCCCTTAGGTGTATAATTTAAAAAGAAAAAAGGCGGTTGACTTTGAAGAATGGGTATTTGTTTATATGTAAGTGTTACTTCCATGGCTGGTGAGATGCTTGATAACCAGGAGAACTTTTTTCCTGGTGTTTATCATTTTACTTTTCTACCTTCTTTTGTCCTTATAAATACTTGTAGATATTTCTTTAAAAATCTGATCCATAGAAGGGAATTGTTTTCATCAGCTTTTTTTTTTGTCGCTGTGTGCAATAAACCTGATAAAAAACAATATAGAGGAGGAAAAGTTTATTTTGTCTCATGGTTTCAGAGGTTCATTCCCCGGTCTGCTTACTTCGTAGCTGTGGGCCTGAGGCGAGAAAGAACATTGTGGCATGTTTGGGTTTAAGGGCAGACCAACTATAGAAATCTGTAAATATTTCCAAAATGTCTTGTAGCAAAGACTTTTTTTTTTTTTTTTAAACTTTTATTTTATGTTGGATTTATTCCTGTGCCATAAGTTTTTGTTTTCCTTAGTTTCTTCTGGAATATCTTTTTCTTTTGTGCACTTCCTCTTTTGGTTTAAATGTAATTTGTTTCTTTTTGTTGAGGATCATCTCAGTGTGGCAGGGAGAACTCATGTATAGGTGACTGTGAACTCTGTAAATATGGTGGCACATCTTGAGGTGCTTTGTTCATCTGGATATGTTCGATGACCAGAGAATCCACATCTAAACCCTTATGTTCAACATTACTCTCTGCATTTTTAAGCATGTGCAGCAGAAATACAACACTCTTTTTGGGTCACCAACCCTGTGTCTAGCACCACTGGACACATCTCCCAACTTCATTGTGGAATGGAATGTATTGTTTCTTTAAAGTGACATCTTTCAGATACTCGGAACTTTTTGGATACTTATACCTTTGATGGTCTGGGAAGTTTCATGGGTGTTCTCAAAGTGAACATAAAGATTTGAACAACTTGATTTGCATGATTTTTTAGGGTTTTCTGAGACGAGAGTAGGGAACCATCACTTCAAGCTGCTTTGCTGGAAGAGCTTACACCACAGAAACTTGAAAAGATTTTAGTAAGGTGTCTGAAAGTAGTGTATAATCTAATAGGTAGATTGGGCATATTTAATTTTATTCTTTTTTAAAACATTTTCTGCTCCTGGCTTGGATGATATCACATGTGCTTAGATTTCTTCCTATTTCACTACCTGTTCTTTATGAGCCTTATGTCTGGCTTTTCTTCCTTTGTTTCACTTCTAAATGTCTTGTAGAGTTTTAAGCTGTATGTATGTCTTTGTTTTTCTGCTTAACTGGGCCAGTGTAGCCTAAAACAACCCTAGTGAAAGGGTATGACTGCCCCTATAGCAGGAAGTTTTCTGACCACTGTCCCAGATGAACTTTCCAGTCCCATGATTTTAATATTATCTGTGTGCTAACATGCAGTTTTGTGTCTCTAGCTCTGATTTCTTCCACAGTTCCTAACTTCTATATCCAACTTCTTTGTAAAATCACTTTTATTTTATTAAGCTTCTCAAATACCTAACCTGTCCAAAACAATACTCTTCTCCCAAACCTCCGGCTTCATATTTTCCTCATCCCACAAAATATTACTTCCATCCAGTTGCTCTGGCTAAAAGCTTAAATATCATGTGTGAGTTCTCTGACTTCATGTTCTACTTGTAATCCATTAATAAACAGGCCACCTTGGCCATACTTCTAGAGTATATGCCAAATCTAAGCCGGGCGCGGTGGCGCACGCCTGTAATCCCAGCACTTTGGGAGGCTGAGACAGGAGGATCGCGAGTTCAAAGCCAGCCTCAGCAATGGCGAGGCACTTAGAAACTCAGTGAGACCCTGTCTCTAAATAAAATACAAAAAAGGGCTGGGGATGTGGCCCAGTGGTCGAGTGCCCCTGAGTTCAATCCCTGGTACCACAAAAAAATAAAATAAAATCCAAATCTACCATTTGTTTTGTTCTCCTTTGCAGTTGTCTTAAGTTTAGGTTGCAATCATCTGTATTCCTACAGTAGGCCCTTGCTCTTTATTTCTACTCTGGCCCTTGTATAATCCATTCTTCATCCACTAGCAAAGTTAATCTGCTTTTGATAACATCACTTGAACTCTAAATAAAACACTCCAGTTACTTCACATTGTACTTAGAATGCTTTCTAAATTAATTACCAAGGCTCGCATTCTCCTTAATGTTAGAACCACTTTTAACGTCTGTTGTTTCATATTACATACCTCTCTATTTATTTATGTATTGCTCATACTGACATATTTCTTTTCCTTACATAAGATAAATTCTGAATTTGACAGAATATTCAATTATTTCCATAATAGTAATCAGCTGGTGAAGTACTGTTTTATTTTGGTGCTGGGGATCAAATCCAGTGCTTCATACATGCTAGGAAGTATTTCTTATGTTAAGCTGGACCCCTTGCCCTTGAAGTACCAATTACTGTATTTTAAAAATTGAGCAACATTAGCAAAGTCCTTTTTTGTTAAATAATCTAATGTTAAAGTAAACATGAGACTGTCTCCAAGGAATTATACATGTTATAGAAGTGAAAAGAACAGGATACAAAGTTGCATAATCATGTATACCAGGTGCATTTTGTGGACATGGACTATTAAATATTTAAAAAGTGAATAGTTGTCTTATGATTGGAAAGTTAGGGACACTTCAAACTATTGAAATTGGGAGATTCCCTATTGTCTAAACTTCCTTTTTATAGTTTTAATACTAGAATTTAAAACAAATGTTTCTTAGACTATTAAAAAGAAGCCTACATTTGGTCCCTAAAGTGCATAGCTAATGTTTATCAGAAAATACTAAAAACATTATAGTCTTTCCGGGGTATAGCTTTCCTAGCGTAATATTTTCCTCTTTTATAGAAATTGGAGATTTTTTGCATTTTTATTTTCAAAAATGACTTTCATGTACCTTTCCTATATATATTTTATATTATTTGTGTTTTGGAAATTGAGTCTTCGTGAGATATAGTTGCAAAATGTGATAGTTGCCATATGTGAACATGAAATTCCTTAAATCATTATTGGAAAGATTTATTTTTAGATTCCCAGTTCACTCTTAAGGAATTCAAAATACGTGTTTTGTTTGCCCTGTAAAACCTCAAAAGCCTTTTATGAAAGAGCTATTGGGGGGTAGGGAATAGAGAGGAATTAAAATTTAGTAGAATTGTTTAATAGTATTGTTCATTTATCAGAGTTAAAAATAGTTACTGAACTGAATAGTAATTAAAGAGACCAGGATTTCAGGCCAAATTCTTCAGATACTTCAGGACAATTGCTCAACCATTCTGCATCTAGTCCTCATCTGTAAAAGAATATAATAATATTATTCTTGAAGCTCAATACTGTATAATTCTGTAAAATAATAGTTTTCTCAAAAACTTGAGAATGTTTAAATGTTTTTTTCCTTAAATCACTTATTTCTGAATGAGTGTTATCTTAACTTCTGTTTGTATAAAATTATTTTTGTGATAATTTGTTTGCTTTTATGCCATCATTTTGACTTTAAATTTTGGAAGGCAAACACAATGAATTATATGAGAAAAAGAATCTACATGTACTGTTATCGCTATAGAAATTTCTGATTTCAATTAAAGGCTCCCTTTTATCTTTTTGCATTTCTTGTATATCTTGTGAGGTATGCATATGTGTGTATTGCCTTTTAATCCTGAAGAAAACTGTAAGTTGATATTATTATTTATGGGTGAAATAAGTACCATAGAGTATAATCAGATTTCTTGATGGGAGTCAAGCTGTAAAATGTTGGGAATCATCTTTCTCTTAATCTGTTTCATCTAAGAACTTAGCAGAAACTGTACTTATTTATTTATTTTGTGGTGCTGGGGATCAAAGCCAGGGCTCAAGTGTAGTAGACAAGCACTGAGCTTTACCTTCAGGCCTGAAACTATACTTTTGAATTTCATCTCTTCATCTCTATCAACCAAGACAAGTTCTGTTTAAAATAACCTTATGAAAATCTTCTTTATAAAAGATACTTGGTAACTATGTCTCTGTGATATTCTTTTTAACAGAGTTCCTGCCTGTGTGTAATAAGGAAGTGTCTGATTTTATTGTGAGAGGTTCCTGGAAACAACAACAAAAAAAAACTTCCATTCAGTGGCATGTCCCTTTTGATTTTGTTGTTAGGTGGCATCTTATGCACTGATAATTCCATTTATAAAGTAAACATCGAATTTCTGTTAAATGGAAGTTCCCTTAAAGGAAAAGATGAGAGGAACATAAGTTCACAAGTAAGAATATAGTTAGTTCAATGGTGCTGTATGGTTGGTTAAGCTATCACTGTTTTAAAAACAATAGTAGTTGTTTTCAAGGGGTTTGAATAAATTGTGGAGGGCAGAATAAAATGGGCATATCTTAATGGGGTATTGGGACGGGCTCTTAACGGAGGTGACATTTCAGCAGGCATATGAAGAAACAGAATTTTACAGGTATGCTGTTCAGGAAGTTAAAGGATAGGAGTTAGAGTCACTCTCTATTTTTTGAGAAACACAAGGCAGTTCTTGCTTGCTGGGATGTAGTACTACAAAGAAATATTTTGACTTGTTTCATAAACATGAATTATTTTCCTCCACCAATTGTCAATACATAGGCTGGAATGCTGTGGTTGAGCTGAGCTGTTTGTTATTAATACACTAGGCTTTTAGGAGCCATTGAAGATACTGAAGTTGGATTGTGCCAAGATTGAAAATGACCTCTCTTCTTTCAGCAGACATGTATTTATTGAGTGTTTGCTCTGTGCCCCAGGCACTATGTTAAGCTTTGGGAGATAAACAGATAGGATCCTTTACTTGCATAGTTCTTGTAGGACCCTCTACTTCTCATGTTTCTCAGTTTTATTGTAACACCACCTAAATATTCTGTTATTTACTACCTAAAACTGAATTTTTTTCCTTTTACCCAGTTTTTTTTTCTTTTCTTTTTTTTTTTTTTTTTTTTTTTTTTTTTTGTAGAATTTGCCCACTTTTAAAAAAATGTCATCATTTTCTGCAACCTAGGATAAAAGACTTGGAATGTTATACATTCCCCTGTAAGTCATGTACCGTGTCCTCTCAGTTGTTCCTTTTGTGGCGAGTCCTTCTTTCCATTGCCTCAAACTGTAGTCTGCTGCCTACCGATGGTTAATGCTAGGAAATTTCCTTAAAGGTATAAATTTCTACACATTTCCACATTGCTCACAAATTATCTGTTACCTGTTTGGTAGGCAGTATGAAATAAAAATTAGAACTAACCTCTCGCCCCTTCTCTCTTACCCTTTGCATCAGCAGCATTTGTATGTCTTTTGAACATTCCAAACCATTCTTTTTCTTAAGGATTTTCCCCTTCTAATGTCCTCTCCATTTTTTTTTTTTTTTTTTAACCTTTCGGAGTTCACCTAGCCAAAGGCTTGTTTCTTTTATAAAGTCTTCTTCCACCCAAAGAGACTGCTTTTATAACTGCTGTCACATATACTACCACTTTGGCAGTGTGCAGCAGATTCTTCTACCTGTCTGTTTCTCCACCCATAGGGACGGACACACATACACACACACTGTTCTCTCTCCCAGCTAATCTTTACTACTACTTTAACTACTTTACCATAACTATTAACTACTTTAACATCAGGCCTGAAAGTATATAAAGTAGACCACTTAATAAAGATCAAAAAAGCAGTGGTAATTAGAAAGCTGCCTCTTCAAAAATAATCAAAAACTTTTGTTTTTTTAGTTAGAGCTCTATATTAAATTTACATTAAATGTATTTCACATTGTTCCTTTGTCTTTCTCAGTGACCTAATAGTAAAGTGTTAATTTTTGTGTGTAGTTGGAGGAACAAAAACTGTTTTATGTAGTTTATTTCTGTGCTTTGAGTTTATTTAATTTTGGTTTTATTACTTTTGTCTATTCTGTACATTATACATAATTCATGTAAGTTCCTCTTAATGTTAAAAAACTAAATTGAAATTGAGCTAGTAGTATTTAATATATATAGTAAATGTGCAGAGAAAATATGGTAGGCTAGGAATGAGGAATAAATAAATTCTTGGACAAGCTTTTTAAGGACGTTGGATTTCTTTTTCTTAATCTCTAAATAAAGGTTTCAAATAAATGAGCTCTTAAAATTTCTTTCAAGGTCTAAATTTCTGTCCTGTGCACATAGTTACTAAATAATTAACTCTTACCTTTGTTTTTTTTGACTTGAGACAGAACCCAGACTTTTGTATTAACAAATCTCGTTATCATAGTTTCCTTATAGATTCTGGTTTAGTATTAGTCCTTGTTGTTTTATTTTGGATTTATTCAGTTCTGGATTTAGTATTCTTTCAACAATAAGCATCCATTAATCACTGAAGAAGAGAAATGAAACTAGTTGTGATTTGCATGCTTTTTCTTTTTTTCTTTAAGGTATTTTTAAAAGAAATAATTCCAGATTGATGGATGAAATTTTAAAACAACAGCAGGAACTTCTGGGCCTAGATTGTTCCAAATACTCACCACAGTTTGCAAATAGTAATGACAAAGATGATCAAGGTAAGCATGAATGTGTAACACGTGAAGATGTATGTTTATGTTTCAGAGCAAATTCTG
Source organism: Tamias sibiricus (assembly GCA_025594165.1). Taxonomy (NCBI): domain Eukaryota; kingdom Metazoa; phylum Chordata; class Mammalia; order Rodentia; family Sciuridae; genus Tamias; species Tamias sibiricus. The sequence goes on from CM046666.1 coordinate 103,420,299, forward strand.
TCATTCATTTTTCATTGATTTTGCTCTGTTAGTCTTTATTGTTGGTATCAGATTGACACTTTCCCTCTTCGTATTGTTAAAAAATAATTTTCAGTAAAAGATAAAAACAATTTATAGATATTAAAAAGTGAACACATGCTAGAGATTTTATTGAATCAGACATATTATTCAATAGGCAATCCAAAGAACGTTTTTTAGATCAATAAATGAATACAGCCAAACTGGTTTTTCCATGGGGTGGGAGGAAAGACAATGGAAACTCTATCAGACTAGAAAAACTTTGCATTTCTATAGACAAAGATTTTACATTGTTATCAGTTACCTAGAATTCTGTCAGTTGAAAATCAGCTCTCAGGGAATCAAATAAGGTGTGTGCTATAGACAATGCTCACATATTCCATTGAAATACAGTTTTTTATCTATGATTTTTACTCTTTTATTCTGTTATTACTACTGTGATTGTATATGGGGTTTTATATGAGTAAAATTCCTATTTTATAGAGAATTTATATACAGTACAAGGTCATTCTGAGCAATTGGGAATAAGACAGTATATTAAATACATACATAGACGTGATTTTGAGTGCATTAGTCTTTTCAGAGGAGAATAGCCAAGTATGTTTTAATATTGAAATTTTTAGGGCATAAGTGATTCTTAAAGAATATTTTGTTCTGAACTTAACTGATTTTGAAATAAATCTGGAAGAGTGTGTTTTAAAAAATATCTTATTTGTTTTTTCCTCCAGTTTTAAATTGCCATTTGGCAGTGAAGGTGCTGTCCCCAGAAGATGGAAAAGCAGATATTGTGAGAGCTGCTCAGGACTTTTGCCAATTAGTAGCCCAGCAGGAAAAGAGATCTACAGATTTGGATGTAGATATGTTAGACAGTTTACTTAGTAAGTTGTATATATGTTTTTAATTTTATCCCACAAGGATATAGTATGAAAGAAAGTATTTAGGTTCCTTTCATAGTATATAGCCTGATTTTTATTTTATTTTTTTAATATTTATTTATTTCTTTAGTTGTACACAGTACCTTTATTTACTTTGACGTGGTGCTGGGGATCGAACCCAGGCCGCGCACCCAGGTTCCACACGTCCTAGGCGAGTGCTCTACCTCTGAGCCACAACCCCAGCCCCCTGATTTTTATTTTTATACTCTATAAAGTTCTGAAATTTAAAGGATGGACATGTGAAATGGTTTTGAAAGAATAAAATTGGTAGTGAGCTTACTTACATGGGAACTTAATGGTATTAAGAAAAGAACTTTTGAGAGTTTTTTTTAATAGTAGTGAATATTCTGGGAAATAGGACTATTTCCTCATTTTTTTCTTTTTTTTTCTTTAAACATTCATTTATTTGCTTTAGTTGTACACAATTTATTTTTACTTGGTGCTGAGGATCGAACCCGGGCCGTGCACGTGCTAGGCGAGCACTGTACCGCTGAGCCACAATCCCAGTCCCATCTTTTTTTTTTTTTTTTAATTTTCTTTTTTATTTTTGGTATCAGGGATTGAACCCAGGAGCACTTAACCACTGAGCCACATCCCCAACCCATTTTGTTTTTTACTTTGAGACAGTATCTTGCTAAGTTGTATATGGCCTCGCTAGGTTGCTGAGGCTGGCTCTGAACTTGCCATCCACCTGCCTCAGCTTCCTGACTCCCCCTTTCTTTTTAGTTTGAACTTTCCATCAAGTTCGAATGTAATAACTTTTTACAAGGTAATCCCAAGAATATAATCTTACCATCATCTAACTTTTTTTAAGTATTTTTTCTATTTTTCTATACCAAATTAACCACTATATTTTTCATATTATACCAAAATATAACTCTATGTATATGTGTCTTTCCACAATGTTTTTTTTGGGGGTGGGGACAGGGTACCAGGGATTAAACTCAGGGGCACTCGACCACTGAGCCACATCCCCAGCTCTATTTTGTATTTTATTTAACTTCCTGCTATCATTGACTATTCACTTGTTGCCTTTACTTTTATGTTGTTTGTGATTGTGTAACTATAGTTGGGCTCACTGAGAAGTGGACCATTGTAGAGGCAATCTGGCTAGAGGTTACTGGGATATTGACTAGACTTTGACAGGTCCAACCAGGCAATAATTTATGAGTACATCCTAAAAGTTGTCCTGGGCTATACAGGTGATCTTTAGGTTTACCCATTGGAAAGTGCTAAAGGGTTGAGCCCAGGTGTTGCCTTCAGGGATTGTAAACTTATAACAAATGAGTATGTATGCTGTCCTTAACCTAATTAATCTGACAAAAACAAATACTCTGAATACTGTCATGCCCAAAAGTTATCTTGTGACTGCATTCAGTTCCTACTGCTATCTCCCAAACCGGGCAACCATTGGTTTGCTTTCTGACATAGTTTTGTGTTTTCTAGAAATGTTACAGAAAAGCCATCATCCAGTGTATAGACTTTATCTCCTATGTACTCAGCCTAATATTTTTGAGGTTCATCCATGTTGCTTGCATTAATAGTTCATTACTTTTTATTGTTTAATAGTACTCTGTTTTGTGATAACACCACATTTTGTTTATCCATTCATCAGTTTATGTTTTCCTTGTTTTCAGAGTCACATCATTCATGTCTTCATACATGTACTTAAGGGTAATGATGACCATTTCATTCCACCATCTTTCCTACCCCCATTCCCCCTTCATTCCCCTCCCTCCCCTTTTCCCCTTTGCCCTATCTAGAGTTCATCTAATCCTCCCCCCACCCCACCCCCCAGCACATTATGAATCAGCATCCTTATATTAGAGAAAATATTCGGCATTTTATATTTTGGGATTGACTAACTTCACTTAGCATTATATTCTCCACCTCTATCCATTTACCTGCAAATGCCATGATTTTATTCTCTTTTAATGCTGAATAATATTCCATTATGTATATATGCACATTTTCTTTATCCATTCAACTACTGAAGGGCATCTAAGTTGGTTCCACAGTTTAGCTGTTGTGAATTGTGCTGCCATAAATGTGTGTCCCTATAGTATGCTGTTTTTAAGTCCTTTGGGTGTAGACTCAGGAGTGGGATTGTTGGGTCAAATAGTGGTTCCATTCCCATTTTTCCAAGGACTCTCCATACTGCTTTCTATATTGGCTTCCCCAATTTGCAGTCCCTCCAGCAATGTATGAGTGTGCCTTTCCCTCCCACATCCTCGCCAACACTTATTATTGTTTGTATTCTTAATAGCTGCCATTCTGACTGGAGTGAGGTGAAATCTTAGAGTGGTTTTGATTTGCATTTCTCTAATTGCTAGAGATGTTGAATATTTTTCCAAATATTTGTTGATTGATTTTATATCTTCTGAGAAGTGTCCAGTTCCATGGCCCATTCATTTTGATTGGGTTATTTGGGTTTTTTTGGTGTTAAGATTTTTTTTTTTTTTTTTTTTTTTTTTTTTTTTTTTTGTGGTACCGGGGATTGAACTCAGGGGCACTTGACCACTGGGCCGCCACATCCCCAGCCCTTTTTTGTATTTTATTTAGAGACAGGGTCTCACTGAGTTACTAAGTGCCTCACCATTGCTGAGGCTGGCTTTGAACTCGCGATCCTCCTGCCTCAGCCTCCCAAAGTGCTGGGATTACAGGCGTGCGCCACCGCGCCCGGCTTGGTGTTAAGATTTTTGAGTTCTTTATATATCCTAGAGATCAGTGGTCTATCTGATGTGCATGTGGTAAAAAATTTGTTCCCAAATTGTAGGCTCTCTATTCACCTCACTGATTGTTTCTTTTGCTGAGAAGATGCTTTTTAATATGACTCCATCCCGTTTATTGATTCTTGGTTTTAATTCGTGCACTATAGGGGTCTTGTTAAGGAAATTGGGGTCTAATCTGACATGATGGAGATTTGGGCCTACTTTTTCTTCTAAAAGGTGCAGTGTCTCTGGTTTAATTCCTAGGTCCTTGATCCAATTTGTGTTGAGTTTTGTGCATGGTGAGAGATAGGGGTTTAATTTCATTTTGTTGCATGGGTTTGTAGTTTTCCCAGCACCATTTGTTAAAGAGGCTATCTTTTCTCCAATGTGCATTTTGGTGCCTTTGTCTAATATAAGAAAACTGTAATTATGTGGATTAGTCTCTGTGTCCTCTATTCTTTTTTATTTTTTTTAATTCAGTGTTGTTGTATATATAATAGTAGCATGCTTTACAATTTGTAATACACAAAAAGAGCACCTTTTTACATATCACTGTTAGTATACAAAGTATATTCATACCATTCATGTCTTCAAACATGCATTTAGGGTAATGATATCCCTCTCACTCTACCATCTTCTTTTTTTTCCCCGTTTATACCCCCTTTCTCCCTCCCTTGCCCTCCATCCCCATTGACCTTTCGTGTTCCTCTAATCTTCCTGTGCTCCCCAACCCAACCCCACTGTGAATCAGCCTCCTTATATCAGAGAAAACATTCAGCTTTGGATTTTTGAAATTGGCTAACTTCACTTAGCATTATATTCTCCAATTTAATCTCAGTGGCATTCTTTATAGAAATAGAAAAGGCAGTCATGAAATTTATCTGGAAAAATAAGAGACCCAGAATAGCTAACGCAATCCTTAGCAAGAAGAGTGAAGCAGGGCATCACGATACCAGACTTTAAACTATACTATAGAGCAATCGTAACAAAAACAGCATGGTACTGGCACCAAAATAGACCTGTAGACCAATGGTACAGAATAGAGGACACAGAGACTATCGCCCACAACTACAGCTATCTTTATTAGATAAAGATGCCAAAAACATACATTGGAGAGAAGATAGCCTCTTCAACAAATGGTGCTGGGATAACTAGAAATCTGTATGCAACAAAATGAAACTGAACCTCTATCTCTCACCATGTACAAAACTCAACTCAAAGTAGATCAAGGACCTAGAAATTAAACCAGAGACCATGCGTCTATTAGAAGAAAAAGTAGGCCCAAACCTCCATCATATCAGATTAGGCTCCTACTTCCTTAATAAGACTCCTATAGCACAAGAATTAAAATGTAGAATTAATGAATGGGATGGTTTCAAACTAAAAAGCTTCTTCTCAGCAAAACAAAAAACAATCAATGAGGTGGTGAATAGAGAACCTATTAATTGGGAACAAATCTTTACTACACGCATGTCAGAGTACTGATCTCTAGAATATATAAAGAACTTAAAAATCTTAACACCAAAAAACACAAATAACCCAGTCACTAAATGGGCCAAGGAACTGAACAGACACTTCCCAGTAGAAGATATACAATCAATTAACAAATATATGACAAAATGTTCAACATCTCTGGCAATTAGAGAAATGCAAATTAAAACTACTCTAAGATTTCATCTCATACCAGTCAGAATGGCAGCTATTAAGAACACAAACAACAAAAAATGTTGGAGAGGATGTGGGGAAATAGACACACTCATACGTTGCTGGTGGGACTGCAAAATGGTGCAGCCATTATGGAAAGCAGTATGGAGTCCTTGGAAAATTGGGAATGGAACCAGTGTATGACCCAGCCATTCCTCTACTGGGTCTATTCCCAAAGGACTTAAAAACAGCATACTAGGGGCTGGAATTGTGGCTCGGCGGTAGAGCACTCGTCTAGCATGTGCGCAGCCCGGGTTCGATCCTCAGCATCACCTAAAAATAAAGGCATTGTACACAACTAAAAAAAAAAAAAAAAAAAAAAAAAAGCATACTACAGGGACACAGCCTCAGTGTCTTCTATTCTGTACCATTGGTCTACAAGTCTGTTTTGGTGACAATTCCATGCTGCTTGTGTTACCATTGCTCTGTAGTATAGTTTAAGGTCAGGTATAGTGATGCCACCTGCTTCACTCTTCTTGCTAAGGATTACTTTAGCTATTCTGGGTCTCTAATTTTTCCAGATGAATTTCATAACTGCTTTTTCTATTTCTATGAGGAATGTCATTGGGATTTTGATTGGAATTGCATTAAATCTGTATAGTGCTTTTGATAGTATGGTCATTTTGACAATATTCATTCTGCCTATCCAAGAACAAGGGAGATCTTTCCATCTTCTTTAATTTCTTTCTTTAGCATTCCGTAGTTTTCTGTGTAGAGGTCTTTCAACTCTTTTGTTCAGTTGATTCCCAAGGTTTTTTTTTTTTTTGTTTTTTTTGATGCTATTGTAAATGGAGTAGTTTTTCTTGTTTCCCTTTCCGAGGATTTGTCATTGATATATAGAAATGCCTTTGATTTACGGGTGTTGATTTTGTATCCTGCTACTTTGCTGAATTCATTTACTAGTTCTAGAAGTTTTCTGGTGGAATTTTTTGGGTCTTCTAGGTATAGAATCATATAGTCGGCAAATAATGCTAATTTGAGTTCTTCTTTTCCTGTTTGTATCCCTTTAATTTCTTTCATCTGTCTAGTTGCTCTGGCCAGTATTTCAAGAATTATGTTAAATAAAAGTGGCAAAAGAAGGCATCCCTGTCTTGTTCCAGTTTTTAGAGGGAATGCTTTCAATTTTTCTCCATTTAGAATGATTTTGGCCTGGGACTTAGCATAGATAGCTTTTACAATATTGAGATATGTTCCTTTTATCCCTATTTTTTTTTAGCGTTTTGAACATGAAGTTGTGCTGTATTTTGTCGAATGCTTTTTCTGCATCTATTGAGATGATCTTATGTTTCTTATCTTTAAGTCTGTTGATGTGATGAATTACATTTATTGATTTCCGTATGTTGAAACAACTTTGCATCCCTGGAATGAACCCCACTTGATCGTGGTGTACTATCTTTTTGATATATTTTTGTATTTGATTTGCCAGAATTTGGTTGAAAATTTTTGCATCTATATTCATGAGAGATATTGGTCTGAAACTTTCTTTTTTTGATGTATCTTTGCCTGGTTTTGGGAATCAGGGTGACATTTTTAATAATGCTGTGACTATTGGTATACATGTCTTTGTGTGGACATGTTTTCTTTTCTCTTGGGTAGATACCTAATAGTGGAATTGCTATATGTGGTGAGTGAATGTTTAATTTTTTTAAGAAACTGCCAATCTGCTTTCCAAATAGACTATATGTTTTACATCCCTACCAGCAAGGTAGAAGATTCTAGTCTCTCCATATCCTTGCTAAAAACATTTTAATTGTATTTTGGCCAGTCTAGTGTGTGTGTAATAATATTCTGTCTGGTTTTAATTCACATTTTCATAATGACTAATGATGTTGAACATTTTTCATGTGTTAATTTGTCATCTGTATCTTCTTTGGTGAATTGTCTGTTCCAGTGTTTTGCTTATTTTTACCAGGTTGTTTGTATTATTATTGAGTTTTAAGAGTCTATAAATTCTGGATATATGTCTGTTGTCAGTGATAAGATAGGTACACTTAGAAATACTTTCTCCTAGTACATGGCTTACTTTTTCATTTTCTTAATTGTTTAAGTTTTTAATGTTTTATAAACTCCAGTTTACCAATTTTTTTTTCTTTTATGGATTGTGTATTTGGTTTCATGTCTAAGAGATCTTTGCCTTACCCAAAGTCACAATTATTTTTTCCTTTGTTTTCTTCTAGAAGTTTTAGAGATTTTGTGATTATATTTAGGTCTATAATCCATTTTGTTTTAACCTGTGTGAACAATATGAGGTTAAAGATTCTAGTTTTTTTTTTTTTTTTTTTTTTTTTTCAGTATTTCTTGAGGAGAGTGTTTTTTAACCTTTGAATTATTCATTCTCATAAGTCTCTGAGTTTGGTTCTGAGCATTCTATTCTACCACTGTTTTTTATATCTGCCCTTACAAAGTCTGTCTTGATTACTGTAGTCTAATTTAATAAATCTGGAAATCAGGTAGTATAAGGTCTTTAACTTTTTTTTAATTGTTTTTTGGCTATTTTTGGTCCTTTGCATTTAAATGTAAATTTTAAGATCAACTTTTCAATTTCAAGAAAGAAAAAAAAGACTTTCCTGGGATTTTGATATAGATTAAGTTGACTCTGTCCCCAATTTGAGGAAAATTGTTGTCTTAAAGATATTGAGTCTTCCAATCCATAAACATAGTTTACCTCTCTGTTTGAGTCCTAATTTTTCTCTCAGTGCTGTATAATTTCAGGTTTTAGAGTTTCAACTTCTTTTTAATTTTTTAAAATATTTATTTGTTTGGTTTTATGTGGTGCTAAAGAGCAAACCCAGTGCCTCACATACTAGGTGAGATTCTACCACTGAGCCACAACCCCAGCCACTCAATTTCTTTTGTTAAATTTATTCCTAAATATTTTATTCCTTTGGATGCCATTGCTAATGGAATTATTTTCTTAACTTTATTTTCAGATTATTGATAATATTTGTAAATACAAGGTTTTTAAAAATATTTTATATGTGACAGTCTTGCTAAAATTCACTTAATAGTGGTAGTGGCTCTTTCTATAGAGACTTGGAATTTTCTAAATATCATATTGTCCATCAAGATGACGACTACAGTCTCTGCTTGGTTTTGTTGTTGTTTTGTTTTTGTGTGTTTTTTTTTTATTTGCTTGTGTTGGTCTGGCTTTCTGTATCTGCATAGTTGAGTGGTCATTCAGTGATTTACACACAGATGCTCAGACACCTTAAGTTTGTAAGGCTTAGGTGATTTCTGTGTGGAATTGGAAATGCATTAAAAATTGAGAACATTTTTAAGTCTCTTTTACCTTTACTTTTCACTTCCTGCCCTGCCCTCTCTCCCTGCCTCTCCTATGTGAGTAATTTCCTAATCAGCTGTAGAAGTATGAGATTTTATCTGAGATCTTACTTCCAGGATCTTCCTGTTAAATTTCTGGCTGCTGAGTTTGCAGCCTCAGGCCACTAAAGATAGGAGCTTTCCTTATTCCTTCCCCTTTGAGTTTCCTGCTTATAGCTGGGAAATCTTGCATTTTCACCATTGTTCTCTTCCTCCTGTCTAAAACTTCCAGTTCTAAATTCAGTCCATATTTTTTTGCTATAAGAAGCAAATCTGCTGATTTTTGCCATCAGCCCTGTGCTAGAAAAGTTATAGTTCTCTCCAGTTGATTGGGTGTATAGAGGTGTGGAGATTGGGAGCAATCCCAGGTAAGAAGGCCATACATTTCTGCCATTCTTCCCTGGAGTTCTAGCTGATTTTCTAGCTGGTTTTAAACACACACACACACACACACACACACACACACTTTTTTTCGTTGTTGTTGTTGTTGTTGTTTTTGTTTGTTTTTCTTTTTTTTTAAAAAGAATGATCCCTGCTCGCACCACCAGTATCCAATGCCCTTGAAGGACTGGTTTTGTCTAACTTAATACTTATTTTTTATGGAGAGGATTTGAAAGCCTCTTGAAGAATATTACTTGACATTTCTTATTTTTTTTTACTAAAGAGGATTGCTTTTTAGGTGGTTGAGTGTATGTTGTTCTGCTTAGGTTTTTTGCTCTACCACCATGGACTTTAAAGGGAATTTGTCCTTGAAATAATACCTCAATATTACTGCCTAATCCAATCTCCTTACTTGAAAATGGTCAAGCCCTGGAGAGATCCTGTGACAAGCAAGTGAGCTGAGGGTATGATGAACTGTTAGAACCTGGGTCCCTCAAATTATAGTATTTTATCTGTTCTACCAGTGACTCTTTAAACTTTATTTGTAAGCAGTTGAAACTTCCTTATCCTCCTTTTTTTTTTTTTTTTTCTTTTTTTTTGCCCCTGCAAGACAGATCTCATGTGAAAATCAGTTCATAATATAAAGAATGTTCATGTATTTGTTGAGGCTGGAGGCTGGAGTAGTCTCCTGTTTAGGCTCTAGGGAACACTGAAGACATTGATCTTGTGGCCCAATTCAACAGTTGGGCCACAAGATCAGTACTACCGTAAGAGCAGTATCTTTCCCAAGATGCTAAGAGAGTACCCAAATTGAGGAAGTTGATGTTGGTGAGGGTGGGGTACTTACTGGGTTTAGGATGAGAATTGGGTTACCTTCCTTATCAAGAATTCCAGTTAAATGGACTTTTGAGAAAATATCTACATTTGGAATGAACATAAATATTAAACTATATTCAAGAGTGATGTGAGGGGGAAAACAGACAGATGGAATTACAGGTAAAGCTTCTGAAGAAAACAGATATATCAGTTTATTTAACAGATTTTATCCTTGGTGATTGTTTTGGTAAGCAATACATGTTAATTGCATATGTGTGTCTTTATTTCCAAGGTTCAAATGGTTTCCCTGATCCTGATTTAGTATTGAAGTTTGGTCCTGTGGACAGCACATTAGGCTTTCTTCCCTGGCAAATCAGATTGACTGAGATTGTGTAAGTAATTAAGTGTACTGACTCTGTTTTGATTCAGTCCAGCACTTGTTTTCTTGAGCCCAGTTCTAGATCTGGTGGAATTTCCAAAGAATTATCTTACTGCATCCTTTACCTCAGGTACGTCACAGTACCAGTGGCAAAACAAATACCCATATAAATAAGTTAGACCTAAAAGAGTATATATGGTTGTATACATGTTTGATACTGACACTGATTAGGAGATCAGAAGGGAGCAATATCTCTGTGCGCCTGAGTTGTTGATTCTTAAGAAAACATGACTTATCCAGGTTATGTAAAATGGATATAATTTTTGTATTTAGAATAAAGTGGGACATGTAGGTGGTAGGAGTAGAAACAAAAGAAAATCTGGAGCACATTTTAAAGAAATAGAGAACTGGCCCCAGCAGAACAGAGTATTAGGCAGTAGTATGAAATTAAATTAAATGGTCTAGGGGTGTCAAAGGTTGGAAGGCTTTAAATACCAACATAAGGAATATGTATAATTGTAGACAGAGAGTTGGAAATAGTTGAAACTGTGGCTAATATGGGAATGGTGGTTTAGGAAGATTTGTTTGGCAGCTATATATTAGAGCAAATTGGGTTTGGGAAATGATGAAGCAAAAAGACGAGCGAAGAGGCTATAGCTATAATTTAAAGAAGAATATAGTGAAGAGAATGAAATTGTTTGTTTAGATATGGTTTGGGAAACTTTTTCTGAAAAGGGTCATATAGTAAATACTTTAGGCTTTTTCAGGCCAGGTAGCCTCTTGCAGCTATTCTTCACTATTCTAACGACTTAACTAATGCAGCTAAACCACCACAGACCATAGATGAACAACTGGGAATGGCTGTACTCTGAAAAATAATTATATATGTACTTTTTAAAAAAAAATATATTTATTTATTTGTTTTAGTTGTACACAATGCCTTTATTCTTACATGGTGCTGAGGATCAAACCCAGGCCATGCACGTTCTAGACAGGCGTTCTACTGCTGAGCCACAATCCCAGCCCCTATTTATGTACTTTTTAAAAATAAAATCAGGTGCTGGCGCCAAGGCTGTTATTGCTGACCCTAGATTTAGAGTAAAGGGAGACTTGGTAGCATTAAAATGTATTTAAATTCCTGATCTTAGAAAGATCCAATTCTGCCAAGAGAAGTATTTACCAAGTATGATCCCAGACCTGGCACTTTTCTAATTGTGGTAAATGTGAGAGAAGAAAGGAAATGATTTCTACGTTGTAAAACTTAAGTGATGACGTGTATTAAGTGTTACTGAGAGAAAACCAGATAATAAAGGGAGCGCTGATCTTTGAAAGGAAGATGTGGATGATTTTGAAGCCATAGTCTGTTTACATGGAAACACTTAGTAGGACAAAGGTGTAAAGTTGGTGACTAGGTGGGAAGTCAAGACTAAAGATGTTCATTTGGTATCATCAGTACCTAGGAAGTAGTTTTGAGTATAAGAATAGAGGATCTCTCCAAAGTGTACGAAGGGTCCTAAGAAATGCAAGCTTGCGGGCAGGAAAGAAAAAAGTATCAAATTAAGAGGCACAAAAGTTGGTGTGGTAGAGTAGGAAAGGACTGTAAATCATCTGGTCCTACCTCCTCATTCTGCAGGTGAAGAAAATGGGGAAGAGACATTGTTCAAGTTCGTAACAAGGTGGAATTAGAACCTAGATCTCCAAACTGGGTGTCCTTAGGGTGGGCATGCGTGTGTCTTATTTGATTTTCTCCAGGGATTTTCAAAGTCGTTCATTTCAGGTGCCTTTTAGGTAGACTTTAAGAATGGCAGTAGTGATAACTTGTGAAGTTGAGTGGTCTGGAGGGAAGAAAATGTTTTAGAGCAAATAGATCTTGGTTTGAATCATGGCTGTGCAGCTTTTATAATATGGTTTTGGAAAGTTAAAACTTCTGTTTTAACTTAAAATGAAATTTGTTAAATGGACATTTTAAGGTAGTGTTGGGGATTTAAATCTGATAATGGAGAACAGATACCTGAACATAACAGACTCTTCAATGGACCTAATCTCCACACATCTGTCACAGCTTTTGTTATATTGAGGCTTGTGCTCTGTTTGTCTGTTCTTCATCAGACTGAGCATGATGATGGCAGGGAAGATACCTTAATGATGGAGAAGTAGAAGAATGGAGCCCTGATAGAGCAGACTGGGACATAGCTTCTGAAGCACTGACAGGTAGTGACTCTTGGTGCTTCATGAAGAGTTAACAGGAGATGAAGAGTGATGATGAGAAGTATAAACTAAGGCAGACTTTGGAAGGTGGGGAGTTTGAGGAGGATGTTTGAAACAAGCTTTAGCAAGAATGTCATTAAATGTATCTTTTAAGGATATCATTTAAGTAGAAGATATAAGATTGATAGCAGATATTATCAAGAGATATTATTTGATGTTATGAAGAAATGATTGGAAATGAGAAGAAAGTGGGTGACTTGGTTCAGAATTTCTGTCATCAGAGGAAAAAATAGCCAAAAGGAATCAAAGGGTCAGGGCAGGAGTTCTTCGCTGATAAGTTTTTGTACTCTGTGTTTTTGTGTTTGTTACACGTAACCATGAAATTCTGAATCTGACCATGTATTTGGTTCTACTACCATTTGGCATTTCCAAATCTCATTTTAAAGCTGTGTAAATAGAGATTTTTTTTACATATTAATTGTTGAAAATTATTTTAAAATAATTAAAGGGGAGCCCTCCGGTTGTATGTTTACTCTTGTCTTTAAAATGCTCATCTTCACACTATAGGTGTGTCCTTGAGCAGTTGGAAACAGTAAAGTTAAATGTTCATTTATTGCTTACTCACCATATGTAACTTGAATATATCATCAGGTGGGGTGATGTGATGCACTGCTCAACATTAAGCCTGCCTTTTATAATACTGGCTTCACTCTGACTGTGACGAGTTCTAAAAGTGGATTCAAGTGAGATCCTTTATACACATAGATCTCCAGCTTTATGTTAGTCTAAGCTTTTGCTTTAACCACTTATGAAGCTAACTTACTGTAGTTGCTTTTCTCCTTGAGGAAAGAAAGGCAGATTAATTTTTACTTAAAACTGTTGTACAGTGAGTTTAGCAATCTTTTAATAGAGATGGTTTAACATATTCTGCTTATAATTTATTTTCTTCAGTCCTTAACTTCATTTTGGTTATTATCCTTTGTTTCCCCCACCAAATTACAGTTTATCATCTAATTGCTTTTTTTTTCTCCTGTGCTTTCTTTTCAGCTCTTTGCCTTCCCACCTAAACATCAGTTATGAGGACTTTTTCTCTGCCCTTTGTCAGTATGCAGCCTGCGAACAGCGTCTGGGAAAGTAGTGATCCCTGGTTGCATAATTTAATTTCAGGCTTTGGAGAAAAGGACCCAAGTGACTCTGATGTTTACAAAGCACCTATGAAACCCTGTGCACACCTAGTTCATATTCCTCATAATTTATCAACAAACACGAAAAAGTGTCTTACTTGAGAGTGAGTGTATGGGTGTGTGTGTGTGTGTGTGTGTGTGTGTGCATGTGTGTGTGTATGGAAATAAACTTATAAATGGGGGAAGTATTGGATAATGACATATATAGACCTACAACTTTGAACAAACAGCAATGTTATAGGAGCTGAGATTTCAGATATAAAGCTTTGGACCCCTACTACTTGCCTATTTTTGTGGGGAGTAGAGGGAAGGAGTGACTAGAACTGTTTGGGTTGTTGTTTGGGGAGAAGGGAATAATTTTTGTTCAGTTTTTCCTAGTGACCAAACTTTAATTTTTAAAAATAATATATTTTTAAGTGGAGGTATTCTCAGTTTGATGGAGTTGCAGAGGAGTGGAGTTCTGTGTTGCTCACTTGTTAAAAGCTTGCTTCTCTTCAGAGGAGAGAGAACACCTATCTTAAGATATCCGTCCACTTCATTTCTTACTTCATTGTAGTTAAAAAATGTGACTTGAGAATGTTGCTCTGGTGTCTCTGTTCTGTGTTGTGAAGAACATTTGAAAAGAACTTTTGTTACACTGAAATGTGGAATTTAAAAAATTTAAATGTTAAATTAGGCAGTCAAAAGGGAAAAAAAAAGTTGAATAAGTTGTAATCTTAAAAGTAAAGGTGGAAAATTTTCTAGAAAAGAAAAGTTTTGATTTCCTATTTTGTGTAATGAGTAGTATGCTGCATAGTACCCAAAGTTGGTTCTAAAAATATTTCCATTAACTATTTTTATTTAAAATGAGCATTTGAGAGAAATTACCAGGGCAGCTCTTTTCCTTAGAAGTAATCTATTCGTCTTTGAAATAATACCTGGGATATTGTTTTTCTTTTCCAGTAAATTCCAGTGGTGATGTTGCATAAAAAATTGAGTAGGATTGAGGCCTGTGGGGGGGGGGGGGGAATATTACCAAAGTCTACAAAATTAATTTATATTAATTTTATATGTTCTCTTTTATGACCGAGAACTCACTGGTTCTGTTTTTTTAAATGAATAAATGATTTCTTGAAAGGTGTTTGATATTTTCCCCTCACTGCTGATCCTTGGACAGAAACTATTCTTTATATTTGATGGACTGTTTTCAGAAATCTCTTACCAACAAGTGTACAGTAGTTATCTAAAATTGTACATTTAGGAGTAGTGTATATACTAGGTCTCAGAAGTCTGAAAAACAGCAAAGAAGACTGAATTTGGAAAGCATGGTCTGGAATTGCTTGTCAGATTCTAAAGTAATGAAGAAAAAATGTTTCAGCTTTGGATTATAAAACCCCATTTATGATTTTAAAAATACACTTGAAATAAAAATGATTAAACTAAATTTTGGTCCAGTGACATTCCTTTGCACTTCATAGTTCTTTATACAACCTTTTTAAAAGTCTTAACTTATTGCCAAAAGTTTTGTGTGAAGCTACAGCATATCTAAACTTTATGGGAGAATTTTTTGTTTCCCTGTGCTGTGATCCATGTTTTATTAAGAGTTTCTGGTTTTATTTTTGGCTAATTTAAGACTGAATTTTTGCCTTTTACAAATACTATAGATATAAATGTTATTTATAACCATTCTAGAGTATATTCAGCTTTAATGAATTAAATTAATTGGCCCAGTTGAAGTGAAGGGATGTAATGTTTGTTTAAATTAGTCAAATAAAGTACCCATTGGGATATAGCTCAGGTACTTAAAGAGTTAATATTGAGTTTTTATACTTTTCTCCTATTTCATAATAGAGTTTGTACATCAAAATGACCTGAATCTAGGAAGAAATACTTGAAACATGTTGCTGAAGGTTCTGAATTTGGATATAGACATTCCAGAACCTTCTCAAATGAGTTTGACTCCTTGTACAATCTGTACAATCTGTACAATCTGAATAACACTGGTCATTCTATCATTCCTGCCAAAATTATCACAAGTTCTGCATCTTCAGGTCTCCCTTTGCACTCCCCTCAAAAGAATTGATAGCTGTAAGAAAAATGTGTCTTTATGTGTATTGAAGGTTATTTTCTTTAAAATTTTCTCAACATTCCCCACAACAGAAAAAATTATCAAATTAAAACTATATGGATGGCAGCTTGTAGTATAGCAAGAAGTTGGAGAGTTTGAATTCCATTCCCAATTCTGGTTGTGCTTTCCTTCTTAAAACTAATTGGTTCTGTTATAAAGTTTAAAAACTGGTTTTAACGTGAGTAGCAAATTCTAGTATATTGTGACAAAGGCTTGAGGATGCCTGTCTCTGAGAAGATGTCATATTAATGAGCAGTGCCAAATACACTGTGCTATCTTATAATTTAATCTTTGAATGTATGTTACTTAATTAGCTTCCTCTTGTGATGGTACCATGCATAGTCAGTTAAATCCTTGTGATGTTTTGTATGGCTGTAGACTTTGGCGCAACATGTAAATAATGTGTACAGCAAGTTTTTATGATTAAGGAATCAAATTTATTGAATTTTATTATTGAGAACAACATGTATGAACAAAACCCAATAAAAGAATATACTCTTTTCATGGACTGTAGTATTATGTGAATGTTACATTTATTCTGAACATCTAGGGGCTGCAAAATGTAATGAGAAACTCATGATTAGATAGCAATACTATTTTTAGATAGTATGCCCTTGATTAAAATATATTCTCATTTTTAATAGGTTAAACATTTGAAATCTTAAAATGCTATTTGCTTTTTGTTAGATAAAATTCAGCTTCGCAATTGCTAGAACTGTCAAAGTTCCATGTAATTATAAGCTGAATTGATTTTCACTGCATATGGAATTGCCAAGCTAAAAATGTATATGTATACCCTTTTAAAAAAGAATTTGATATTTCTTGTCAAGCCAGGAAATTGAAAGGTAAGAGCTATTGTTTGTCTTATGCTGCATAGAGTATTCACTTTCTTACTTGAAGACCTAATTGTAAGTTTTTGGGGGGTTTTTTTTGTGTGCTTAGTTTTCATCTAAAATTAGGTTTATCAAAGGTCCCATTTTAACCATGGTTAATAGGAAATGCCTTTAACTAAAATTGCCAACTTTTACAAATATTTAACAAGAATTGTTGTTAAAAAATTAACAGAATAATTACTTCTACTATAGTAGAAGCTTAGGATAGTATGAAATAAAACCCAGGAAATTAGGTTAGGGTCAGCAGTTGCTCAAGATTCTAGCTGATAGACTGGTAAAATTAGTGGGAAAAGTTTTAAAAAACATTCATGTTACAAGAAAATCAGAGGGTTGAGAGGGAAAATAAACTGGTTGATTACATTTTTGGTGACAATCCTTCCGGAAATATTTTGTACTTTTATTTAAAAAATGTATCCTGCTGTAACAGGTTTAATAAATTCTTTTAAAGCTATAAGCCAGAAATTGAGCGTTTTGCATTGTTTGGTATTTTGTTATTGTGTCTGAATATATCAAATGAATAATAAAATGAAAATGTTTGGAAAAAATGTAGTTCACATGCAGTTACCTTTAATGAATAACCTTGGTTCAAATTGTCCAAATAATTTTGTGCCTATTCTTTAACAAGTCAGGGACTATATTTTTAGCATTACTCATTCCAGTGGATTGCAAAAATAAAAAGTAAATGTAATCCTAGTTCCAACTATTTGGATTATTTGCTGTTGGCCATATTTATATTGCTTTTCATTAGTACTAATGATTTAAGTTGCTTTTAAATATATATATATGTGTATATATATGTATATATATCTTATATATACATATATATGTGTATATATTTATTATATATATATATATTTTAGCTGTAGGTGGACACAATACCTTTATTTTATTTTTGTGGTGCTGAGGATCGAACCCAGGGCCTCACACATTTGAGATGAACACTCTACTGCTGAGCCATAGCCCCAACCCCTTAAGTTGCTATTTTGAGAACAACAACAACAACAAAAAACCCTTTTTGGCTTAGGGAAGGAAAACCTGGAGTAAAATGAAAAATTCAGAATAGAGGATAGCCGTTTCCAATCTGATGATTTATTTCACTAGCTTTATCTTTTGTGGGTTTGATTCTAGGAGCCCTTTATTTTAATAAATGTGTATTTACCATGTTAATCTTTGTTAATGGCTGTGCATAACAACTATACTATTTTTTTCACATTTAATGGAGAAATATAGGGATAATTGTAACTGCTTTCTCAAGTAGATTCCAGTTAATTAAAATAGTACATGAAAAAATATATGGAAGCTACTTAAAGATGTT
Organism: Tamias sibiricus; assembly: GCA_025594165.1. Classification (NCBI taxonomy): domain Eukaryota; kingdom Metazoa; phylum Chordata; class Mammalia; order Rodentia; family Sciuridae; genus Tamias; species Tamias sibiricus. Next base: position 103,438,268 of record CM046666.1, read on the forward strand.
TGACACAGCCTGTGTCTCCTGTAGTGCTTCTCAACTAGAGTGATTTTGGCCCCCAGTGGACATTTGACAACATCTCATGAGAATTTTTGTTTGTTGGAACTTGGGGAGAAAAGGGATATTACTGGTGTCTGTTAGGAAGAGGAAAAGGATGTTGCTACAGTGCACAGGACAGTTTTCACCAAGGAAATACTCAGCCTTAAATGTCAGTAATAATGAGGTAAGAATCTGGTCTAGAGTGATTTCTGTAGTTTTGTCACTTATTTCGAAAGTGGTGATGCTAGATGTTGCCTCCAGTAGGCTACAAGTTAATTTAAAAAAAAAAAAAAATCAGTTTGTTTATATTTGAATCTGTAGCTCTCAGTTTAGAGATGAGGAAAACTGTGTATATTTTAACTATATGAAATACCTTTTTCCACTTGTGGTTTTTATTCACTATATTCACATTTTTCTTTGACATTTTGCCCCTACCAGTTTTCCAAAAGCTATCAGCTTGTTGTTTTAAGTTTATTTGAAGGAAGTGTTTTGAAAGAGTAATATTTTTATCTGTGTATAAATTATAAGAAGTCCCATGCTTCAAATTAACCATTGTGTAAAGAGTTGAGCTAATTTATCCTATAGGTAATTGTGATTTCCACAATTAAACTGCTTACATTGTTCTTAAGAATAATCTTTAAAATGCTTGTTTTAAACATACCCTATGCTTGTTTTGAGGTCACATTTCCAAGAATAATGACTATCAGCTTTCCATTGCTGTGACCAAATAATTGAAGAAAAATTAGGAAAGGTTTATTTTGGCATTTTTAAAGTTTCAGTCAATGGTCAGCTGGCTCTGTTCCTTATGAGTCTTTGGTAAGTCACAATATCATGGTAGTGGCGCAAAGCTGCTCATTTCATGGCTGCCAGGAAGCAAAAAGAACGAGCTGGGTCCCAATATCCCTTCAAGAGCACACCCAATTGACCCAACTTCTTTCTCTAGGCCCCACCTTCCAAACTTTACCAATTCTCAAAACAGTGCAAGCTGGGGATTAAGCCACATGTGACTTGGGGGACACTTGAGACCCAAACTACAAAAATGTCTTTTTGTTGTTGTTGTTCTATTTTAAAATAATTTGGTGGCCCATTTTTTGCCTTCTGAAAGTAGCATTGATCAAAGTGGTTTCAACCTAGTGGGATTTCCACAAGTTTTATTTATTGCAGTGCAAGTGAGTAATGTAAAGAGACTTCACTTGGACTGGAGAAAGATGACTTTTCCAGTGGATAATTATAGGGAAATAGACCTGCTTGTGTTTGGGTACATATGGGATAGAAATGTATATGAAAAAAATAGTTCTGATAACTGTATCATTTGACTTTTTGGAGTATGCAGTGCAACATCAAATTTAAAGAATTCTGATTAATGGGAATGCACAGAAAATCTTCAGGCAAATGATTTCATTAAATATTAATTTACGAGTTACTTGGAAGCTGAAACTCATACATAAGCATGTAAAATATCAAATTGCTTATAAAGCCAAACCTTATCAGATGTTAAGACCAGCTGAAGTGCTAATAGCGTATCAATTTCTGATGCTTTTAATTAAAAGAGTCATAGCTTCCCTGCAGCCTACTTACCTTAGCCCTGGAAAAGAAAAGCAAAGTTAACAAATGTGTACTTTTGAATGGATTTCTTTCAATTTAAAAAGATAAAATTTGAGTCTTAAAACAGTTCTATCTACATGCCTGCTAAGCTGGTGGTTATATCCAAAAATTATCTGCATTTAAGAAAGTTTGTTGTCCAGAAAGATGAATATCACAGTTGGTAGTTGGGCCTAGCTTTTCTACTCTCAAATGCCTTTCCCTGTGTAAGGGGTGGAGGTATATTTCTTGTCACAACCTATAGCTTTTATTCCTTTCTTCAGGAATTTTTTTTTTCCTTTTCCCTTAACTTAAACATCCTGAAAGCTTTTAACTATATATATCCTATTTCCTCCAAATTCCTCTCTTACTTTGCTCCCATATCATGTGTCACCTAACATACTATGTGATTTACTTAATTATGGAGCTTTTTTTTTTTTTTTTTAATAGCTTGCCTGCCAGCAGAAAGGAAGTTTATTCAAGACAGGATTTTTAAAAATGTATTTTAATTGACAAAACAAGTAGTGTGGATTAGTATCAACAAGGAGCAACCAACCCTTCTTCCTCAGCAAGATGTTTCTAAGGTTATGGTAGACATATAAATGCATAATTGTTCTGTAGTACAGTAAATGTGCTACTTAGTTTTCTATTGCTGTGACCAAAATACCTGAAAAGAAAACTTAGAGGAGGGAAAGTTTATTTTGGTCTCAGTTCGTGGTCAGCTGACTCCCATCACTCTGGGCCTGAACTAAGGCAAAACATCATGGTGGAGGAAAGATTCTCAGCTCATGGAAGACAGGAAGCGGAGAGAAAAAGGAGCCAGAAGCAAAATATAATTCCCAAAGTTATGTCCCCAATGACCTACTTCCTCTAGTCATGCCCTATGTGCCTTCAGTTACCCACCAGTAATTCATTCAAATTATTAATCCATCAAAGGAATTGATCTGCCCATTAGGTTATAGCTCTCATAATCTATAATCATTTCACCTTTGAACATTCTTGTATTGCCACATGAGCTTTTCAGGGTATACCTCATATCCAAGCCCTAATAGTAATCATGTCACTTCACCATGTTGGTTAGGGAAGATTCTAAGCCATTGTGGTAGCTGGGAGGGCAGGAAAGAATTCTAACAAGAAGTGATATGTGAACTGAATAGAATTGCCTGTTAATAACACAGTGAGAGCAAGTAAGATCTTAAGAAGAATTAAAAAAAAAATACAAACAGGGAAATCTCAAATATTTGATGTTACTGGAATGTGAAGTGTGGAGCAGAAAGTAATAAAGGGGAAGCCAGAGAGGGATTCATGAATCTGCAAAGTTTTAAAGTTTAAACTTTACTTTTGCAGGTAATAGATTAGGGGTTGAAATGGTTGGAATTACACCTTTGATCATTCTTGCAACTGCAGGAAGAAGAGATTTGAGAGGAACTATACATTGAAAGAGCAAATTTTGTGTAAGGAAATCAGCCTTTAACTTTTAAATCTCTACATGTGTTATTTCAATAATCTCATTCATTCTTGCAACTTCAGTTACAATGTACAAATGAATGATTTTCAGTTTTTATTTCTGTCCCCAGTCTCTACTATTGAGTTCCACATGCTGAGCATCTTTTTTTTTTAGTTTTTATTTATAGTAGTATGTATTACAGTTCAAACTATACATATAGAGCATCTTTTTACACAAAACAGTTTGTATACAAAGTATATTTGCAGCATTTAAGTCTTCAATCATGCATTTAGAATAATGATATCCATCTTATTCAACTACTTTTTTCCCCCTTCCCCCCTTGTTCCCTCCCTTCCCTTTGACCATTATAGTGTTCCTCTAATCCTCCTATGTACCCTGACCCAACAATACTGTGAACCGACCTCCTTATATCAGAGGAAACATTCGGTATTTGGATTTTTGAGATTGACTGATTTCACTTAGCATTATATTCTCCAACTTCATCCATTTACCAGCGAATGTCATTATTTTATTCTCTGAGTAAAATTCCATTGTGTATATATACCACATTTTCTTTATCCACTCATCTACCAAGGGACATCTAGGTTGGTTCCACAACCTAGCTATTGTGAATTGTGCTGCTATAAACATTGAAGTGGCTGTGTCACTGTAATATGCTGTTTTTAAGTCCTTTGGGAATAGACCCAGGAGTGGGATGGCTAGGTCATAGGGTGGTTCCATTCCCATTTTCCCAAGAAATCTCCATACTGCTTTCCATAACGGTTGTACCATTTTGCAGTCCCACCAGCAATGTATGAGTGTGCCTTTTTCCCCACATCCTCTCCAACATTTATTGCTGTTTTTGTGTTTTTTTTTTTTTTTTTTTTTTTTTTGTAGGTGAACACAACACCTTTATTTTATTTATGTGGTGCTGAGGACCGAACCCAGGGCCTCACAAATGCAAAAAGAGTGCTCTGCCGCTGAGCCATAGCCCCAGCCCTTGTTTGTGTTCTTGATAGCTGCCATTCTGACTGGAGTGAAATGAAATCTTAGAGTAGTTTTGATTTGCATTTCTCTAATTGCCAGCGATGTTGAGCATTTTTTCATAGGTAGAATTGTCAAAATGTCCATACTACCGAAAGCATTATACAGATTTAATGCAATTCCAATCAAAATCCCAATGACATTTCTCAAAGAAATAGAAAAAGCAGTCATGAAATTCATCTGGAAAAATAAGAGACCCAGAATAGCTAAAGCAATCCTGAGCAGGAAAAGTGAAGCAGGCGGCATCAACATACCAGACTTTAAATTATACTATAGAGCAATAGTAACAAAAACAGCATGGTACTGGCACCAAAACAGACCAGTAGACCAATGGTACAGAATTGAGGACCCAGAAAATAATACATATAATTTCAGCTATCTTATATTAGACAAAGGCGCCAAAAATTTACAGTGGAGAAAGGATAGCCTCTTCAACAAATGGTGCTGGGAAAACTGGAAAGCCATATGCAACAAAATGAAATTAAACCTGTATCTCTCACCATGCACAAAATTCAATTCAAAGTGGATCAAGGACTTAGGAATTAGACCAGAGACAATATACCTAATAGAAGAAAAAGTAAGCTACAATTTCCAACATGTCAAATTAGGCTCCAAGTTCCTTATCAAGAATCCTGTAGCGCAAGAATTAATACCAAGAATTAATGAATGGGATAGATTTAAGCTGAAAAGCTTCTTCTCAGCAAAAGAAACAATCAGTGAGGTGAATAGAGAGCCAACTAACTGGGAACAAATATTTAATACATGCACATCAGATCACTAATTTCAAAAAACTTGACACCAAGAAAACAAACAATCCAATTGATAAATGGGCTAAGGAATTGAAAAGACACTTCTCAGAAGAAGATACATGATTAATCAACAACTACATGAAAAAATGCTCAACATCGCTGGCTGAGCATATAGAGATTTTTCTGGACACATGTAACCCAAACTCACCTTACCATCTTACCTCCAGACTATGACACTTCTCTTTCTACTGTTTCATCTTAAGTTCTCTCAGTGATTCTGTCTATAAAATTTTATTCATGTTTGAAATACACGTTTTCTTGTCCTAGACTCACCTACTTGCTCAATTTTAATTCCTCATTTCCAAAGCTGGCTTTTTCCATTTTTCCATGTTTAAGTCTAAGGTCATTATGTCTCACTGAACTAGTACAGTAAACTTCTGTTGAACACTGAATTATGTCTTCCTCCAAGTCCATCTCTTTTGTAAAAATATTTTTTAGTTGTAGATGAACACAATACCTTTATTCAATTTATTTATTTTTATGTGGTGCCGAGAATCGAACCCAGTGCCTCATGCGCGCTAGGCAAGTGCTCTACCACTGAGTTACAACCCCAGCCCCAAATCCATCTTTTTAAGCTCCTCCCCATCCCCTATGTGATAGTATTTGGAGAATGAGCCTTTAGGAAGGTGATTAAAGTTTAAGTGAGGTCCTGAGGGTGGAACCATAATCCAATAGAATTGATATCCTTATCAGAAGAGGAAAATAAATCAAATCTTTCTCCCTCTCTCTCTCCCACTCCCTCCTCTCCTTCTCCACATACACAGAGATAAAGGCCGTATGAGAATAAAATGAGAAGACAGCTGTCAGGGAGTTGGTCTGGGATGTTCTATCCTCCAGAACTGTGGAAAAAATAAGTATCTGTTTAAAACAGCCAGTCTGTGATATTTTGTTGTTACAACTCCTCAAGCATTCTAGTCTGCTAGTCTGAGGAGACTTATACACCTCCCAATAATTATCCAGCCTGACATCTCCTATATATTCTATAAGCTTTTACCAGAAGAATTTACTAAAGCACTGCTTTACCCTGTTTATTCCTGACCTAAAGCTTCCCATTTTCTATTTCAGTAATCCAACTTCTATACTGCAATCCAAGACCCCAACACCTGACTCCAGTCATTGGGTCTAGTCCTATTTCCCATTACTTTCCTTAAAAATACCTAATAGTCCAGCTATATGCATTTACTATTCTTTATGAGCTCATCCTTTGCTTTTTTTCATATTATTGCATTTGCTTGTAATGCGTCCCTTTCATTTCTGCCTGTCACAAAGTTCTTCACCTTTCAAGATGCTAGTACTGTCTTTTCCATTTCTCCCCAGTTAGACTTAATCTTGTCCTCATCTGACACTTCCCCATAGAGCATTTTTCCTCTCATTTATTTTTGTTGGACTGACTTCATATGGATGTAGTAATTTATATATTCTCTTTGTCCTGTATAAATGTGAAATTCATGAAAGCAGAGATATTATCCAACTTGCTTAATGTTGTATGTACCTATGTCTATCACATTATTTTCTCAGAAAATATTCTTTAAATAAATTATAAATGTGCAGAGATTTAATGTTTTAATCCTTAGCAATCTTTAGCATGATGTACAGCATATAGTAAGAGTTTAATAAGCTGAATTGGTTTGATGCCCTTGGGGTCCCTTAAGTGTATATGTTCATGATTAAGCTTTCTTTGTAAGACATTTCTATATCACTTCCCTGCCTAAAGTTCTCTTTCAAATCCACTGTATCAAGGCAGATTCCTAAACCAGACATTCAAGATCCTGTATTGACCCAATCCAACTACACTCACTTTTCTGAAAAGTTGGTTTATTCATTGATAATACCATCTGTTAAACTCTGTGTAACTTAGAAGACTGGGACCTAGGGTTGGGGGGAAAAAGAGAGAGAGAAAAAGACAAAGAGATAGATTTCTAAGTATTTGTCTTGGACATTTGGCCCCAGCTGAATGTGGAACAGAACAACTTTCCAGCTTAAGCTTGCTTGAATTTCCAACCCATGGAACCATAAGCAAATAAAATGGCCATTATTTAAACCAGTAAGTTTTGGGGTAGTTCATTCAACAGCGATAGAAAACCAAAGTATGTATCTTTTTACATATGATTTTGAAGGTCTTTTCATGTACAGTAACCTTTTTTTTCTGAGAAAATACATGTATTTTGCATGTTTTTCTTTTGTTTTCTGAGATATATTTTCCTTCTTATATTACAGAATATTTGTCTTTTCTCTGTAATTTAAGTTGCAAACATTTTCTCCCAGCTTGTCATTGACTTTTTTTGATCTTTTGGTTTTATTTCTTTCCATGAAGAGATCTTTTATTTTTTACATTGTAAAACGTGTTAATCTTTTACTTGTGTAGATTTTAGTTCAAAGACAATCTTTTTCCACTTAAATTTGGTTTTATTTCTTTCCAAGAAGAGATCTTTTATTTTTTACATTGTAAAACGTATCAGTCTTTTACTCGAGTAGATTTTAGTTCAAAGATAATATTTTTCCATTTAAATGTTATATAGATGAATTCCCCACACTCTCTTATATTTTTATGGCTTCTCCCCTAGCCACCTTCTCTTTTTGTCCTCCTTCTTCCCTTCATTTGTCTCTTTCTTCCTAACATTTTGATCTGGGTAGAGTTTATTGTGATATGTGGTTTTCAGGTATCCATCCAATTGTACCTTTTTACTAATGGATAACTGAAAATCCCTCCTTTGCCTGTGATTGCAGGTGCCACCATTGCCACATACATTCTGATTTGTATGCTTAGATCAATTTTCTGTTCTATGGGTCTATTCAAGCATTAATTCCAAATCATTTTGATTATAATGGCTTTATAATGTTTTAATATCTGATAGAGCTTGGAATTTCTTATTATTCTTTCTTAGGTTTCTTGAGCTATTTTTGCTTATTTACATAATGAACTTTACAATAAGTTTATCCACTTACAGAAAATAAATTTTCTTTTTTATTTTTATTTGTTTTAGGTTAAATTTATATAGTAAGTTGAAAAGAATTGACATTTTTATGATAAAGTTGACTTTCTAAGAACAAGGGGCTTCATTTCCTTTGTTCAAGTTTCTCTTGAATTGTTCAGCCTTTCAAGAGTGTTTTTTTTTTAATTTTTATTTTTGTAGATGGACATAATACCTTTATTTTTTTAATTTTTTTATGTGGTGTTGGGGATCGAACCCAGTGCTCATGCATGCTAGGCAAGTGCTCTACCACTGAGCCACAACCGCAGCCCTCAGGAGTATTTTAGAGTCTTGTTTATATTTGTTATAAAATTTTAACCTGAGTTTATATTTTTAAGTATTGCATTTTTTTTGCAACTCATTTTTAACATGTTTTATTTCAGAAATGAAGCAACCAAAAGGGTGCTTTCAGAAGCAAAAGAAGGGAAAAATCAACTTTATCATCAATTATATTTATTTTAGAGCTGAAGTAAAAAAATCAAAGGAAGAGTGACAAATGAGAACTGCAGGTTGCAGAGAGGGATTTTTTTTTCATTTGTATAACTCCTTACAACTTAAAAACTACTTTTCATATTTTACTTATGTACTCTGATTTTAATCCATGTAGCAAATATTATAATTCTCTACAGAAGTAGAACTAAGCATTAAATTAATGATTTGACCAAGGTTGCTTTAATGGGACAGAACAAGGCAGAACAAATGGTCTTACATTTTATTAAATCACCTGAATCTTTAAATCATCCTCATTCCTCATCTTGTTTCTGTTCTTTTTGTGATTTTGGTGTGTTAGTTTCATATTCTGCCATGGTACTGAATTTTCATATTGTTTGAGTTTTACCTTTGTTTTTCCTATATTTTCCATATATTAGCAAACAAATAATAAATTAGCAAACAAATAATTTTAACTCTTCCTTTCCAATTCTGTTGGAATTGGAAACAATTCTTTTGTTTTGTTTTTGTCTTTGTCTTTTTCTAATCATGTTGGCTACCACTTCTAATAAAAAGAATGGTGGAGACATGCCTCATAGTGGACTTCAGTGAGAAGGCCTCCAGTATTTTCCCATTAGTGAGATGCTGATTCGGGTCTATGTGGTAAGGAAATAGTTCCTGTGTAAGTATTAGAAATGGATATTAAATTTTGTTGAAGATTTTTTTAGACTATAGAGGATCATATGATTTTTCTTAGGTCATTTGTAATATGTACTATTGGATTTAGTAATATTGAATTATCATTATAGTCCTGAAATAACTCACACCCAGTAGACAAATTATTCTCGTTTTTTGTAATGTGTTGTTTGACAATATTTTGATTAGAATTTTTTTATTTATAATAGTAGTATGATTACAATTCATAATGCACATATATAGCATCTTTTTACATACAACTGTTTGTATAGAAAGTATATAAGTACCATTTGGATCTTCAATCATGCATTTAGGATAATGATATCCATCTCATTCAACCACCAATTTTTTTGTTCCTTTCCCCCCCCTTCCCCCTTGCTCCCTCCCTTCCCCTTCCTTTCCTTTGACCATTCTAGCATCCCTCTTTATTGATGTTCTTGAGTGCAATAGGTCTGAAGTTTTCCATTCTTTGCAATATAATTCAGGTTTTGGATTCAATATTATATTTTCTTCGTAACAATAACTAGGAAGTTCTTTCTTCTTCTTCTTCCTCTTCCTTTTCCTTCTCCTCTTCTTCTTCTTTCTCTTCTCCTCCTCCTTCTCCTTCTATTTAAATATCACTGGGATTATTTGGTCCTTGAAAATTTGGTAGATTTCTCTAAAACCACCTATCTTGGTGCTTGTTTTTAGGTTAGTCTTTTGAGATGTTTTAAAATTCTAATTTATGCTTCCTATCTTGTCAAATTTGGTAAGGTTTATTTTCCTAGGAAATCATGTATCATCTAATTTAAATTTTCAAAGACATATATTAAGTAGACTTTCATGACTTTAAAAATATATTATTGGTATTCAAGTCATTTTTCTCTTTTTATTTCCTATTTGCATATTTGTATTCTTTCTCTCATTTCTTTTCTCCCACTCCTTTTCTTTGATTAGGTAACTAGCAACTATTTTTCTGTTTAAGAATCAGATTTTTAGATTATTAGTTCATTATTTTGTTTCTAGATAATTACTTGTATCTTTTGTTTATTTTTGCATTTTCTTTCAGCTTTATTGCTATTTTTATGGTTTTTGAAATGAGTAATTCAATATATGATTCATTTTTATTAATGTAAGTATATATAATTTCTAAAGTTTCCACAAATATTGGTTTTAATTTTGTACATTCTAATATGTGATTTTTTTAATTGTAATTTTTTAAAAAGAAAACTGAGTTTTGATTTTTTTTCCATTCTGATGACAGTTATTTGTTTAATGGTGAATTCTGAATTTTTCCATTTTTAGGTGAAATAACAGTTTTGGTTTTTAAAAAATTTGTTTTTCAAGCCGGGCGCGGTGGTGCACGCCTGTAATCCCAGCACTTTGGGAGGCTGAGGCAGGAGGATCGCGAGTTCAAATACAGCCTCAGCAATGGTGAGGCACTTAGCAACTCAGTGAGACCCTGTCTCTAATAAAAATACAAAAAAGGGCTGGGGATGTGGCCCAGTGGTTGAATGCCCCTGAGTTCAATCCCCGGTACCAAAAAAAAAAAAAATTTTTTTGTTTTTCAGCTTTTAAATCGACAATACTGTGATCAAAAATATTTGTTTTTTTTTTTTTTTTTACTTTATGCAACTCCTTGAAGTTTTCTTTGTGACATAATGTATAGTCAAATTCCTTGAATGTTTCACATTGTTTGAAAAGAAAGTAAGATTCTCTAATATCAGGGTACAATTTTGGAGATATATCTACTTTAGTGTTTATGTTTTTAGGTCTTTAACATACTTATGTTTTGTTGTTGTGTTGTTTTGTTTTTTTCCCACTTGATTTATTTGTTTCATTTGCTTTTGGATCTGAATTCTCCTGTGTCACATATCAAGTTCATAATGTTTGCTTTACTTTTATTTGCAACTGCCTAGTCTACGTTGCCTATTCCTGTATTTTTAGCCTTTTTTTTTTTTTTTTTTGTAAACAAGGCAAATGAGTTAGGCTTATTTACATTTATTGAATTGAATTACTGGTGATTCTTAAGTAGAGAGTCAATCTGAGACTTCCAAATTCATATGAGCCACCACCTAGGCAGTTTACAGTTCTGTAGCAATGCTCCATATTTTACTTTGTAAACACAATTTACACTATTGATGATCTTGTCTAGCTTGCATTTTCTTGAATTTCATGAGTAAGAAATGTTTGGTAGTTTTATCAAAAGAATGTGGCTAACCTAAATGAACAACTTAATAAAATGAAAAATCACTTAAGAGAAAACAATTAGCTTTGGATTTTTTTTTTTTTTTTTTTTTTTTTTTTTTTTTTTTTTTTTATTATACAATGAGTTCAAATGGTCAAGCAGCACACCCAAGTCTGCTAGAAGAGCAGTCACTGGGAAAGAACTACCAGAGACAGGATAAATAATATCTACGGGATGCCACTGTCTAGCCTAGGAATTGCATAGAGGTTTAGCAAGGCTAGGTATTCTAGTCCAGGCAAGTGATTACTTGGGTAGTTGTACTTCTATGGTGCATGACTCATTTTGAAAGAACTGGGCTTCCTGCTGGTGTGATCAGAGGTTGGGGGAATGTGGCCATATTCTAATAACTCAGGCCTTAGGCTAGGGTGCATATACAGGGTTTGGGTTGCAGTACTCTTCCTTTGCTGTAATCAGGGGCCTGATTTCAAGTGATATGATATACCAGTTAGCAGGATCTGTTTACCCCTCCTCTAGTATGACCAGGACAGCAGGGTCCAAGATTTGGGGTTAATTGAGAACAATAACCTTAAGAACTAGTAGGCATAGCCATTTTTTATGAAGTATTGCAAGTTCCAACTCCTTCTCTGAGATATAGCCTCTTAGGCAAATTAATAATTAATCCTCTATTTCCATTACAGAAAGATCACTATCAATTAATATTTATCTCAAAGCAATGTGTGTGTATGTAAAATTCCTTAAATATTTGAAATGTTTTCCTTTGATAGGTCACCACATCATGATTTAAATCTGGCCAATTGTGAGTAAGCTACTTTTAATTGTGCCTTTATTCTTGGAAGTTGTTACCATGGGAGAAAAAATACAAATTCTCTTTTAAAGGAACTAAACCACATATATATGAAATGTGCTTCCTTGAGGGGAAAATATTTTGTGCCATTAATTTCTAGCATACAACATGCTTTTGCAAACTTGTTACACTAGTTTCCATCATACTTTATTGCCAACTAGCCGAGCTGGTGACCTATGCTGGGTTCACAAAATCTGGCAACCTCAATAACTAAGAAGACAAATGGTTGGTCGAAAGAAGCATGCAATACACAGAAATACCTTTTGCTTGCAGGAATTAGGGACGGCTCTCGACCTTAAGGGTCCGTTGGAAAGAGACAGGTGGCCACCTGAAAATCCTCTATTTATTGGGGAGAAAGACATTCGAGAAAGTTCAACCCAAATGAGGCAAGGGATTGGGTTTCAAGGGTGTGTAGCCCAGTCTCATTGGGTGATACCCACTCCCAGAGCATCATTCCCCTGCTGAGGGTAGGTGGGGTCCGCTTGCTCTCTGCTTCAAGCAGAAGCCAGTCCCACACACCTCCGTCACTCAACGCTAAGGGTCCATGCTCACTTCTGTGTGGCAGCTCCCAACAGTACTTCAACTTCTCTGACAAATGGCACAAAGGAAGCATTTTTTATACACTTCAAGAAAGAGGAAGTTAGCGAGAAATAAACTTTGCTTGTAGTTTGGGACAAATGGATATTCATTTCTTCACATATTTTAAAAAATATTAATAACTAAAAAATGAAACTGATAATTCTATTTTTTTCCATGTTTCATGCTTCCTAAATTTTCAATAACATTATTTTTATCAAGTGAATATTATATTAAACAAAGCCATGTTTCTATACTTCACATACATGGCATATATTTTATTTTACTTATATAAAATATTTTTTAGCTTAAATATATTCAAATATCTATATGAAATTTGTGTTTTTTCTTCTGATGATAACTAAAAAAATCAAATGTGTTAATGTGTTTGGTATTTTTATTGACATGTTCTTTTGTCCCTTTTTGTAATATCTTCCATTCCATGATAATACAATGAAATGATTATGGTGAGTCCTTTTTTTTTTTTTTTTTTTTTTTTGGTACTGGGATTGAAGCCAGCGGCACTTAACTACTGAGCTACGTTCAGCTTTTTAATATATTTTTTTGAAAGTTGCTGAAGCTGATCTCAAACTTGCAGTCCTCTTGCTCCAACCTCTTATGGTGGTTCTTGATGAATATGGATAAATAAATGACTGCAATTTACCCTCTCTAAGGCAACTTTAATACCTATTTGAATATGTCTCTGCAACCAAATTTGTGATGATTAATTTAATGTCAACCAGACTGTGCCATGTAATGCCCAGATATTTGATCAAATGTTATCCAGGGTGTGTCTGTGAAGATGTCTTTGAAAGAGATTACCTTTGGAATTGGTAGACTAAGTAAAGCAAATTGACCTTTCTAATGTTGGTGGGCCGCATTTAATCAGTTGCAAGCCTCATTTGAACAAGAAGATTCACTCTCTGGTGAATAAGAGGAAACTCTTCCTGTTTGATTACTTTGAGCTGGGACATTTCCCACCCCCGCCCCTCCAACCCCTTCTTTGGACTCAAAACTGAAACCTGGATTCTTCCTGGATCTTGAGTCTGCTATCCTTCAGATTGGAATCTATACCACTGGCTTTCCTGAGTCTGGCAGCAGACATTGAGACTTGATAGCCTTCATAATTGCATGAGCCTATCCTTATAAATCTCTCTCTCTCTCTCTTTTGCTTTAAGTGTGCACACATGTACACAAACACACATACACTATTGGTTCTGTTTCTCTGGAAAGCCCTAAGACACCTAACCACCATTTTGTTTTCATATGTAATTTAAAATACTAATGTTCACCATTCCCTTGAACCCAATTTCCCCTTAAGTTAAATGTGTTATCCTTATTTTGCTGGGTACTACTGTATACATATAAAACTTGTATAGAAATGAATATTTAAACTATATACCAAAATAGATTATGACGGTATAGCAAGTTGAATAGTAGCCACCAAAAATATCATGTCTGAATCCCTGGAATTTACAAATGTTACCTCATTGGAAAAAGAATGTTTGTAATTAAGGTAAAGATCTTGAAATTAACCTGCACTATGTCCCTAAATGCCATCACATTTTTCTTATAAGAGTGAGGCCGAAGAAGATAACACAGACAACATAGAGGAGGGGACACACAGATGAGGAGGACATAATGTCACTGCAGGACAGAGACCGGAGGGACACAGCCATAAATCAAGGAATACCTGTAGTCACCAGAGCTGGAAGAGCAAGGAAGAGGTTCTCCCCAGAGCCCTCAGAGGGAACGTGGCCCTACTGACACTCTGATTCAGAGTTCAGGCTTCCGGAACAGAGCGAATACAGTTCTGTTTGTTTTAAGCCATAGAGTTTGTGAAAGTTTGTTACAACAGACACAGGAAACTACCATAGATAGAAAAATATGGAAAAGTTACTTAATTGATCATTATAATGGCTATTGCAATAGAAAATAGCCTGACTGGTTAATGTGTGTGTGTGTGGAATAAATTTACAAGCAACCAATTTGTTTTACCATGTAATTAATTCAAATCTCTATTCAATCTGCTGCTATTTCAATGATCGGAGTTTATGCAAATCATTGTGGTAGTGTAGCCAAAGTTTTTGAGACTAATTGCTTAAAAGGCAGAGCCCTTTTCAGGCTGACAAAATGTGAATTTGGATTCTGACATGAGTAAGGTATGGATTGTCCTTTTATATCATTCAACTGATAATCACCTGGTGAAACTTGCTTTTTTTGAACAAAAACAAGGTGGATGCCAATATCGCAACCAATGGCATGAACCCCTAATATCCTTCCAATAAATTCCCTCTTTACTTTAAAGGCCAATATCAGTTCTTTCAATTAAAAGATTTCTAAAAGACATAATGGTTTTTAGCATCTATTTTTGTTCTTACTATTTTCTTGGCAGTTTAGGCTCTGTTGAATCCAATAGGGTTTCTGATTCCGAGATAATGAGCCATCACATATAGCCTTAAACTTACTGGTGTTGATTATCTCTTTTCAAGCCATATAAAATTGCATAAAGTAATTGAAGCTTGTAAGCAGGATTTTTTTTTTTTGTGTGTGTGACAAGCTACCAGGTGCCTTTGCATAATTACATCACCCAAAGTAACAAGAATTCTGATTAGTGCTTAATATGTTAAATAAGTTATTTTTGTTGAATGAATAGATGAAGTATATGGCCTATATAGGAAATTATATGGTGGATAAACATTACTGAAAGCTTGCTTCATACAAATAATTGTTTTAAGCATTTTACATACTTATTTAATTCTCATAATAATTTTATGAGGAAGGTACCAATTTGCACATAATAAAATGGAGGTATTGGCCTCCCCAAGGCTTACAGCTTCAATCATTACTAGTAAGTCAGGTCTGTAAGTCTATAAGATTTCCTAGCTTCTTAAAATGCAGCCAGGTCCAGATAACTTTGCCACTATAAGGTTTCATGTGCCCTTTGCCGCTTAAGTATGGATCTCAAAACAGCAGCGCACGCAGACAGTGCAGCTGGCCTAGCAGATGTAGACTGAAGCCATCTGCAGAATTTCACAAATGAATCTGTAGTTTAATTTGTTCATATGTATAAAAGTAATAGTAATGTGCTATCTTAATGTATAATTTTTTTTTAAGGAACACCTTTCTCATCTAGAAAATCATTTGGGATTACTTAAGGCAATCTCAATTTTATAGCTCAGCTGGAAACATAAGGAGAATCTTGATACAGAAGTACCGAATAAAATTAAGTCAGTGTGCCTTAGGTTTCATGATCTAATTGGCAGAAATAGATTTCTTTTTTGGCTTCATGCCATACTTTGACCCAGTAACATTTTACCTTTTTCAGGGTGCTGGGCTACAGGTGTCATATAGATAGAACGGATGGTTTGAAGCCCAAGTCTATATTTCTGGGATCCTCTGGCTTCTTCAGTATTATGCATCCATCTCAACTTCTCTTGTTCTTTAATTTCTTATTCATTTTCATATTGCCTCTTACCACTTTCTCTTCTTGGCCCCAACTTTTTCTCTGAAGCTGAACCTTTTAGGTGTATTCCAACCACCCAGTGCTGCCCAATGAAGTACCTCAAAATTTACTGGCTTTAAATAACAACCTTTTTGTTATTTTTCACTGTTCTGTGGATCAGAAATTTATACAGGGAAAAGAAGATTCATCTCTGCTCCATATCGTGTCTGTGGGGCTAGAGTGTCTGATGCCTCCTTTAGGAAGTGTCCCATGGTGGGGCTGGCTTGAGTGGCTTTGCTCTTCCTGTTGGCTCCATTTCTCAGTTCTTCTCCATGTAATGTTATGATCCCTCCCCCTTCTCCTTCTCTCCCTCTCCCTCCCATGCCCTTTCTCCACATTGTATCTACAGTGGGGCTAGCAGAAGCTGCCTTATTATGTTGGTCAAAACAGGTACAGATCAGGGGAGGGGATTACACAGGGACTATTTCAGGTACTATATGGTACAATGGCAGCATCCCAATCATGATTGTGTCCAGACATTGTGTGTTGCATCCTGGCGATTAAATACTTAAGGTCACCTCAGGTGAATTGGGCTGCACAAAATAACCACTCAGAAACACACAAAAAAATTACCTTAATTTTTGGGGTCTGGTGATGGCTCCTCTTTGACCTTAGGGATCCGTGGAAAGAGAGTGAAAGCACACCTGGAGCCCTGTTTTATTGGGGAGAAACCATGCAAATCAGGTAAGGGATCAGGTTTCAGGGGTTGAGGCCAGCTTTGTAATGTCTTGCTGTCAGCAGGTTGACTGACATTTAGGAAGTCCTCGCCCATCTCATGTGCTGAGTGGGGATCAAGAACAGAGCAGACAAAGGGAGTTTCCATGGAACATTCTACCCCAAACAGGGCAAAGGGGTAAATTATTATTTTTTCTTTTTTAAAATTAAATTTGATTTGTTATACATGCTTTTAGAGTGCAATTCCTTTCATACTACATATAAAGAGCACAGTTTTCCAAATCATTGGTTTTACACAAAGTATTTTCATACCATTTGAGCTTTTATACATGCACTTAGTATATTGATGTCAACTCCTTCTGCCATTATTTCTATCCCCTTGCCCCTCCCCTCTCCCTCCCTCCCCTTTGTTTTATTTAACATTGCAAAGGGGTAAATTACAAAGGAATAGGTGCGTGTAAATCAACCCCAGTGGGCATGGCTACTCCTAGGACCACACCTTGTTATCTGAGCCCGGGAACCGCCCCCACCCCCCTCAGTCCTGACTGCCGCACCAGTCTTCTGTGATCTTTCATTTCCTGGTAAAGGCATCAGGACTGAAAGCTGTGAGCACCTAGTGTAGCTTCCCACAATTGTGCGCATGCACAGGCAGATGTTTGATGGAAGCTTTCTTTCCATTCTCCTTCCATCAGTTTAGATCCTTGTTTCAGTCACCTATGTGCAGATGTAAAATTAACCACTTCACATATTATTCTTGTCATTCAGTTACTACTTTTTTCAGTTAGATCAGATTTTCCATAATTTTGGTTAGGGATTAACACAGAATTTAGAGAACAATGAGTTGTGTCTTCAAAATAAAGGTAAGATCGGAACAAAGTGGGTTTAATTCTACTGCCTTGCTATTTTTAAAAATTATATCAGTTTTTTGTTCATTTCTCTTCATTCCTGCCATGTTGGGTATTTATATATTCAATTGTTTTTATCCTCTTGTGTCTTTCGCTAAATATTTCTGTGTTTATACTAAACTCATTTTGGGGGAAACAGACTAAAATACAATTTCTTCTAAATTGATTTTATTTTTTAGAGTAGTTTTAGGTATACAGGAAAATTGAGCTTGAAGTACAGATAGTTACTATACAATTCTTACTAATCCATTTCTCATTATTATCACAAAATACCTCAGGCTCGATAGCTTTACAAATAAAAGAGGTTTATTTTGGCACATAGTTCTAAAGGTGCAAGGTCAAGGGACCTTCTTGCTGCAGAATCCCAAGGTACCAGTGCATCACATCACATCACAAGAGAAAAGGAGTACACATGTCTGTCTATGTGCGTCTCTACATCTACTTTTTAAGCCACCATAATTCAATCATAAACTCTACCCAATTGACCTTATTTAATCCAATCATTTTTCCAAAGCTCCACCTCTAACACCAATGTCTAGTTCCATCCATTTAACACCATTAAAATATGGCTTTGTACGGCAGAGCACTCCCCTAGCACGTGCGCAGCCCGGGTTTGATCCTCAGCACCACATGAGAATAAAGGTATTGTGTACAACTAAAAACAAATAAATAAATATATTTTTCTAAAAAAAATATGGCTTTGTGGATTAAACTTTGACACGAGATCAGGGAGAAAAATCATATTCAAACCCCAGCATAGCCCCTGTTCTCACTGCTCCCACAACCTCTGCTAGTGTCAACATCCTACACCAGAGTGATATGCTACATTTGAGTTCCTGGCTTACATTAAGGTTCACTCTTGGTGGTGGGGTACATGTTACAGGTTTTAACAAATTGTATAACTTTTAGTACTGTACAATATCACAGTTATTATCTATTCATCTTCTGTCTTCATTGGCTAGGCCTACCATAACAAAATACCACAGGCTGGGTGACTTAGAGAACAGAAATTTATTTGTTCACAGTTACAGAGGCTGGAAGTGCAAGATCAAGACCCAGCAGAGTTCAGTTCTTTCCGAGAACTTTCCTCCTGACATGCAGATAGCCACATTCTTCTTGCATCCTCATGTGACCTTTCCTCTGAATGCATATGGGTGAGGGATGTAGGGAAATCTTCTCTTCTTGAAAAAGACCAGACTTATCACATTAGGGCCTCACCCTATGACCTCCTTTAGCTCTAATTTCCTCCTAAAAATTATGTATCCAAATTTAGGGTTATGGATTCTGTATATGAATTAGGGGTATGTGTATGGATAGAAACAGTTCAGTTCATAGTGTTTTTTGTTTGGACAATGAATAAAGCTACTTAAAATATCTATATGCTGGGTTTTGTTTTGTTTTTGTGGACATAAGTTTTCAATTCCTTTGGGTAAATACCATGGAGGATGACTGCTCATAATGTGGTAAGAGTGTTTAATTTTGTAAGTGACTGACAAACTGTCTTCCGAAGCAGCCATACAATTTTGCATTCCCATCAGCCATGAATGAGAGTTCTGTTTGCTCCTCATCCTTGTTAGCATTTATGTCAATGTTCTGCATTTCTAATAGGTATATAGTGGTATCTCATTGTTTTAGGGTTGCATTTCCCTAATGACATATGATGCACAGAATTTTATCATGTGCTTATTAGTCACATATCTATCTTCTCTGGTTAATGTCTGAACAGAACTTTCGTTTATCTTTTAATGGAGATTTTTATTTTCTTGAAAGTTTTTTTTTTTTTCTTGCTGAGTCCTAGGGTTCTTTTCATATTTTGGATATGCAGCCTTTTATCAGACATTTTGTACATATTTTCTCCCAGGCTGTAACTTAATTGTCTCACTACTTTGATAATCTCACTTTTATATACATATTTACCTAGATTTTTACCCTCTGATGTTTTAAATTCTTTTTATAGATCTGAACTTTTATTTGGTATTGTTTGTCATAAACCCCCCCAAAAAAATGTTTTGGAAACACTGTTTTTTGATAGAGAAGTTCTTCTGGAGATAAATTCTATTTCACTTCCATTTTTGCAAAATGTTTTTGCTAGATATCTTGTTTTAAGTTGTCTATTTTTTTTATTAGAGCACTTTACAGATATTATTTCACTGTCTTTTAGGATCCATTATTTCTACTGAGAGGCCATCTATAATTACTGTTATTCCCTGCATAAAATATTTCTTTTTATCTGGCTGCTTTTGAGAATTTGTCCTTACCTTTGTTTTTAGCCATTTGACAATGTGCCTAGTCATCTATCTTTCATCTTTCTCTTCGAGCATTTCTTCTGTCTTACTTTCTGTCTCTCCTTTCCTTATGTGTTCCAATTACATGTGCTTTATATTCCTTAATATTATCCATAGATATCAGATGATCTGATCAATATTTTTATTGTGCTCTATTTCAGATTTCTATAGATCTGTCTTCAGATTAGCTGATTTTTTATTTTTTCCATCCTAACATACCATTAAACGTATTAAGTAAACTTTTAAAACATTTATTTATTTGTTTTAGTTGTACACTATGCCTTTATTATTATGTGGTGCTGAGGATTGAACCTGGGCCACGCATATGCTAGGCAAGTGCTCTACCGCTGAGCCACAACCCCAGCCCCTTAAGTAAATTTTACACTCATCAAATGAATTTTTTTCTTCCAATATTTTATTTTTTATTTTTGTTACTTCCATTTTTATACTTTCCATATTTATGTTGAAACTTTCCATATTTCACACGTGTACTCTACATTATCCACTACACATTTTAGTATATTGAGAGTTATATAAAATTCTTCTTTAGTAATTCTAACACAACCCCCATTTCTGAGTCCATGGTTGATATTTTCTTTCTTTTTCACATCTCATAACTTTTTTTTTTTTTTTTTTTTTTTTGGTTTTATGTTGAGCACTGTGTCAAAGAACAGTAAAGACTTAAAAGTAAATAACTTTTATTCCCGGATAATGAAGAAAGTTTCCTTTCATGCCACTGTGTGTGTGTGCGTGTGGGGGCGTGCATACCCACATGCACAGGTGCAGATTTAATCTAATATTTAGTTGAGTAGGCTTATTGCAGCTTTGATTAAATTAAGTTCAACACTGACTTAAGGTATTTAGAAGGAAGGGCTCTGCTCTAAGTAAAGATTCAGACCTGAGATTCAGTGAGACTTCAGGGGGTTTTAGAACTCATGCACCATTTTTCACAATCATAAGAAATTTGTGCTTTATAATTCAGATTCCAGCTTTCTAGGCCACTGAGTCAGCTTTCCATTACTGTAACAAAACAACTGAGAAAATCAATTTAATAGAAGGTAGGTTTATTTTGGCTCACAATTTCAGAGGTTTCAGTCCATAGTTGGTAGGCCACATTGCTTTTGGGACTCTAGTAAGGCAGTGTTATGGGCCAGGCTATATGGGCAATGACAAAACAGACTCCATTTTACCCTAAGACTCCATGTCATGTAAGAAATGCTTCTCCCCTGCTGGGGTTGTGGCTCTGCGGTAGTGCACCTGCCTAGCACGTGTGAAGCCCTGGGTTTGATCCTCAGCACCACATAAAAATAAATAAATGAAATAAAGGTATTCTGTCCAACTACAACTAAAAAATAAATATTAAAAAAAAAAAAAGAAAAGAAATGCTTCTCCCATGAGAAAACTCCACCTCTACCATCCTGATCCTACTTAGCATACCCTGCTTAGAAACTCAAATGTTGTTCTTACACATTGTAAAATTGTTCTCTTTTTGGTTTCCATTTTTCTCTGGCAATGTACCCTGTCAGAAAATGATTGTCTAGACATTAGTAACCATTCTTTAACTTATATTCAACTAGGGCCATTTTGATCCATTTCCCCTTCTGCTTATGATTTTAAATGTCATGATGTTTGTTTATGGTTTTGAATCATAGCAACAGCCACTTGTGATTAGTGTGGTCTTGAACTATAAAGGTGTGCTCTAACCCTTGGAGTGGGACTTGCAGCCTGCCCCTTGGCCTGCCAGCTGGTGAATAGAGATGGTTCCATCTCCTGCTTTAAGATCAACTTGGTGATTTATTGCAATCTCACTATAACAGCAAAGCTTCTCAATTCATGGCAGCCAGTAAGTGAAAGAAAGAGATAGAAGAAGGCCCAGGGCCCCTATATCTCTTTATAGGATCCTGCTCTCCATGACTAGCTTCCTTCCATTAGGCCCACCTCTGAAAATCCCACCATCTTCCAATGGCACTTTGGGTGACACCTATAAAAACAATAGCGATCTCTGAAGAGTTTTCTTTGTTCTCTAGTCCAATACCTGTTTTTTTGTTTGTTTTTCTTTTTCCTCGAGAGATTTCTCCATTTTGCGGCCCTGCTCAGTCTTTGGAAGACTGCTACCTTTCAGTTGGTGAAACTGCAAAGTTTCTATGTGAGTTTTGTCTTAGCTCTCCTCCATGTGGACCTTCAGCAGTGCCCTGCTTGCATTCAACTAACTTCTGATATATATCAGAAGAATTCTGCATACTTCTCCTTCCTTGTTTCCATCCATAGCTGACTGTTGCTTAGTGCCTGGAGAGAGCACTGTGTATTTCAGGGTAGAACTCTTCTGGCTCTCCTGACCTGCATCTGGTCTTTAGCATACTGTACCCATCTACTTGAGGAAGATCCATGGGAAAGAGCTGATGGATGTGTTCAGATATGTAACTATTAAATGGTCATTTAAAATACAGTTTGTCGCCGGGCGTGGTGGCGCACGCCTGTAATCCCAGCACTTGGGAGGCTGAGGCAGGAGGATCGCTAGTTCAAAGCCAGTCTCAGCAATGGCAAGGCACTTAGCAACTCAGTGAGACCCTGTCTCTAATAAAATACAAAAAAAATAAAAAAGGGCTGGGGATG
This sequence comes from Tamias sibiricus, assembly GCA_025594165.1. Taxonomy (NCBI): domain Eukaryota; kingdom Metazoa; phylum Chordata; class Mammalia; order Rodentia; family Sciuridae; genus Tamias; species Tamias sibiricus. The sequence continues at coordinate 103,460,870 of CM046666.1, forward strand.
TGGCCCAGTGGTCGAGTGCCCTGAGTTCAATCCCCCATACCATAAATAAATAAATAAAATAAAATACAGTTTGTCTTGTGCTAACTTCCGTCTATGGCAAATTCCACCTTTAATTTTCTGGATAAATGAAAGTAGCCATGATCCCCTCCTTCAGAGAAAGAAATTGTTACTTTACATAACTTAGTTCACTTAGGTTTTCTGAAGTCTAGTCCCACACCTCTTTGAAAGTTTCTCTCATGTGACTTGCCTCTGTTAACCTCTGTGCTTTTGCAGGTGCAGCTTCCTGTATTATTTTTGTGACTCCTCTCCCCACCAATACTCACCATTTTACCTTGTTAAATTTTGTTTATTCTTCAATTTTGTTCTATTTAATTCAGTTCCTCTCAACTTACCCTTTCACTAAATCTACTCAAATGTTACTTCCCAAGTTTACCTTCCTTTACCTGCATCAATTTATTGTTATTTCTCTTAAAAGTATTTTTGCACCTTTGCATTATAGTACTAATCCATTTTATTTATATTTTTATGTGGTTAATGGATTAAAGTCTATTTCTTCCAGCTCACTGGTTAGTTCTTGACAAGCAAGACTCTTATCTTTTTTTTAAATTCTAATTTGTTATACATGCTTGCAGAGTGCAGTTCCTTTCATATTACATATAAAGAGCACAGTTTTTCAAGTCACTGGTTTTACACAAAGTATTTTCACACCATTTGAGTTTTTATATGTGCACTTAATGTATTGATGTCCAACTCATTCTGCCATTATACCTATCCCCTTGCCCCCTCCCCTCCTCTCCCTCCCCTTTGTTCTATTTAACATTCCTTATATACTGAATTATAATGGCAAGGGAGGGGGATGAGAGGAATGAAGACTCTTAATCTTCTGCTCATGGCTGTTCCCTTCCTACCCGACAAACAGTTCCTAACTTTACCAGGTACAATGATCAACACTGTTCATTTAGTCACTTTTACATATAAAAATAATTATTTATCACTGGTTATTTGATATTTACTTGGAAATAGTGTTCTAATGCAAAATTAAAATTTATAGACTAATGAAGTTTAAAAATATACTGAGTCTAGAGATATTAAAAAATTGAAATGATTTGTTGAATTTATAAATACAATCCTTAGAATTCTGAAAAAAATTGACAAACATATCTTCTTGGAAAATTTTTCTTTTTTTAGGTAGTCATTTTAAAACTTCACGAAAATAGATTTCATTTGGGTATACTCACCGTGTGTGCAAATGGGAGCTTTGGAGTTATTTGGTTTTTTAAGGAACAGTGACACACATACTAAAGGAAAACAGGGGGACATCTTCTTGTGTCTCTAAGAGCAAGAGACCTTCCTATACCTGCCCTCAGCCCAGACCCTGCCCACCACTCATATTCTTTGGCTTGGACTGTGTCACATACCTTCTCAAAGCAATGGCTGGAAAGGAAAATGAAGTCTCCATGGTTGGCTTAGACCAATTAGGATCCAGACTTGGGCTTAGAGATGGGGCCAGCTTGCTCTGAATTTATGACTGTATGGAAAAGGTGGTTGTATAAGCAAAATCAAGGTAGTATTGTTAGGAATAGAAGTTGGGCAGAAAATAAATGACTGCTAAACCTCATTTCCATAAGTGAGTTTATTTACTGTGACCTTGGAAAGCAGTAAAACTGTGGCACTGAGGGAGAATTACTTCACTAGGGATGGGTGCCAATGTTGGGGAGGGAGAGTCAAATGAGGTGGAAAGCAGAAGAATGGTAAGGCCCAGGTAGGAGCAGGATCTGGAAGGGACTTAGGCGGAGACAGGGGTCATGAGGCTGATCCTAGAGGGAGGAAAGCAAATTTCAAAGGACAGCTGGCTGTAAATTTTGCCTTGGGCCATGATGCTCAAATGTTTGTATAGAGCATAAATAAACCAGCAGCTCTAGGCATTGTAGCAAGTCATGAGGTCAGGACTATGAGCTGTTTCTTAAAATAATTAAGTCAGGAGGGAAATTTCACCTCTCTGGATATTTATGGGATCTTATTTACTGCAAAAAGGGAGATACACACACACACACACACACACACACATATCCTGCTCTTTACATATGTAAAGAACAGGATCAGCTACATAATTTTATGTGTAACTACATAATTTATATATATATATATATGTAAAGAACAGGATCAGCTACAAAATTTACAGTTCTCAGTGCAAAATAAAAATCCAGAGACCCTTGGGTTAAAAGTTTTATATATATATATATAATTTTTATATATATATATATATATAATTTCGATTATATATTTGTATGTACATATACATATATGTATAATTTCAAGATATGAACAGCAGGACATTAAATCAAGTGTGAGGAGGTTTAAACATGGTGCCCTGTACAACTGTACAAGTTCCATGCCATGAACCCATTTCTTTTTTTGTTGTTGTTGTTAGAAATGACAGCAGAATGTATTACATTTCATATTATACTTATAGAGCACATTTTTACATATCTCTAGTTGTATACAAAATATATTCACACCCATGAACCCATTTCTAGTGGGGAATGTTGTTACCTGCAGAGTCTGAGCGTCTGAAGAGACGCCAAGTGATCCCCATATATCCCTTTAATGAACCCCTGTGTGTGTATGTGTGTGTGTGTGTGTGTGTGTGTGTGTATGTTTGGTTGTTGTTTTTGTTTTTTGGTACTGGGGATTGAACTCAGGGGCACTCGACCACTGGGCTACATCCCCAGCCCTTTTTTGTATTTTATTAGAGACAGGGTCTCACTGAGTTGCTAAGTGCCTCGCCATTGCTGAGGCTGGCTTTGAACTCGAGATCCTCCTCCTGCCTCAGCCTCCCAAGTGCTGGGATTACAGGCATGCATCACCACGCCCAGCCCCTGTATATATTTTGATAGGGCAACCACTATCAACTAGGGTGTGGTATCAGAGCACAGTATGGGGAATCAGAGAAGCAATTTCTGGTCCAGTTCTGCAATTGAGGACAAATTGTTTGACTTTTCAGATCTAAGTTTACTCATTTGTAAGACTTGATCTAGACCAGTGGTTTCCAAACCTTTTATTTCAAAGAAGGAGAACCTTGTTTTCCATTAAAAAATGTTATTTGGAGTCTGCTATGGTCTAAATACATCTCCTCAAACTTCACGTTGAACCTTAACCTCCAATGTAATGGTGTTAAGAGGTGGAACTTTTGGGAGGCGATTTGGTCATGAGGGTGGAGCCCTCAAGAATGAGGTTAATACCTTTATGCTGGGCTGAAGAGAGAGAGTTCTTCCCTTCCCCCCACAAAGGACACAGCAAAAGGATGGCCCTTGATGAAACAGGAAGTGAGTCTCACCAGACACCAAATCTTTCATAACCTTGATCTTGGATTTCCCAGTCCTCATAACTATAATAAATAAATTTTTGATAATTATGCTACCCCATTTATGGTATTTCATTATAGCAGTCCAAATGGACTAAGACAGGGTCCTAAATACAAAATTATAAAAGAGAAACTTCTAACAAGCTAGAAACCCAATTAGTGGAAATGGCATTTGGTACATGGATCTAGACTCTGAAATAAGAGAGAAGCCCCATTACCAATATACAAGGCTGAAATGAGAAAAGCAGTAAGTTTGACAAGATACCAGCTTATCTGAAGTATGGATTATTTCTGACATTTCTTCAAATAGTGCTCTGAGTCTCAGCGCCCCACAAGAGAATGGAATCGGAGAATAGAGAAGACTGAAGTAGAACAAGGTGAGTTCCTATGAAAGTCAGAGAGATGAAAAGAAAATGCCCCTGGAAGGATACAAGAACACAAACATGAAACACGCATGTCAGTAATGAATCGAACACAAAGAATAAATAGAAGGAAAAAGATCCAGGAAGGATAACAGAAGACAGAACAGACTGTTTCCTAAGAATCTATTGCAGTTATACTAAATGAATGGAATTACACATACAGGTCAGTGTCTGACTTCAAGGGGTATATATAGAAATCAGAAAGTACAATCATGCTGGAATATAATATGGTGCATTTGAGTTTCCTGTGGCAGTTTAAAAGTAGAGATGCCAAGGCAGGTCCCCAAACCTATTGAATCTGAGTCTCTGTGACCAGGTTTTTGGCAGATGTTATGGACTAAATTATGCTCCCCTGTAACTTCATATATTGAAGCACTAAGCCCTAGTCACTAAGAACATGAGTGTATTGGGGGTGGGGCAGGGGCAGGGCCTTTAAAGAAGAAATTAGGTTCCGAAGCTTAAACAGGAGGTGTGGTCATTAAGATGGACCCTACTCCAATCTGCCTGGTGTCCTTATGACAAGAGGGAATTTGGACATAAGACACATCAGGAATGCACTTGCACAGACAGAGGATGACCCAAGGGCACAGTAAGAAGACGTCACTCATGAGCCAAGGAGGCCTCAGAAGAAACCAAATCTCTGAAAACTTTGCTTTTGGGCTTCAAGTCTCCAGATCTGTAAGAAAATTAATTTCTATTGTTAAAGCCACCAGTTTATGGTATTATGCTATGGCAGTCCCAGCACACACATTTACCATATGTGATAATTAATAATCCACACAGGTAATTCTGGTATCCACACAGAGTTGAGAACCACCTTGTTAGAGAGAAGATGTAGACCCATGATAAAGAAAAAGCGCTAGCTGGGCGCCGTGGCGCAAGCCTGTAATCCCAGCACTTGGGAGGCTGAGGCAGGAGGATTGCAAGTTCAAAGCCAGCCTCAGCAATGGCAAGGCACTTAGCAACTCAGTGAGACCCTGTCTCTAATTAAAATACAGAAAAGGACTCGGGGTGTCGGGATGTGGCCCAGTGGTTGAGTGCTCCTGAGTTCAATCCCTGGTACCAAAAAAAAAAAAACCAAGTGCTGAAAAATTGTGTAGAGGGAAGGTTACTTTACACAGAAAAAAAGAACATGATCCTTGTGCTGCATGGACTGGCTCGCGTGCCTGGTAATTGGGTCTGAAGCCCTGAAGCAGCCGTTTTTGAGCAGAACCCTCAGCTGTCCACAGGAAGCCCTCCATTTGCTATTGTGGTGTTTCTTTTGTTGTTTTGAGTTCAGTCAGGTTGGCCCTAATCTTTTTTCTTTTCTTTTTTTTTGGACTCTTGCTCTCCAACAACGGCAGCTGGCACATATTCCTGTTTGTGTTCTTTGTTGGTTCTCTCTCCTGTTGTCATGTTGGAAATCGTGCAAGAGACAGAAGCCTAAGACCAAAGGCTTTTCTTACCATTAAACAAACTATTTTTAAGCTAGACAACATAAGGGCCTTCTTTTTTTTTTTTTTTTTTGAATGGGGAAATCTGAAATCTGGTTGCTATCCATGACTCCTTGTATAAATCCCATTTCTCAAAAGGAGTTGCAGCTTTAGCAGTTTCAATGAAGCACTTATTAAGCATATTTGGCTCTGATGAAGGCAGATTCATTTCCTAATGATCTTTATCTGACTGAAAATAGCAAGTCTTGAATATTTTAGTCTTTGTGTGGAGAATATTAATGTTTCCTTTATTTTCTTTTCCAGGGATATTGAAGCAAAATGGCTTCCGACAAATCAGTCAACTGAACCAAAATCTGAGGTTACCTTAACTCCTGTCTCTCACTACTTAGCATGACATATATTCAACTAAAACTTCAGCAGCCATTTTCTCAGTGGTTCCAATGGAAAATATCTAGACATTAATCATTTGCTTAAATACTTCAAGCTTCTTTTTAAAGAACATCTTCTGTTAAAGCAAGGAACGACATCAGCAAGATAGTAGGATAAGAGATCCCAGCCTTCATCCTCCAACAAAAACAATTAGCTACCCCTAAATAAGAATAGCCTTGGAGAGCTCAGGTGTTTGTTTATGAAAATTTGGCAACATAGAGAGCAAAAAACCAAACCCCAAAATAATTGTACCAAAAGGGTACAAAGAAAAGTTTAATTTTGCCTACATCATCCCCTCCTTCAAGCTATAAGTTCCCCTTGCAGGGAAAAGGAGAGTAAGGTAAATGACCAGTTTCCCCAGACTTTTGGGGCATTTCCCAAAGGAACTGCTTTAATTTTACCCTATCCAGATCATTGGGGAGAGCAGTATAGCTGAAATATCTAAAAACAAAGGAGGGTGGGAGCGCTCAGTATCTGTCATGTAGTGAGTGGGTGCCACTGTGATCCCCAGTGGCTTGGTGTCCAGCTTTCACACCTGGGGACCTCAACAGCTCTTGTAACATTACAGCCACAACCCCTCATTGCTAGTGTTGTACCAAAAATGTTGTACCCAGCATAATGCTAATTAAAACTCCAAGCCACATCACACTTGAGCCAATAAAAAGCCTTTATTAAGCTGATCAGCAGCCACCATCCTCACACATCACACAGTGTGACAAGATGGCGCGCCAGCAGTGATTTTCAAGGGTTTATAAAGAGAAAAATCACAGAGGGCAGAATATTCAATTGTAGGGTTTCAGCCAATGCAAGCAAGCCACAGTACAGAAGCTGAATCTAGGCAGTTAGCAAGACAAAGCAATGGGTACAATAATATTTCCCACGAGACTTTCCAGGTTGGTTTAACAATGATCAAGTAGGAGGGAATGGGGTCAAGATGACCCTAGTTGAGTACATGTTAGAGAATGGTTACTAATGTCTAGACAATCAATCTCTGACAAGGTATTTGCCCAGGAAAAATGGAAACCAAAGAGAACAATTTTACATTATATAGGAATTGCTATTTTTATGCTGTCAAGCGTATTATGCTAGGTAACGATTAATGGGTACAGAGGCAGGACTTTCCATGTTCTATTATTTCTGAGAAACAGAACTATTTATCGGAACTCATAAGATGGCTGCTGAAGAACAAGATGGAGTCCCTTTAGTTCTCTTATCACACTAGATTTCACCGTCAAGGACTCCATGGTATTTGCTACTGTGTCTGTTTCACCAGTTGCTTTCACCTCTGAGAATTGCAAGTTTTTGCAGACTCCAGTTCTCTAAGACAACATGCTTCTCCTTTTCCCTTTTATTAAGCTTCCCAGCTGGTGCCACTGTGGGTCCCTCTGCTATGGGACACAGCATGCCACTGTGTGTACATACTTGCAAATGCTCTGGGTTGCTGATATAGGCCCTGGCTTCCAATGCTACATGCATGCTCACAGCTGCTCCTGCAACCATCTGTACATAGCTAGCTGACCCTAACCTTGCTGTCAGTCCCACTGCCATGCAGGTACCTGTGACTGGTCCCTTCAGCCATGCACAAACAAATATGCTACAAGCCTCAGCCCCAGATGCACGCATGCAGCTAGTCCTGACACCTGTTCTTGGCCCCTTGCCATGTTCATGCCTGAAATTGCCCTCTGCAACTGAGCTTATAGTACGGCCAGCTCCAACCCATGCAGCCACACGTGTACCTGCAGTTGGTCCTCACAGCCAAGCACATGCACATCATTGTCTCCCAAAATGTCCACTCTTGTATGCTAGAGTCCATTGCTGCTGAACCCAGAGGCATTACTGGGGACCTCAACAGCTTCCTCCTTATTGTGGAACCCTGAAGTCCACCAAAGATCATGTAGCTACTGATGTGAAGGGATCCAGCATCCTGAGCTGATGTGATACTGTGCCCCGTAATTCTTATTCCCACTGTGCAACAAAGTACTCCATGGTGTTCTCACCTTACTGAGGAAAGCCTTACCAAAGCCAGTCCATAAAGTCAGGAAGAGCTCTTCAAATGTGCACCTATTGCAAATCTATAAGAATCATAATAAACTTACAGTAATCAACTCCCGAGAAATAGAGTTCCACAAATCACCTGACCAAGAATTCAAAATGCTGAAATGATAGATATATTAACCTTATTGTATGAGTTACTTCACGATGTATACATAAATCAAAACATCATGTTACACAACTTAGATAGATACAACTTTTGTTCATCAGTCATACTTCAATAAACCTTGAAAAAAGACTGGAATTCATTGTACTTCTCAGTTACTGGCTGATATGTCTTCTATTGACACTATGGATTTTTATTTTGTATCATTACTTTTTAAATTTTTTATTTATTTGTTTATTTTCCAGTAGAATGCATTTTGACATATTGTATACAAATGGAGCATAAACTTCTCATTCCTCTGGCTGTACATGGTGCAGAGTCACTCCAGTAGTGTAATCATACGTGTATATAGGGTAATAATGTCTGTCTCATTCTACTGTCCTTCCCCATCCCCACAGTCCCACCCCTCCCCTCACTCTCCTCTACACAAACCAAAGTTCTTTCATTCTTCCCTATCCTCCTGCCCCTCTATGGATCAGCATCAGCTTATCAGAGAAAACATTCAGCTTTTGGTTTTTTTGGGACTGGCTTATTTCACTCAGCATGATATTCTCTAGTTCCATCCATTTACCTGCAAATGCCATAATTTTATTCTTCTTTAAGGCTGAGTATTATTCCATTGTGTATATGTACCATATTTTCTTTATCCATTCATCTGTTGAAGGGCATCTAGGTTGGTTCCATAATTTAGCTATTGTGAATTCAGCAGTTATAAACATCGATGTGGCTGCATCATGGTAGTATGCTGATTTTAAGTCCTTTGGGTATAAACCAAGGAGTGGGAGAGCTGGGTCAAATGGTGGATCCATTCCAAGTTTTCTGAGGTATCTCCATACTGCTTTCCATAGTGGTTGCAAAAATTTGCAGTCCCATATCTTTGCCAACACTTATTATTGCTTGTATTTTTTTTTGGGGGGGGGGTTGCTGGGGATTAAACTCAGGGGCACTCGACCACCGGGCCACATCCGCAGCCCTTGTTTTGTATTTTATTAGAGACAGGGTCTCACTGAGTTGCTAAGTGCCTCACCATTGCTGAGGCTGTCTTTGAACTCATGATCCTCCTGCCTCAGCCTCCCAAGTGCTGGGATTACAGGTGTGTACCACCGTGCCCGGCTCTATTGCTTGTATTCTTGATAATTGCCATTCTGACTGGAGTGAGATGAAATCTTACTGGAGTTTCAATTTGCATTTCTCTAATTGCTAGAGAGGATGAACACTTTTTTCTTATGTTTGTTGATCGACTGTTTTTTTTTTCTTCTGTGAAGTGTCTGTTAAGTTCCTTAGCCCATTTTTGTTATTTGTTTGGACTATTTTTTTTTTTTTTTTGGTGTTAAGTTTTTGCGTTCTTTATATATCCTGGAGATTAATGCTCTGTCTGAGGTCCATGTGGGAAAGATTTTTTTCCTATTCTGTAGGCTCTTTCATCACATTAGTGATTATTTCCTTTGCTGAGAAGAAGATTTTTAGTTTGAGTCCATCCCATTTATTGATTATTGGTTTTACTTCTTGCACTTTAGGAGTCTTGTTAAGGAAGTCAGGTCCTAAGCCAACATGATGAAGATTTGGGCCTACTTTTTCTTCTATTAGGCACATGGTCTCTGTTTTAGTGTCTAAGTCTTTGATCCACTTTGAATTGAGTTTTGTGCATGGTGAGAAGTAGAGATTTAATTTTATTTTGCTACATATGGATTTCCAATTTCCCAGCACCATTTATTGAATGGGCTATCTTTTCTCCAATTATGTTTATGGCACCTTTGTCTAGTATGAGATAATATTTATGTGGGTTTTTCTCTGTGTCTTCTATTTTGTACCATTGGTCTATATGTGTATTTTGGTACCAATACCATGCCATTTTTGTTACTATTGCTCTGTAGTATAGTTTAAGGTCTGGTATTGTGAGGACTCCAGCTTTACTCTTCTTACTAATGATTGCTTTAGCTATTCTGGGTCTCTTATTTTTCCAGATGAATTTCATGATTGCTTTTTTAAGTTCCATGAAGAATGTCATTGGGATTTTAATAGGAATTGCATTAAACCTGTATAGAAGTTTTGGTGGTATGGCCATTTTGACTATATTAATTCTGCCTATCCAAGAGCATGGGAGATCTTTCCATCTTCTGAGGTCTTCCCAATTTCTTTCTTTAGTGTTCTGTAATTTTCATTGTAGAGGTCTTTCACCTCTTTTGTTAGATTGATTCCCAATTTTTTTTTGAGGCTATTGTGAGTGGGATGGTTTTCTTAATTTCTCTTGCAGTGGATTCATTGCTTCTGTATAGAAATACATGGGATTTATGATATTGATTTTATATCCTGCTTCTTTGCTGAATTCACTTATTAGTTCTAGAAGTTTTCTGGTTGAATTTTTTGGATCTTCTAAATATAGAATCATGTCATCAGCAAATAGAGATAGTTTGAATTCTTCTTTTCCTATTCGTATCCCTTTATTTCTTTCATCTGTATAATTGCTCTGGCTAGAGTTTTATGGACTATGTAGGATAGAAGTGGTGAAAGAGGACATCCCTATCTTGTTCCAGTTTTTAGAGGGAATGCTTTCAATTTTTCTCCATTTAGAATGATGTTGGCCTTGGGTTTAGCATAGATAGCTTTTACAATGTTGAGGTATGTTCCTACTATCCATAGTTTTTCTAGTGTTTTGAACATAAAGAGGAGCTGTATTTTGTCAAATGCTTTCTCAGCATTTATTGAGATAATCATATGATTCTTGTCTTTAAGTCTATTGATGTGATGTATTATGTTTATTGGTTTCTGTAAGTTGAAGCAAACTTGCATGCCTGAGATGAATCCCACTTGATCATTGTGCACTATCTTTTCAAAAAAAATTTTTTGTGTGTGGTTGTAAATTGACAGAATGCCTTTATTTGTTTATTTTTATGTGGTGCTGAGGATCGAACCCAGTGCCTCACACATGCTAGGCAAGTGCTCTACCACTGAGCTACAGCCTCAACCCTATACTATCTTTTAAATATGTTTTTGTATGCAATTTGCAAGAATTTTATGTTCACCAGGGATATTGGTCTGAAGTTTGCTTGATGTGTCTTTGTCTGGTTTTGGTATTAGGGTGATAGTAGCTTCCTAGAATGAGTTTGGAAGGTTTCCCTCCTTTTCTATTTCATGGAATAATTTGAGGAGTATTGGTATTAATTTTTCTCTGAAGCTCTTGTGGAACTGGGCTGAGAATCTGTCTGGGCCTGGGCTTTCTTTGGTTCGTAGGCTTCTATTTCCTTGCTTGAAATTGACTTGTTTAAATTGTGTATGTCCTCCTGATTCAGTTTGGCAGATCATATGCCTCTAGAAATTTGTTGGTGTCTTGAGGATGTTCTATTTTACTGGAGTATAAATTTTCAAAATAGTTTCTAATTATCTTCTGAATTTCCATAGTGTCTGTCATGATATTTCCTTTTTCATCACAAATTTTGGTAACTTGAATTTTGTCTCTCCTTTTTGTTAGGGTAACTAAGAGATTATCAATTTTATTTACTTTTTCAAAGAACCACCATTTTGTTTTGTCAATTTTTTCAATTGTTTCTTTTGTTTCAATTTAATTGATTTCAGCCCTGATTTTTATTATTTCCTGTCTTCTACTAGTTTTGGTGTTGATTTGTTCACCTTTTACTAGGGCTTTGAGGTATAATGTCAGGTCTTTTATTTGTTCGTTGATTTTCTATTCTTTTAATGAATGAGCTCAATGCAATAAAATTTCCTGTTAGCAATGCCTGCATAGTGTCCCAGAGATTTTGATATGTAGTATCAGAGTTCTCATTTACCTCTAAGAATTTTTTTATCTCCTCCCTGATGACTTCTGTTATCCATGCATCATTCAGTAGCATATTGTTTAGTCTCCAGGTATTAGAGTAACTTCTATTTTTTATTTTATCATTGATTTCTAATTTCATTCCATTATGATCCGATAGAATGCAGGGTAGCATCTCTATTTTTTTTTTTTTTTTTTTTGCATTTGCCAAGACTTGCTTTTTGGCATAACATATGGTCTATTTTAGAGAAGGATCCATGTTCTGCTGAGAAAAAAGTATATTCGCTTCTTGATGGATGATATATTCTGTATATGTCTGTTAAGTCTAAATTATTGATTGTATTATTGAGTTCTATAGTTTCTTTGTTTAGTTTTTGTTTGGAAGATCTATCCAGTAGTGAGAGAGTTTTGTTAAAATCACCCAATATTATTGTGTTGTAGTCGATTTGATTCTTGAAATTGAGAAGGATTTATATACACACACACACACACACACATATATACAAATGCTCCATTGTTTGGGGCATGGATATTTACGATCGTTATGTCTTGTTGATGTATGATTGTAAGCTGCCTGTCATGGCCAGCCACGGCGCCACGGGAGAAAAACTCGGAGGCAGAGTAAAGCTTTTACTACTTTTACTTCTACTTTAGCTTAGAGAGAAAGAAAGATAGAGCTTAGCTTCTTCTTGTCTTCTTGTCTTTTTCTTCTTGTCTTCTTAGCTTAGAGAGAAAGAAAGATAGAGCTTAGAGAAAGATTATTTTTTCTTCTTAGCTTAGAGAGAAAGAAAGATAGAGCTTAGAGAAAGATTATTTTTTAGAGCTTCTTGCTTCTTTCTTCTGTCTTCTGTCTTCCTCGGGAGCCTCGGCCTAACTCTGACCAGCCATTACTTCTTCTATCGGGTTTCTCTTCTGTAACCGCTCTGCCTACGTTCTGGCCGCTCTGATTCTTTTCTCCGAACCGAACTCTTCTTCTGACCGACCGAGCTACTGCACGACTGACTGAATGAATTCTCCGTTCTCCTCACTCCGACCGCTTTCACCCGGTTATATACCTTCAGCTTTGCGGGTGCCTACAGGTGCGTCACATACATATCAGGTGGAACTTATGGCTTCCAGCTAGCTGCAACAGTCCTTCCTAATTAGGGCTCCTTCATATGATTCCCTCAAGCAGTATGAAATGACCTTCTTTATCCCTTCTGACTAATTTTGGTTTGAAATCCACTTTATCTGATATGAGGATGGAAACCCCTGCTAGGTTATGTGGTCCATGTGAGTGATAGGTTTTTTCCCATACTTTTACCTGCAGTCTGTGGGTGTCTTTTCCTATAAGATGAGTCTCTTGAAGTCAGCATATTGTTGTTTTTTTTTTTTTTTGTTTTTGTTTTTGTTTTTTTTTTTTTTTTTTTTTGTACCGGGGATTGAACTCAGCGGCACTCGACCACTGGGCCACATCCCCAGCCGTTTTTTGTATTTTATTAGAGACAGGGTCTCACTGAGTTGCTAAGTGCCTCGCCATTGCTGAGGCTGGCTTTGAACCCGTGATCCTCCTGCCTCAGCCTCCCAAGTGCTGGGATTACAGGCATGCGCCACCACGCCTGGCCCAGTCTATGTCTTTTAATTGATGATTAAATATATATTTTCTGGGCTCATTGCTTGAGATTCTGTCTTCCAAGTGATCTGGTCTGTTTGTGATGCTTTCTATGAATATTTTATTTGATTTATTGTTTCCTTCACTTCAAGGATTTCTGTAGCTTATTTATTTATTTAGAATCTCTATCTTTTTCTTGAAGTAATCTTTTGTTACCTGTATTTGCTGTCTTATCTCTTTGTTGGAGTGATCAATTATTGCCTGTATTTGCTGTCTTATCTCTTTGTTGGAATGATCAGTTGTTGCCTGTATTTGCTCTCTTATATTATTCCGTGCTTCACAGATCATTTTAATTATGTACGTTCTGAACTCCTTCTCTGACATTTCATCTACTGTGCTGTCAATGAATTCTATTATTGTAGCATCTTGGTTTGTTTGTTCTTCCTTGTTTTTTCATGTTGTCTGTGTTTCTTCCTCTCTAGCAGTACAGACCTGAGGTATTACTGGTTTTTACCCTATAATCTTGTAGTGTCCCTGCAGGTTACTAATACCTTTCTTTTAAGGGGAAGATCGATGTTTATAGTATTCAATGCAAACAATATGCAGCCTTAAAGCAAATAACTCCTATTTGCACAATTACAGTTTTGTTGCAATAAACAGAAATGATGTGTTTGATTGGTATCCATACTATACATAGTAGGTTTGCATATGAGTCTACAGTCTCTAATGCACAAAGTGGGGGTGTAGGATGTGGGGTTTATGAGGTAGGAGGTGAAAATATGGAGGTATTAGATCATAGGAAGAGTGAAGAGAGGAATCAGGAAAGGTAGACTATTAGGGATACCTCTGGTGTAACCAGGCCTGCAGGGACCTTGGTGATAGTCTTCCAGGTCCTGGCTGTTGTCTCTAGATGGAAGCAGTCTGGGAGAGCCGCGTGTTGGTAGATGGGGGTCCACAGTGTGGTCAGTCTCCTCCTCCAGGCCTCAGGCTAGGGTCGGTCTCCTCCTCCTCCTCAGGGCATAGGGCCAGCAGGCACTATGCATCTTCATGTAATGAATCCTTTGCCTTGGCTGCTAGGATGCTCAGAATCAATTAGATGTTCTACTTCTGTTGAGCGTTATTATCAACTATTCCTTTATGTTATAATTTTTTAATATTATTTGCATTCAACCCGAATTCCTCATTTACTTATTGTGGTTTATGAAGCGTTCACCTGGGCATATTTAAATTACCTTTTTAAAAAGTAGATCTTGCCTCTGCCTATATTAAATTGGAGAGTAGCAGGGATACAATAGGAGTTTCACCCAGACTTCAGAAGCTTGAAGAGTTATTCTCATTGCCAGGAATAACCCAAGTCTAGTGACTCTTGCCCTGCTTGTGTTCCTTCCTGGCTCCCTTTCCCCCTTCCCATGCACCTAAGCAAACGTTTCTCTACGCAAAGTTTCTCCACCCACTCCATCTTTCTGTTCAAATCAATCCATTAAGATAAATGTCATAGGTTTGCCAACTATATTACTTTATTAAAATTTCTTTAAACATTTTTTGTTCTTTTTAGTTGTATATGATAGTAGAGTGTATTTTTCCATATTTACACAAACATGGTATATCTTGTTCTAATTAGGATCCCAGTCTTGGGGTTGTACATGATGTGGAGAATCATTGTGGTGAATTCATATATGTACATAGGAAAGTTATGTCAGATCTGTTCTACTGTTTTTCCTATCTTAAACCCCTCCCTTTCCTTTATTCCCCTTTGTCTAATCCAATGAAGTTTTATTCTGCCCCTCTTATTGTGTGTTAACATCCACATATCAGAGAGAACATTTGACCTTTGTTTTTTTGGGATCAGCTTATTTCATTTAGCATGATAGTCTTCAGTTACATCCATTTGTTGGCAAATGTCATAAGGTTATTCTTTTTTATGGCTGAGTAATATTCCATTGTGTATATATACCACATTTTATTTATTCATTCATCTGTTGAAAGGCACCTAGGTGGGTTCCATAGTTTAGCTATTGTGAATTGAGCTGCTACACACATTGATGTGGCTGAATTACAGTAGTATGCTGATTTTAAGTCCTTGAGTATATACCGAGGAGTGGGATAACTGGGTCAAATGGTGATTTCATTCCTAGTTTTCTGAGAAATTTCCATACTGCTTTCCAGAGTGATAGCACCAATATGCAGTCCCACCAACAATATTGAGTGTACCCTTTTTCCCATGTTCTTTCCAAAATTTATTATACTTGTATTCTTGATTGTTGCCATTCTGACTGGTGTTAGATGAAATCTCAGTGCAGTTTTAATTCGCATTTCTCTAATTGCTAGAGATGTTGAGGGTTTTTTTTCATATATTTGTTGGCTGATTGTATTTCTTCTTCTATGAAGTGCTTATTCGGTTCTTTTGTCCATTTATTGATAGGGTTATTTTTTATTTTTATTTTTTTTGGTGTTAAAATTTCTTTAGCTCAACCCAGTCTATGCTATGTTTATTCTATCTGGGAAGCTGGGAAATGTTGCACAGAGCACAGGGAAGTGCCCAGACATGCTCTGCTTTCTTTCCCTTTTGTTTTTAACCAGTCTCAGGGTAATGTTCCCGTTCCAGTTTCTCTGAGTACTTTTACTGTCTCTTCTTTCAGCCATTATGCAGGGTCATAGCATCTCCAGCAGGCTATACCATGTTAGTGATGCCCTGTCATATAAACTTCTGTGCAATTTCTTGCCTCTGACACACATGGTATTTGTGGGACATAGATGGAAATAATTAATTTCCTGACACTTAGGCTTCTGGAACCAACAGTGTTTGCTGATAATTCACTGGGAAAGGTACACAGGTCCTATGCCCTTTATGGATTCAAAGAAAAGAGCATTAGTTTAGGAAACTCTTCTCTTTTTCGTTTGAATCCTTCCAAGTTAAGTAGCCACAATGTGGTTTTATAAGTTTCTACCATTCATGAAATACCTCCATTAGATATTTATTTCAGGTTATTTCGATTACATATTAAACCGTACATAAAGGAGAGTTATGAGCTATTGAGATTCTGCTTCTACTAATAAGAAATTTTAGAGTAACACCTCTGGCTGCATAGGAGAATCACTTAGGGAGGACTTAAAAACACTGATCCTCAATGGGATTTTATTGCCTTCTACTGGAAACTAGTGGTAAGAAATTCATCAGATCTTCAGTGTGAATGATGCTGCTTAGATATGCACTGAAATAAGTAACCCAGAGCACGGCAAAATCAGAGGCACAGAAGTTATTATTTAATATAATTAACTTCCCCCCTTACACCTCATAAGGGCACACCAAAGTCTCCCATTTAGGTCTCTGGTGTCACCTGTGGTTCATGAGCATTCTCTCTCTTTTCAGTCCTTTCATCTTCTTCAGCAGCTTCTTTCATTCTCTTTGTCTGTCCCTCCCTAGGGACACCAGGGAAGTTGTCCTGGCCCTAGTCCTTTCATGTGTCTGGTAAGTTTCCCACTTCAGATTTGGCTGGAAGGAAATGTTCATGGTTATTTTTCTTCTAAGATTCTGCTGGCTCTGAGGGGAAGAGAATTGGGTTCTGCTCTAAAGAGCTTGGGGGTTGGAGTTGAGGATGGAGGTAGACAGGAATACCTCTCTTCTTGTTGGTTTCCCCCCAAATTATGACTATGACTAGTTGCTCCTCAATTATGACAAATGTGGTATAAAGAAAATTAATTTTCAGCCGGGAATGGTGGCTCATGCCTGTAATCCCAGCGACTCTAGAGGCTGAGGCAGAAGGATTATAGGCTCAAAGCCAGCCTCAGCAAGAGAGGTGCTAAGCAACTCAGTGAGACCCTGTCTATAATAAAATACAAAATAGGGCTGGGGATGTGGCTCAGTGATTGAGTGCCTGTGAGTTCAATCCCTGGTAACCCTCTCCCCAGAAAAAAGAAAATTATTTTTTTCTGTAGATGACATTGCATATTCTTATATGAGAAATTTATTTAATTAAAATTAATTAATTAAAGAAAGAAAATTAATTTATTTCTCCTATTCGACCCTATTCCTTGCACAAACAAACACATAAAAAAAGAACCTTAACCGCATTATATTAGGGAGCATTATATCCTTCTGGGCTTGTTTCAACATATAGAACTGCCTCCTTAGTTGAGATTGCTGCCGTCAGAATCATCTGGGCTGGGAGATGCCATGCCCAGATAGTTACCTCCTGACTGCCAATCTCTTGCAAGACAAACACAGATGTTACTTAGTTAGTGTATAATCCTCTCAAGACTTAGAGATTAAGTTAAATGTTCTCAACTAAGGGCAATTTTGTTTCATAGGTGGTATTTGGCAATATCTGGAAGCATTTTTGAATGTCACTTGAGGGAGAGAAGTTGCTACAAGGAGTATAAAGGCCAATAGTGTTACTAAGCATGCTAGAGTGCACACGATAGTCCCATACAACAAAAGATTACCAAGTTCAAAATTTCCCCCAATGTAGCTTCATCCATGTTTTGATTAGGGAAGTAAAATCACCAGGACTTACTTTTGGACATGTCCTGGTAGGACTGAGTTCTTATGTGAAGCAAGATCACTTTCTGTGACAAAAGGCCGATGTGGCCTCATTTCCCAGTGTTCTCTCTTCATATAATGCTCTCTCCTCTCTCCCTCTTCCCCATCCCTAACCCCCACCCCACCTCTCTCAGGGGAAATCAAGATAAATATCAAGAACTTTCAAAAGCACTGCCTTAGGGAGGATGCATACTGAAGGTTAGCGATCCAGCTGTTGCTTTGTCTTTGAGATGCGAGGCCATGCTTGGACTGTGCAGGTGTTAGAAAGGATGATTCCTTCCTTTTCTTCTTCACTCATATCTGGCCCCTCCGGCAGGGTTAGCAGGTAAACTAAAGGATGCTTGGTTGTCTTAGCCCAGATTGCCATAACAAAATACCTTAGACCAGGTGGTTACGCAACAGAAGTATATTTTCTCACATTTCTGGAAGTTGGTAAGTCCAAGACCTGGGTGCCAGCTGATTCAGTTCCTGGTTAGGTTCATCCTGGCTTCCAGACAGCTGCCTTTTTACCATATCCTCTCAAGGACATTCCTTGCACAACGTGAAAAAGAGATATATTTCTTTTTTCCTCTTCCAAGAAGTCTACCCACCATATTAGATTAGGATCCCATCCTTATAATGTCATTCAAATTTAATTACCATCTAAAATCCCTATCTTTAAATATAGTCACAAGAGGGGTTAGGGATTCAACATATGAATTTTGGGAAAAATACAATTCAGTCCATAGCACCAGTCAAATTCAAATTTCAGATAAACAACACATAATTTGTTAGTGCATAATTATATTAAATTATTTGTTGCTTAAATGGATGAAATTTAAAATTTATTTGGACATCCTATGTTTTTATTTGCTAAATCTGGTCATGCTGCTCCCTAATCTATTAGCTGCTTTAGACAGCATAGACTGTTCCAGGATCAAAACCACAAGGGGGGTGTGGTGAACTCCAAAGTTACATTTCTACAGGGCAGGTATGATTTGGCCTAAAAAAAATAAAATAAAATCCCCTTTCCATTGCTTGTCTGCACTTAAAGAAACTAACTTTGGTGTGTGTGTATGTGTATATATAGATACAAATCAAACTAACATTGGTGTGTTTGTTCCAAGTGCAATTATGCCCTTTCCAGAATATGAATAGAATTAATGTTGCCATTTACAGTTGAGATGTTAATTGTTTTTGTTTCTATATGATCCAAATATTGAATAATTTGGAAAGCAAAGGGTACGTTTTTGTTAGGAGTCACACAATTTTCAGTGTCAACCTTAATATCTTAATATTATTTGTTGGTTGTTAATAGTAAATCATTATTTAGTTACCTCACTTTTAATTTGGCATATTGCTTGTACTATGGTATAAATTATCATTATTTACCTTATCAAAGACCTTATTAAAATACTACTAGTTATTCAACTTTCAATATACCCAAAAGGCCATTCAAGGTCTCTGTCTATGGAGTGTCTAGTTTACATTTATCCATTTATTCATCACAAATGTTTTTATGCATATAAGGAACACTTGATAGGCACAGTGTGCAAATACCTAAGACCTTTCTCCAGCTTTTGGACCTTCATACTTTGACAGGTGTACCACACTCGCTTGACAGTTTTTTTTTTTTTTTTTTTTTTTTTTTTTTTTTTTTTGGTACCAGGGATTGAACTCAGGGGCACTTGACCACTGGGTCACATCCCCAGCCCTTTTTTGTATTATATTAGAGATAGGGTCTCACTGAGTTGCTAAGTGCCTCGCCATTGCTGAGGCTGGCTTTGAATTCGTGATCCTCCTGTCTCTGCCTCCCAAGTGCTGGGATTACAGGCGTGCACCACCACACCTGGCCTTGCTTGACAGTTTGATTTGCTTATATATTTGCTATGTAAAAAATTAACCAACACATTAGTGGTTTGAAGCAACCACATTTATATCTCCCAGTTTCTGTAGTCCAAGCATCTGGGTGCAGCTTCTCTGTGTTTTTTTCAGATTGCAGTGAGTGCTGACCAGGACCATGTTCTTATTACAAGGCTCCAGCAGGAAGCATCCCTGCTTCTAGGCTCACTGATGTGGATGTTGCAGTGTCCATCCAGTTCCTCCAGGGTTGTTGGCCTGAGGGCTTCAGTTCCACACCGGCTGTGGACCAGAAGATGCTCTCAGTTTCTCTCCACCTGGGCCTCTTCATACCATAGCTCAGAACATGGCGCATAGTCTCTATCAGAGAAATCAAATGTAAGGGAGAAAGAGAGAACAAACCAGTAAGACAGAAGCCACCATTTATAACCTAATCCTGGAAGTGACAGCCTAATACTACTCTTGCTTTATTGTATTTGTTAGAAGGAAGTCTCAAGGTTCAGCCCTTAGGAAAAATTAATCTGAGGGGCAAAAACTGAAGTATCCTTTGATTTTTTAAAAAATTCTGATTTCATTGAAATTCTTATTTAAAGTTACCTTGAGGGACAGCAAAGAAAATAGGGGAATTCTTCAGGAATAAAGAAGTTGGAAGTTGGACAACATGCTGAGACTAGGGTTGAGAGGAATGAAGGATCAGACTTGATTTAAAGATAATAATGGATATTTCCTATAAAATTTCCACACTCTGTGGACTGAATGCCTTTGCAATTATGACATTTATTCACTTTAAGAGTTGATATGTGATTGAGAGGGGACTAACACCAATGTTTGAAACTAACTGAATAATCATTTTATGGATTTAAATCTTGGTGTGTCTAATTTAAATTGGTTGTTTGTAGAATCCTATAAAGCCTATTAAATCGTGTTAGGTAGAATTTGTTCCAGAACAATTATTGATGCTTCCACCAGACTTAATATTCCTTTCCATAATTATTTTCCAATATATGAAATGCTGTAAAAAGACCAGAACAAATGAGTTTTTGCTCATTTAATTAGCTATTTTTAGTGTTTAAAATATGATGTTTATTGGGCATGGGAAATGAAAATATTAAAATTTCAAATAAAATGAGATAAAATCTTAGTAAAATGAAAAACAAAAAAAAAAATGATATCCCCCCCCCAAAAAATATAATGATATCCCCCATGCCTCATCCTTGTTACCCCTTGTTTCCTCTGCCTCAGACACTTCAGCAATCCCCCAGCTCCCACTGCTGCTGTCTGGATTGAGCCAGTGTTCTCTCTCTGTTGGTCTCTGGCCAGAGCCTTCCAATAGCTTCCCTACTGCCACTCCCACCCCTAAATTAACTCTTCCTCTTTTTTTGGTACGGGAGATTGAGCCCAGGCCCCTTACCACTGAGGTACATATCTAGTCCTTTTCATTTTTTATTTTGAGATAGGGTCTCACTAAGTTGCCTCGAACTTGCAATCCTTCTGCTTCAGCCTCCTGAGTCGCTGGGATTACAGGTATGTTCTACCACACCTGGCCTAAAACCCTTCCTTTACATAGCAGGACAGTGATCTTATAACAAAAAGAAGTCAGATCACACCACACCCTTCTCAAAGCCCACCTAGAGCTGCTCATTCAACTTGAAAAAAACACAAATTCCTTAGATTGCCCCAACCTGCCTGACCAGTGTCAGCTACACCCCCTCTCACTCTACTTGATTTGGTCCTTATCCTTACTAAACTCTACAGGATAATTCAGGTGGGTCCGGCACACCAATAAACAAATAAAAACAACAAATAAAAAAGCAAATCTGTCTTTGGTGAGCAGAGTGCTCATACCAAATACTTTTAATAGATATGTTTCCCCTTAGCTGTTGCCTGAATCAATTCAGATTTTCTCATGTGTTAAATTCTAGTTTATTCTGTCAAATGACCACAGTTTTTACATAACTGGGAAGCCAATTCCTGTAGCTTTCTCTGCCATTACTCTCTAAGGGGGGTGACAATGACCTGTTCGGCTAGTTTTAGCTAAGAGTTATAAGATTCATAATATATTTGAAGACGATTAGCAGTAACATCTGTGCCAGGAATTTCATGGTATGTAGAAACTAGGTATGTGAGCCTGAAGCAAATTTCTTTGTTATTAAATTCTTTCTCCTTCTGTTCGTCAGTCCTCATCAGTGCACATATTCTAGTTGTCAGAAATGACCTGCCCTTCAACAACTTTGGAAGCAACTAGTTGGCTCTAACTGCTTAACTCTTTCCTGAGAAAGGAAATATACTTTCTTGGCCAAACAATACACCATCACACTGAGTATACTTGAAAGGGGTGGAGAAAATTGAGTTATTTATTATTCTTCATGTTCTGCAGAAAATGCAGTTTCTCTTTTCAGTAAAGCAAATCATTTCTATTTGTTCATAAAAAGTGAACTCTGACCCTCCTCATGACTTTTGGGTCATGCCTGAAAGTGTTTCCATGATAACTCCATGGGACCCAGTTCCTTCCATAGGCTATTCTTTCTCCCAAATGTTTTTATGTGGTGGAGAGAGAGTTGAGGCCAAGCTTAGGTTACTTTTCCTAAAGATTTCATGTTGCGACTATTGAGTTCTCCTAAAACACTCCCTGCCTAAAGGATTGTAAGTTCTCAGAGGAAAAATAAGATTTCACATAAGCCTTAGAAATATATATTAAGATATGCTGAAAATAAAAAATTGTACTTTAAAGGCTTTCATCATTTTTTCCAGATAGTCAAAGAAATGCCTGTTTAGCAATTAATATGTGTGTTCAGCACTTCACTAGGACAGTTAACAAACACTTTGGGAATTCAATAATGACATATATATCACAGTAAAGAAAGCATACTATATAGCATAATAGAAGAAAGAAATCAGAGACTGCAAGAACCAAAGGATGGAGATCAAGAAGACTGCAATAATCAGCACAGCCCTCAAGGGTCCTCAGCAATGGGAATGATCTGCCTAGGAGCCAAAGCCTTTATCATTCTCCCTGTGAAACCTATAGGACAATTTTGTTATTTTCTTTCCAAGATGGCATTCTGCCCCCTCAGAAATATGATTATTTATTCTGGCTCCATCTAGAGAGGCTTAATCCCTGAATCTTCTTCTTTATCTAGGGACTCCAGATATTTTCAATGTAAGGTCAGGTTTGTAGAACCATCTATCTCATCTGTGCCTTCAAATCTGGGCTCAGGTTTCCTTTAAGGCAACATAATACCTTCTTCCTTCTTACGAATACTCCGCTTAGAACTTGCAAAGATCAGATCATCTCCTCTGCCCAAGAACTTCAGGATGGGAGATAAATAACATTTTACTCGCTCCCAACACTACTCACAAACTGTTACTCATACAAAATTCCTTTCTCTTTGGAGACTTAGGCTTTTTATATTTCTCTTTTTCATAGCTGTCAAATACCAAAGTCCTGATAACTCTTCTACAGTCAGTAATGACTGCAAACCCTGGCTCCTTGTCTACCTGTTCATCCCAAGCCCCTCCATGGTTCTTTTTTTTTTTTTTTTTTTTTTAACATAATACCTTTATTTTATTTATGTGGTGCTGAGGATCGAACCCAGGGTCTCACACATGCAAGATGAGCGCTCTACCGCTGAGTCATAGCCCCAGCCCCCCAACCATGGTTCTTAAAAGCTGCACAGGCTTTGGAATAAGAGCTGGGTTTGAGACACAGCTCTGCCATCTGCCAGTGGCATGGTCCTGGGCAAGTCACATAACTTCCTTGACCCTTAGTTTTCTCATATGTAAAATATAATAAGGGTGTTTATTTCAGAAAGTCTATGTAGCTATGCATGAAAGTTGCTCACCACAAGACCAACTCATAGAAAGTGATAAATAAATGTTGCTTATGAGAATTGCTATGATGTGGGCAGTACACCCCACCCTCATTCATGGTTCTTTATCTCCATAGCTCTACCAGTCTCCATACTACTCAGCCATCTTTAGCTTAATGTCAACTATTTTTATTGCTCTTCCTGAAAACTCCCAAACCTCTACATTTTTACATCACTCTTTTCTATTATTCTAGCCCTCTTATTTCTATACTTACAGTAAACCTGCCCTTCAATTTTTTCAATCCTCAGTTCCTCCTTGTTCTTCTTTCTCTCTTATTCTCTAAGAAGTGAAAATCTCAAGATGCTACTTATAACAATCTTTGACAATTCTTACTTCCCTGTCTTTCCTCTGAATCTTTCTGGTAAAACCTTATTCCTAAGCCAATGGGGAGGGAGTGGAAGGGAGGGGGCAAAAGGGTGAAGAAGGAAAAAAAAAAAGATGGTAAAATGAGATGGATATCATTACCCTAAGTGTATGTATGAAGTCAGGAATGGTGTGAATATACTTTGTATACAACCAGAGATATGTAAAAATGTGCTCTATAAGTATAATATGAAATATAATGCATCCTGCTTTCACTTCTAACAACTTAGAATAAAAAATAAATAAATTTAAAAAAATAACTTTATTCCTAAATCAAATCAAGTGATCACCTCTTATATACCCAGCCACTAGAGAGTTATCAGAACAGAAATACATTTCAGTGTCTGTAAGTTTACAGTCTTGAACCTAGCTCTGGTGAACTCTACTGTGCCTCATGCCATCCTTTGACCTTCAACACATTTCAAGTTCCCTTCCTACTCATATCACTTCCATGAAAAATCCTGGATGACCATCTTTTTTTTTTTAATTTAAATTAATGATTCTTTATTTTCATGAGTATTAACAAACATGTTAAATACTTAAAATCATCCATATTGATTCAGAATCAGAATATAGTATATGTTATTCTTCAATATGTACTTTCAGAATACATTTATTTTAAAAAACCCAAACATTCACATTATACCTCAATTTAGCAAAGGTAATACTACTCTGTCTCAATGTTTGGAATATAGCATTCTTTTTTTTTTTTTTTTTTTTTTTTTACTTTTAGCAGAAAGTTCTATATCTCATCCATCTCTGTTTCATTAGGGATATCTTTCCATTGTTCATCTCTTTTGCTTTATCCTTCCTTCACCTGGTTGTTCTTTCCTTCAGAATATAAACGTATTCTAACATGTTCTAACATGTTCCTTCTTCATATGCTTCTCCTCCCCAGACACTCACTAGATTCTCTGTAGCATTCTCCTGGTATTTTCTGTCTCTCTGGCCAGGCTTTCTCAGCCACCATTGTGGGCTCTTCTTTATTTTCCTCCTGTACTTCTCTTTTATCCTTCAGTAAACTAACATTTTTTGGGGGGGGGGGCAAGGGCAGGGGTTCTATTCTCAACCCTTTCCTGTCATTACTAGATCATACCAAACATAGGTGTGTTAGTCAGATTTCCATCTCTGTGACAAAATACCTGAGAAAAACAACTTAAAGGAGGAAAGCTTTATTTTGGCTCACAGAGGTTTCAGTCATCTGTTGCTTGGCACCATTGCTGTGGTCAGGCAGAACACCATGGAGGAAGAATATAATGAACCAAAGCTGCTCACCTCATAGTGGTCAGAAGTAGAGAGAGAGTTGCGGGAGGGAAATGCGAAGAGACTGGGGACAAGATATACCCTTCGAGGTATCCTCCAGTGACCTACCTCCTATCAGCCCATTCAGCTATGAACTTGCTGTAACTCCATTGATGAGGTTAGCACCCTCGTGAACCATTAACTTTCAAAGAACCCCACCTATGAACCTTGCTGCACTGGGGACCAGGCCTCCAACACAAGAGCCTTTGGAAGATACTGGACATTCTAGATCCAAACCACAACACATAAAATGTGTACCTTTAGTTGAATTAGTGTTTGGAAGGAGCTCAACAGAATTGTATGAGTTGAAGAGCTGATGCATAAAGTGGAGATATTATAAATGCTTAACACCAGCACATTGGGTCTATTCGTTGTTGGCATGTGGGTTTTGTCATTTGAAAAAACACACAGAATTAATGACACAGATAATACTTCCTGATCTTTGTTCAGTGATTGGGGAAACTATCAAGACACACACAAAGTGTCCCTCTGGAGTTTCCGAGAAACTAAAACTGATTAGAGGGCTTCTTGAGCACCTGCTGCCTTCCCCTGAGTACTCATGGGTGCTTAATGCATCTTGATTACTGACTGTACCTTTCTCTGCATGTTGCCAAAACAAGTCTAGATGCTTTAAATTAGTTTCACTTGCCACTCTGCTTCTTTCTAGATTTTTCTTTCATAGAGCCAGAATAGCCACAACATGGACACAGGTAACATTCTTCAAATGATCTTGGTTTATATTTTGGATGTTTTCTCAAAATCCTGCTTCTTTTTTTAACCATTTCACTAGAGTTAAATGATTTGTCATTTTATGTTTCTCTGTTGTCCTGTAATTTTGGTACATGTAAAGTGAGTTCCAGATGCAAATTGTGATTTGGTTTGTTAGTCTGGATCCAGAAACCATTTGATTTAAAACTCTAGAGAGAGCTGCTTTACTTTCTGGAGGTTTGAGTCACTTTGTCTCTGGTGACTTGGGAGCAGTGGTAAAAATGTTTGAAAACAGGTCTGGAGTGGTAAAGGAAGAGGCAGCCTTCAGTCATCAGAGGATGCAAAGTAATCAAAAGCAAATTAATTACACAGCAGCAAAAGACTCTTCCTTCAGAGTCATCTTTAAAATGTTGCCCAATTTATGGCTAAAACATACCTTTCCTTTCCCTTTCCCCTCTCATCTCTTGTTTCCCTATAAGGGAGATTAACAACAACAACAACAAAAAATTTAATTTCTTACATTCTTGAGTAAATAGAAGTTCAAGCCTGTTGTATTTTGTAATTTTATACTTCTTGTGTAAATATTATTGATAATTTGAATCTTTCTTATGATTGAAATACAGAGTAACTCTTGCTGTCATGTGATCCTTGCTGGGGTTTGCTGACTTTATTATCTATTTGAGACCATTCTCATTTTATTTTCACAACTAGGCCTAGTGTTATGCTATAAATGCTCAAGTGGCCAAGCTGGCTTTTTTTTTCCATATTATCTTTTTTTTTTTTTTTTTTTTTTTTTTTAATGTGGTGCCAGGGATTGAACCCAGGGCTTTGGGCATTCAGGGCAGTTTCCATATTATCTTTTTTTTTTTTTTTTGTATCGGGGATTGAACTCAGTGGCACTCGACCACTGGGCCACATCCCCAGCCCTTTTTTGTATTTTATTAGAGACAGGGTCTCACTGAGTTGCTAAGTGCCTCGCCATTGCTGAGGCTGGCTTTGAACTCGTGATCCTCCTGCCTCAGCCTCCCAAAGTGCTGGAATTACAGGTGTGCGCCACTGTGCCCAGCTTCCATATTATCTTTAAGAAAGGACGGGAACTAATACTTATTGATCACATCTAATGTGCTGAACGCAGTGCTAGTTGCTTTCTGTATACAATCTGTATACAATTTAATTATTCATCACTCTAATATCATGATGAACAGATTATTTTCACCATCTTATATTAATGTGCTAGAGTTTAGAGAGCTTCTGGAATTTGACCAATGGAGCATGGAATGTGGAGAGCTTAGATTTAATCCAATTAGGATTGATTGCAGAAGCCCAGTACTATTCCTAGTATAATTAGGGAGTACCCCAAATTAAGTATTTACTTTCTATTTTAGTTATTCTTTTTTTAAAAAATATTTTTAGTTGTAGAGGCGGGTGCAGTGGTGCATGCCTGTAATCCCAGCACTTGGGAGGCTGAGGCAGGAGGATCGCAAGTTCAAAGCCAGCCTCAGCAATGGTGAGGCACTTAGCAACTCAGTGAGACCCTGTCTCTAATAAAATACAAAAAAAGGGCTGGGGATGTGGCCCAGTGGTCAAGTGCCCCTGAGTTCAATCCCTGGCATAAATAAATAAATAAATAAATCAAACTTAAAAAAAAAATATATATATACATACACACGCACACACACACACACACACACACACACACACACACACATATATATATATATATATATATATATATATATTTGGTTGTAGATGGACACAATACATTTATTCTTATGTGGTGCAGAGGATTGAACCCAGTGCCTTCCAGTGCCTTCCACTGGAAGTGCTGGTAGGCAAGTGCTCTACCACTGAGCTATAACCTCAGCCCTCATCTATTTTACTTCTTATTGATTTTTTTTTCTTTTAAAAATTCACTGTGTTTCCTAATGGATTCTCTATGTCTCCTGTAAACTGCTGGGGACAGTACTGTGTGAATACATATCATGACCTTCCTGGTTGAAGCAGTGAGACAAAGGTCAAGTGATTGTTAGCAGTTGTTTAACAACTAAATTCAATGGGCAAGAACATTGGTTTTGAAGTATTTTCATTTTTTTCATATTTTTATTTTGTGTTTTTTCCTTCGTATTTTTTATTGTTGCATTCTAATTTTACATAAGGATGGGATTTGTTGTTACATACTTGTACATACACACAATATAACAATATAATTTGGTCAATATCATTCCCTGTGAAGATTTTTTTTGTAATGGTTGGACAATGCTGACTATGAGCCTTCAACAAATTACTCCAGGTTGTTAGTCAGGGCTGCCTATGAAGCAACACAAACACAGGGGCTATAGGTTGGCATGTTTTAACTTCATGCATTTTGAAATTAACCCACCCAGTGAGTGGGGGAGCACTACCATCTTCCAGGCACATGCAGAGCAAAGCTGGTTAGTACAGAAGAATTCTTAACAAAGGGAATAGTTGGCATTATCTAGGGTCAAGTTAATTAGATGATGTAACTTATAAGAGGGGTGTCACATCACTCAACAATCTTTTTAAACTTCATTGTTCTGTCCAGCACAAACCCACTGTCTTGACCTCCTAACACCTGCTTTGTACCATCTACTGCAGTCATAGTGTCTTTTCTTTATTTTCTTGCTGAAATTCTTTCAGACCTATGCCTGCTTCCAGAGCATCCCACCTTTCTGCTAGCAAACCACTTAGAGCAATTTAAATGAGGGGTGCAGCAGGATAATATATCAGAGCTTCCCTGTGTGACTGTGAAGTGCTCATTTCTTCAGAGGAGGGTTGTGGAGAGCAGAAGGCAAAGGCGTCTTGTCTTGAGTTTTGTCTTCTAATTTCTAACCTGGGAGGGGAGGGAGGAAAGAACATCTTGGTTTGACTAACATTTTGGAGAGACAAGGATTTGAGCCTGTGGCAGAGCTCACTATGGTGCTCACCAAAACCTGTTTCTTTTTCTCGGGGAAGTACAGCCAGATGACACTTTCTAGACTTCCTTGTCATATGAAACCATAAATAAGTCTGACCCATGGAATGCTGATAAAAGTGAAGGGCAGCTCTTCCACACCTGGCCCATAGCAACCTACCAAGCAGTTCTCCATGCTTCACCTTTTCTTCCTTTCTGTCTGTATGGAGAAGACTCTAAGGACCTAAAGGAAAGGGTAGTCACAAAATGCAAGGAAAATAGGTCCCTGAATCACCACATGCAAAGTTTCCTGCTGAATACATAGAGGAACTGTTTAATGAGGGGAGCAGGATGGGAAGGGACAGGAAGACCTGGTTGCAAGACAAAGTTGTAGACTTTGAGAACAGATGGAAACCCAGTCTGGTGGCAGAGCTTTACTTAAGAGATACGTAGTGAGTGTATGGTGGTATAGAACACCACACAAGCAGAATAATTCCCACCCCCTCAGCTCAGTACAGAAAAAGTATATAGAAATGTTTGACATGAAGGCCCATGTGGATGGTTTGGGGCCATTTTTCAGAGGTGATCTTATGGACTGAGGTCAAACATCATATGGAATGCTAGATGAAGATGTAGGCCAGCTAATGAAGAGTGGGCAGATAGCTTCAAGTGGCTTCAAGAAACAGTGTTACCTTTTTTCATCTCTACCAACTCCTCAACATTTTCTAACACCCATCTCTCAATGTGTATGCAACTCATGCAAGGAGGCCTCTAAAGGACCAAGACAGTTTCTGTTATTCTGAGAGAATGGGAACTTGAAATAAAAAGTAGGTTGACTTAAAGAAAAATTAAGAAATGTATATATATTTTCACCACTGAGTATGAGGACTGAGATTCATTTTCAGTCTCCTCATTTGCTTGTCTTTCCTTTTCTGTACTGTGAGCTCCTTGATGCAGGACCTGTCCAGTTCACCAGGGTGTCCCTGGGTTCAGTGCATGGTGAGCATTTAATGACTATAAGATCATCTGTGGATGAGAGGGTTGTTCCATATCTGTCCATCAATAGCAGCCTCAGGAAATAACTTCACATCAGTAAGAGGACAGAACCAGGTTAGAAGAGCCTTCTGTGAGGATTTTGTTCTTTTTTTCTAAAGGTCAAAAGTTAAATGTCAATGATTCTTGGGAGACAACATCAGCTACTGGGTCTTAAAATTAAAATGGCCAGTGACAGAACAATGTCACCTTTGTGAAAGATTTCCTCTTTTCCATGTATAACTCTTAGGGTGCCAAGCTCAGAATACAATAAGGTGATGTTCAGTGGTAGTCTTCTATCATGATACTTGTTTTTATGGAGAAAAAAAAAAAAAAACATACCCACACACATAAGCTTTTACATTATACATACTGTGTCTCTATAATTTTGATTTTAATCACAATAAGCAAAAGCAAGAATTTATTTATTTATTTATTTTTATTCTAAGTTGTTATAAATGACAGCAGAATGCATTACATTTCATATTATACTAAAAATTATACTTATAGAGCACATTTTTAAATATCTCTCATTGTATGCAAAGTATATTCACACCATTTGTGACTTCATACATGCACTTAGGGTGATGCTATCCATCTCATACTACCATCTTTTTCTTTTCTTCACCCTTTTGACCCTTCACTTCCTCTCCCTACCCATTGGCCATTCTAGTGTTCCTCTAATCCTCCCATGCTCCCCGTCCCAAGCCCACTGTGAATCGGCCTCCTTATATCAGAGAAAACATTTGGCATTTGGCTTTTTGGGATTGGCTAACTTCACTTAGCATTATCTTCTCCAACTTCATCCATTTACCTGTGAATGCTATTATTTTATTCTCTTTTATTGCTGAGTAATACTCCATTGCATATATATACCACATTTTCTTTATCCATTCATCAACTGAAGGGCATCTACGTTGGTTCCACAGTTTAGCTATTGTGAATTGTGCTGCGATAAACATTGATGTGGCTGTATCCCTGTAGTATGCTATTTTTAAGTCCTTTGGGTATAGATCAAGGAGTGGAATAGCTAGGTCAAATTGTGGTTCTATTCTCAGTTTTCCAAGGAATCTCCATACTGCTTTCCATATTGGCTTCACCATTTTGCAGTCCCACCAGCAATGTGTGAGTGTGCCTTTTCCCTACATCCTCACCAACATTTATTGTTATTTGTGTTCTTAATAGCTGCCATTCTGACTGGAGTGAAATGAAATCTTAGAGTAGTTTTGATTTGCATTTCTCTAATTGCCAGAGATGTTGAACATTTTTTTCATGTATTTGTTGATTGATTGTATATCATCTTCTGAGAACTGTCTGATCAGTTTCTTGGCCCATTTATTGGTTGGGTTATTTATTTATTTTTGGGGGGGTGTTAAAATTTTTGAGTTCTTTATATATCCTAGAGATTAGTGCTCTATCTGATGTACGTGTGGTAAAAATTTGCTCCCCAAATGTAAGCTCTCTATTCCCCTCACTGATTGTTTATTTTTCTGAGAAGAAGCTTTTTAGTTTGACTCTGTTCCATTTATTGTGTCTTGATTTTAATTCTTGTGCTGTAGGAGTCTTAAACTACAGAATGCTAAAGAAAGAAATTAAAGAAGACCTTAGAAGATGTAAAGATCTACCTTGTTCTTGGATAGGCAGAATTAATTTTGTCAAAATGACCGTACTCCCAAAAGCGCTATACAGATTTAATGCAATTCCAATAAAAATCCCAATAACATTCCTCACAGAAGTAGAAAAAGCAGTCATGAAATTCATCTGGAAAAATAAGAGACCCAGAATAGCTAAAGCAATCCTTAGCAAGAAGAGTGAAGCAGGTGACATCACTATACCAGACCTTAAATTATACTACAGAGCAATAGTAACAAAAAAAGCATGGTATTGGCACCAAAATAGACTGGTAGACTAGTGGTACAGAATAGAGGACACAGAGACTAATGCATATAATTTCAGTTATCTTATTCTAGACAAAGGCGCCAAAAAATGTACATTGGAGAAAAGATAGCCTCTTCAACAAATGGTGCTGGTAAAACTGGAAATCCATATGCAACAAAATGAAATTAAACTTGTATCTCTCACCATGCACAAAACTCAACTCAAAGTGGATCAAGGATCTAGGAATTAGACCAGAGACACTACGCCTAATAGAAGAAAAATAAGATCTAATCTCCAACATGTTGGATTAGGCCCCAAGTTCCTTAATAAAACTCCTGTATCATAAGAATTAATATCAAGAATCAATAAATGGGATAGATTCGAACTAAAAAGCTTCTTCTCAGCAAAAGAAACAATCAGTGAGCTGAATAGAGAGCCTATTAATTGGGAACAAATTTTTACCACATGCACATCAGATAGAGCACTAATCTCTAGAATACATAAAGAACTCAAAAATCTTAACACCAAAAAACCCAATAACCCAATCAATAAATGGGCCAAGGAACTGAACAGACACTTCTCAAAAGAAGATATACAATCAATCAACAAAATGAAAAAATGTTCAACATCTCTGGCGACTAGAGAAATGCAATTCAAAACCACTCTAAGATTTCATCTCACACCAGTCAGAATGGCAGCTATTAAGAACACAAAAAGCAAGAATTAATAGTATTTCTATATGAGTTGGAAATGATATATTTGTTAATGAACTAAGTGAGTTTTTTAAAAATATTTGTTTATTTACTTTAGTTGTACACAATACAATGCATTTTACGTTTACGTGGTGCTGAAGATCGAACCCGGGCCGCGTACGTGCAAGGTGAGCGCTCTGCCGCTGAGCCTCTGCCACTGAGCCACAACCCCAGCCCTAAGTGATTATTTTTGTTATATTATGTAGGATAATTTTGTTGCTGTGTTTTCATTTTACATGGTAATTATCATAGTCACAAAAATAAGGTTTGCATTGTCTTTATGGGTTGTTATTGAGTGCTTGCTTGCCGTCTTGATTGTTTTTAACCTACTTTTGGTTTTAAATCTATGCTTAGCAAGGCAGGAAGTGTCATTCCCCCATCTCTCTTGGGATCACACCTTGAGAAGTGGACGAGAGCAGCAGAAACTCCCAGATCTATCTACAGGAACCAGAGTATTGGTGGCTTGCGACTTACTCTCCCAAAAATGGTGTAGGAGATGCTGAGACTAAGCAAAACTCTGAGCTCAAAATGATTTGAATTGTGGTCCCCAAAAGATTATGTACCCCTGAAAACTCAGAATCTGAGCTTATTTGGAATAAGCGTTTTTGGAAAAGCAATTAAGAACATTGAGATAAATTATGGTAGATTAGGTTGAACCTTAAATCTAATGACAAGTGCCCTTAAGAGATAGAAGGGGAGATATACAGAGAGAAGAAGGCCATGTGAAAATGGAAGTAAAAATTGAGCAATGCAGCCCTTAGCTAAGGAAGACCAAGAGTTGTTGGTCATCGCTAGAAGCTAGAGGAGAGGCATGGAACAGATTTTCCCTCAGCCACTGCAGAAGAAACCAATCCTACCTACACCTTGATTTCAGATTTCTGTCTACCAGGATTGTAAGAAAATAATTTTCTGTTGTTTCGTGTTACCTGTTTTGTGATGATTTGTTATAGTAGCCCCAGGAAATATGTATTAGCAAGTATAGAGCCAGGGGACCTGTGAGCAATCTTACAGTCTCATCCTGCAGGTCTGTACACAGAGAGCAAGTACGCTTTCTAGACCAAGGGACCAAAGAGTTGGAGTTGTCCAAAAGGACCTCACAACAGGGTAAAGAAGGACTAGAGTGTGGATACCTTGGGCCCAGGGCAATAGTTTGGATTCCCCTGTTGTTCAAGGGGAGTCCTGCATAGTATAAGAGCAGCTCAGCCACTCCATAGGAAATCTGGCAAGGGCCAACTAATAGCAGTTGGATGCCAGGGGCCAAGAGGGATGAGGGCCATCATGGAGGAAATCATCAGGCTCTTTGGTTCCCAGCACATGGCCCAAGGAACTCTTTGCCCACTGCCAAGGCCTGGTGTGAGCTATCATTGGGGTTTTGTTTCTGAGGAAGCAAAGAGAAAGAGAAAAGGAAGCCTGAAAACTGAATATTTACCTAAAATGTATCAAGTATTTACCTGAAATGCTCTTTTATACTGGAAGGAAAGTTACCTTCAACTTGAATGCCTGATTTGACCTTCAGTATTAATCATATAGAAGGCTCAAGTAAAGTCTATAGAAAATTATGTACTGCTTTGTACATCTGAGTTATTTGTGTGAGTTCAAGAATTCTATGCCTTTTCTCTGTCTTATCTGAGATGAGGTCTTTCTCAGGAGACTCCTATATATAGCTCATAGGACAAGGTTTCATGGTGGTTCCAGCACCACTGCCCACCCCTACCCTGTGATCTTCCAGATGGCTCAGATGTAGTAGAATCCTACAGGGAACCCCCTGTGTACTACAGATGAGATTTTTGTCTAACATTTAAGAGTGCTCAAAGGAGTGGTGTGTGTATGGGGTTGGTTCTTTCTTTTTTTTCCCTACCCAATTTTGTTGAATCATAAAAACTTTCAAATATGCTAAATAGTTCAGAGAACAGTGGAGTGATACTCCCAAACTCTTAGATTCAACAATTACTAATATTTTGCTATTATTTCATGTACACACTGTCTCTATTTATCTATATCTATCTCCAGATGTGTTTATGTCTTTAAATAGATGAATATAGATAGATATCTTTTACTGAAGTATAATTTACAGATAATAAACAGCATTTTTTTCTGATTTAACTTAATTTTCTTTTTTTATTTGTTCTTTTAATATATAAATGACAGTAGAATGTATTTTGTTTTGTTTTGTTTTAAAATATTTTTAGTTTTAGATAGACACAATACCTTTATTTTGTTTATTTAGTCTTACGTGATGCTGGGGAATGAACCCAGGGCCTCACACATGCTGGGCAAGTGCTCTACCACTGAGCTACAACCCCAACCCAGTAGAATGTATTTTGACATATTATACAGTCATGGAGTATAAATTCCCATTCCTGTGGTTGTTCATGTTGTGGAGTTTCACTGGTTGTGTATTCATATATAAATATAGAAAAGTTATATCCAATTAATTCCACTGTCTTTCCTATCCCCAACCCTCTTCCCTTCCATTCTTTACCCTTTGTCTAATCCAATGAATTTCTATTCTCCCCTCCTCACCTATTGTGTATTAGCATCTGCATATTAGAATATTAGGCCTTTGGTTTTTGGGGATTGGCTTATTTCACTTAGCACAATAATCTCCAGTTCCTTCCATTTACTGGCAAATGCTATTTCATTCTTCTTAATGTCTGAGTGTATTCCATTGTGTATATATACCACATTTTCTTTATCCCTTCATCTATTGAAAAGCACCTAGGTTGGCTCCATAGCTTAGCTATTATGAATTGAGCTGCTATAAACACTGATGTGGCTGTATCACTGTAATATGCTGATTTTAAGTCCTTTGGGTATAAACTGAGGAGTGGAAAAACTGGGTCAGATTGTGGTTCCATTCCAAGTTTTCTGAGGAATCTCCAGATTGCTTTCCAGAGCAGTTGAACCAATTTGCAGTCCCACCAGCAGTGTATGGGTGTACCTTTTCCCTCACACCCTCACCAACATTTATTGTTACTTGTATTCTTTTGTTTTTTTGTACTGGGGATTGAACTCAGGGGCACTCGACCACTGGGCCACATCCACAGTCCTTTTTTGTATTTTATTAGAGACAGGGTCTCACTGAGTTGCTAAGTGCCTCGTCATTGCTGAGGCTGGCTTTGAACTCTCAATCCTCCTGCCTGAGCCTCCCAATTGCTGGGATTACAGGGTGCACTACCACACCTGGCTTTGTTACTTGTATTTTTGATAATTGCCATTCTGACTGGAGTGAGATAAAGTATCAGTGTAGTTTTGATTTGCATTTCTCCAATTGCTAGAGATATTGAACATTTTTTTCACATATTTGGTGACTGATTGTATTTCTTCATCTGTGAACTAACTGTTCAGTTCCTTATCCCACTTATTGATTGGGTTATTTGTTTTTTTATTTGTTTTTGTTTGGTGTTAAGTTTGTTGAGTTCTTTATGTATCACGGAGATTAATGTTCTATATGATGTGCAGGTGGCAAAGATATTTTTCCACACTGAAGGCTTTCTCTTCACATTCTTGATTGTTTCCTTTGAGTAGCCTATATTTAAAGTATAGAATTTGATGAAATTTGTGTTATGTATACATATGCAAAACCATCACAATCAAGTTACTTAACCACTAACAACAACCTTCATCTCCAAAAGTTTCCTTGTGACCCTTTATGATACCTCCCTCCCTTCCCACCATTCATTTCCAGGCAACTTCTGATCTGCTTTCTGTCACAATATTGCATTTTCTATAATCCATATAAATGGACTTAAACAGTACCTACTCTTTGGGGGTGTTGTTCTTTTTTCACTTAGTATAATTATTCTGATATTCATCCAGGTTACTACATGTTTTAATAGTTATTTATATTATTGCTTAGTAGTGTCTTATTGCATACAAACCATAATTTGTTTATCCTTTCTCTTGTTGATGGAAATTTTAGTTGTTTCCAACAAGTACAGTGACTGAATATTTTTATACAAGTCTTTATGTGGACATATGCTATTGAGTACATATCTAGGGGTGAAATGATTGAGCCATTGTGCAATTTATTTGTGTTTAACATTTAAGAAACTACAAAGTTGTTAACTAAAGTGCTGGTATGCAGTTATATCCATGAGTAGTGAATGAGAGTTCCAGTTGCTTCAAATCCTTGCTAGATTTTAAGTTCATTTAAGTGCAATATTTCAGTCATGCTAATAGGTATGTATAGAACTCTCCTTTTGGTTTTAATTTGCATCTCCCTAAAATCTAATGATGTTGACATCTTTTTATGTGTTTATTCACCTCTTCCATGTGTTTTCTTTAGTGAAGTGTCTGTTGAAATCTTATCCCCCTTTTAAAGTTGGGTTAACAATCTTAAATTATTGAGTTATAAAAATTCTTTTACATTTTAGAAAAACATCCTCCATTGGATATATGTTTTACAAACATTTTCTCCAAATGTGTTGCTTAGAGATACCTCCCTCTCTTCCCACCATTCATTTCCAGGCAACTTCTGATCTGCTTTCTGTCACAATATTGCATTTTCTATAATCTACATAAATGGACTTAAACAGTACAGTGTCTTTTGAAGACCAAAGTATATAATTCTTATGATGGAAAAGAATCCAATGTTTGTCTTTCTTTATCTACTTTGCACAACTGACATTAAAGAAAGTAGAGTGTGATAGATATGCACATAAGTTTTAAATTCAAACAGATTTCAAGTGACTCCAACCTTCTCTACTTGCGGATGAACACCATTTGTTCTTATTTTTCTCATCAGAATCAGGGTAATATATAACAACCTTATAAGATTCTTTACAAAATTAAGAAAGATTGAGCAGGGGAGGCAGACACTTAGTTTAGTGATTGGCATATGGTTAAGTATTCAATCTTTTAAAAATAAGCTATTATGTTCCTGAGTTTGCATCATAGTTTTACCTTCTAAGAATATGGAGGAGCATATTAATAATTTAACTAAGTTCATCAAACTTTGATGAGGACATCTGACCCAGGGAAAGCACAAGTCCATGTCACTCCAGTCTACACCTTCTTTTCCTGACACAAAAACCCAAGGATATGCTTTCAGGACTAGATGAGAAGATGCGTGCTTGTTCTTGCCCCAGACACAGGCATGGTTTGTACAGGAGAGAACCTGAGAGGAGCATATTAGGGTAACAAAAGGGTGCTCCTGGATGGTCTCATCCAGGGCCTTTCAATAGGTAAATGTGGTCACCGCCATTTTACAGAGGATTGTAAAAGGCTGCTGAACGTGTTCCACTTTCTCAGCAGGGTGTAAGTTTTGAGGTAGGGGCAATTTTGCGGGGACAGTTTCCCAGAAACCAGGGCTGTTTTTGAAATATGCTTATAGGCCCAGAATGAGTCTTAGGAACAAACCTGTAGAGAAAGTTTTGAACACTAGGATAATCACAGGACTGCCTGGTCCACCCATATGGGAATCTTATCTTTGGTGTCATGTATTGCTGACAGCCTGCTCAATGATTGTTTTCTCCTTCTCCTAGCCAATAGAATGCAGTTTTATTTAGACTGCAGCTTGCTTAGTTTCAGGGACGAATCATGAATGAAGTAAGTCATTCCTAAAAATTCTGCTCCCTTTTGTCACGATTCTTACATTCAACCAATGGGACATAAGAGGTCAGCTGAGGGGTTCTAGGGAAAATCTTGCTAGATCTTTAATGGAAAAGATATCTACAAAGTTACAGAGGGAGAATGTTCCTTTTCTTTTCTACCACATCCTTCCTGCTCTGGACCATTTCACTAAAATGGTGATAGTTGGAGTTTCTTTAGCCCTCTTGCGACAGTGAGAGAGAATCACAGAGGTGTACACATAGAGTTCTTGGGTCATTGAACCACTACCCCACTCCAGATGTACCTCCCTTCATAATTTTTGTTAAGCAAAATTAAAATTGAGGGGTTATTCTCTTATACTTTTTGGACCCTGATTAAGTACAAGTATAATCCAATATTCTAGTCAGAGTTTGAGAAGATAATTTAGTATAAGGCCTGGTTTATAATGCCTGCTTCAATTTGCTCACAGGTTCTGCACTGTGCTTGCCAAAGGGTCTGACCCCACTGATATTTTCTGTCCCTGAATTTATCTGGTATAGAGAAAGATTATGCAGAACATAGCTGTTCCTGATTCTGTGTGTCTCCAGTAAACAGGCTCATTCTTGCCATTGTGTTGGGCAGCAGATTTTCTTAGTGAAATAGTCTCTAGTTATGTTATGCCAAGTTGTTTGAAGACAAGGTCAGGTTTACTGTTATAAACTGAATATTGATTCTATAAAAATAAACCAATCAACAAAGAAAAATGCAAACAATATTTTTCTGATTGTTATTTTGTTAGTTTTTATATTGGCTTTTTTAAAAAGCAGTGCTTCTTTGCCAGCCTGCTTAAACAACAACAAAAAAGACAAACAAAAAAACCCCCCAAAACTTGTTGAAATCCGCTGTATGCTTGACACAAAAAATGTGTTTTGCTTGCCCTAATGGCTAATTACTTCAAGTGGGAAAAAAAAAAATCACAAATACACACTGATTAACGACAGTTACCACCCACGTGAAGTCACTCTTCAATGAAAATTTTTCATAGAATTACGTGATACCACAAAGAATCTTAAATCTTTTTATGTGGTAATAACTCTGGCATATGTTAGAAGAATAGACTCTAGAACTTCTGGAATTTTTGCTCCAATCACATATGTACATATTTAATGAGTCTTAGAAAAAGTTATTATAAGCCAGTATGTTCCATAAAATCTACACAGAATGCCATTTCACATTTAACATCCTATAAACTTATAAAGGAACCCTCCCCCCATTTAAAGAGATGTCTTGGTTTTGCTTTGATTATAAAAGTGACACAAGCTCCATGACAAAAAGTCAAAGTACACACTTAAATGCTCAAAGGTATAATGTGAAACTCTCCCTGCAAGTTCATCCTCCCAAAAGGAATAACTGCTAACTTTTTAAGGCACAGACTTCCAGTCTCGATATTTTTATATATATATATATATATATATATACACACACACACACATATATATATGATCTTATTCCACATACTGTTTTATAAACTGCTTTTGTCATTTAAAAATATCTTGAGCATCTTTCTAAGTCAGAATATATGGCCATTCCTCAGTACTGCGGAGGATTGTTTCCAGCACCTCCACAGATACTTAAATGCTTCCCTGCTCAGGTCCCTTATATAAACTGCCATACTCTTTGCACATAATCTATACACATCCTCCAGTGTACTTTAAATCACCTCTAGATTATTTATAATACACAATAGCATGTAAATACTATGTAAATAGTTGTTACATGCTATATGGTTTAAGGAATAATGACAAGAAGAGAAGCCTGTACATGTTTTTTAGAGATGCAATATTTTTTCCAAATCTTTTCCATCCATATTTGGTTGAATGGATGACTAGCTATACTTCATCTTTAAAACAGACGTAGAGTAGTACAATGGATGGTATATCATATTTTATTTAACATAATTAACAAAAAATTTAAACTATTTTAAATAATTCTGCAGGAACCTCAGTGTGCCAGCATCCTTTTGTACTTAAGATTATTTTTCTGAAGATCAATTCTAAGAAGTTGAATTACTTTATTAAGGGATAATGTTTCAAGATTTAAGTTCATATTGGTAAATTTCTCTAGGAAGTTTATATCAAGTTATGTTATTGTACCCAGTGAATGAGAGGATGCAACCTTATCAATATCTTGTTATTGCTGAACAGTACCATCTTTGGTTTTGTTTTGGTACTAGGGATTGAACCCAGGGGCACTTTGTTACTGAACTACCTCACCAATCCTTTTTATTTTGATTTTGAGGCAGGGTCTTGCTAAGTTGCTGAAGCTGGCCTGGAACTTGCGATCCTCCTGTCTCAGTCTCCTGAGTTGGTGGGATTAGAGGTGTGTGCCTCTGTGCCTGGCAATAATCATCTTTTGATTATATGTCTATCTGAAAGACAAAAATAATACCACTGATATTATGTTCTGTATTTAGTTAATGATTACTGAGGTTGAACGTTTATTCATTGACCTATTGGTTACTTATATTTCATACTTTGCTAATTGCTTGAGCATATCCTTTGCCTGTTTTCATAGGAGAGTTAATGTTTTACATTTTGATTTGTAAGAGTTTTTATATTTTAAGGGCATTAATTAGCTATATGTTTGTAGAATTTACTTGTTTATTGAAGATTACCTATCCAATTGACTGAGAGTTACTTACTCACCAAGTCCTAGTCTTCTTGGGAAAATGAGCTGAGTTAAACAGAGTCTTCTCTTTTTTTCTGCAGCACTTTGGTCAAGCATGTCCTAGAATGCTTGTAGCTAAGCACTATGAGTGTTTTCAGACTGATGCCTTCATCAGACCTGTAGCTCATGGGAGGCAAGGACAATTTTGTTCATCTTTGTGCCCTATTAATGAACATGTCACCCTTAGAAAGAAGTCACTGAAAGTGGTAGCACAAGTGAGGCTATTTGGCTTTATTTTTTCTTTTATTTCCAAGCTGAATGTACCTAATAGTAGGATAGCATTTTGCTCTCTTCAATCAGTGTGAAATGCTTACAATGTGCCAACATAATGCCAGAGGCAGGTGCCTTAGTCCTTTCTCCCTGCCATAACAGAATAGCATAACTAGGTGGCTTATCAACAGAAAACATTTATTTTTCACAACTCTGAAGTCCAAGGTGACGGCAGATTTGTCTGTCTGGTGAAGGTCCACTTCCGGGTTCATAGAAGGCCATCTTTTCACTGTGGCAGAAGAGATAAGGTACCTCTCTGGGACTTCCTTTATAGTGGCATTAATCCCATTCATGAGGGCTCCACTGTCACATTCCAAAAGCCCCACTTCCTAATTTCATCACCTTGGGGATTAGAATTTTAACATATGAATTTCAAGGAGACACAATCATTTATACCATAAAAGATGATACCCCAAAAAAGGAAGGAATGGCTCTCTGTGGTCATTTGCCTATTTTTTAACTCAAGGGAAAGAGGTCTGGTTCAAAATTTGGGAAATAAGGATGAAAATATTAAAGCCATTGTCTACATATGGGGTGCTATATATGAATACAGAAAATTAAAAGAGCATGACTGAGAAGTTTTATCTTTACAATGTCTCAAAAATGTCTTATAGAACAAGGATAACATATTTTGAAACTCAATTAGATTTTTACTCACTTGTTTCTAGATCTAGATATAAATGCATCTAGAATGTGCAGATTAGATTTGCAGCTTATTTTCTTTTCAGTGATTATGCTGATAACAGATTTGTAAAGAGCTGTTGCTAAGCAATGTAACTTGAAGCATGTAATGAAAGTTTCCTATGACTACTTAAATGTAAAAAATTATTATTTTCATTTTACTACTTTGTTATCAACCAACCTATTTTTTTTGGGGGGGGGGGGCACGGTATGTATGCCAGGGATAGAATTCAGGG
The DNA here is from genome assembly GCA_025594165.1 of Tamias sibiricus. Lineage (NCBI taxonomy): Eukaryota > Metazoa > Chordata > Mammalia > Rodentia > Sciuridae > Tamias > Tamias sibiricus. The sequence continues at coordinate 103,502,680 of CM046666.1, forward strand.
ACACTTGACCACTAAGCCACATACCCAGCCCTATTTTATTTAGAGACAAGGTCTCACTGATTTGCTTAGCACTTCGCTTTTGCTGAGGCTGGCTTTGAACTGGTGGTCCTCCTGTCTCAGCCTCGCAAGCTGCCAGGATTATAGGCATGTGCCACAGTGCCTGGATCCAACCTACTTTTAATGTCTGGGGTAATTGCATCCTTCATACCTACCTAATTAAAAATTTTGTACAATCATCTAAAACTTATCTGATAACCTAACAGAAGACCATGGTGGGGAAACACTTCGGACAAAAATGTTTGTATAGTGACAAAGAAAGAAGATTTTGCTATTTAACATTGGGTTATCTGTCATTATCTGGTTATGTGATTTTGATCATGTTCCTCCCTCTTTCAAGACCTCACTGGAAGTCACACCCAGTGTGATAGGAAAAAGAAATGCAGTGTAAGCATTGGGAAAGTATATGTTGAAAATCCAAAAGACCATACAAATTATTGGATATAATAAAATAGTTCAGCAAATTTGACATAAAGTTCATCAAAATACAAAAATCATTTGTATTGTTATGTCAACATAAGCAGATAAAAATAGAAAGAGTAAAATAGATTCCATTCCAAGAGGAACCAAGAGCCAAAGGTAACCCAGAAATGAGTATGTGTGAGTTATCCATGGAGAACATTAAAATGTGTTAACTTGACTTAAGGAGAAAACCTGAACAAATAGAGGTATGTAGTATGTTATTAGATGGAAAGACTTGCTACTATAATTGATGCTATTTATTTCTAGAGAAAAGACTTATAACAAAAATAAAATCTCAACAGAATTTTTCATAGACCATGACAAATCTATCCTGAAATTCATGTTAAGAAGGCCAACAGGCCCCTCATAGAAAGGGCTGAGAGGTGCTAAGACCATTTTGAAGAAGGTGGGAACAGAGACTTGCCCTTCACATGGGAAGAGATATTATGAAGCTATGTAAAGAAAGGTGATCCTTTTTTTTTTTTTTTTTAGAGCTTTTTTGCCCCAGAGATAAACAGAAAGATTAATGGGATAGATTGGTGCAAGGAGAACTCAGCAAAAGCCCACAGTTATATGAAGGCTAGATCCATGACAGAGATATCATCATAAATCAGCAGAGAAAGTATGGACCAGGCTAAATAGTATCAGTACATTTGAAGAACATTACATAAAATCAAATTCCAGGTAGATTAGAGAATTAAATGTGAAGAATAAAATTTTAAAACTCTTAGAATACAGATGAATATCTGTTATCTCTCTCACAGGAATTTTTAAAACATAGAGATGTGAAAGGCACAAGCAAAAAAAAATTGATAGATTATTTAAATATAAAAACTGAAAAGCTTTTTGAGAATGTTAGAATTTATTAGCCAAATGTATTATCTTACCACATGACTGCTCACAAACTAGTTCATGTAAAAGAATGTATAGATCTTAATTTCTAAAAACAAATAACCAGATTATTGTATAACTTTTATGGTAGTGTTTAGTTGAAGGGTCTTTACTTTTTTTGTGAACTCTATGCTTGTAATTCTAAGTTGCTTTGTCCTTTATGCTAGTTAATTCATGGGAACCTCTCCTACTGCCACACAGTCTCAGTTCCTTGGTGTTTGTGTTTGGTGAAGATGCTCTTCTGCATCCAAGATAGTACCTTTGTGCTACATCCTCATGTGGCAGAAAGCAGAAGGGCAAAATTAGCAAAAATCTGAAAAGACTTTATTTAAAAAACGCATTTTAAAGGCTCAAATATAACCTACAGACTGGAAAAGATATTAGCAAGAGAGAGTTAGTATCTAGGAAACATAAAATACATAGTTGAATCTGTAAGATAAAAGGAAACAACCCAATGTAAAGTGGGCAAAAGATGTGTATGGATATCAATCAGAGTAGAAGAGCAAAACTAAGTAGACAACAAATGAATAAGAAACACCTCAAGCCAGGTAAAGTATTGCAGGCCTATAATCCCAAGTGATTTGGGGGCTGAGGCAGGTGGATCTCAAGTTCAAGGCCAGCTTCAGCAACTTTGTGAGATTCTCAGCAACCAGCAACTTATCAGGACCTTGTTTCAAAAAAAAAGAAAAAGAAAAAAAAGGCTGGGGTTGTAGCTCAGTGGTAAAGCACCCTTGGATTCAAAGTCTCTTCCTCCCAGAAAAAAGAAGGAAAAAAAAAAAAAAAAAAAACCACCAAAAGCAAAACGAATAAACAAAGCCACCCCCCCCCCCCTCCGATTTCTATTTAGGAAAGCAAAAGAAATAACAAGATTGACAAAAATGGAAGATCTCAATAACAGCAAGTTTTGGAAGTCTGGAGAAATGAGAACTCTCCTCTGTGGACTTTGGAGTCCAGAGGGAAGAGGGCTTAGTGTCTGAGGTCATGGATCCCAGAGGAAGCCTTCCTTCCTTACTAGCTGTGAGACCTTTGTCAAGCTGTTTCAAATACTCATGCCTCAGCTTTGTCATCTGTGATAACAAAGGCCAAAACTCACACAGAGCTTACTTGATATCCTGTTCCAAGATACCTCACAGGTCTTTGTGAGGATTCAGTGAAAAGCTTTACACAGTATCTTCCCACAGAGGATGCACTCTACAAATGTTAGGTATTTTTCTTTGGTATTATCTACGAAAGCTAAAGCTGTCCATACACTTCAATCTGACATTTCCCTTTAAAGTATAAACTCTTGAAAAACTCTTGCACCTGTGCTCAAGGGGCCTATACACGAATGTGTATTACAGTATTGATTATTACAGAAAAACTACTCAGGCTGCCATCTGTAGGAAAATAGATAAATTGTGGGGTATTCATTCAATCTTATAAGAGCAACATGTAATAACATGCTGATTTTCTTCTAACAGAAAAGCAAAATGCAAACTGTTACATATATTCATATATACACACACACATATATTAAGCTTTCATTTATTTAAAGCTTATACATGCAAAACAGAATGATATGGTTATGGACAAATATAAGTATAGAAAAATATAAAAATAGGTATGGGTAATATCAACAACTGCAAGATAATGGTCACACATAGCTAAGACAGGGTACTTGGAATTCAGGAGAAGCAGGGACAGAGGCTGATGGAAATCCAGCAATGCTACGGGTGCACCATCTGGAATATACCACCTCCTCTGATCCAGCAGAAGCAGACAAGCACAAAAGGGGAGGCACTCTCATACTTTCTACCACCTCAGCTCACAAACAACACCAATCATTCCTGTCCACGGTTTGTGGACTAGAACTAGTCATTTGTCCTCACCCAACTGAAGGGCATTCTTTTGCTGAACACCACCAATGTTTCCCATATTTGGTCTGTAGTCTAAAAGGAGATAGAGAGCATTCAGCTCCAGAATAGTTTCACATCACTTTGTTCGCTCTTCATCTGAAGCTCCTCAATAATTCAGTCTTCCTAGATTCCCTCAATCTTTGAAACTTGCATTGGATTTGCCAACAAATGCCTTGAATGAGATGGTGGGGCCCAACTGCTTATTTTACAGAATCACCAGATGGGAGCAGAGGTTACCAGGATTTTATCTGATAGTGACTCACAAAGTCTGGAGTGTTTCTAAGTCTTTTGAAAGTTTTAAAAAAATGTTTCTAGAATATGTTTAGGTTTTAAAAGTAAACATTAAATGGTAATCATTGTAGTTACGTTTAAAAAATAATTTAGGCTTTACCCCTTAGTGGTATAATAAAGTGCTTTGATGAGAGACTCTTTGAATGAGGTGCATACTGACTGGTAGATCTTCCCTGAGCTTGGGATGCTTTGAAAGGCTCATTCATCAAAGCCAGCAGTTTTGGCAAACTCTGAGCTACAGCTTTAATTAGCATCATGTTGCTTTCTTCAGTTTGGAATTTTGCATGAGTTAAAGCAGCCAGGGAAATATTTTACTAAAATCCACCTGCTCACTCAGCATCACCTACCTCTTTGGTTTTCCATAAATAGCTCAGGATGAAGTTGGCAATTGACTTGTTTCCATACTCACAGCTTGGGTGACTCAACTGAACATATGGAAAGATAGAGTTTGGGGGTTTTATGACTCTTCCTAGGCCATGGAAGTGAGTACCCAAGGCTGTTTTTTTTTTTTTTTTTTTTTTTTTTTTTTTTTTTTTAATTCAGGGGCACTTCTTGATCCCCAGCCCCAGGGTCTCACTGAGTGCTAAGTGTTTGGAGCTGAACTCGCCTTGCCTATTAAGTTGGAACTTTAGCTTTAGCTGGCTTTGATGTTGTACTGGAACAATCTTTTACTTTTTTTCTGAATATCCTTAGAAACAAACACTCTCATAAGTTAGTCTCAGAACTGCCTAGACCCTTTATTAAGCACCTGTGTCAATTTATCTTTAGTTAGTTTAAGTGTTAAATAATTTGGCTGTATCATTAAATCAGTTTCTGTAAACATAGTATTGAAATAGAGCAAAAACTATTCTGAAAATATAGGATATATCTGTATTTTACAGTTCATTTCCCCAATTATCTTGACTCACTTCCATTTAGTAGTGTATAAGATTTGAGAATTCCTCTCCAGTACCAGGGGGTAGAGGCAGAGGCAGGTGGATGGGTGGGCCAGTTGACAGTTGTGATAGTTCCTGCCATTCACCATGGTAGAAGATGGCATAGAGCTTTATGACAGGTTGTGTGGATTCTCTTGTCCTTTGTTGACTCTGGAAATGGGTATCTCTCTACAGACATACTCCATATCTCACAAAGTTTATGGATCCCCTTTGAACCAGTTAGGCATGTTCAGCATCAGGATAAAAAGGGAAGTAGAGGCGACCTGCCCAGCTGCCACCAGAACAAGAGGTAGGCACCCGCCTGGAAGGAGCGACCCAGCCCCCAGTTCCCCTGGCCTCCAGGGCCCAGAGTAGCAGCTCCCTGCTGCTGCACACAGGGCCCGACCAAAGGAAAAGTCCCCTCCACTCCCAGGGGAAGTGCAACCTGCCCAGCTGCGACCTGAACAAGAGGTCTGCGGAACTGCTGTTGAGCCCGAGGAGAACACCGCCGTATTTGAGGAAAGCAGTGGCTGACAGGGACAAAGAAACAAAGAAGAAAGGAAAAGCAGCTGCAGACAACCAGGGATCCGCCAGCGCTCTGAGAACAGCACACACCTGGGTGAGACTCTGGCAACCAGCAGGGGAGGGCGTGTCTGAGGCTAGCGCAGCTGCCCCAAGAAGGTACAACTGTGGGTGGGCTTGGGGAAAGGGTGCTTTCTGGAGGGTCCCTTTCCTGGTACCATTCAGCTGCTGACACACAATCCCCCTGAGCCACTCTTCTGCTGTGCCATTCTGTCACTGGCTAAAGGTGCAGCCTTGACTCCACTTACAAGATCGCTGACTGGACGAGATCTAGGACAATTGGTTTAAGCGGGAAGGGAAAAAAGAAGGGCTTCCCAGGGTCCGTTTTGTTTGAGACTTGTTCCTGGGTTCAACTTTTTTTGTTGTTTGTTTGTTTTGTTGTTTTGGGGGTTTATTTGTGTTTGTTTTTGTTTTGTTTTGCTTTGTTTTTGTTTTCATTGACAGTGTGTTTTTTTGGTTCTGCTCCTCTTTTCTTTCTTTCTTTTCTTCCTTCTCACTTTTGTATCTTTTCTTCTTCCTTCGTCTTCCCTATTTACACCCTGCCATTGCATACTCAACAGAGGCAAAAACAAGTTATATGCAGAAATTGGGATTTCTAGAACGGGTGCAATTGAAATATATAGCAAAGTGGTGTTATATGTAATTTATTCTCTATTTTCTTGACTCTCTCTCTACTCTCTCTTACACTAATTTCTACTCCTTTGTCATTTTTTTTTCTTTTCCATCTTTCTTTATTTCTTCTCTCAACCGCTGCATAAGTTAGGTTTATATATAAATCGGTCTTTCCACCTAATCATTCACTCCATTCTCTTTCCTCTCTCGTCTGCTGATACTAAACCACTTTCATAGAACTCTCTTTTCATACTTTCTAAGAAAGAACAATTCAATACACTCACTTCCTTCTTCCTAAACATATCACCTCTGTGTCCAATACTTGAAACTATAAAACCCCATCAGAAGCGTACAGAGTAAATTGGAAACAATATCTGGGTTAACTAAATCTGTACATTGTGATCAAACTGGGATTTTCTGAATAGAAAGTGTTTGATTTTAAAGTGTAAAGGAATTATAAGGGGATCTGATAGCATTGTACTACAGGAGCAACATAAGACTTTAAGGTAAAATCAAAAAAGTCAAGGTCCCACAGTGCAGGAAGAAAAGACACACAAGCAATATGAAGAAACAAGGTAAGAAAGTGACACAAACAAATCAATATATCTCCTCAGTAGATTCCATGGCAAGCACAGTTGGTGAAATGCCAGATATGGAATTTAGAAATTACGTATTCCAAATGTTTACAGAACTTAAGAATGAACTAAAAAATGAGATGAGGGAGCAAATACAGGTGGTAAAAGATTATTTTGACAAAGAACTCCATAAAAAAATACAGGAAGTAAAAGATTACTTCAATAGGGAGATAGAGGCTCTAAAGAGAAACCAAACAGAAATTCCAGAAATGAAAGAAGCAATAAACCAAAATAAAAGCTCAATCGAAAGCATCACCAACAGACTAGATCACTTGGAAGAAAGAACCTCAGACAATGAAGACAAAATATATATCCTAGAGAAAAATCTAGATTACACAGCAAAAATGGTAAGAAACGAAGAACAGAACATTCAAGAATTATGGGACAACATAAAAAGGGCAAACATAAGAGTGACTGGGGTAGAGGAGGGGGCAGAGTTTCAAGCCAAAGGAATGAGTAATTTATTTAATGAAATAATTACAGAAAATTTTCCAAACTTGAGGAATGAATGGGAAAACCAAGTTCAAGAGGCTTACCAAATACCAAACATACAAAATCACAACAGATCTACACCAAGGCACATTATAATGAAAATGCCTAATATACTGAGCAAGGAGAGGATATTAAAAGCCACAAGAGAAAGGAAGCAGATTACATATAGGGGGAAACCAATCAGACTATGTTCATATTTTTCAACCCAGACCTTAAAAGCAAGAAGATCCTGGAATAGCATATTTCAAGCTCTGAAAGAAAAGGGATGTCAACCAAGAATCTTATATTCAGCACAATTGAGCTTTAGATTCGAAGATGAAATAAAAACCTTCCACGACAAGCAAAAGTTAAAAGATTTCACAACTCGAAAGCCAGCACTTCTGAACATCCTGGGCAACATTTTTCATGAAGAAGAAGAGAAAGATGATAACGAAAATCAACAAAGGGAGATATTAAACTAAAGGAAATACCAACCAGAAGAGAAACCAAATCAAGCTAAAGACCATAATTCAAATAAAAATGGATGGGAATAAAAATCACATCTCAATAATAATCCTGAATGTTAATGGCCTAAACTCACCATTCAAAACACAGACTATCAGAATGGATTAAAAGAAATGACCCAACAATTTGCTGTCTCCAAGAAACACACCGCGTAGAAAAAGACATCAATAGACTGAAGGTGAAAGGCTGGGAAAAGTCTTATCACTCACATGGCCTGTGGAAGCAAGCAGGGGTTTCCATTCTCATTTCAAATAAGGTAGACTTCAAGCCAAAGCTAATCAAAAGGAACAAAGATGGATATTTCTTACTACTTAAGGGAACCATTCATCAACAGGATATAACAATCATAAATCTATATGCCCCAAATAATGGAGCACCTACATTCATCAAACAAACTCTTCTCAAGTTCAAGAGTAAAATAGACCACAACACAGTTATTCTAGGGGACTTAAACACACCTCTCTCACCAATGGATAGATCATCCAAACAAAAGCTAAACAAAGAAATTTTAGGCCTCCTTAAAACAATTAATAACTTAGACCTAATGGAAATATATAGAATATTTCATCCCTCAGTAAACGAATACACTTTTTTCTCAGGAGCACATGGCTCCTTCTCCAAAATAGACCATATATTACGTCACAAGGCAACTCTCAGCAAATATAAAAAAATAGAGATACTACCCTGCATTCTATCAGACCATAAAGGAATAAAATTGGAAATCAACAACAAAACAAGGAATAAGAAAAACTACTCCAACAACTGGAAGCTAAACAACATGCTACTGAATGAACAAGGGGTTGAAGAAGACATCAAAGAGGAGATTAAAAAATTCCTAGAGGTAAATGAGAACACAGATATATCGTATAGAAATCTCTGGGATACTATGAAGGCAGTAGTAAGAGGAAAATTCATTGCACTGAGTTCATTCCTTAAAAGCAAAAAAACCCAACAAATAAATGACTTAACATCACACCTCAAAGCACTAGAAAACGAAGAACAGATCAACACCAAGAGCAGTAGAAGATAGTGCAGGAGCCCTGATTGGGGAGATGGCTGAGAATGCGGTTGGCTGCGGGCCATAGAGATATTCGGACATTGCCGCCTTCCGTGATCTCACGGGACTTGGCCTGGGATCTCTAGAGACTTGAGCCAAGATCAGATCGGGTCGGGACCATTTTGTTTGTGGGTTTTTGGTGGTGTGTGGTGCGTGTTAGAGTCGTTGTTAGAGCCAGAGAGCGAAGTTATCAGAATAAAAAGCCCGTTTGTTTCCAGTTTGCCTCTGAACTTCTTCCTGAGGCTTCATTGCTCCAAGCGGCAATCGCTTCAGACAGCAACAGGTGGTGGCCCATACAGGGAATTTGGCCAGCAGGTAAGAACTGAAAATGGGAGCGAAAATAACAAAAAGCCAGATAATAATAAAAGCCATGGATGAGTTTTTCGATATCACGGACTCAGTGGATAGTGAGGAAAGTGATCAAGAAAGCATAGCCTCTGAGTCAGTTAATACCAGTGAGAAGAGTAGTGGTGTAAATTCAAAAGTAAGAGCTGCAAAAGCTATCAGAAACTTATTGAAATTAGCCGAAGAATATGTACTCTCCTTAGAAGTTGAAATTCAGGATACCAGTAAAAGTGATAGTAGTGAAGAGGAATCAAAAGGTGATTCTGGGAGCACAGTCTCCAGTAAAAAGAACAAAAAGAAATTAAAAAAGAAAAAGAACCATCAAGTAGAGGAACCACTTGTGTCCCCTACTCCCCCATAGGTGAAATCCATTACAGAAAATATGAAGGGTATTACTAGGTGTTTGCATACCCTAGAAATAGAAATAAAAAGTCTTTCTGAGCGCTTATGCGCTCTCGAGGGTAACTCACAGATACATTGGGAACTGCCAGTATTTGAAAATGAGACTAGACAGAGGGGTCACCAGTCAGTAGATTTCAAAACAATAAAAAATCTCAAAGAGGCAGTAATGACATATGGACCCCAAGCTCCTTTCACATTGAGTATGCTGCAGTACCTTAACACCTTTAGCTTAACCCCCTCAGACTGGAAAAGTCTATGTAAAGCAGCATTACGTGGGGGGCAATACTTGGTTTGGTGATCGCAATTTCAAGACCTTTGTATAGAAACGGCTAAAAGAAATGCAGCTGCAGGGTTTGGAGACTATAATATAGAAATGCTCACAGGAGAAGGGCAGTTCGCAGACTCACAGGCTCAAAAACATTATGACCCAGGTGTATATGCTCAGATAAATGCAGCTGCCTTAAAGGCATGGAAAACTTTACAAGGACCTGGGGATCTACATGGTAGCTTGTCAAAAGTGATTCAAGAACCTAATGAGCCATATGCGGACTTTGCTGATTGACTTTTGAGAACTGCAGGTAGATTGTTTGGAGACGTTGATCAAGTTATGCCATTAATTGTTCAATTAGGATATGAAAATGCTAATAAATACTGCCAGGAAGCCATCAGGCCATGGAGAAATAAAAAGGATCTTTCCATATATATACTACTATGTAAAGATATAAATGATGCCTTTGTCACAGGAAATATGATTGCAGCAGCTATGAGAGATACTGCCCCTCAAAATTTCACAAGGGCTCAACCTAGACATTATAATCAATCAGGATATTCCAGACAAAATTATCATAATCAATCAGGCTATTCTGGGCAAAATTCTCAAAGAGAAATAAGACCAAGTTCATACCATGCCCCAGGCCGCTGCCTCAGGTGTAAAAAGGGAAATCATTGGGCCAATAAATGCCATTCAAAATTTGACATCCATGGAAATCATTTGTTCAGGAATTCAAAAAACGGGGCACGGGGCCCAGTGCCCCGGGGCCCACAAATGTATGAGGCATTGGAGGAGGAGTATCCTCAAGCATCCACTCAGATGCTTCCCCGACACAATCCCTACTACCTATCCACTCCCTCGCCAGAGGAACAGGAGGAAATGCAGGATTAGACCTCTGTTCCACTGCCTGAATAGTGTTAACACCTAAAATGGGGGTTCAACTGATTCCCACAGGAGTCAGGGGACCTCTTCCCTCAGGGACTGTAGGACTTATTCTTGGGTGAAGTCCTAAAAGCTTATTAGGTTTGCAAGTGACCCCAGGTGTAATAAACTCAGACTACAAAGGGGAAATAAAAATAATGCTTAGCTCACCCCAAAGCATAAGTTCTGTTAATCAAGGAGATAGAATTGCTCAGCTGCTTCTCCTTCCAAATTTACATAATTCATTTAAAATGAGTATGCCTCAAAAACGGAACAATAGAGGATTTTGTTCCACTGACTCGAGACCCGTGGCTTGCTGGGTTCGAGATTGTTCAAGGAGGCCTACGTGTAAAATAAAAATCCAAGGAATAGAGATGGAGGGACTGATAGATACTGTAGCTGACTCTTCCATCATTAATCTACAGCAATGGCCCAAGCACTGGCCTCTGCAAAAAGCTTCAACCAGTTTAAGAGGCTTGGGATATAATAACCTCCCAGAGAAAAGTGCGGTAATTTTGAAATGGGAGGATGATGAAGGGCATAAAGGAACATTCCAGCCTTATGTTTTACCTAACCTACTGGTTACTTCATGGGGAAGAGATATTTTACAACAAATGGGAGTACACCTTGCAACCAAGCCTGCAGGTGTTAAATGTGAAAATCTACAGGGTAATCTTAATCCTAAAAGAAATCATTATCAAAAAGTACAGGGTAAGCTTAACCCTAAAAGAAATCATTATCATAAAGGAAAAGGATATTTTTCTTCGGGGCCACTGAGAAAATAATTTTGAAAATACCATGGCTTTCTGATATGCCAATGTGGGTCCCTCAGTGGCCCCTATCTAAAGAGAAGTTACAAGTGGCCCACCTACTAGTTCAGGAACAACTAGAAGCAGGACATATAGAACCTTCCACCTCTCCCTGGAATTCCCCCATATTTGTGATCAAGAAAAAATCAGGAAAATGGCGATTGTTACATGATCTTAGAGAAATTAATAAAACCATGCAAATCATGGGCCCTACTCAACCTGCACTTCCTAATCCTGTAGCTATTCCAAAAAATTTTCATCTTATTACTCTTGATATAAAGGATTGTTTCTTTTCCATTCCCCTACATCCTCTGGATGCCCCCAGGTTTGCTTTTTCAGTTCCTTCTATCAATAATAATGGCCCTGATAAAAGATATCAATGGAAAGTGCTACCGCAGGGAATGGCTAATAGCCCCACCATATGCCAAATATATGTGGACAAAGCAATCCAACCCATTAAAAATAAATATCCAAACCTCATGTGTCTACATTACATGGATGATGTTTTACTGGACCACCCTAATCAAAAAATCTTATTTAATATATTCAGTGACGTGGCAGAAAATTTAAAAAAATATGGATTATATATAGCAGAAGAAAAAGTTCAAAGCAGATCACCCATATTATATTTAGGATTTAAAATCATGGATACCTTTATTAGACCCCCCAAAATTTTAATAAATAAAGAACATTTGACCACCCTCAATGATTTCCAAAAACTACTGGGAGACATTAATTGGCTTCGCCCTACACTAAACCTCACTACTGGCCAACTAAAACCTTTATTTCACATCCTTCACGGGGACCCTGATCCATCTTCACCGCGAACATTGACTCCTGATGCTAGGAAAGTTTTAAAGTAGTAGAAAAAGCCATCGAAGGAGCTCATTGTGATAGATTTGATTTAACTCAACAGCTGATATTGATTATTATTTCTTCACAATATACACCCACAGGAGTATTTTGGCAACAAGGGCCTTTATTATGGATACATTTGCCCTTCTCTTCTAAAAGTATAATTGAGTCTTATACCTCCATGGTGGCTAAACTTATTCTTCAAGGACTTAAGACTTCTACTAAAATATTTGGCATTCACCCTGCTACTATTATTACTCGCTATTCATCATCACAGATTGAATATTTATGCTTCAATGATAATGATTGGGCTATAACCAGATGCTCTACTTCTGCAAATTTTGATAATCATCTTCCTAAGTCTCCTATATTATCTTTTTGTATCAATCATCCTATTATATTTCCACAGGTAATAAAAAATCAACCTATTCCTAAGGCATTAAATGTATTCACAAATGGGTCCTCAAATGGTACTGCTGCAGTAGTCACTAAAAAATAAAATATGATTCATATTACTGGTCAAAAATCAGCCCAATTGGTTGAAGTTGAAGCTATTATAATAGCTCTAGAAAATTTTAAAGAACAGCCTATAAATATTTTTTCAGATAGCCACTATATTGTACATGCTGTCCCAAAATTAGAGCTAGCAGGACCAATAGCACCTCATACTCCAGCCTTTAAATTGTTTTATTAAATACAAAAACTTTTGTGGGCAAGAAAAGAACCTCTATTTGTAGGCCATATTAGAGCACATAACAACTTGCCTGGTCCCCTCCATGAAGGTAATCAAAAGGCTGATGCTCTTACCCAAACAAAGTTTATACTTTCAGCGCTCCAGCAAGCTACTTTATTTCACTCCCAGTTTCACGTCAATAGCACCACTTTGCAGCGTAGGTTTAAAATCACAAAGAAGCAAGCCAGAACAATTGTAAAAGATTGTAAATCTTGTATGACACATTTGTCCAATCCTCATTATGGTGTTAACCCTAGAGGATTAATGCCCAATCATTTGTGGCAGATGGATGTTACTCATGAGCCAAGTTTTGGAAAATTGCAATTTATTCATGTGACCATAGATACATGCTCAGGCATGATTTTTGCTTTCTTACATTCTGGAGAAAAAGTTAAAGATGTTACATCTCATTGTTTGCAAGCTTTTGCTGCATTGGGCATCCCCAAAATGCTTAAAACAGATAATGGCCCTGCATATACGTCCTCATCTTTCAAACAGTTTTGCGCAAAATTCAATATATCCCATTAAACAGGCATCCCATACAATCGTCAGGGTCAGGGCATTATTGAAAGAGCAAACCGCACACTGAAAATTATGTTATTAAAACAAAAAGAAGGAAATTGGAAAAGTCCTAGGGACAGATTGGCAGTTGCCCTGTTTACCTTAAATTTTTTAACTTTAGACTCTAATGGTTATTCTGCTGAAGACAGACATTGGAACCCACACCAACAACATAAACCTTTGGTTTACTGGAAGGATGTTCTTTCAGGTACATAGAAGGGTCCAGATCCAGTATTAATTTGGGGGAGAGGATCTGTTTGTGTTTTTCCAAAGCATGAATCCTCTCCAATATGAATACCATCTAGATTAATAAAGCAGGTACCAAATCAAAAGGATCAAAATGAAGTTGTTGAAGAATCAAGATTAATAAAAAAGGTACAAAATCAAGAGGACCAAGATGAAGGCATGGAATGATTCCCTTAAAAGAGTCCTTCAAAATATTTCACAACTTAAGTGTCATTCCTCCCAGCCAGTATGAGGAGATCTCTCTTTAGTGTGCACACAATTGCATTTTTTCTCTTTCTTTATATGTCTTTATGTCTGTGCATTTGTCTAAATTTCATGTAATTGTGATGTCACAAATATATGTTTGTAGATTTATGTGTCTGTCCAGTGTGACCTCACAAATAACAAAGCGCTTATGAAAATATATACATATATATCTATGGATACAAATAACTTTAATTCATTTAAGTTTAAGAGTATTCAATTTGGGTAAATAATTTAATAAGTGAATGTACCTTCAATTTTACTTTATAGGTGTCCCAGGGATTTCTCTTTAGTGAAGAATATGACTAGTGCTGTATAACCTGATATTTTGGTGTTTTGACATAAGAATGTTTATTTGTAATTAACTTTATTTGTTTTATAGCTGATTAATTTGAGTTATTTCAACAGATAATCTCATGGAAGGTTACAGAGACTCGAGGGTTCCAGCTAACAAATTAATTTTCCAAAGTGCCTTTGGCTTTTCTTTAATCTATCTTTAATGCAGTAAATACCCTCAGTCTTTCTTTGTTTTGTTCTGAATATGATATTTTGCCACCTTATGTTTGTGGAAGCTCAAGCAGCAATGTGTGTGAGCAAAAATCAGCTTTAATTTTCTAATCTAACAATTCTATTTTTTAGTTTGACAACTCGCCTCTTGACTCAGCGCTGGAATAGCACTGCCTTTCCTTTAATAATTGATGCTTGAGTTTCTAGGTAGTGGGCCCTGAAGATTTGCCGGTGGCATTGTCTAGACATAAAAAAGACGGCTGCTGCTACAACTGCAGGGATGGCGGTCACTGCAAACATCCCTGCTGCTCAAGCATCAAACAACCTCACCAACAGTGTGGCCTCTGCTCTGCATGCATGGGGCCTCCTTGTCATAACAAGTGGACATTTTGATCTTTCATTGTTTGGGACATTACGGGACAATGCCTTGCAGGTATTTGTCTAGAGAACTCAGTGTGTTACTTGATAAAACTTAGGACAGCTGATTTATTTAAAAAATTTGATATTCTATGCAACTTGGCTCGTCAGCAGAAGGCTTGTCGCCTTAAAGCCGCACCATCTCCTCACAACTGGATGGCTGTTAGTCATCATACACAGTCGATCCTAAAGGGCTCCATTGGATGGCTGGTTAGCCAATGATGGGTAAGATCCCCAGAGGGGGACAACCTAAGACAGGAACAGTCACACAGGACAGTCTCATGTGGCTGACATATCAACCTAAGACAGGAGTCAAGGGCACAGCCTTGATTAGCCGATGACAGGTAAGGATGTTGGTTGCACATAGACGTCCTAGAGCATCCCCTCTTTTAAAACAAAAGGGGGAAATGCAGGAGCCCTGATTGGGGAGATGGCTGAGATTGTGG